>JABAKD010000025.1:22925922-24125922 GCA_012845835.1 Undaria pinnatifida
CAGACACGGAGGATTATGCCAACGCAATAGCAGAGAGAAGTCGCAGCCATGCTCCTGGATGCCATTGGTGACAGTCACCTTCAGAGGGTGGTCGCCCTTTTCCTCGGCGGAGCCGATCCTAATATTGCGTTGGAGGTGAAGTGAAGAAGAGCACTCTGACAGCAGGGCAAGCCGTATCATGTTGTGGACTTTGGTTCTTCTTTTTTCGCTCGTAGTTGTGTTCGCGACGGTCGGCACGTGACGGTATACTCTGTTACTGCGGGCGAGCGCCTGGCGACTGATGCAACTGTATGCTCCTTTATCAATGCGGTGGTCGTCGTGCTGAGCTTTTCAAGCTGTCGGTACCGGTTAGGCATGATTGTGCATGCGTGTTGCACTAATATCCATGAAGGATTTACTGGTACACGGTCTCGACGGCGAGCGCCAGCTGGGCGCAGGGTGGATGTGGACACCTTAGTGGGGCGTATATAATACGGTACCTTGAGATAAGGCGGCCGAAATCGGCTTGTCCACGGCAGAAACCCTGATCACGGCGTGCTGACAGCGTGTCCCTATATAGGACGGTATCAGCCCTATCCAGGGCGGCATCCGCCCTTTTCATTCTCCTCCGCGTCATCAGTACAAAACCTCTCTGTGCTACCACAGGAATGCGGAACCTCGCGGACCGTGCTCGCTGTGAGAGACCCAAGAGGAGGCCTTCAGAGTTTGGTTGGTTCGGGCAGACAGTGACCCGAGTCAACAAGGAGAAAAAGTAAAAAAAGGTGTAATTTATTTTCCATTTCGCTGACAAATGGCAAAACGAGAACTGGGAGAAAGGGGCTGTGTTATGGAAATGTTAGCACATAGCCATTATGAGTCAACGTTAAGTAGCACTGCTCTTGTACATCGTAGATCTCATATGTGTCGGTTCGAGTGTAACGTACGTATGTGTGCGGAGAAATTACTTCCGTGGGATTCTCCGCTTGATATCCAGGTAGCTCACTCTCTCGTGTGGCTCTCTCTTGTAGATATTTCCGGATCATAGCTGTCCTGGTCAACTCTGGGAAGCAGCCGTCGTCTGGGCTCCTGAAACTCTGCGGTTTATATCTGTGTGTTTTGACTGAATTAAGCGCCACCGTTGTTTTATTCAACATCTTCTCTACATCTCAGAAGCACGTCGTTTTCCAGGCTACCCTCTCGCACCGTGTCATCACCTCGACTAACATCGACGGCACAGCTTCTCAAACCACCGTGCCAGGGTATCACACATTATCAATGACAGGTTATGAGCCTCGATGGGGCGCAGTGGTCTGGGCGGACGCTGGATAGCTAACGCCGGAGGTGGGTCGTGAGCCACGGAGCTGCGACCTGAACTAAGGCTACCCCTGTGTAGCAGTGCTCCGTATCCTTTTTAGGCGTGCCGGCCCTTTTCAGGCTATCGGGGCGTCGTACGTGTGCTGAAAACCTGACCGCGCCCGGGAGTGTGACCCTGGCCTTCAGTGAAGGCGGAATCATCGAGCTCCGGGCTCCACCGCATGCTGAACGCCGTTGGGACCATCTCGGGGCAGCAGGGTTTTCGCGTGTGGAAGACAAAACTCCGGAACGCAGTCAACCTCTTCGCGCCGGATCTTAAGCCCATCCTAGCCGGGGTCGACAGCCCTGCGGAACCTGAGCCGGACGAGGGAGATAGGGCCAAGGGGGACCAGGCTGACCTTTGCCTGTTGTCTCTCCTCTTCTTTGTCACCTCCGGGTCTGCGCACGCCACCGTCCTTACTCACGAAGAGGCGGCGAATGGAACGGCGGCCTGGAAGGCCCTCCACGAGCGTTTCGACGCTCACACCCAAGAAGCTCGGCGTGCGTGTCACAGAGAGCTTTTCGGCCTTCGGCACCTGGCGGGCGGGGATCCCATTGATTTCTTCACGAAAGGAATGGATCTCAAGATTCGCCTCCAGGGCCTGGGGCAAGAGGTCTCCAAGGAGTTCTATCTAGACACCGTGCTCTCGGGCCTGTCGAAGGCCCCAGAGTTTAAGTTCATCCGTGAGATGCACTGTCGTGAGGAATTCGCGTCCGTTGACCGTCTCCAGGAGACGGCCAACCGCTTCTACGTGAACCAGCAGTCTCGCAACGCGTCCGGGCCCGTGGTCTCGGGCCGGGGGGGCACGATGGCGGCGTCCTCATCCGACCAGTGCCATGGATGCGAGGCGTACGGGCATTTCCAGCGTGACTGCCCCTAACAAGTGCAGAAGAACCGACCGAAACCGGGGAAAAGTGGAAGAACAAGCGCGGCGGTGGTGGGGGGAGTGCTCAGCCGAAATGGTGCTCCTACCACAACACCACCACGCACGGTGATGCTGAGTTTCAGAAACAGCAGGAGCTTCGCGCGAACAAGCAGAAGGAGCTCCAAGGCTTGGTTGCCAACCTGGCGCTGCTGCATTCCGCTGGTCAGGTCAACCTGCCCAACATCGGGAGCGCTCACTTGGCGCAACCAACTCCGGCGACGGCGCCGCAGGCTTCCGCTAAGACGACTTCGTTCGGGTTCTCCTTCAGCGCCCAACGCGCTCCACCGGCTGCGGCAACTTCGTCTTCTGCCTTTTCCCAGACGCCTTTGGCGGCATCTGCCGCCACTCTGGCGGCACCTTCATCTATCTCCTCAGAGTCGCCTGCACAGGACCACCGCTTGCCTTCAGGGTTTTTCTGTACGTTCATGGCGACTCCTGCGGAGATGTCGCTTGCTCCTTTTCGCTCAGACGGGTTGTGCATCCGGATTGTTGTGGACAGCGAAGGGACCAACAACTACCTCGACCCTGCGCTTACACCGGGAGTGCGGGCCCACACGTGTGACGCCGAAGTCCTTCATGTCCCTCACACCATCGTCGCCGCCGGCCAGCATCTCCTCAAGGGCGTAACAACGGGGACTATCTTCGGCGCTGTCACGGACGACAACGGAAATGACCGGCGCGTCTTCTTTTGCGCCGTTTTGGTGCCGGACTCGGGCACCAACCTCTTCTCCGTGACCGCGGCGATGCAGAAGGAAGTGGCGACGTTGTTTCATCCGGCCAACCCCAGATTGGAGTCGGGGGGCGTGGTTATCCAGATGCAAACCCCTGGGGTGAACGACGCGACCGGAAAACTCATGTGCTCCATCGAGGTGAAACTAGGGGGTGGCGCCGGAGACCAGATGGTTCTCGGGCGAGCCCCTGACGGCTTTGCCTTAAAGTCGGAGTCCGCTGAGCTGTGGCACCGGCGCATGGGACACATCGGCCACAAGAGCTTGGACGTCCTGAGGAAGGAGCCGGCTAGCGGTGTCGACTACACCGGCGACCTTAAGAACTGTAGTACCTGCCCACTCGGGTAGAGCGCACAACAACCTCACCCCAAGCAGGCCACCTACAATGTTCTACGTCCTTTCCAGCTCGTATCCGTCGACACCCTCGGCCCCTCCACGCCTAAATCTCTGGGCGGGTTCAAATACACCGTCAAGTTCGCTGACCAGTAAACCAAGTGGAAGGAGGTGGTGCTCATGAAGGACAAGATCTGCTCTGTGGACGCTCTTGCGATGTTCGTTAAGGAGATCGTGATTCCTACCGGCGAGCGCATCCATATCCTCCGCGGGGACCGCGCCACGGAATTCACGAGCGCAGAGTTCCGTCAGTACTGTCAAGACGTCGGCATCAAGCTGGAGTTTGCCTCTCCGAACACCCCTCAGCAGATCGGAGCGAACGAGCGTGCGGGCCGGACGATCTTGAACATCGTGCGCTGTTTTCTCGCCGACTCAACACTTCCGAACTTCCTTTGGGAGGAGCTGATGAAGACGGCCGTCTACCTGAGCAACTGAACTCCTCACGCAGCTCTGCAAAACGGGACGCCGATCAAGGCGCTCTATGGCAAGGATACCTGTCTCGGCCATCTCCGGGTGATCGGGTCCCGAGCGTTCGTGCACGAAGAGGTCCACACCAATAAAAGTAAAGCATCGTGCTTGGGAAGGCCGGCTCGTCGGATTCAGCGAGGAAAGCAAGTCCTACCGGATCTACAACTCTGAGACGCGACGTGTGCGGGTAAGTCAAAATGTTATCTTCGTTGAAACGCCTTCTGTCGCGCCCTCGTTGGACGCGCGCGGTTTTGACGACGGAGAGTTCACGTACGACGACCACGACGACATGCTATGAGACGTGCGAAACTGCACTTCCAACCACTCGGCTGATTCGCTCTCTCCTGAACGTGCCGTTGGGGATGCCGTCGGGGATCTGTCTGCGATTGAGCTTCTCGAACAAATTTGTGAGACGAGCAACCGTGATCTTGGACTTGAACCTGCTGCATCTACTCCTGCCAACGATGCGCCTGAGACTTCTGGTGGTACGCCTGAGGAAGATAGCCCTGGCCCGCCGGAGGGAATCAGTCCACCGGTGCCGGCCAACAATGCGTCTTCTCCTGGATCGTCACCTGGTCCGGCGCCGCCGCTTGGTTCATCGCCCGCTGGTTCTGCTCTGTCTGGTACTGCGCCGCAGGGTGGTTCTGTGCGTGGACGCGGTCTTGTGGTGAACGAGGTTCCGCGCCGACGCCTGCAGTCACCAGGTCTGCTCCACGTGGTGGATCTGCGCGGGGAGGCATCACGCAGCGCGGTGGACGTGGCAGCGGGTCTGCACGTGGACGTGGTGCTCGTGGTGGACGAGGTTCCACGTCGACGCCTGCAATCATCAGGTCTGGCGCGTTTCCGTGAAGGGGGATTTTCCCGACGTCGCCCACAGGAACGGCACATTCGGCTTCGCGGAATACGCGTACGCTGTGGGAACAACGCAACCGTATGTTCCACAGACAACCTAGGAAGCGCGGGCCACCCCCGAAGCCGCCCAGTGGAACGCAGCTGCAGAACGCGAGATCGCGAGTCTTAAAGATTGTCAAGTTTACAAGCTTGTTCCGCGCTCTGCCGTTCCCGCTGGACGGAAGCGAATCCATTCGAAATGGGTGTTCAAGCGCAAGGCGGACGGCTCCTTCAAGGCTCGTGTAGTAGCTCAAGGTTAGAACTAAGTTCCTGGCCTTGACTCTGGCAGCATCTACGCCCCGGTCGAGGTCAAGGACAAGGATGGAGGTGAGCTAATGGTGCACCTAAAGAGGAGCCTCTACGGGCTGGCCCAAAGCCCCGGGAACTGGTTCAACACCATCGATCCCGCCCTTGTCGAAATCGGCTTCGTTCCGCTTCAGTCCGACACGTGTGTCTACTTGTACGATCACGACGCTGTTTGGATCTACTTGACCCTCTACGTGGACGATCTCCTTGTGGCCAGCAACAACTCTGACGCCATGGCGATGGTGAAAGAGAAGTTGAAGCAGCGTTTCAAGATGACCGACATGGGATCGGTGTCGCTCGTCTTGGGCATGGAGATAAAGCGAGACCTTGAGCGTGGCATTCTCACGATCTCTCAAGAGGCTTAGTCCAAGTCCATCCTGGAGAGGTTCGGATTGTCGGAATGCAAGCTGACCAACACGCCGGGGTACGGTCCCGAACTCTCCAACCAGCAGGGTGACGAGACTCTGCTGGACGAGGAAGAACAGAAGCGCTACCAGGGCATCGTGGGGTGCCTGACATATGTTTCCTAAGTGCTAAGGTACGACATCATGTATGCCGTTGGTCAACTGGCTCGTCCGATGGCAAAACCCAGCAAGATCCACATGGTGGCGGCCAAGAACACTCGCTACCTCGCGAGGACAACCAACTTCAGCATTACGTACAAGAGGGGAGGCTTCAAGCTTGCAGTCTTTTCGGACTCCAACTGGGCGAACAACCTGGACAACGGAAAGTTCACCTCATGCTACTTGTCGATGCTGTGCGATGCGCAGATTGGCTTCAAGTCGGGGCTACAAGGTCTAACTACAATGTTGACCATGGAGGCGGAGCTGGTCGTGTCAGATTTGGCGATGAATGAAGCCGTGTTCTGCTCGAACGTGCTGACTGAGCTAGGGTTCATGAAGGACTTCGCGAAAGTGCCGTTGTAATGCGACAACACGCAACGCTGCACGCGCTTGGAAACCGCTCCTTTAACTCGAGGACGAAGCAAATCACGCTGCGCTTCTTTTTCATCCGAAAGCTCGTGTCGTAGGGAAGGATCTCCATCCACTACATCCCGACCGACATCAACGCTGCCGACATAGGCACAAAGCACCTGAACAAGCATCGCTTTAGGAACCTGCTGGACATCATCAGCAACTTCAACGTGAACGACTTCATTAACAGCCAGTACAATTAGTCGTGCTATATGTGTGTGTTTGTTTTGAATATGTTCTGTTTGTGCGAATCAACTTGCTATTTCTGTAATCGATATTCGGCCTCTCAAACCATCACTGGTTGAACGAGCCATGTAGGATTGGAAGTCATGGCAGTTTGGTTTGTGCAGTAATAGCAGGTTTAGCAAGCGCATGAATGTAGTGTTCCCCACTTCTTTTTCTCTGTGGGTGTCTGGGTTGTGCAGTTGTGTTGAAAAGGCGTTTCGCTTTTCGCAAGTTTAGGTTCAACTTGTATAGCTTGCCTTGTGTAGGGTGTGTAACCCTGTGTGATTGACTGTTGTTTTTTCAATGTGCAAGCGAAACCATCAATGCAAAATGAAATAACAATCATGGGGCTGTGCACGTGCACAGACATACCTGTTGGGACACTTACAGCGTTCAGTGCGTAACATGTCATGGACCAAATATCCTGTCGGATAAGTCCAGGACTTTGTTTTCACCGTTGCGCAGTAGAGCAGTATTTGCAACATGTTGTTTGTTCTCTTCTCACTAACGGACGGATGCAGGCTTCTACCCGTGGAGGCCCTACATTCTGTTCAACCCCTTGCTTGTTACATACTACTGGTACACTACAGTCCCACCTTCTTAAACCCTCGCTGTTGCCTACGTCATATTTTGTGTCTTAGTGATACCGCGAATAGTGCGCCTACACGCACTATTGGGGGTTCTGCACTATTGGGTTTTCTGAGAACCCCCAATAGTGCGGGTAGGCGTACTGTCCAAGTCCGAATTGATATAGTGCGGATGCCCGCTATAGTGGGGGTAACCGCTATAGTGCGGGTGGAATCGCCTGGCACATACCCGTACTACAGAGGGACCCCGACCGTAGTAGGAGTATCATGCATCGAGTCCACCACAGACAAGAAGGTGGATAATTTTGCGCTTCATATCGTGCTGCTTTACATGTTGTGTGCGTTAGGCGACGTGGACAAGTGGGAAGCATCCATCAAAGCTTAGATATCCTATTTACCAGTTATCCTGTTTACCTGTGGTACCAGGTAGGTGACAGGGCCACCGGTATCCCGGTCGGACCGGACAGCACATCGATCCAGACGTCATATCTCGCACCAGCAAACATTGCGAATACGCTAGCTGCGAACTCGGCCGAGGTGTTATTGATACCTACACCGGTTGCACGTGTTGTACACCCCCTCCTCGCGAAGTCTATACATACTGTAGGTCGGTAAACCACTTTGATCCTGGATGCTACGGGAGGGTAAATAATTGGTCAACGTGGGGCAAACGTGAAAAACCGGGAGTTGCAACATACCTGGGAGACGTGTCTTGGCAGGGTGAGTGAAGAGTGCAACCCTGGGTACCACCGCACAATGTGCTCACCTGGGCTGTGGCTAGCACAGCAGTACTACTGCAGCCTACGGCATTCGCGGCCTACTGCCTGGTGCTGCTACGCTGCTGCTGCTGCTGTGTGTGGCTGCGCAAAACCCGAATGGATATGCAGACACTATTAATACAGCATGCGGAGGACTTACCCACGCTTCTTCTCGATTGCATTTACGAGGATCAGGTCGGGAGGGCTGCCTCTATGCTCTTGAGAGGAGCCGACCCCAATATCTCTCTGGAGGTAGGTGGGCACAAGGGGCGTGACGATTTTGCAAGATATGCTTGCGTTTGAATGACATTGTGCGACAAGGTAGGGTACTGCGGCGCACATCATATCATACGCGTACTTTTTTTCACCTGACGCGTACTCGTACACAATGCCGGAACGTGCATCAATCAACACCACCAGACATGGCCATTCGGCTACCCTGAAACACCCTCAGGAGGGCCATAAATCCTTCCCTCTGGAGGGTGCTAAAAAGTCGAGGACGGTATTTTATAACTAATTTTCAAGGACGTCAGCCGTGAGTTCGACGAATTTCAGGTCAATACTCATCTTTGCAAGCTGCGTTGTTGGTACTCGTAACATACGATATGGGTGATTTTTTATTGGGAGGTGTCCTATTTTTTGTCCACCATAATGGTAAGTGTTAGTATTGTGTGGTAAATTTCAATCACTCGTACACCAGGGAACACAGTTTTCGGCCGCGCACACTCTGGAGGCCAATGTCATATTTGTAAAAAACCAGGGCTTTCCACGGGTCATGACCCGACGCGGGGTCAAGAGGTTGTTAAAATCTCGCGGATCGGGTAGGGTCAATAGGCTTCAAAATCTCGCGGGTCGGGTCGGGTCATGACCCGCGAGATACGGGTCACTCGCGGGTCAAGCCATCATGACCCGCGAGTTGTTTTCGGCTGCCCCGCGGGTCAAACCCACGGATCTGGCCCGCGGATCCGCCTTTTTCAAACTTAAAGGTGAGGGCCGTTGCCGTGCAGGCGCCCCGCGGGTCCGACCCGCGGATCCGTAAATCATACAAAACTTACCGCTTCCTGCCTCTCTCGGGCGGATTCTCCGATCATATGTCATCACAGCGTGTAGAACAATCACCAGGCAGTGCCCCTAGCTACTCGGACCAAGGCATACAGAGTGACGCGAGTCCCGTGCCGGCTGAAGCCGTAACAGTAGTAGTAATAATACGGTCATTCCAGTACGAAATGTGACCAAACGTTAGAAGGCGAGGGCACAGTCGTCGAAGCAGCAGCAGCAGCAGCGGCAGCAGCGAGCACCAGCAGCAGACCCCTGATTCTCGCTGATCGCAGCCCCTGCTGACCGATCCACCGCCCCAGTTGTGGGCTTGCTGACGAAGGCGGCTCAACTAGGCTGCTTGCCGGGGCTGGAGACTGCATAGATAGAAGATAGATACAGCAGTCGTAGTAGCAGCTAGCTCGAGAATTATCATACCAATACGAAATGTGACCAAACGTAAAAAAGCAAGAGCAGTTGTCGTCGCAGCAGCAGCAGCAGCAGCAGCACAGCAGCAGCAGCAGCCTGACAGCAGCAAACACCAGCAGCAGACAACGCATCCTCGCGGCTCGCAGCCCTTGCTGACAGATCCACCGCCCCAGTTGTGGGCTTGCTGCCGGAGACGGCTCAGCTAGGCTGCTTGCCGGGGCCGGAGACTGCGTAGGTAACTAGCTCGCTCGTCGGGTCGCTCGTCGGGTCGCTCGTCGCGCCGACCCGGCTATGTAGCGCTGAGGGCGTGGCTAATTGGTCATGCGTGTGGGTTGCGGTTTCTTTATCATTTTTCGAGCGCACACCACAAAATGCTGCTGCAAACAATACCGGCAGAAAGAACCGTAGAACCCGATATCCTGGGAAAAGTACGAGGGACCAAGGACCAACCAGCCGACCGACGTATACATGTTGTGACCCGTGACTTTTCGACTTTGATCCGTGAGAAATGTCACGGGTCAAGTCGACCTGACCCGCACGAAACCCGCATCTCGCGGGTCACCCGGATTGTGGCGGGTCGGGTCGGGTCGGGTTGGGTCAGGAGGATTTCAAAATCTCGTGGGTCGGGTCGGGTCGGGTCGGGTCGGGTCGGGTCAAGAGGTTTTCAAAATCTCGCGGGTCGGGTCGGGTCGAGTCAGGAGGTTTCCAAATCTCGCGGGTCGGGTCGGGTCGGGTCAAGACGCCTCGAAGTTCTCGCGGGTCGGGTCGGGTCGGGTCAAGACGTCTCGAAATTCTCACGGGTCGGGTCGTGTCAGCTGACCCGACCCGACCCGACCCGACCCGACCCGCGAGATTTGACCCGACCCGTGAAAAGCCCTGATAGAAACCCTCTGGAGGGTATGACATCGTTCCCTGTGGAGGGTGTCCAAATTTTTTTGGCCCTATCGTGTGGTAAAACCAAAACCCACCACACGGACGTCCAGAGTGTTTGGGTGCGCACCCTCTGGAGGATGACGGCATCTCCCAAAGCCCTCTGCCGAGGGAGTATGGAACCGTACCCGCTGGAGGGTTTCCTAAAAAGGGTGACCCTACAGCGCAGTCGAAGCCGCACCCACCACACCGACACTCAGTGGGTTTGAATAGTGAACCGCAGGACACTGACAGCAACACGCGGCTCCTGTATATAGTATGTGGGAACAGTGAACATTATTGCTTTAACATATGTCTCTACTACAGTACATGTTTGCTCAATTTAACAGATCCTGTAGGGATATTTTTCTGCACACGATTTTCCATCTCTGATACACCTTTGGGCGGGTTCCGAGGTAAAGCCGGATATTTTTCACGAGATTTTCAGAACGCGGCAACCACGAGGATTTGAGCTCTGAAAAATCGCACAAACTTCCGCTAGGTTATGGGGATTACGAAAATATACTTCTTTTTTTATTTGGCCGTCGTGATGGTAAGTTACTCGCGAATAATTGGCTAAAATTGAGGTAAAATAGCATCCGCGGGCCCCCCAAGAAAATTTCAAACGCCTCCGAATCTTATAAAATTTTCAGGTTGTGGTAATTTTGGGGTGTAGATCACGAATCCGTCGTTAGATTTTTGATCGGGATCGATTTGACCTTGATACAGCTGCGCACAGATACGTGCAAAAAGAGGGCATAACCTGGGATTTACTAGGGATTAGACTGAAAAACTCCCACCCGTGGAAAACGATCCACACGTTGATTAGAGCTCTGTAAAACTTCGATTTGAGGTGATTTTAGGGTGGGGAACACGAAGATATCAGTGGATTGTCCTAGTTATGCTTTTGGGATCGACTTACGGCTGCCCAAAAGCTGACCTTAGTTGAGCAATTTCAAATTTACTGGGATTTTTTATTCTCGGTTCCGGGCTCGAGTTTTTGTCTGGACAACTTTCTGAGTGGCTCTACCCCCCCTAATTCGACCAAGCGGAAGCGATTGCCGCCAAGCCCGAGAAAAAAAAAGTTCGGCAATGCGGAGAAAAAAAAAAAAAAATCCGAAGGGGAACTTTTTTTTTTTGGGACATTTTTTTAAACGTCGTATTTGGCCGTTTAAAAGCGAACCACGAAGTCGATTTTTTTTTTTTTCCTTATTCCAAGCTCGGAAGAGCAGTCCGGCTTCAGGTCGGAACCCGCCTTTGGAGATATTTCGTCATAATGTAGACACTACAACCAGTGGCGAGCATATATTACAAAATTAAAATACACTCCAGCTGTGATATCGAATATTTTGATATTTTGTCGAAACTCATCTTTGCAAGCTGTGTGTGATACTGCGATCGCGCGTGTTACGGGTTGTGTCCTCATTAAGGATATAGTTCGGCGACTCCCCTTGCAACTACAGTGTAGCTATCAGGGTCAACAGGGTGATGTTAGGCAGTCTGTGCGCGGAAACTATAAAACCCGTTTCTGAGGGGGACAAAATCTGACAGCTGTGGAAGGAAATGCATAAGTTTATCAAGTGAATCCTGTAAGTCGAATAACCGGTGAGGGGAGGGCGGAGTTTTTAAGGACGTGGGGGCCTGATTTTGATCAAAAGGGGGGCGGGAGGGGGGGAGGGGGGGAAGGGGGGGAGGGGACAGGTGAGGCAGCTCAATTTGTGCGTGGAAACTATAAATCCTTCTTGTGGGGGAGGGGGGGGGAATGTGGCGGGGGGGGGGGGGGTATATAATGTGGTACATAGTACAGCAGTATGTCGACAGTACGGTTTGGTTGCCGCCTACGCTACCCCTTGCGCTCCTCTCCGCTCACGCTCGGAACCCTAATACATTTTCGTGGGTATGCTTCGGGAAAATCTTTGCCTCTTTTTGACAAAGCATGCTACACAATGCACCACAATGAGGCAACAGCACATCAAGTCCTCACATGTGGTTACGCGAGCATCATATGCCACATAAAATATCGTCCGCCAGTTTTTCGGCTTTTGGTCACTGAATATTTGTAATTGAAGGCAACAACAGCCAGATACTTAAGACGTGTACACCACAATTTACAGCATTCAACTGGCCAGAATACAAAACTGAAGACAGTATCATCAGTCGAACACATGAGGGGGGATCGCATTGGTAACCTGTGCCAGATAAGTAGCTTTGAAAGACACCCTGCGGGCACTGCAACCGTACACAATTGGCACAGCCACTACGCATTACAACAGCCATCCCACCCACCTAAATGAACCACACCTACCACCAATGAAAATGGGAACAGCGCCTATAAATGCAACCAAATAGATAGAAAACACATGCGCCCTTATGCTCTGACCCCCTCTCCCCCTCAAAAATTCAGAACCATGACAGTCATCTACGACTGCTCGGACCCACAGCAGCCTCATCCCCCTCTTCCTCCTCGTTGGCTATGGCCGAACAGCCGTGACCTACACAAGAACAGTCCACGTCCATGATCAGTTCACCCCCGCGGGTGGGGGTTTCCTAGACCAGGCCCGCCTGATCGCCGCCGCAACACAGCCGCCACCGCCATAGCCGTCGACATTGCTACTCTTCGCGCCTGTTATGTCCTTCCTCCGTGATGGCCGATGGGGCCACCCCGTATCTGCAGAGCCCCTGTTGCTTAACCTGCCGTCGCCGTCGATCGAGGGCTGTTGCTCGTCGTCGTCGGTTTTACCTGGAATATGGACGGGCAGAATACGTGCCTTTACTATCAAACGTACATATTTGACGTTTGGGAGGATGTAACGGGAATTTAGTTGAGCCGTCGCACCTTGCCCAACTGACACAGTAGGCTTCAACAGTGAGGCGGAGAATCTCAGTTGTGGCGGATGACCTCGCTGCGTAGCTTCGTATATCGAGTGCATACTTGAAATACTAACTCCAACACAGTGGTCAACGATAGCAGTGGTGGAGACAGGCAATCACCGAGGAGATAAGGGCGGAGAAAGCGGCAGAAAGATGCCACACGGCGCTCGCCCCTTCGTCGATGTAGGTAGCACGAGTTTTTAGAAGGTTGAACGCGAGCCGGCCTTTCCCGAATGCGAACAGACACGGCATCTGCCGCACCTAAAACAAATACCGTATGCAACACGGATTTGTAGCAGGCGCGTAAGGGGGATGAAAAAAACAGTACTTCGTATTATATTAACGTCGGGGTGAGCAAACTAAATAGCAGCCTGACTAAAATTACTCCTCAACTGCGCGCTATACAAGCGTGGGGATACGGATTGGTCTGAAGCTGAAAACGTTATGATGGGAAAGACAACAATAAAAATTATTCCTCACAAAAATGTCTACTGTACCAGGCACCATAAAGGCGTGTGACATTGTGGCGGATCAACTCAGGGTATCAGCCGGAACAAAGTGCGACCGTTTTCCGCCGTGGTAAAATGTAAACTTCTGATCAATTTCGTATCGCATTTAAAGTTTCTTCTCCATCGTGGTTAGTCATTACACTTTCCTGCCAAGCTCCGTACATTTTCTACAGCAGGTGCGCGAAATAAGAGATAAAACAGCATCATTCATAACTATCGAATATAGATATGTCCAGGTAGATTTGCTACGCTTCTACCCCCCCCCGTACGGAATATAGCTATTGTGTTTTTACTTCTAGTGCGCAGGGTTCGACACGACAGCTCCCAGAAGTTGATCGAATTAGAACTCTGGGTTGCACTTCCAGGCGTGTCCGTGTGTGCAGCGCTCTGTACCTATTGAGCTGGCTGATTGACGCTGATGATGTTGGTCTGGACACGCATCCGATCTGCGAGTGCACAGTCAAGTTTCAGATACCCAGGCAGTTGAAAAAACTTTTGAAACCGTTTTAGATTGTATTTATATACGCGTAAACCAGTATCGTCGATTTTTCTCGGCTATTCACCAGGGCCCCAACCAACCATATACAGCCGGTCGCCCCGGTGGTCTAGTTGTTACCCTCGAATGCTACTAGCGTTGGTTCTTGAGTTCGATTCCCACGGTGGTGAGATTTGACTATATTTGCAAAAATGCAAGAAAAAAAAAAAAGATCAACTGCTGAGAGCACCTCGTAGCGTGGGTAGGTACAATTCGACGCGAGTCGACGAAGGAAGAAAAAAGCTGATTTTTTATCGCGATACAAATGAAGGCACGTACCTTAGTGGGAAGGGGGGGGGGGAGGGCCCGCTATGTGACCACGGATCTGAGCGACTAACGGGAGGGAGCGCGAGAGCAGTGCGAGGAAAACAAATGGGACGAAGAAGATATATAACTCGAAAAACGGTGATACTGAGTATCAACTCCTACGTCGTGAGTCGAGAAAGCATTAACACTTGGAAAACAAAGAAAATGGAGCCACACTCCTAGAAAGGTCAAAACGAAAAAAATCGGAGCGTTGTGACTTCTGGTCGAATCGAGAAAACATTTTTATCTTTGTTCTAAGTACCCCCTATGCCTGGCTCCTCGAAAGAAAAGTGTGTGCTCGTTTTTTTTTTTTGTGCTCCCCTGAAACGGCACGACTGCCTTTTGGGGGGGCGGGTACGCGTACAGCAGTACTGCTGTCTTACTACTGTACCCCAGTATCTACTGTATCGCTGCATAGGCAATACATACCGGTATAGTATAACGCCGATAGTATAACCCTTGCACCAGCTCACATTAAAGACTTGTGCACATATGTTTCGATGGGGCTGCTGGATTCCCCGTTGTTCGCTACCGGTAATAGCAGATACCAAGCATGCCATGTGTATGAAATGCCATCGTGTGCACCTACAGCACGTGCAGCAGTACTACGAGTACAACAGTACATATGTACGTATCATATGTACGTACTACTACCTATGTACGAGGTACAACGTGCGACGCACCTGTACTGCTGTACAGCAGCAGTACCTCGTACAGCTCAAAATTCAAAGTACAGGCCGTTGAGTCTTTGAATTTTACGCCTCCGGGTATCAAGTTTCAAAATTTTAACTTCTATCACGGGTACAGCAACAGGTCATCACAACATGAGAGCAAGAGTGATCTCATTGCTGGCGAGGGTCCAACAAGAGATGAAACAGTAGGTGGCGGGGCGGAAGTCTGGCAGCATCGCTCCGGTTGGGTACGTATGAGCTATCACTGATCAGACGCACGAAGAGGGTGATCCGCGGGTACGTACGTCATGCGAAACCACAGATGACGCACTGGGTGAGCTATATAAGACGCGGTCTGCTCTAAGCTATGATGTGTTGCCCACCCACATAGAAACCTTCAATTCGCGTACTCTCACCTTGGGATAGCTGTCATATTCGCTGCCGTTGGTCATGTTTACAGAGAGAGCGCTGTCCTGTCTAGCTCTCCGGCGTCTCGTCCATTTGGAAAAATTGTTTAGATTTGTGGAGGGGCGCTTGCGCGTTTTTTTTGCGAATTGTCGGTCCTAGCCCCCTCCACGGCCTCACCCACAGCGTTTCGACTCATTCCTCTCACATGCTCAGAGCTAGAGTGGACGAGAATGTGTATCTCGCTTGTACTAAGTTGCCGGCAGTGCTCCCAGGGTCATGCGCTTCATGGGGTTGTGAGGTTGTTACAGTCAACGAGCTGACTAGCGGCGGGGTTTTGGGGTTTCGTTATGTTCATGAAGTTTTTTTCATACAGGGGTTGAAACAAAAAATGTTCACATCTAAAAAAAATAAATTTTCGCACATGCGCACAGCAGTGCCGGGCTCCCGATTAGCAGTGTGTGCAGTCTAGATCCGGAGCGTAAATGCCGCGGCCACCCCATGGTGGAAAATGGCCAGCTTGCCGGCGCTGGAGGCTTTGCCAAGCAAGCCAGTGGGGAATGATGTGAATGACTTCCGTCCAAAGGACAGCAGCAAGTCGACTCCCCTCTAGCGGGTGAGATAGCAATGTCTAGAGGGTAGTATTTTGATCCACCTTTAACGGCCCAATCTCGATGCCTCCAAAGGCTTCCCGTTCTTGTTGACATCCACGGGAATGGCACGCAAACACTCTACAGGCTAGGAACTACGAAGAGTATAGTCGTGGCCTCCAGAGGTCGCATCAGAGAAGAGAGCCCTCTAGAGGGCGGAAACTCGTACCCTAAAAAGCGCCAACGAGCTCTGGAAGGTGATAGGCCGACCCCACTTCAAAGCGTTCAATATATATATATCCCTCCAGAGGGGCTGAAATAGTCATGACCTGCCCTCCTCCGGAACAAAACCGTAACACAACCCTCCGGCGGTTTATGAAGAGCACACTGTAGAGTCTAGCGACATCGCCCAGGCATCTACAGGGTACAGAAAAAAAAACGCCCTCTAGGAGGCGGAAGGTATAATCCTCCAACATCAAACGCCCTCCGCAGGGTGGCCTCGCCCTCTGGACGGTCAAATTGTCCCTGGAGGGTTTTTAGGGGTGGCCGAATGGCCACGTGTGTGTTCGTCCGCGAGAAAACCACCAGCTGAAGCGATACTGCTGTACACCGCGAGTCGTGAGTTGAAAAAATCGTCGTGAAGGTCACA
This sequence comes from Undaria pinnatifida, assembly GCA_012845835.1. Lineage (NCBI taxonomy): Eukaryota > Phaeophyceae > Laminariales > Alariaceae > Undaria > Undaria pinnatifida. Next base: position 22,942,420 of record JABAKD010000025.1, read on the forward strand.
ATCGACGAGCAGTGGGAGGGTGTGGGAGTGTGATGGGCGCTGTACTTTTTGCGCGGTACCTGGTATGCGCCAAGGCGTGAACCGGGGGGAAGAAGTGAAAGGGAGGAGCTTTAGCTTTTACTCGTCCCAGGAGGTTCGCCAAGAAACGAACTCGTTCGGCCACGAACCCGTGTACTAGTAGACGCATACTGTACCTGATGAGAGTAAAATATGGCTTCCTGCGTTCGGGTAGAAATGTAGAAACGGGCTTATTATCCTTGTTATACAATGCCGTCGCGTATATAGTGATATTTTTATTAATAGTAGTAGTAGTAATAGTAGTAGTAGTAGTAGTAGTAGTAGTAGTAGTAGTGGTAGTAGTAGTAGTAGTAGTAGTAGTAGTAGTAGTAGTAGTAGTAGTAGTAGCAATTAGTAGTCTCATTATGCATGTTGAAACACGTTCGGTTTCAATATTAATTTCGCGGAACCCGCCCTACCCTTCGCCACCCGCCCCCCAGCGACCGCAAGCCCGTGCCACGCCCACCTCACACATCACTCCTCGGTGTCCCCGGCGACATACCGGCCGACGGTTCCCATTTCGGCGAGTGGGGAGCGTGAAAAGGCTCTCCCGGCGACGGCTCGCTCTCTCCCCATATATTAAGAAAGCCAGCGTTCAGCCTAATTGTTCTTTTATCTGTGAGCATACCGTTGAAACGTACACGTTGTTGTTGTGTTTGCATCTCCCGTCAATATTTGCGTTTATTTTGCTAATTCTGCGGCCTCTTAACCTGTACTATTACGTTGCTGCGCTCGACGCAAGCTACGATTGAGGTAGCACTTTTCGGCTGACGTATTTTTTCTGAATAATTGGGGGGCCTTTAACGCCTTTGCAACTGGAGACCCTTTTGGGGGGACAAATTTACTTGAAGTGAGTATTGGGAGGGATTTTGAGGCTATAAAGGGGTTTTAACCCCAATGAGTCGGACTACCACTCTTATTTTCCAATATCACCCTCGTATTTTTTTGTAGTATACCTGGTAACCCATGGGTTTCTTGATCGGTTTTCATTTCCTACAGCAGTGTGCTCAAAAGTCAGTGTTTGGGGTGTGTGAAGTATAGAGCTAATCAGGTTAAGAGCCTCGGAAAATAATTGGTGCACCTCTACCATAGCGTGTTTCGCTCGTGCTCGAAGGAATGCCGGGCTCCGTTAGAGGCTGGCATCGTTCGGTATGCCAGTGGTTGGCATTGTCGCCAAAAGCTCAATGTTTAACAACATCTGTGGCGTGAGAAGTCGCACGTTTTCGCTTTGAACCACTAGCTGGTAGAGTAGAATCTATAGCGTTGTGCTGCCAAGGGTTTTTTCGGGTTGAACAACGCCTTGGGAATATCTGGCAGTTGCACAAAAACGATTGCCGTGAATGTAGGCTGTCTTCACGTACAATAAAAATCGGTCTTACAAACGTTTGTTCGGGAGGGCGTTTTACGTAAGGCGTGGCTCCTACCGCTGCAATAGAGTGATATAAACTCGTCTGGGCAGGTCGGCGTTGCGTGCCCGGTTACAAGGGCGGTGGCTAATCGTTTTTTATTTTATTTTGGAAGAGTTTTGTCCCCCCTTTTCGACTTGAGACAACCCCCTAGATTTCCCAGCCGACGAAATGCCGACGGTGAAGCTTGTATTTTATGGAAATACTGTATACTCGTATTAATAAAATGTCTGGAGTGGTCGCTGACATCTTCGATCTCTCGTGCTCTGCTACTTCGCTTGGTTGCCGTTGTAGAAACCTATTTTGGGTAGGTCATGGTCTGCTATGCAGTGCCGAAAATTAAGCTGTAGCACAGAAGCTTGGGCGTTGGGTGTGCGAGAAGTCAAATCGAGGGTGGCTATGTTGAAGTTAGCATGGAATGACCCAGTATCAAACATGAAATCGAGCGTAAACCGTGTTTCGTGTTTTTTATTACAGTAAGTTTCCTGCACTGCATGCGAACCCTTTTGCAAAACGCAGGGAGGCATTTACCCGCTCGCTCTCGCCACCTACCGGGGCAAGCTGGATATGGTCCGGCTCCTCCTCGAGTACGGCGCCAAGGTGGACTCGCGTGACCCCCGGGGAAATATTCCCCTCCACACAGCGTGCACCGGGGGGCACGTGTCCATCGTTCGGGTGCTGCTAGAAGCTGGGGCCAACCCCAACGAGAGAGATATGACAACCCGCGTCTCTTTGCACTGGATGGCTTGTGAGGGCAACACAGAGGTGAGTTTTCAAACAAACCGTATTGGGGACCGATCCAGGCGCCCCGGTGGGGTGGCGGGAAGGGGGAGGGGGGAGGGCGGGGGGGGGGGGGGCTACTCATTGTTGGCTGCCTGAGTCGTGTGACCCTTGGACTTGGGTCCTTTTCGAGACGGAGCAGGGTAAGAGGGGGGGGGGGGTGTTATTTTATTTGCCGAAGTCTTATCACGTAAACACAGCAGATTCTTCCCTCTTTACTATTTAGTGATTTGTACATATATAATCGCAGTGGAAACCCACCACCAAGCACAGAGTGAGTTCGTAGGGTATGTGGGGCATACCAAACTTGGTTGGGTCGGAGTTGGACTCGAAAGCATATAATAATTCTATTGAAACCGCCAAAAAGGCACAATCCAAGGCCAACACAGTCCACGAAAAACCAGTGACCATTTAGGTTAAAAACATGTTTTTCCTACTTTTTTTATATAACTTCTGAACTTTTTTTTTGCTGATATTTTGGGGTTGGTTGGCTTGACCTCGGCCGGTTTCAATAATAGTGTTATATTTTTTTCCAAACAAGCATTATTTGGAAATAGCAAACGCCCCAATGTCGTATTGCGTTGGGGAGAGTCACGGGCCATCCGTGCTTTTGGTGCTGTTTGCTACTATTGTGCGGCACGCACAAAGGCGACACGCGTGTGTGAACGCGACGTCTTTGCCGCGAATTTGGTGTTTTGCTCGCATCATGCGCTGTCTGCGGCATGCATCGCAGATAATTAAGGAGCTCATCCGAGCGGGGGCGAAGATGGACCCCAGAGACTGCGAGGGGCGCGCGGCCATCCACTACGCCGCGGACATGGGCCACCTCCCCGCGTTGCGCGAGCTCATGAAAGCAGGCTCGAGCCACGCTTGGCGTGAAAACACCTTCCGCACGCCACTTGCGCTCGCGTGCGTCAAGGGTCACATTGCATGCGCGAAATATCTCCTAGAGGAGTGCAACGCGGATCCGAAAGAAGGAGGTAACATCAGGACCACGCCCCTTGCGATCGCCGCGCATCGCGGGCATCTGGAGATAGTGAAGATGCTGTTGAGATTCGGCGCTCGACAGCTCGGCCCCTACGCTTACAACGACGCGCTCTGCGGTGTGGCGATGAATGGAAACGTTAAGATGATGCGGGAGTTGCTCAGTGCCGACGCAGGCGTTCACGTCAATGATATCAAAGTCAACTATGATAGAACCCTGCTCCACTGCGCCGCGGGCCATTGCCACCCTCTCGTGACGTCGATGATCCTTGCCGCTGGCGGCGACGAAACAGCCTTAGATTCCGGGAGGAAAACACCTTTCGATATCGTCGACACGCTAAGCCATCAACACGTGCGGAACGGGCTAGAACAGCGGCGGGTGAGGCGTATGCTGACGCAAGCTCCGGCCTATCGGGCACGTTCTTGGGGGTGGCCGAGATTGTCCGTCCCGCGTGCGCCTTCGCCCTCGCCCACGCCGAACCCAGCAAAGCCCGCGACGGGCATAGCCGCGGGAGAAGCGGGAGCAGTAGAACGATCGGTGAAGCGCGCGACGGAAGCGGTGGAGAAGATGGCCGAGGACCTCAACCGTCCTTGCGATGAAGCAATTGCAGCGACGACCGCGGGGGCGGGGAAGGTTTGCGTTGCGCTGTTCCGTCGATCAGCTATCAGCTCCTCCAGCAGATCGGCGGCGGACGGTCACTCGGTAGTGGTGGCAAGCATGATCAGGTATGTTGTGTAATGGCTGCGTGTTTCCTTCGAGGCCGTCGCCGACGCGTTTGTCCTATGTGCTGATGACAATGGTGATAATGATGATGTTATCATATTAGCTAATTTCCCTGAATGAGGGCGGTGGTGCGTACATTAGTGGCGAAACGGACGTCCTTTTTGCGAAGATGCGAGCGTCAAGCCTCCCGTCTCTTGATTTTTTTGTTTGCCCGTGCGGGGTGGCCGAATCCGCGTGAAGTGTCGCGAGAGATGCTCGCGAACAACGGGTTTGGATGCCCGAAGTGTCGCCTTTTTATTCCCCGGTGAAGACGCTGTTAACCTTTTTACTCTTGCAGAATTGTCCTCATATTTTCCAAGTAGGGTCTAAAAAAACGAGAGTATAGTTCTATTGGGGTCAAGACAGAATATCCTGGCCTGGACGTGCGCGTACTCGAACGGTTTCGTGTGGTCCTTGGGCGGGAGGGGCTGCTGCTACTGCGGCTGCTTCTGTGTTGCGCTGCAGCGACTCCCCGACCGACCTAGCCCGGCGCTCACTGCACATCCTCTCATGTTTGGGTTAAAAGCAACCGAAGATGCTTAGTATCGCATGCGCTGAGCATCACGAGGCGCCGAGAGCGCGTGCTATGCGCAAGTGAGGGGGCGGAGAAGGGGTAGCAGGGTAGGTCGGCGCCGAGGTAATATCGACGAACCACAACCCCGGCAACGTATGCCTGGGGTGCTTGGGCGTTGGGATTACGGTTGCTTGTGGTTTCATTGCTATGCGGACAGTGCTACCCTAGCGTCGCCCCTCCAATGAGAAACAGAGGAAAAGAGGGGGAACATGGTGCGTGCGGACACACCGTGGATTGTCTCCGCCGAGGTTACGCTTATGATTATGCTGTTTGCGCTCATGACAGGTGGTATCCCGAGACTTCGGCCTCGCCGGAGATGATTACTTTCGCGGACGCCTCCCCCCCATAGGGCTAGTCGCGCATTAAAAACACAGTGCGTGTTTGTTCGTCGTTCGTTCGCAGGTACTCGCGAAAGAAGTAACGGCGGCGAGGTGGGAGAAGAAAGGTGACGCTACCTGCTGGGCATGAAGCAGCATAGTGCGAACGTGTTCTGAATGAGCGCGGTCAGGCTGATGATGACTTTGTCCGCGTCGTCGACTTCAATTTCCGGACGGCGCGGTCGCAACCTTTAGCTTTTCGTGGCCACCGAAAGATATCGGTCATTTAGCTGCTTTGGGTTAGGGTTAGGGTTTTGGTTAGGGATAGGCGCAGACGGACGGACAGCGTTGCCTTGGCGGTAACATGACCCGGCGAGGTAGTAGTCGTGAGAAGAGTATATCATTTTATAAAGTTATTATATCATAACATCGTCAGCAATGAGTTCGACAAATGTATTCTTGTTGTCACGCGTGAGAAACAGCAGCGATTAGGTCGACACGGTTTTTGCTTTGGTGGCAGCCATCGTCATCGCCATGTGCTTTCTGTCGGGCATAGGCGCACACGTGGGTGCGCTCGCTGCGTCGTCCTGTACTTTTATGTTCCGTGGCCGCGCGGCTGGGTTGCCGCGTTCGGCTCTACGAAGAAGATATTGTATTAGTGTTTACGGCGAATCGCTCTCAGAAGCGCGCATAGTACATATACAGTACGAAGGGAGAGACATTTCCTGCACTTTTTAACAATCGGAGCCTTGTGGGCTGTGGCATTGGCTTGTGGCATTATCCCCGGCGCCACTTCTGTAGCAGTCGCGAGTACAGTAGTAGTTGTAGTGAGTACTGACTGCCGTCGTTTGTTGTTGCGACCGTGCTGTCTTCTCGCTTGTTCATGCGTGTTGGCTTTGTTGACCTATCTTGTCCTGGGTATGTCGGCTACAATGGTGTTTCTTTAGTAGTTTATAGTACCTGGTGTGTATTTTGTACCGCAATTACAAGCAGCGGCGTTCAACTAGAAGCGTATACGAATAGGAATAGTACTAGTAGTGCAGTTTACGTGGCACGTGGTACCACGTACGGCATCGCGCTTTGTGTTTTTCGTCATGGGTGATTGATGTCTACTCCTGCTTCAGGATGCGCTGGAACAAGCGGGGAAAATGCCGATAGATATCGCTTGGCTCGGCTTGCGTTTGCTCATGAGAGGGAAAAGCAAGATTGCGTCATCCCATTTTTATCCGTCCCTGCTTCGCTCAGAAACCGCTGCGATGTATGGAACAATGCAAGACACCAAATAGGAATCGAAATACAGACCCATGACGGGTGCATTGTTTGAGAGAGGGTGCGTTCTACACTATTAATATAACTCTCCCGGATATATTATGTTGCTCTAAATATCGGCCTCACGCTCTTATTGCACTGTTTCTGGTAATATGCCCTGTGCTGTGTGCGATATCGCGGCGGCGTTGGTGCTTTGTATACGACTCTAAACGAACCATGAAGCAGAAACGTTTCAGGCATCCGTTTGCTAGTAGTCTATTTTTTCTTCGTGCAAAATTTGACGCGCTGAAAGCTCGAATTGCATAGACTCTTTGAATAGGGTGTATGCGCAACGACGCGAGTCTCGGAGAGCTTCAAATGATGAGCCCTTTTCGCGATCAAAGTTGAGGCTCGTACCATGGTAAGGAGGGGGGAGGGAACGGAGAGGGGAGGGGTCCCTGGTGGTACGTGACACCGGATCTGAGTTGCGAAAAGGGAGAGAGCTGGATAATTCGTCAAGAAGAGGTCATTTGTACCAGCTGAGCTGGCCAACGTGAGCTTTTTTAGTTGGTATCCCACTTGAAGCTCACGTTTTTTTTCGACGTTTGAGTTGAAAGAAAATTGGCACGCGCTTCCTTGGAGTCTTCCAAAGCGATCCCCCTGCTGCCCCTTTTGAGCGTTCATTTTTTTCGTGGGCAGATTTTTTCCAGAAATTAGAGAGAAACATTTGGCCTGCAGCCGGTGGAAAAAATACCAAAATCAATGGAGCAGTGGGGGGAATGCCTTTCTTTGTTTTTTTTCTTGACTCCCTTAGAACTGGGCCCACGTTTTCGGGAACAAACTACTTGGCATTAAGTGTAGGATAATCTTTGCAGATTTAAACGTGCGTATAAGGGGCATTCCTAACGAACAAAAAATGTAAGGAACGTCAGGAATCCTGTTTTTTCATGTCACGATGTGTGACAAAAAATCACGAATCATGACACAATGTTTTTCTCGACTTTGTCAAAACGATTCATAATCACGATTCCTGACAAATGTCACATCTCTTGAAAACATGAAAACACGCCTGATCAAGACACACAAAACCACTCTTCACCCCATGGCCACCGAGAGAGGATATCCAAGGCCGGTAGGGGCATATGTTGGGCATGGCAGACCCTGCTAAGCATGCCGATTGCGAGGAAAGACGAGGTACTGCGGACGATGATCAACTGCCCACAGGAAACGCACGAAAAATCTGTGGCGTTTTGAGTGTAAACGCCACGAAACGTCACGTATAATATTTTATCGTTAGGGATAAAATGCCAGGATTCGTGATATTTTGTCACACACCCAATGTCACGATTCCTGTCATATTTTTTGTTCGTTAGGAACGGCCCTTACGTCCAAGCAAAAAGAAGAAAAAAGATCGGAGTGAGTTCGTAGTCTCAGATTTTGTGGATCGCATCACGATATCTTAACTTTGTGGGGGGGGGGGCATATAGCACGCCACATCTTGGTGGAGGTCGAATACGCGACGCGATGGCAAGGGTATTAATCGTTTGGCCATGCCCCAAGGAAATTTCACCCCGAGAATCAGTGCCGTCGCTTATCGGACGTTCTAATAGATTTTGGTATTGTGACCCTTGACGGGAAATAATGGGCTTTTTCGATGCTCTCGACGAAAACAACTCCACGGGTTCCACAACACCTAACGTCGGCAATTTTCGTCGCAGGCTCATCATAACGCTAACTACTACCAAAGTTTTGGAGTCACCTAATACTTTCCAATGGTGCTGAGAAAAAAAACGATGGACGGGTTTTAAAATTGATTAGACTAATGGCCGGCCCCGTTTTTCGTAGATTGGATGAAAGGGGAATGATTTTATGTCTCTCACCTTTCTTTGGGCGTTGAAATTCAGAACCAAGGGGGATGTAGTCTAGAGCGTTTGACGTTTTCATGGGGCGTAATGGCAATTGTCACGGTGTGCGCCATGTGGTAATCCATGGGGTGTCGTGGTGTTTCATGGGCACCGCCGTGGGCTGCCCAATACTATGGCGGTGCCATGGCAGTGGCAAGAAAACCCGTCATGGCAATGCCATCGTTGGAGTCTATGAGTGATGACAATTTTGTAAAAACAAAGACAATTATTGTCATCAAGCGTGGATTGGGGTCATGACATTTCATGGGCGTTGACTGCTGCGATCCTGTTGCCCGCGGCTTCCTTCTGCGTACTCCCAATCGTATAGCTTGGTTTCAACAAACGCATTCGAGGTGTTTTTGCAATGCGGGATATATCAGGTACTCTGGTATGGTATCTGGAACATACGTTTCGGTGACAAGTAAACGCCACCACGCACAGTCGCCACGCCTAGCCGTCTAGACGTTGACGCGCCTCCTGGATGATGTTCTTATTTTGGTGGTGTTCGCGGCACAAACCGACGGTGAGTGGCCCGCGCCTGGTCCGCCTTCTTTTTAACCCGGACCATTTTGCGAAACCTGTATTGTGTATTACAGCCAGTGTCTACCCACTCTACGCCGCCACCCATGTGGGCCGGCTGGATATTGTCCAGCTCCTCCTCCGCCACGGCGCTGACGTGGACTCGCGTAATCTCGAGGGGCACGCCGCTCTCCAGATGGCGTGCACCACAGGACACCTGGACATCCTCCAGAAGCTGTTAGAAGCTGGCGCCGATCCCGACATGACAGATGTAAACGGCCGCAAACCGTTTCACTTTGTTGCTCGTCAGGGCAGCGTACAGATTATTTTTTTCCTTCGAAGTATCACTTTTTGGATCCGATCCAGGTGGGGAAGGGTAGGGAGCGCGCGCGCGGGGGGGGGGGGTGTACTCATTGTCGTGCATGGCCAAGACAACGGACTCTCGCATGCCTGCAATGCCGAGGCGGAACATGGGGTTCTCTACCTTTCTCGTTTAACCATGGTTTGAGCGTAGCATAGCTCGCCCCATCTCCCGCATTAGGGGGTCCGCAAGCGGTGACTGATACGAACCGTGGAGTGGGCTGCGGGCTGGACAGAGTTTTGCTGGTTGCCCTCACAACGAACCCAATGGTACGCACAAAAAGGCTACACCCGTTGTTCACTTCACGCATTTGTCATTAGTTCCTGCGCTCCCCTCCTATCGATTCGCGGCTCGCAACGCAGGCACTGAGGGAGCTTATCCAAGCGGGGGTGGACTAGACTCTTAAAGACGAGGTAGGCTACGCGCCCATCCACCACGCCGCGGCCCAAGGCAACCTACCGGCGTTACGCGCGCTCATACGCGCAGGATCGAGTCATACCTGGCGTAGCGACACCTCGGAGACGCCGCTCGCCGCCGCGTCCATAGCAGGCCAAACGGAATCCGTCAAATACCTCTTCGAAGAATGCAAGGCGGATCCGGGCGCGAAAGAGAGCGAGGGGCACACGACCCTCGCGCTCGCGGCGCACCACGGGCATCTCGCGGTAGTAAAACTAATCCTGGGGTTCGGCGTCCGTGCATGCTGCGGGAGTTGATCAGAGCCGAGGGGGGCGTTCACGTCAAAACATCAGGACACCGGTGCATATGACCCCGCTCCACTTCTCCGCGGCATTTTGCCACGTGGTCGCTACACGCATGCTTCTCGAGCCAGGCGCGGACGAAACCACCGTGGATACGAAGGGGGAAACGCCTTTGGATGCCGTCGGATCCTTGAGGAATGGGCGTGTGGCGCTAGAAATGGTGTGTGAAGATTTGCGCAACGGAAACGAGCGGCAGCTCGTGACGCTTATGCTGACCCAAGCACCGGCTTACCGAGCTCAGTCGTGGAGGTGGCCGGCGGTGGTTGCATGCTCGCGCGCGGCGCCGACCAAGAGCGCACTGGTGTCGAGAAAGCATGCGGCAGGATCGACAATGACGGCGGAAGCATTTTTAACGGAGGGTGCGACGGAGCCGGCGGAGAAGTTCCCTAAGGAAGTCGATCGCACTGTCCACGCCGGGATGGTGGCGGCGGCACCCGCAAGGACGGGAATGGCGGGCTTGAGGGTGTACCGTCGACCAGCGACCAGCTCTAGCCGATCAGCGGCGGACGGCGACTCGGCGGTGGTGGCGAGCTTGATTAAGTAAGATGTCGATGCGCGCCCCCTTTTGGTGTCCACTCCCTTTTTTTTTTCCTTTCTTCGAGCTTTGTTTTCGCGCCCTTCATGGGCACTCCATGGGATTTCCCACGGAATACCTATGGACGGCCAATGGGCGACCCATGGGCAAGCCATGAAAAATCCATGGTGAACCATGAGCGGCGATCCATGAGCAACCCAAGGACTACCAATGGACTATCACTACCAACCCATGAGCCACCCACCGGCGACCCATAGGCAACCCATGCGCGAGCCGCCCATGGGCTATCACTTATCATATCAACCCATGGGCCGCCCATGGGCTGTCACTACCAACCCATGGGCCGTCCACCCATGGGATCAACGATGCTTGGCACGGGATACCCATGGGCGGCACATGGGTGATCCATGGGCTATCACTACCAACCCATGGGCCACCCATAGGTGACCGATGGTCTATCACACTACCAACACCCATGGGCCACCCGTGGACGGCTCATGGAACCAACGATGCACGTTATTGGTCTTGATATATTGGTACTTTGGCACAGGATACCCATGGATAATGCCCGACCGATGGGGTATCCTTACCAACCCATGGGCCACCTATGGGCCACCCATGGGGTACCCACGGGCTATCATTGGGCGGCCCATGGGATCAATGTTGCACACTATTGGGCTTAAGCTATTGGTACTTGTGGCACGGAATACCCATGGGTGGCCCAAGGGCGACCCATGGGCAACCCGTGAGTCTCCCATGGCCGACTTGTGGGCTATCACCACTAACCCATGGGTCACCGATGGGCGGTCCATGGGATCAATGATGCACACGGGTCACCGATGGGCGGTCCATGGGACCAACGATGCACATTATTGTACTTAATACGCTGGCCCTTTGACACGAGGTACCCTACCTATGGGGTACCCATGGGTGGCCCATGGGTGGTCTATAGGTAACCCGTGGGTCGCCCATGGGTGGTCTATAGGTAACCCGTGGGTCACCCACGGGCGGCCCATCGGATCAACAATGCACGTTATTGGGCTAAGTATGTTGGCACTTTGGCAAGATCTACCCATAGCTGGTCCATGGGCGCCCCATGTGTGACTATGGGCAGGCACCCCATGGGCGACCCAGATGGTCTATCTCTACCAGCCCATGGACTAACCATGAACCGTCCATGATTTGGTGGTGCTAGCTCATGTACCATCCTGGGTCACCTACGACTTAGTGGACTGGCCCATTGGTCACCCGTGTGTCAGCCGTGACGTAGTGGCACTAAATCATGGGTCACATGTGGGTCGCCCATGACTTAGTGATGCTGGCCCATGGGTCAACCGTGACCCACTGGTACTAGCCCATGGGGTACCCATGGGTAGCTCACGACGGTGTGAAACTGAGTTATAGTTTCAAAGACGCAATAATGTAAGGAAATTATATTATTGTTTTTTTTATGCAGTGAGGGCCCATGGACCACCCGTAGGTCACCCGTGTCTTAGTGGTACTAGCCTATGGGTCACCCATGGGTCACATATGACTTGGTGGTAGTCCACTGGGTCACCCGTGGTTCAACCGTGACTTTGTGGTGCTAGCCCGTGGGTCACCCATGACATAGTGGTAATAGCCCATGGGTTACCCATGACTTAGTCAACTAGCCTATGGATCACCCGTTACTTAGTGGTGCTAGCCCATAGGTCACCCGTGAGACGCCAATGACTTTCGGGTACTAGCTCATGGGTCACCCATGGGTCACCCGTGACTGAAGTGGTACTAGCCCTGGATCACCCATTTCTAGTCGTGCTATTAATAGCCCATGGATCAACGGTGAGTCGGCCATGACTTTGTGAAACTAGCCCGTGGGTCACCCACGGATAGCCTGTGGGTCGCTCATGACATGGTGGTGCTATATATAGCCCATGAGTCAACCGCGGGGTCACCCGTGGGTCGCCCATGACTTAGTGGTGCCAGCCCATGGGTCACTTATGGGTCATCCGTGGATCGCCCTTAACTTAATGCTACTAGCCCGTGGGCCACTCACAGGTTGTGCGTCATAAATCATGTGTCCCCAATGAGCGACCGAGCCTCTTGGCCCATAGGCCTCCCATGGGACGCCCATGGGTTGCCTGTGGGTCACCCGTGGTACGGCCATGGGTCTCGCTCATGGGTCTCGCTCATGGGCCTCCCACGGGTAGCCCATGGTTTATGGTGCAAAGCCATTTGTCGCCCGGGTCTCTCGTGGGTCGCCCATGGGTCATCTACGGATTATGCGGCCTACCCGTGGGCCTCGCATGGTCTTCCCATGGAAGTGTGCCTAAGAGGACTGTGCCAAAGAGGACTCCCAGAAAATAATATAATAACCAGTGCGGGAACCGAGCACACCGCCGCGACGAGGTCCTCTCAAACAGCGGCTGTGGGAAACCCCATCTATGTCATGGTCTCCTCACACAGACATTGCAAGGATGCAGTGGCCTGGGTTCGGCGTATGTGCGTACCCAAGCGGGTGGTCCGCGTGCATTTCTGCTTGTTTTTTTTTCCGAAGCTTTGTCTCGATTGACTTAGCCCGCCGCTGATGGACTGCACTGTTATTTTCGCCGTCAAGGACGAGCTAACCTACCGGGTGCACCTGCGCCGGGAATCCTGAAGCTCCGGGAGCGCCTCTAACGAGCAGGGGGGAAAGCAAGGCGGTACGGCGTGGAGGCAGTACGTGGCGCCACTGTAGCCCCGGCTACGTATGCCTGGGGCGCGCGAACGATTAGGTTGTTTTGCGGTGTTCCCTCTGCGCGCGCGATGCTATTTCACCTCTCCCCCCTTCCAGGCCTACAACGGAGAGCGACGCGAAAACTCGCGCGAAGCGACGCCGACCCATGGAATACCCGCCCGTGTAATTTTTCTTGCGCGAGATGCACACAGAACTCGCCGCGGCCGAGGCTCTGGCATCTCCGGCAATTTCGTCCCTCGGACCACCCCCCTTCTCCCGCATGACTCGTGGTGCAGAAAAGAACGTCCTTAAATGAATCTTCGTTTGTCTGTCCACAGACACGCGCGAAAGACGTAGCGCCGGCGAGGGAGGAGACCAACAGCACGCTGCTTGTTGGGCATGGGAATTTTCAACCCGCGCGTGTGGTGCATGGGCTTGGTGATGCGATGCTGATTGTGCCGGTTGTGTCGACTGCCCGATACGGAGACGGTGGATTCTGGGCAGCATGGCATAGCGCAGCGCTTTTCTATAAGCTATCCGCGACAATGTATACATGCAAATATCGGACTTGGCACCATGTAAAGGGTTCCGTCTTTGTTTGTTCTCGTTCGGAAAGAACGGCGTCGTCGTGGCGGTGACACTAGCCCGACGAGGTAACCGTAAGAGATGTGTAGCGGTAGAGAGGTGTGTAGCGTTAGTTCGCGCGCCTGAGACGCAACGGTGTGTCGGCACGCACTGGCGACAAGCCTTCGGTGTCATTATTGTGCACTAATCTGTATGCGCGGTGTGCGTGTGCGGTATGCCGTGTTTTTGCGTTTTTTTTTTTGCTGACTTGTGGCGACACGGCTGGGTTACCGCTTTCGGCTTGAGGCGACGTTTAACAGCAGGGAGCATCCCTACCAGCGCATTTATCAATAGCAGGAAGAAGGGAGGACGCATTCCCGAGGATTTGAGTGTGTAATTTCACCGATTGCGCGGTAGTACCAGGGAGTAAGGCCCGAATGGCGAAGGGGCCATATTTTGGATATGCAAGTTCAACGGGTTACCATGCAGTGCAACGTACAAGGTTCCCGTACGGGATGGGGTTGGCTTGATGCCCCGGGGGCATTGCACGTCGAAAAGGGTGAACACAGGCGTACCAATGATGTGTACCTGGTATTATATGGGCTACTGCTCCTGCTCGTGCTGCATGCTTCGTATAGCTGGAGTGTGAGGTCCGATGATGGTTGCATTGCACGTGAAAATGTTGTCGTTGTCGTGATTTCGATCTCCTGCTGGGCCCGAACCAGACACACACCGTGACACTACTGGCATAAAACCAGGGGCCTGAAGCACGAGTGTCGTTGTACCGCTGCTGCTGTACCGCTGCTGCTGTACTGCTGCTGCTGTACTGCTGCTGCTGCATACGGTACTGATTTCATCCCTTGACAGGTTGAGCTGCTGCTATTGAAATGTAGCTAATGCACCGCGTTTTTTTTATTATTTCGTGTGTGGGCCTGTAATATGACAGCACACTCAGCTCAAACACAAGGAAGCGCACGCACATACATGTTGCAACAAACCATTCACATCTGCAGCGCGCACGCTCGCTAGAGACGTGGATGGTTATGATAGTTTGCTCCTGAGTACTGCGGTAGTGCATTGCGAGGGGGGAGCCCCGGAGATCCTTGTTACGAAGTCGGTGAGAGTCAATTGGCGGACTCCCAAACATATATTGTGTTGGTTAAATAGTCTATAGACCTACCCACTGGCCCACGCAGTCACGTGACTACGTGGGCCAGTGGGTAGTGCTATATACCTGGTAGGTGGTTGCTCTATCGAAGCCTCTCTTGCCCGACATGAGGTCCGTCGTCTGTCTGTTGCGCTGGTCCTACTCGCAATTGTTCGCGTACGTTAAACCCAGAGTCTTATCACGTTGCTGCCGTTCGTTGCATCATGTGATACCATACATGGGCGGGTGTAGCATGAAGAGTACGATCATCAGGATTTTTCCTTGTCTTGGGGTATTTTTCGTGCGTTTTAGAAACTAGTTTATTCACCGTGACGCCACCGCCGTGGGGGCGGAGGTGCCGCCGGTTATTCCCGACCCAGGTACCAAGGTAGTCAATTGCGTTGTTTTCCGATTTGAATATTTGGAGCATTTCACGCGGGGCAGCAGGCGGCATTACTCTTGCTTCGAATTTTTCCTCAACATACTTTGGGTTTGTGGGGGCCGTGCTCGCGTCGCCATCGCTCTTTTTGTCGTTTTTAGTCAAACTGCTTGGAATTATCAGTGAACCGAGCTGTTTTTTCTGCTTCTGCTAGCTGCTACGTGCCTTCTGCTGTTGCTGCCTGCCGTCGGGTGTTGATGCCCCCACCCCAAACTCACATCGTCGGAGCCCAAGCCAGGTAGCATACAAACCATAGAGCAAACAACAAGGCGCATACATAGAAACCCATACTTGTATCGTCTGTTTTTCTCGCTCTCTGCTGCTCTGCTGCTGGATCACACATGGCCCTCCAGGCTCTGTACTTGTGGCATTCACTGTACAACTGCAGCCGGGCTGTCAACCCTCTCTCTTTGTGATGGCCACGGCCGATGTCTCTGTGTATTGTTGGTTACTGGTATAATAGTCTAGACTAATATATCCATGATGATACCGGGAAAACCCTGCGTGAAAAAAGACACAGAAGAAACGAAGAAATCCCGAGATCATAATATACTCGTACTCGTATTAATAGTATTAATACGATGTGCTAATGTATACGCGTGGTTTCATTTGATACACCAGCACAACAGGGGAGGATAGGTATGGGGTGCGGGCGTCAGAATTGTCTCTGACTGGTCCACCTATACAAGAAAAGGGCTGGTACTAATTGCATGCATAGCCGTAGTGCATGATGATCATAGACCCTCGCATCCCTACAATGCCAGAACCAGGCGGACATCACGTGCATCAAGCGCGAAACGCCGTGGGGTGTTCGGCGAGTAGCATGAAGAGTAGGCTGCATCCTACAGAAAAAAACGCCTTGCAAGGCTGTGCGTGCCTTCTTGGCATCCATGCGGTAGCTCCAATTCATTAATTAGTCTATACGATCAAGTTCAAATTAACGTCCCCCCCCCGCCCCCTCTTTTCCCCGCCACCCCCACCATCGCCTAGACCTAGCATCACACAACGTGCAGTGAGCGCCTATACATGTTAAGATACGGCGGTAGTAGTGTCCTGAGAGTCTTCGTCGGGTTTTGGGGCGGCTCTTTCCTTTTTAGTTTTGCTCTTTTTGTCTTGCCGAACCCTCTTCTCAGTGCCGGGCTAGGGTTCGGGTAAAACGCCGGTATCTGAGGCGCAGGGCTGTCGCTTTCTCGTCATTGTTCAGTTTCGCCCAGCCGACGCTCTCCTCAGCCCAGAGCCGGGGGGGCGACCAGGGTACCCTGTTCGTGCGTAACGTGGTACAGGGCTATGTACGGGCCTGTGCGTCATCTGTTATCTTTTGTGTGTTGTACTTGCTCTACTTTGTTTTTTCGGTTAAACACTTCCCCCTCTCGCGGGGCGGTAGGTGTTGCCACCTTCGTTCCCGGGTATTTGTCGTTTCCTCGTCTAACCCCCCGCAATGCCGATGGCCCGCGGGAGGTTTTTCGCATGACTTCTCCCTTGTGTTAGCCCCTGTGTTCCGCTCGCCTCGCCATAGTACCTTTTCTGTGATTGGTTTGCCGTAGCGCCTTTCTTGCCCCCCCCCTGCCACACCGGCGGTATGCGGCCGGTTCTAGAGCCTTTTTTCCCCCCCCCCGCCACACCGGCGGCACGCGGCAGGTTTTGATGGGTGACTTTTGCCTTGTTGTAGGGTCTGCGTTTTTTTCAACTTCTTTTATTCGCGTGATCCTGGCTCCATAGCCATACCGTTAGAGGTGTGGGAGTGGGTTTTGAGGAGCCGCATCTTCGACTCATGGTCTAGTTCGTAGAACCGGAGTTTCCCTGAATCTCCCATATTTCTGCATATGCGGCTCATCAGGGTGGGCTAGTGTTGAGATACGGCCTCGAAAGGCCGGTAATTATCCGAATTTGAGATCATTTGGATGGGTTTCGTATGATAAGGTTGGCGTTTTATTTTCGGGATAGCCAGGAAATAGATCGGAGGCACGTGCCTCCGATCTCAGAAGCTATCCGGGGTTCTGGTGGAATCGAATAAAAGCTACGTCTCTACGAAGGAAACAAAGTGAGTACTCTCCGAGGACCTGCTCAATTGGCAGACCTGCAGGGGGCACTCTGTGTCCCCACCTAATAACCTTGCATACATTTAAGCGACCTAAAACTGTTGAAACCCCCATCCCCCACCCCGCCCCCCCTTAAAAAGCCCGCCCTCCCCTCCCCAATTATACGACTTACAGGATATACATGATAAACTGATGCATTTTCCTTCCACAGCCGTCAGATTTTGTCCGCCTCAAGGACGTGTTTTATAGTTTACGCGCACAGATTGATGAGCATCGCCCTGTTTCCCCTGGTACAAGGTACACTGTAGTTCTAAGGGAAGTCGCCGACCTGTATCATTAGTGAGAACACACACCCAGCAATACGCACGATCGGAGAGTCACACGCACCACAGTTTGCACAGAGATGAGTTTCGACGAAACATTCGATCTCACAGCTAGCTGGAGTGTATTTTTTGAATAATATAAACTTAGTACATGGATGACAGCTTTGAATGAATTTATTTGTAGCCAGGGGTGGGGGGGGGGAAGAACAGAAGGGCAGGTGGACATGGGGGGTGGGTGGTAAAATTGGCTCTGACTCGTTCACGTCTACAAGGAAGTGTGGGAGGGGGCAGAGAAAGAAGGGGCTGGTCGGTTCACTACACCAATTTTGAGGCGGTGTATATAGTTTTGGTACTGTTGTTATGGCTCTAATACTGATTACCAGGTAGCTTTTACTATTAATACTATACTGGTGTGTACGTTTAATACTGCAATTTAACAATGAGAAATTCATCATGGCAACTTTCTGCGTAAAAACGAGCGGCCGATGTAACACGCCGCTTGCAAAACATGAGTATCGACGCAACGGCAGTTTGAAGAACTCGATAATAATCAAGTCCAATTTTCTCGTACAGACTAGACTAGATAGATGGGTAAACAACGAGATGTTTTTCGCAAAACGAAAGGACATCTATCTGAGACATACATTCGTTCCGAACTTTTTTTTGTGGGTTAAGGTGCCCCCGTCGTCCAGAAATCGTTCCAGCCGAAGACTGCTACAGGTGTGCCTCTGCCGTAGCACGCGTCAATTCCTTGCGTTTGACGGGACTTCTCAAGTGAGGGAAAAGCTCTCCCGAAGGATGCTCGCTACGATAGACGCATTAAGGTATACCTTTTTTTGGCGAAAATAGCCCAAAATCGTCGAAAATAGGTCATTTTGTTTTGCGCGATTCTTGTTGTGTTCCTAGGCCATGGGACTTTTTCGTCCGGACGGTACATATCAGTTTTATTTTTCTCTAAATCAGGTTTTGGGATAGGTCTTAAGCTTCCAAAATCAAGGAAAACCTCAGAAACGAAGTAGTACACCTCTATCTATCGTAGCACGCGTCTCCAGGGTATTTTCGATGTACCAACTTTGGTTGGGTAGGAGTTGGGTAAGAAAACAGAAAACAGACCCATCCACCACGGTAGGGGCATGCAGCATCAGTGCCTGAGGTCCTCACATGAGGAGCTCAATATCTCACTCGATACTACATGACTTCGAAGGCATTCGTTCGCACAACCCGACAGAGCTTCTATGCCTTAGTCCTAAAAAAAAAGTATGTATATATACATACTCGTGAAATTTCTTGACTCAAACGAGTAACCGGTAGTTCCTCACTCGAGGAGCTCAATCAGACAGAGGGTATACCTTTTTTTGGCTAAGAAGGTGCAAACCCTACCATGGGATGACTCAACGTGTAATACTGTACTACTAGATACTAGTGTTGAAACCGTCGAACGTCATGATCCAAAAAGGCCAATCCATCATCCCACGAAAATAACAGCGAAGAAGAAATGGTAAAAGAAAACGACGTTTTTTCTACATTACTACAATGTATACTACTTTTTTTTTTCTTTGGGCTTGTTTTTTTTTTTTTCCCGTGGGTTTCGTTGGCCTTGGACAAATGACCTTCGTCGGTTTCAGTACTACTGTTATATATCATTTTTCAAATCCACCAGACATTGGAAATCCCAAGCGCCTTTCTATTGTCAGAGTACCATTCGTGTTTTACCGATTGTTACACGATCCATACTTGTACATGGGATTGGTTATCTTGTTGCACTTCATTTTATTTCTCAATCAAGGTCAAGAACTTCTCAAGTGAGAACAGCTCATCATCAGGAGATTGAATCACACCTCGACCGCAGCAAGCGCCCAAACGACGATGGCGGCATCTGGCGGAACTACGTACAATAGTTTTTTTTCCTGTTGTAACTAATAATGCTAAATAAATGCTATTTCTATACCAGGTAGTAAAAAAAAAGAAAAACGCTGCCCTCGGGCTTGCATCGTTCATTCTGGCCAAGGCACCAATACATGGCAGGGATGCGTGCGGAACAATTCTCATGAGAGAAACGCCGCAGCCGTTGTAGAGTTCCGTGACGTCATTGCCGTTGCGTCTCGTCGCGCGGTTTTTCTCAAGGCGAAAGTACAGTAGTTCCACAGTCCGCATGATGAATTCGTACTTGCCCGGTCGCGCGCTGGAGGTGAGATACGTCGTTTCTATTGCCACCCAATCGGAAGGGAAAAGTGAGGGGACGGAGGGGATAGCAACTGAGAGCCGAGGCGCATGCAATCGGTTTCTTTTCCCGACTATCCCGAATAGAAAGCGCCAACCTATCATACGAAAACGGCTAAAATTACCTCGTATCAAATCAGATAACTGCAGGCCTTTCAACGCCACACCTTAACGGGGGTGGGGAGAGAGAGAGGGGAGGGTCATGGCATTTACTGCTATGACTGCATAAAAATATGTGTTGCAACATATGCGGGCAATCTTGCGGTCGGTCGTCGTAAAACTGGGATTGTGGCAGATTGTAGGGATGCAAAGAGATCCGTGGACTGAAAGCGACGTCACTGCCGTTGATAAGAAAATGCGTCATGCGGGGACATGTCCACCAATCAAACCGCTCCTTCCTTCTGAAACGTTGACCAATCAAATAGCCTGAGGGCACAAGAATAACGAAACGATCGATCAAAAAAAAAAAATACGGCGGGTGCTTATCGCAACGGGCTCAAATCAACGTACAGGCGATGTACGGTACTGCTGTGTGCGTGTGCATTTTTCGGCCAAGAAGCATCGTACAGCTTTCGATGTCGACACATGTATGGCAAAATTGGTCGTGCTGGGTACAGGATATGACTCCGATTCGCGTTTTTCGGGATTACGAGTTGTACACGAAAAAAAACGATGGTTTATTGAAAAGGCAAGGGCGAAGCAAGGGCAGCAGGTGGGTTAGAACAACGGTCAACCTCAAGTACGTACAGAAGGGTGGTATAATTTGTTCTCCCCCTCTTGGAGGTGTCCCCTCCCCTTCGTGTTGTTCTATTTTCTGGGCGTGCTTGTGAGTGATTAAAACGTTGCAACTCATCATGCTAAATATCGTCGGGTGGCAACAATAAACCCAATATCGCGGGGAGTGCACAGGTGTAAACTAGCCCTGAGGGACTGCCAGGCCGCGAGTGGAAGGGGGAAAGAACCCGGAGGACTGCGGCGTATCACCCGGGGGTGGAACATTGATGAATAGGATTGATTATTATACAGTGATGTGTATCGAGGCCCATAACCTTATAAATGATGCATATCCAGGCTCTGACTCGTGCTATGAGAGTTGAAGAGGTGGCACCATACGAGGTAGTGTCTTTGAAGATCACACGTTATGGAGAATAAAAAAGAGGATAAGTTGGAAAAAATCGCTCGCGGCCCAAAGGTGAAAACAAAAAAAGAAAAAGAAAAAGGAGAGGGAAGAAAAAAGAAGAAGGAGAAAAGCAGGACAAAAGGATAAGGGGAAGAAGTAGTAGACGTAGAGCGCGGGTAGCATGTACCCCTCGCCCAGAGCGCGGGTAGCATGTACCCCTCGCCGTTTGTGACATGTTTGTCAATGGTGGCGCCGGCGTGAGCACTGCTATTAAAGATGAGTTGGCCGTGTCGTAGACCGAGTCGAAGGTGACGTCAATTGCCGTGTTTTGTCCTCCGCCAAACCACGTACGCGCTCTTGTCGTGTTTGTTGGTTCTGAGCAGGTTACAACAAGAGTGATTTTGAACTTGAAAATCTGGCTGGCCGTCTGCCGCTTAAGCCGGTCATTTCTGCTATACACACGTTTCGACGCCACTTTGCTATGAGCAAAGATCCGTCACGGATAATTTTTTTAGGGTAATGTTTTCGAGTCTGATGGCGTGCTCGTGCGCAAAAGCGTGCGTGCAGTTGCCTAAAGTGACCCCGTTCCTCCGAGTCCGATACGTGCTTCTGGCGTGAAAGCGTAAGCACAGGTGGTGGAGATGATGCCCCGTTCATGCTGGAGGTTTTACCCCGTCGCTACGCTGAGTAGCCGATTGTTCCACGACCTTGCTCCACGTTACAGCTCATTTAGGTCTTCTCATCTTACCGTGAAAAATTACACGAGGATAAGCTACTTCGTACTACTTTGTAGCCTGAAGAAGAACAGTTTCAATGATGATTTCGCGCGTACGATAGCGTGAAACCGGACTCCTTACCTGCTAGGCGCGTGCTAGCGCTAGCAGCCTCCTCACCTGCTTCTCACGTAGAGCGTGAAAGCGGTCTCCTCTTCCGAGTATTCCTAGTGTACTCGACGCACTCGTAGATGTGCCGCTGTGTCGAGTCTGATCTTGCTTCTTGAAAAAACTTCCTTAACTCCTCCGCACTCGAGAAAATGGAGATCCTTCCTCGAACTCCTCGGAAACGCGTGACGAACTCAGCCGGACGCCGTTGCTCGGTGCAAGTAAATCAAAGGACGAGGCTCATACCTTTATAGTACAATGATGTGTATAGAGGCTCCGTCTTGTGATAAGGGCGAGGAAAGACTATCAGGAAAAAAAAAAACGAAAAAGAGGAAGAGCATCCGTTTTTTGAAGAAAAAAAAACGCATGTTCATTCGAAACGACACCCAAAACATCTGGAAAAAAAAACTGAAAATGACGGACCTTCCAAGCTAAAACTTGCGGTGCAACTTGGCACAACATTTTAACCGCCACAGCACACCGACTCGAGGCGAACGCACCCAACGACGCAGCTGAATACGCCCAACTCGCACACCCGAGGCACCCCTGAGAGTAGGCGGTGCTCGTGGTTTAACCCGCTCCACCTGGAGTGCTTTGGACTAGAAGTTGTGTTTTGGTCATGGTTGCCAATCGGCAGCCGTCAGATTAATGAGTGACACTCTCGCCACTGCCACGTCCTGATGCTCTCATTTCTTGCATCCCTTGGTCATACCCTACCCATACATGTTGGCTTTGACAGCGGACAAGCGCCATGGAAGCCTCACGCACTACCCCCACCAACCGGGCGCTAGCGAACTGGTCGCTCTATGTTCCCCTTTGCGCTGTATGTCCCATATTTCCTACAATTTCACCCCATTTCGTCAAAATTCAATAGCTTTGCTACTTTGAAAAAAAAACGGAAAAGCAAAACGAGATAATCGGGATCTCTACCTCTGCTATTTTCTGCCTTCTGGCCAATGAGGCTCGGCTGTTCTCTAGTTCTGTTTTCGTTTTTTTCTTCTTCGATCAGTTGTTTTTTTTCGATAATTTTTCCTCGTTTGGACTGGCCCTAAGAGTTTGTTGCAGAGGTGGCACCGAAGTTTCGGTGAAGATCACTTGTGATCGAGAATAAAAAAACAGAGGATAGTTAAAAATACAGGCGCCTACGGCCATAGCGTGAAACCAAAGAAGACAAAGAAGACAAAGAGGGAGAAGGAGGAAGGAAAAGAAAGCAGGTAGTAATTTCAAGTAAAGGCGCTTGCGGCCAATATGTGACAGCCAAAGAAGAGAAAGAAGAAGCGGGAAGCAGGGAAATAAATGGAGAAGGACAAGAAAATCAGAAGCAAAACAGGAGAAGGAAAACGAGTAATCGAGGTGGGGCTGACCGTCATCTGATCGATACGGAACATTGTCCATGCTGCGGGCAGACGTACTCTACGGGTTGTACTGGTCGACAGTCCGTCATATAGCAACGTTCCTGGCAGCAATCGCCGTAACGTTCCCCGATACCTGTGGTGGTAAGCTAGTGATAGTTACTACTTGAATATGCAATACACCGTCGGGAAGCAACAAACCGAGTTTCCCCTCATATTGAATTTCTCCGCATCTAGATTAACATATTTTGTGTGCTCAGGGTAGTGGCTACGAATCATCTAGATACTACTGTAGTGGACAGCAGAGTGCCATATTCCAATACATTATATAGCGGCAGCTAACATGGAAATATGTGGAGACGGAAAAAAGTGGGAAATGGTTGGCAGAGGGTCATGGGAGAGACACTACAGCTTTACGGAAGGATATTCGATTATACAAGGGCTCCGCATGGATGGGTAGGGCAGGGCAACACTTCGACTTGTTCGATTCAATATTCGACAGAGTGAAAACCGTTACCAGACTACGGGTGTAAAGTAATGCCAAGAGATCGATATAGACTAGCAGTGGACTGCTTACTTCTGCCGTTTCTTGCGTGAATCCGATCCCTAGCTTCATCTTTCGAACGGACAAATCCGAGCCTACGCAGACTGACCCTCTAGCTTGGCCACGAAGAGACGTTTCGAGTGCGTTTCTTGATGTTTTGACTCAACCAAGCATCCAAGGCCAACAAGGGGGTGGCCATGTATGCTGCATGTTCTCTACGTAGCCGCTGAGAGGCGCGCACTGAGCCAGCTTCTGCTACACCATGCGTGATAGTATCTGGATCCGATGCTCGCAGACCGACTGTCTGTGTGTATAGTCTGACCGTGGAGAGACTTGCAGACGGTATTCTAGGCGTGAAGCACGGTGTCGCTGCCTTCGTTATTCAATTCCTCGAATGCTATAATAATGCTGCTACTTGTTGCTATCTGGTAGATAGAGCATTAATAGTACGCCATAGCACTGCACTAAGAGTTTGGCAGATAAGAATTCCAGGCTCGAGTTTTAGACGAAAATAACGAAAAACATATATTACTTGGTATGCCTTTTTGTCTGATCGCTGGTCGTTCATTAGCAGGGGATCGTACTAAAGTAACCTTCATCCGGGGACGATAGGGTCCCATCCCAGGATCATAATCCATCCACACATGCATATATAACTCCGACAACCCGGGAACGAACATGGATATCACCAGGATCGATACCTCTCCGCACAGTATGGAAAATATCCCCAACCCCATCGACCAGCTCTGATTGGCTGGGGGTCGTATAATATAGAGAGCTCCACCCGGGGACTATAGGGTCCTATCCCCGGTCCGGAGGTCATTCTACATCTCTAGAAGCTATATAAACCGGGGAATAAAACCGAGTTCTCTCGGGTCGTCACCGCCCCTCACGGTGTGGAAACCCCAACTCCGTTCGAGCTCCACGGCGCCGCCCCACCCTACACCTGGGATGATAGAGGCTCACCAACCAATGGGCGGCAGTTCCGTCGCACACATGGGGGAGATAGGCCCCCATCCCCGGTTCAGAAATCCTCTCAATCTCTACAGATCCAGCAACGCGTGAACTATAACGATGATCTCCCGGGTCGATACCTCCCCGCACGGCGTGGCAACCCCGACCCTATTGGCTTACTCGTGATTGGCTGATAGGCTATGACCCAATAAGCTCACAATTACTTCGACCGACTCGGGTTTTCTCGCATACTTCCGTATACGGCAAACATTTGCAATGCGAACGCAATTCGACCAGCTATTTGCATGATAGGTCGCGCGAAAAAAGCGATTTTAAGCCTATATCAGGTTGGCGTGCCGAGCAAGCACGCTCAAAAATGAAGATGAGATAAACACTTGAACAGCAACAGCATCAGCACCAGACGCAATATAAATGGACGAATCAGAGGGGAGTTGTATCCAGGATTCAGGGCCCCCCGGTTAGAAGCACAATTTCAAGCAGAAATGAGGCGTTCAAAGCAAAATGTCATACAGTACTACATTATAAATTGAACTAGAAGACTAGCGCAACTCGATCGAAATAACCGTGAAGAAAAGCCTGAAATGAGGCCAAAACAGTGATTGTTTGACTCGCGTAATGGTCGAATAATCATGGAATACTATAATTACCTCTTTGTCGCTTTTGCGACACCGAAAAAAAAATGCTGAACATCCCGTTTTCATTCGCTCATTGGGCAAACATCTAAGCTCACTAATATTTTCGCGGGTTCTCTTGCATACTACTCGAGTGGCTAGGGCAAAAAGTCGCCAGATGCGACCGCAATTCGTACAAAACGCTCGGCTTCAGGGTGAATCTATGCAGTTGGTACCCAGAGCGTCGAAGATAAATCCATTCGGAACATAAGAGCGATCAAATCGCCATGTCCCGGCATACTAACAGCCATATATTGCCCACAACAGATAAGAGCAATGAGCGCCTGCTTCGGCTTGTCACGGGGTGATCTTGAATCGGAATACCCCCACTGTACTGTTGTAATGAATCGCTTGTTGGTGTAGCTCGTCTGAAGAGCTGTTCTCGATTTTGTATCAGTTTATTGTTCCATCCCATTTATTGTCCTTGCACTACTCTCGCCCTACCTCCCAGTAGTAGTATAACTCAGGCCAGGGGTCATATAGCGGACTCCCCGCCCCCATCCCCATTACGGTACATGCCCTAATTTTTATCGCGAAAAGAATTCAGCGTTTTCTTCCCTCGTCGATTCGCGTCGAATTGTACCTACCCACGATGCTAGGCGTTCTCAACAGTTAATTGGTGCTATTTTTGCATTTCTGCAAAAATGAAGTAAAAAAGTCTCACAACGGTGGAAATTGAACTCAAGGACCAACGCTAGCAGTTTTGGAAGGTAACCACTAGATAGACCACCGGGGCGACCGGCTCCATACAACTAACAAGAGATGATCAATCAGCCATCAGCAGCAAGGAGCACGTCAAGCAGGAAGCAACACAAAATAATGTGTCAGTTACGTTCCAACACGACCGCTTTTCCAGTTGACCTCGGCAAACGACCAAAACAGCAACGGAGGCTTGCACCACAGCAACAACAAAGCACGCCTTCTACACCGCCTATACTTCTCCAAAGAGTCTTCTCGGGGAATATAACCACCCACCGATGCGATACCGGGACGAATGCATGCCACTGGTTTCTTACGTGGATACCGTCTACACGACTACTACGAACTTCGCGTGGCGCAGCTTAGTAACAGGAACGATTCTTCCCCTTGTTTTTCAGGTCGAAAAGTTATTCTCTGTTTTTAGGTACACACTCCCCATCCATGCTACGAGTCAGACAAACAGCGTGTGTGAAGTAGAGCGTCAGTCGGCGTGTGTGCTCTTACTCGTACCTATATTACTTGCACGAGTACAATGTCGATTTGCCCGAACTACCACCCTCGAGGCCGGGGACGCAGCCACTCTTAATTCTACTCTGTGGCTTTTTCTGGCGCAGTAATCGTAATCGTTACCTCCTCCTCGTTTTAGTCATGCGTGCGCTATTGCCACGTCTATATCCATGTTTGTACGTGTACTTACCGAAATGAAATAAATAAATGCACTACTATGATACCTACCGCGGTACCATGGGGATTTTTTTTACCGTAAATATTATTTGTTTGGGGACAAAAATACGACGCCGATTTGGAAATAATGTCTTGCAAAAAAATTATTTTATCGACCTCTCCATACATCAAGATCCGAAGAATAACTGGAGAGTACCGTTCAAAAGACAAATTTTTGCGCGCTTCTCGCTTGTCTCGCCTAGCATCCATCGGCGTTGACGTCGAGGTGCGGAACGAATAAGGCAGGGCGAGGGGCGATGGGGCCGCCCGCCGAAGACGGCGCTCGAACGAATCGATTTGACCGAGAAGTTCCATCTCCGAGCATCCCATACTGAGGCCGAGACGAAAAAAACTCCTGACCAAATCCCTGTTCCCTAAAAAAAAGAATCATTCTATATACTTGTATGTATATCGGAAAGGCACCTACGCTATAATAAGCGGAGGGCAAAAATAACAACAGGATAAAAAGTAACATGTATACAATAGCAGCTTTTATTCATGGATAGATGCGTCAGGCATCGCTCGCAGCAGCATGATAGCACATACCCCGAGCCACCACCAGCAGCAGCAGAAGAAGCATATAGCAACAACACGCTCGCGACGTGGAGGGAGAAGGCGGCTGGCTGCTTGAGCGAGCGTACAGGTACTGTTGCCTGGAACTTGACCGTATCATACCGACGAGAAATGACAGGTCAATTATCCAGATAGTGCTCGCCGAGACAGAAAAAAACAACGTTGCAACCGCCGAAAACAATTTCAAGAATACACTTCCACCGACCAACAATATGCGGGTCGGTCCTTGCGTCAGGTGTTCCGCCAAATACTTTGCGGAGGCAGGCACGACAGATCTAGAAAAAAAATAGGCAGAGGGTCGTTCTGGACGTCCTTGTTCTGGAATCTCCCTCCTTGCGAGGCGTTATTGCTGCCCCTCTCAGGATAAGCAGTATCTACTCCGTGTATCGCCCCCCTCCCACGCATATCATACAAGGCACACCAGGGCGAGGCAAGCCGTTGTGGTGGTGTGTTCACCAAGCACGCGTGCGGTGAGTGGCCCGCGCTTTGTCGAATACATCCAGCCAAGCTGCTTTGTACTACTATCATGCGTAATGAGTCCCTACCTACCGTGGGTCCATACTGCGTCGTTTCTTGTTTTTGCGGTATATCTAAACCCTTGCGACCTCCAGCGCCGTCTCGGCAGTACGACGAAATGTATTTTTCGTTTTTTCTTTGCGATCGCTCAAACGTTTCAAGGCGTTTTTTTTTTTTAATGTTGAGTTGGCTCTTGTGTGCTTGTTTGTTTTAATTTTTAGTGCATACCTTCTCGCGGTGATGACGACCGTGCACTCCGTACGCTGTCTGGTGGTGTTCGACCGTCTTCCCACGCTCGCGTCGTCGTGTGCCTGGTACTACAGCCACTGCCGGTGCAAAATATTTCCACGCGCTGCCGCCCTGTTGCTAGTGGTTTTCGAAGTTTCCGAGCTTCCCAGGCATCCATCCGCCCTAGCTTCAACACCTTAGTCGCACATGTACTGCACTTAGTTGAAGAAGAGGGACTTGGCCATTTTGTGTTTCTGTACTATAGCCACCTCGATCATGTGATTCCTACCACACCAGTCTCACCGCCGCGACCGCAGCCACCAGGCATTTCTTGCAGTACCAGGCAGTTCTTGCAGTATTCCGTGCACGGGTGTTCCTTCAAGGCATTCCGCCAAGTAAATGCACCCAGTCAGGTTGTTCGTTCCTCCCGTGGGCATACCCTTCTCGCCGAACCTAGCCGCTGAACGGGGCTTTCGGTTCGTTGCGAGCTCGTCTGATACCTCGCGCCGTAAATTGTTGCCACTCAACTAAAACTACTAATTTCATTACTGTGGTCACTATCATTCCCAGGCATTATTTCACTACAAATACGAAGTATATTATTTGTCCTTTATTTTTGTTGTTTGCCCTCCGACAAAATGCATTAATTCTTAATTTGTACCATTCATTCAAGACATTCATTGATTTCCGTCGTCGGAAGAAGGCGCTACCTCTGGTATAATAGCGTACATTGTAGATACCGTTCCGATATAAATGGAATATCCTTCCGTGAAGCACTAATATATCTCGTATGACTTTGGTGCCAACCATTTCATGACATGATTTTTGTATGCACCTTCCCCTAATTGTACTACTAGGGTAGATTTAGGGGAGCCATCAGTCAAGGGGGGTCGAACCCCGTCAAGGCCTGTTTCAGCCTTTTAATACTAATTTCCAGTTGTTGGGGGCGATCACCCAAAGGGGGGTCGAACCACGTCAAGGCCTGTCTAGGCCGTATTGTACCAGCTGTAGCTTGGGGCAGCGATCAATCAACGGATCGAACCACATGAATGCCTGTTTTGGCCTTGTTGTACTACCCATCAGCTGTCGGGGACGATCTGTCACGGGGTCGAACCACGTCAAGGACCGCTTTGTCCTTGCTATTCTGGTTTTAGTGTGGGGCAGCGATCAATCAAGGGATCGAACCATATGAATGCCTGTTTTGGCCTTATTGTACTACTTTCCAGTTGTCGGGGACGACCTGTCAAGGGGCCGAGACACGTCAAGGCCTGTTTTAGCCTTGCTACACTGGTTTTAGTGCAGGGGAGCGATCAGTCAACCGGCCGAACCACGCCAAGGACTGTTTTGGCCTTATTTCTCTAGCTGTAGTGTAGAGGAGCGATCAGTCAAGGGGCCGAACCGTGGTCTCCTTGGCATATCTGCCTTGTGCAGGAGCTCCGAGCTACTGCTGCAGCTACGCGGACGGTGGTCCTGCCGTTGACTCTGCCCCCAGCGCCCAACACTTGCCCCTTTAACACTTGCCCCTTTTTTCGTATATACTATGAACTGCCAAAATGGTCCCACATTTATTTAAGCAGTTTCTGTAGGTTCGTCTCTAAAAACGTAGGTGTACCTCTCAAAGAGTTAATAATTTGCGCTGACACCCAGCAAAAAAACTCGTTGGTGCTTCCTACCTCGCCGCCCAAATCTAGATGTTTTCAGTTATGTTGCGGGCTACAGCATGACTATATGATCCACCGGTACATCGCGGAGGTCCTTCGAAAGCGCCGGTTGAGTAGTGCCGGTTGCCCGATACAGTGCCTGTGAGATCGCTCGGCACAGAAGGGATCAGCAAGCAGTGGCATTATGCGGAGAAGTGCCGGTTGCCGCTATAGTGCGGGCACTTCCGGCTGGCACATACCGGCACTAGAAAGGGGGGCCACCACTATACTCTTGCCACCGACCATGATAGGGCGGGTTATTGTGTCACTGTAAGTAATATCGTCATAATCCATACCAGGTAGGCCGGGGCTGACGTAGTTACGTAGAACCGGTGCTGCTCGTACGACGTCTGTGTCTGTGTGTTTTGACTTTGTTTGCGCTACTTTTTCCTGTTCCGCGGACCCCGACAATGAAATAGGGTTTCTATGCAAGTACCTGGGATGATTTGTTTGTCGCCCGTGTTATCGCCACTCACCTCAACCCGTCTCGATCGCGGATGGACCAGGGTGTTCGCGATTTAGACGCCCGACCGAACACAACCTTATCGATAACTACGTACTGCGGTTCCCCTCGGCAATGCACAGGCTGTATGAACCGAATTTTGTTCGTTGGGCGCCGGTATTCGAGCCCCCCCGATTGCATGTTGGTATGAATTCGAAGGGACGTTTTCTTGTGAACAAATTGACCTGCGGAAAGCGCGAGAGCGTAAGTCAGCACCACTCGATGAAAATCGACAAGCGGTGGGATTGCTGAACCCTATACGCGATAAAAGTTGAAGGCAATAACCGGGGGGGAGAAGGGACGACACCTGTGACTACGGCTGGTCCAGAAGCTGGAAAGAAGAAGTGTGAAAAAAAAACAAATAGCACTATGATAGTGTGTTGCTGGAACGCCGACCATCGGCTGCTGCTGCTGCTGCCGTCGCTTGCTGCTGATGCAGCCCCGATTTCGAGGCGTCGAGTAGTCTCATTGTCTGGTTTCCGAACCTGCACCTCGTTCCCTGAGCGTGCACGAGCCGATCCCCGCTCACGCTCTCGTAGCATTGCTGTTGTGATTACCGTTCACCCCCCCGCCCCCCCCCCCTTCGTTGTTGTTCCTTCGCTAGGTTTCCATTTGGTGGCGACTACCACAAATTTATACGGGCAGCGCACCTTCAGTATATGGTCTTTTTATTCATGCAAAGTTTGAATTTTATATTTATTTTTTTCATTTTTTTCATATAAGCCGCCGCGATGGCAGTCGTCGCCGCTAACCACCGCATGAGATGCTCAGAGAAGAACCACCTATTCGGTAGAGTGATCCCTGACGGACACAACAAAAAGCACGATTGCTAACAAAGAGAAAACACATTTGTTGACATATACCTGGTAGTGACCTTTTCAAACAATACTTTTAATACGCCGTGGGTAGGCGGTTTATGTCATGACTAATGATCTCTTTTTCGCCCCCCCCCCCCCCCCCCCCCGCCCGGCTGAATGCGTCTGCGGCCTCGCGCAGGTAGCGCACGGTGTTTTCTTCTGCGGGAAATCTTGGCAACCGCTGCCAGCTCCGCCTAATTCTACTTGCCGAAATCGATCAACCAATGCAATTATTCACCATGCCCACGGCGATGGACGCGGCTGGTGAGATACACGGGAAGATGGGGGCCTCCGAGACATCGGATTCGGAGCAATGCCCCCACCCCGTCCCTGCCGCTACCGAATCCGCTGCGGCTGCAGAGGAAGCAGTTATGATGGTGCCGCCGCTTCTGCCCGTGTTGCCCCCCGCCCCGAAGGCATTCGCGGATGCTGTGGTCGATGTGGTTTGGGCGGCATTATCTGATGA
Source organism: Undaria pinnatifida (assembly GCA_012845835.1). NCBI lineage: Eukaryota > Phaeophyceae > Laminariales > Alariaceae > Undaria > Undaria pinnatifida. The sequence goes on from JABAKD010000025.1 coordinate 22,973,860, forward strand.
TTGCCGCGCAGTCCTCCTCCTCTCCGCTGGCGCTGCTCCTCCGGTATCATCAACGTCATCCGCAAACGCCGGTGTATCGTGTAATACTGCTGCCACTGCTACTACTACTACTACTACTACCACTACTACTACCACTACTACTACTACCACTACTACTACCACTACTACTACCACTACCACTACTACTACTACTGCTGCTACTTTTGTAAAGGCGCTGCCGTGCAGAAACAAAGAGTCGAATGACGAGGAGTCCCGCCGCGCCGCGGTCATCGTGGCCGCCACCGCTGCCGCCACCATCGTCGGTCAAGAAGAAGCCGCCGCGGTACTCGTTTGCGACTCCCTCCAAGGTCATCCCCACCGTCGCTCCCACCACCGCCGGCGCCAACACCACCGCCCCGTCTCTGCCGACCACGACACCGTCTCTCCTTCGGCAAGAAATAACGTTTTCCTTGGCGACGGGGGTCTGGCTGTGGGCACTGAGCACAGCAGGCGGGTCGCCACTCTTGAGGCACAACGCAGTCGCCAGGGCGAAAAGGCCAAGGCCAAGGTCGCCAAACCGCGCGTGCTAAAAAGCCAAGCCGACGACGTCAGAGAAAAATAGCCATTCTTAGAGATGTGTTAATAATGCTGGCAGTAGCGACGTTCCAAGCCCAGGCGACGTCGGTGAAAATATCATAGCTAGTTTACATGTTATGGATATTAAAAAAGAACACAGCATGGCATGGTTGTTTAGGCGTCGGTTTACATCGTGGCATACTTATTGGGGCACGAACCGCACCCACCGCACCTATTCTGATCTCTCCATTCCAAGCAGTTGTCTTCTAATAAAAAAACAAAAACATGAAATGGCCGCATCATGAGATAGGTAGATGTACATGTAAGTCGGCACCAGGTAACCATTCATTGCATCATCAGTTGAAAATTTATATAGCCGTCGGCAGTCGCCGGTACACCCATAGAAGAAACTGGGCGCTCGCCGCAGCCCCCCCCCCCCCCCCCCACCCCGCCTGGACGCGTGTTGCACGAATACGATTTTTTAACACTTTTCCGCTAGAATATTTCCTTGACGACGGGGTTTCTTGACGTAATATCGTCCAAGCATCATTCTTGTTTAGGCAAATTTACTCGTTCGATACCTAGGCCAGTGGGTTGAACTTTCAATGCCCCTAACGCTTGTTAGTGAGCGAGGCATAGAGCTACTTAACCCTCAGAAATATACGCGCAAAAGTAACTCTATGGCAAAATGTGTCAGGAGACGGCACTTTGACGCCTTGACGGACGGCAAATTTGCGATAATTCACCTTGAATGACGCCAAAATACTGGGTTTTAGTGTAGAACGATCGACGGAAGGCAATTTTCCGGTAAAGTTTACCTTGACCGTGACGCCAAACTACTAGATTTTAGTGTGGAACGATCGGATGTACATCCTTGACCGCTGGACGTTTCCTTTGTCTGACCGTCTCCTGACATATTTCATGTATGGTAGCGTGCGCCCCAGTCGACTTCAGCCCCAGCCCACCCGCCCTGTGTTGTAGCTCATCACGTTCGATCGAGAAGGTTGCGGATATTCTTTTTTATTATGCCCTCGATTGAGGATTGTGGGGTTACTGTTGTTGCTGTTGTTGTTGTTGTTGTTGCTGTTGTTGTTGTTGTTGTTGTTGTTGTTGTCGTTGTTGTCATTGTTGTTGTTGTTGTTGTGGTTGTTGTGGTTGTTTTTGTTGTTGTTGTTGTTGTTGATGTTGTCGTTGTTGTTGTTGTTGTCGTTGTCGTTGTCGTTGTCGTTGTCGTTGTCGTTGTCGTTGTTGTTGTTGTTGTTGTCGTTGTCGTTGTTGTTGTTGTTGTTGTTGTTGTTGCTGCTGTTGCTGTTGTTGTTGTTGTTGTTGCTGCTGGCGGTGGAGTCTACTGCATGCATCGATCTACTGTACAAGCCAAGCCGAGCAAATACGCGCGAACATCTCATACGAAAACGATATCGCTGTTTCGTTCATGCACCACCGTAACAAGGTGCTTATTAGCTGGTATGATGTGTTAGTGTAATTACTATATTGGAGTTTGTGGGAGAACCCCAAATAAACCCCTCTCCCATATCCCGTAGAGACCAGGCGCAGAAAAGTGCGACAATAACAGCAGATACTACTCGTATACTAGCAGGTAAAGACTTATGTATTCTGACAGGAAATAATGTGCATATAGACTAGTCTAATACATAACTCATCCTCCAGGACACTCATCATGACACACCTGCCACGTGTGATATTAAGCTACCAGGTACTATCGTAGAATAAACTGCTGTACATACAATACAGAGTGCACAATACAGGGCGCCATATCAAGAAACACATGAGGAACGACGGCTCAGGCTGGATTACTTATGTGAGAAACAGGGTGCGTTCCGCAACATCTTCAGTATACAAAACTGCTCCCCAATTCCTTCTTGTTGCTGTAAATATCGGCCTGAGTTTTTCTTAATACCCTGTTCTTTTATTGTTAGACTAGACTATAGACTATGTGTCCCACTTTATTGTTCGCACGAACACTGCTGTGATAATTCGTGAACACGCGAAGAGAGAGAGTGGTATTATTGTTTGCTTGCCCGTTTCGTTCACCAGCTACTATTATTATTGTAGTTGCGGTATCAGTTGTGATGTCAGAGGGGGGGTGCAGCCGCGAGATCTATCTTACCTGTTGTTCTTGCTTCGCTCACCAATCTACAGTAGTCTATCTACGCAAACCCGCACGTACAGCAATCAATACTTCCCCAATATTTTCGTCGGCGGCCTCTGCGCTGTTTTCATTCTGACCTGTAGGGACCGTAGTGCCTGCAAGGAAAATGCCATCAAGAATCATAGTAGAAGTATCATAGTACTTCTCTGTTGTGTCAACGGTACCTTTTGTATGAAGTAGAACATACAGCGGTAGTGTGTGGTATAGTCTAATATGTAATATAAATACAAGTGTCTGATATCATCATGCACGAGGCCACACGATGCCACACGACGCCACATGATACCACACGGCGCCACTCAACAAATCGTGTTTTGCTTCGCCGATTGCGATCAGTGAACGGGAGGAGGGCGGCCTATTATCGGCAACCTTGATGGATCGCTCGGCGGGTGATGATGGTGGGAGTCAAACCCAATTGGAATGCGCTATTATTGCGCGAGGTGCGTGATCACTCGACCGACATTCTACATAATACACTGTCGTCGCATCGAACGCCGTGGAATCAATGGCCACGGGCATAGGGTTTCGTTTTTGGTTCGTCGGCGTTGTGTTGTGGGAACTTTATTCCGTACGCTTACAAGAAAGAGAAGATATGACAAGTAAGTTGTGTTGCTACTCACTCGTACATGTGAGTAGAGATGGTTTTCGTTTTCTTCGTTTTTCTAAGACTTTTGGTATGTGTGTAGACTATGCTACTATGCTGGACTGGATGTCGTTGGTTGGGTAGAAACCACGATCATTTTCTGAAGGCCACGCACACGTCACACCAAGAAGAGCTATAGCTGCAGGAATAAACACGAACAGCCGTGTAACCAACAAACAACCGCGAAAAAACAGCGGAAAAAAATACCGGCTCGGGCGAGGCTCGCGTCGCTCTCGAAACAATTGATTGATGATCATCTTCTATCTATCGCTGATCGGATCATCATCCGAGACACACGTACGTGCCAGGTTTTCTAGGTTTTTTGCACGTAAATCCAATAATAATGGCGATTAATGTATGGCGGCTCCCTATGTGCAGGTCCGCACAAAACGACGGTTGGTTGCGGTGCCCAGACCACAACCCGACCCCAGATCTGACTGTAACCCTAACCCTAACCCTAACCCCAACCCACCCTTTGGGGGGCTCGAGGTTTGCTCTCGAGATCGGCAGGGGCAGTATTAGTTTACGTGCAAATCTGAAAACCTTGCACGTACGTGCAATTAAACTCCTGGTCTCCGAGCAGTCCGAGACGGCATCCATTAAATATTACAATAATAATAGATGAGAGAATCATACGTAGATAATGCGCATAACATGATTATGATGTGTTTACTGACTGACTGACGATCCATCATCATCATCGTGCGTCGCACATCGTGGATCGTGCACCTCGCACCGTACGTTGTGAATCGTGCAACGACACACCGACGAACACGCGATAAAACGACGAACACACGACGACGAGCAGAGTGTTGTCGAAACAGCAGCAGCAGCAGCAGTGTATGGAAAACAGCTGCAACACACATCATGTCACGGGGAAAAATAAAGCTCACAAGCTCACCGCACGTCCACGTATTTCGTACATGTGTGCCAATTTAACTCAACTGTATTCACAATTGTATTCACAAGCCAACGCTATCATAGTGGCTGGCGTATTCAGATCCACCGGGGTGGTAGCGACAGCGCGAGCTCCTACCCACGCTGCTAGGCGCTCTCAGCAGTTAGTTGATCCTTTTTTCTTTCATTTTTTGCATTTTTGCAAATAAAGTCAAATCTCACCACGGCGGTGGCAATCGAACTAAAGGACCAACGCCAGTAGTATTCGAGGGTAACACCACCAAACCACCGGGGCGACCGTTACACTACTCCATCCAGTCGTTGTATAGTCTAGTCTATAGACTACACCGATACGTACATACGGATGCGTGAGAGTGTGTCGACCCGACTACTTGATCTTATCCCTGGGGATCAAGTGCGGTGGAGATAGACAACCGGAAAGTTATCCATCCGGGTAGTGTGAGACTTGCGCAAGCTCGCCCACTGTCGTCGTGTGGATATGTATGGTGGAGAGGTTGGATACAGGATACAGGATCATCAGATTTTAGTTTTTTCTAGAGTTAGATTGGCCCTGAGTGATGAAACGACGAAATTGTAACCCTCTTGGCACGAACAGGAACGTGGAAACCCCTACGGCACGCCTTTTTGTTGCGGGACGGTAGGGGATGTTACCACCGCAACAAGAACGAACTTTTTTTTCTGCTTTTCAGTTTTTTTTTTGTCACACATCCTGACGTTCTCAGTTCTGTACTCTGTACTCTCTGCTACATCCAGCGCTTGCTGAGGAAGAGGATCAAGCAATGCCGGAAGCAAGGCGGAGAGAGGTAGATGTGCTCCTGAGAGGACTGGCGCCGAAGCACCAGCGGCAGCTGAGCGTGAGCACCTCCAACGCTTTGGAAAGGTTCGCTGTTTTGGAGGTATGTCTACGACTCAACAAAAATACTTTTCTGCTTCTGTGGTTCATTTTTCCTACCATTTTTCACTGTTTTTCGTTTATGCAGTGGTTGGTCTTCGATAGTGCTGATATGTGCCAGCCCACAATACCCGCAATATAACGGATACAGGCACTATTCGGTACCGTAGCCATACTCTTACTGCAGTTGTATAAACGTTCCACACGTACCAAGCGATTTAACCGGTACTACAAAGAAAGCAGGCACTATTAAACCAGCACTATATGAGAACCGTTGTAAGGTTGTTTTTCATTTTCGTGTATACTTCTGTCTCATATTCAAACGATCCTTGTGTGAAGTGCTCTCATGCTGTTCTGGGTGCTGCCCGAGCAAGGCGTGGGGACCACGAGCGCGGCTCCGGCCGAACCCATTGGCCGCCGGAGTCGTGACTTGTGAGTCGTTGATGTGCATGCGGAAGGTTCAAGCTCTTCCGCTCTTAGCAGCCCTTGATGCACACGAGGGCATTGATGACGGGAGATTCTTATGAGCGCATTAAAACACACATGGTTGAAGGCGTCGTTGGAACTTGCCTGCTGCTCGTTCGCGAGGGCAATATATTAGCGCTGCGTGTCTTGCTCATCGAGAAAAGCAGCATAAAAATGCGTAAAATTCTCGTTATTTTCGAGTTCGGTGCTGTGTTTTCTGTTTCCAGCTCGCTGTTTCTTAGAACTCGCGCACGGTGGCGCCCTCTTCTCTGTCTCTACCTCGGGCAAATGGCAATATAATAGCTACCCTGGTACAAACCAAATCAAGTTTGGAATGGATGCAAGGATGACTTGATGTTCTCGCGCTGGACTGGGCTGGGCAGACAGCCACACTGACTCCGCCAATTGTGCCGTTCAGAAGACTCTACGTATTAATAGTGCTACTCACACCCTCCCTATTATGATAGTGGGTACCCCGATTTAAGAGCGGCCCGTGACAAGCCGAAACCGCCCCTTTTCGTACCACGACTGGAACCCCGTTTTTCGGGGACAAAATACTTGGAATTAGTATACGGACGGGAGCTGGGACTCTAAAGCGGTTAGCTGCACATTGCTCTTTTTCTGTCGTGGGATTATTATTATCATTTAGTCTATTAATTTCTTTATTTATTTGTCCCGTTTATGATCCTCGCTTTACTGTCGCGCTCCCTCCCAAGAGTACTAATAGCTCAGATCCGGGGTCACATAGCGGGCCCTCCTCCCCTCCCCACTACGGTACGTACCTTCATTTTTATCGTGAGAAGAATTTCAGCATTTTCTCCCCTCGTCGGCTCTCGTCGAATTGTACCCACCCACTCTGCTAGGCTAGGCGCTTTCAGCAGTTGATCCTTTTTCTGCATTTTTGCAAATAAAGTCAAACCTCACCACGATGGGACTGAACTCAAGGACCAACGCTAGCGGTAGCAGAGTAACTACTAGACCACCGGGGCGACCGGCTATATGTAGCTTAGTGTAGGCGGGACATGCCGATTCGATCGCTGTTGATTTAGTCCCGAATGCTCTTGTCTTGGGTGCTCTTGAATCGGGGTACCCAATGTTTGTAGACCTATTTCAGCCTCGAGGTTAGGTGTTGAGAAGCCCAATTTGGAAGAGCGAGGCCATTCGATATTTTTAACTTTTGGGCAAAAATGAATCCCATGTCTAAAATTCGACATAGGCGTACTTTGATCGGAAAGCCGGATTTTGTTCGACTGAATCGAGCAGAAAAAAAGCGGAATTTCAATTTTGTATTGTGCGGGTCATCTATCTCCGCGCTCTGCAACGTGAGCGCAAGCCTGTCGGCACAGGCCTCATCCACGACCACCTCCTTGATGCCGCCCTTCCGCCACAGCCACGCTTTTTTATAGGCTTCCAAAGCTAGTTTCCTTGTAGCCGCATCTTTCCATCGACTTTGCGGAGCAGCGATATCTTGAAGCACAGGTTCATGCGGGGGTGTTCACCGAATCATCGGAGTCCTCATCGAGGCGAAGCTGGACACTGGCGTCGTCGGTAGGATCAGTTTGACTGGCGTCACTTCTGCAAGAAGTCGTTTGGAGGCCTACGTCACGCGCGTTCGATGAGACACCGCCAGCGGCTGTCGCAGTGGGATTAACACGAAAAAAAGCCCGCGGAGCCGATGCCATCGTGGGGTTGTCTGTCCCAGCATGACCTTACGGGGCGGGCAAGCCGTGCTGAAAGGAAGCACGGCTCGACCTATCTGCTTGGTCACCAGCCGGCTGGTACACGTTCGTGCCAAGGTCTTGATGGCACGGCTCGCTCGAACCACCTGGCACCTCTACCCCGACAACCGAGGAAGACCAACCAGAGGCGACTGCTTGACCGGGTGCAACCGGTTGTTGGCTGAACGGCAGAGCCCTCGGCCCGCAGAAGGCACCAGGACTGAACACTCGATGGGTGCGCCTGTTACCCGTCACCCGCGCGTTGTTGTAGGTGAGGTCGTGGCGTGAGCTCAGCGGCTAGCGCTCTCCAACACCATCGCCTCTGCCGATCCCAGGCAGACACGGTGCACTGCTGTTGTTTTGGATTCGATTAATGCTGCCCTGGTGTGCGTGAAGACCCTCGCCTGAGCCAGAATCGCTGCTGCTGCTGCTGCATGTAGGGTGCTCCGGGTCCAGGATACTCTGGGCGGTTGGGGTGGGCGTGGCGATCCTGGTGTGCTGTGTGCTGTTCTGTGCTGCGCTGCTGCTATGATGCACTTAGTGGTTGGGGTAGGCGTGCGGTCCTGTGGGCAATAGACGTGTTTTCGACTTGAGAGGGGTCTATATAGTTTGGATCTTGACCGAATCAAGCCCTATCGACTTTTGAATGTGAAAAAAATAGGCCCATTTCTTCGACCTAACGACAACGGCAGACCACGGCGAGATGTGGATTTCCCCAAAAAAAGCACTTGGGGCAAAAAGGTGCCCAAGTACATATTTGAAGCAAGTTGCCGAGCATTTTGACAGAAAAAAAACGGCAATTGAGATGGATTCAGACGACAAGCGCACGAGGCAACTGTGAGGCAACCCCAACCAAGACACAGCAGCAGCACAGCTAAGCGCACAGCCCACGAGGATCGCCGCGCCCACCCCAACCGCCCAAAGTATCCTGGACCCGTAGCATCCTACATACAGCAGCAGCAGTAATTCTGGCTCAGGCGAGGGTCTTCACGCACACCAGGGCAGCATTAATCGAATCCAAAACAACAGCAGTGCACCGTGTCTGCCTGGGATCGGCAGAGGCGATGGTGTTGGAGAGCGCTAGCCGCTGAGCTCACGCCACGACCTCACCTACAACAACGCGCGGGTGACGGGTAACAGGCGCACCCATCGAGTGTTCAGTCCTGGTGCCTTCTGCGGACCGAGGGCTCTGCTGTTCAGCCAGCAACTGGTTGCACCCGGTCAAGCAGTTGCCTCTGGTTGGTCTTCCTCGGTTGTCGGGGTAGAGGTGCCAGGTGGTTCGAGCGAGCCGTGCCATCAAGACCTTGGCACGAACGTGTACCAGCCGGCTGGTGACCAAGCAGTTAGGTCGAGCCGTGCTTCCTTTCAGCACGGCTTGCGCGCCCCGTAAGGTCATGCTGGGACGAACAACCCCACGATGGCATCGGCTCCGCGGGCTTTTTTTCGTGTTAATCCCACCGCGACAGCCGCTGGCGGTGTCTCATCGAACGCGCTTGACAACGTCGACGTGGGCCTCCAACGGACTGAAGGCAGAAGTGATGCGAGTCAACATGATCCTACCGACGACGCCAGTACCCAGCTTCGTCTCGACGAAGACTCCGATGATTCGGTGACGAACACCCGCGAGACCCGCATGAACCTGTGCTTCAAGATGTTGCTGCTCCGCAAAGTCGATCGAAAGATGCCGCTACCAGCTTCGCCTCGACGAGGGCTCCGATGATTCGGTGGTGAACACCCGCATGAACCTGTACTTTAAGCCGTTGCTGCTCCTTAAAAGTCGATCAAAAGATGCGGATGACAGAAAACCGGCTTTGGAATTCTATCAAAACAGCGCGGCTGAAGGGGGGCATCAAGGAGGTCGTTGATGAGACAGACCTATGCCGACTGCTTGCGCTCCCGCGCAAGCTCCCGTTGCGGGAGCGCGTCATGTACCCAACCGCACAATGTAAGTTTGCGTGTTTTTTTCTTCCCGATTCAGTCGAACAAATCGGACTTTCCGACCAATATAGGCCTATGTCGAATTTTAGACATGGGAGGGAGCAGTTTTCGCCGAAAAGTTACAACTATTGAACATCGAATGTCTTCGCTCTTCCAAATGGAACTTCATAACACCTATCCTCGAGGCTTAAACAGGAAGTAATTGGCGTACCCACTACGAGTACGAGTAGGGACTCACTCATGATGTGCCGTGTGCGAGGTATCCTATCTACCCTGATGTACGTACGTACTCGCACCGGGTATGCTATGCATACTAGCCATTTCGTATTTTGCCGCCGCACTCTCGCACGAGGGCTGTACCATTAGCAAAAACTGCTGTCTCACAAATGTAGGCAAACTATCAACACTACAGCAGTACGAGTAGACTATACTGCCGTACGAAAGAACCCAAAAATACCATAAGAATTTTCATGCATTATGATCAGATTTGAGTTGAGAGGTGGGATTGGGGAGCCCGGGGGGGGGGGGGGGGGGAGGGGGGTTACTCATTTGTTGCTTGCTTTTGTCATTAGGCCGTTGACCACGCATTCCCTTTCGAGACGGAGCACCACCGTTCCTGCTGCTGAGATGACATAGCAGTCGCTAGTAGCTCGCAGCAGGATGTTGCAGCAACTGTTGCCAGCTTGTGTGTGTCAAATATGATGGGGGTCTGTGCGGTACCCCGTGTGTAGGCAGCCAGCAAGGACGGCGCTGGTAGAAGTGACGGTGCTGTGTGTGTATGATGCGCCGATGATGGGGGTTCACGCGTGTTTTCCCTGGTACAGCAACCCCAAACACCAGGCATGACCCAAGTTATAAACCCGGCAGAACAGCAGCGGCGCCACCACCACCGTCAACAGCGGTGGCGTCTGCTGGTTGGACGTGGGCACTCCTGGTGGGTGTGGCGGCAGATAGCAGAGAAACTGCAGCTAGAGGCTCGTAGCTGCCTGCTGCTGTACTGCCCGGCGCCGCTGTGCTTATGACGCCTGCTGCTGCATTACTATCTGTGATAATGCGCTGATGGCGGGACATTCATGTGTTTTTCCCAGCCTCACACATCTGGCATGATCCAAGCTAAACCCAACACAACAGCACCACCACTACCGCCACCGGTGTCGGCGGCGGCGTCTGCTTGGACGTGGGCTGTGTGGCAGTAGGCCGCAAGAGAGACTGCAGCTATTAGTAGCTGCCTGCTCCTGTACTGGCCGTTGCTGTACTGATTATCCCTCTCTGGTGATGCGCTGATGATGTTTTCGGCGCTCTGTTTCCGCCTGGCCTGATGTGAATTGGTTGTGCTGTTGTGTGTCTTTGAACAATCTACCAGAAAGTTATTAGAAAGTTCGATTCATTGGTTGTATTGATGCTCCGCTTGTTTAAAGAAAAAACTGTTTCTTTGAAATATCTTCCACAAAATTACTGCCTGGTAGATCTTTTGAAGGGAAAAAAACGAGGATAAATGCACCTGCTTAATCAAGGAAAACATCCGTTCAGCCGTCAGGGAAGGCAGCCGTCATGTATCGGGAGACGCCGTTCAAAGTAGTAGCTCACATTCGCTCGCGATAACATTAAAAATGAAGACAGCTCCGACATTCGGGTAATATGGGGAGGAGGGGCAGGTTGTACGTAAAATATTATGCTCGCGCGACTAGCATCCCTATCGTACAGATACCTAAGAGGTTCCCTCGCGGGTTCGTATGATAGTTTCCGGACTAAAAAAATGTGGTTTGTTTCGCTTTCTTCGTTCGGTCATCATCACCATCACATTCACCGTCCATGTGTAGGTATTATTGTTCTTCAGCGGTATGATATGGATACCTCTTACGGTATCATGCCCTGGCGGTTTGTGTGATCGTTGCTTGACCGTTTGACATCGTGATATCCATGGATGCACATACGGGTCCGTCTACACCGTACGAAGCTGCCTTGGGTAGACCCGTTTACTGCCGTAAAACCATCTCGCGTTGATTCCGAGTGGTTTGTCCCTGAGAACGTACCAGGTACAGTATGACAGTAGGGGTAACCCAGTCAGGCGGTGGTGAGCCAGACAGGGCAATATGACCGCCTTGTTGGAGGAAGCCGCTTTATTCACCCCGGTGTATGAGTTATGAGTGCAACTCCCCGGTCGCGCCTTCCGATTTTGACCGCCTTTTATCGGAGTACCGCCTTTTTCGGACCGCCTTATTGGGGGACCCCTACTGTACTGGATATAGTATGCCATGTTCTTAAGGGGTTAACGTGATCGGCGATGGGGATGGCGATAGCTATGGTCGTCAAGGGAAATCCTGGGTACAACCCCATGCATCGTACGTGTAGATGGATATGGATTACGTGGGTGGCATGGCGGCGGTAGTGTACGCGAGCATTTTTTCTTATTATATGAAATAAAGAGTGAAAACCAGAGAAATCTCTGGGTTAGGGTTAGGGTTAGGATTAGGGTTAGGGTTAGGGTTAGGGTTACCCTGCTACTGCTGGGATACCCTGCTACTGCTGGGACTGTTGCCTGCTCGCACTCCGATGCGACTGCTTGCTACTAGGCTAGCCGGCTAGGTCGGGAAGATTCCACAACACCTCCGCAAAGGCGCGGCGGAAATACAATTCCAGACTCCCATTCTAATTCCTATATATTTTTTCAGGTGTAGGCAGTCCCATGGCGGATTTATTCTATAGGGAATATTTTCGAGATAACCATGGGGTTTAAGGTGTAAGAGGATTATGCTGGGGTATAAAACTGACTGTCGACTGATCGCTGTGCGCGATGATCCCAGTATTTGTTTGCTAACAATCAAGAATGCAATACAGCTGTGAGATCAAGGATGTCGTCGAACTCATATTTGCAAGCTGTGTTGTACTGCGATCGCGCGTGTCATGGGGTGTGCATGCCCTCGAGACATATATAAGTGGGCGTCTCCCTCCCCTTGGCGCCAGCTACAGTATTACCAGGGTCAACAGGGTGATACACAGACGTTCAGTCGTTTTCACTTCGCGCTCGCTATTTTACCAAAAAACATTTCAAACGCGTAAGCTGTGAGTTCGACGAATTGAATGAATGCTCAATACTCATCTTTGCAAGCTGCGTGATATTTCGGCCGCGCATTGTTTCAGAGGTATTACTCTTTGAGGGTATAGGCCAATGCCTGCCCGAGATGCTGACAGGGTCAACAGGGCATTTTTACCTGTCATAGAGGGCGATTTCGTTTGATACGCCTATTGAGGTCTCAATGGCATGATAGAGCTATGACTTGTGGCCGAGTACTAAAAAACCGACTAACTGGCTCAGTCTTGGTACACATACACCACGCGTCGAACACATCGAGCCATAAGTGCGCCAGTCAACTGCAGGACCCCGGACTCAATTATTAATAACCGTAAAACGTACCTGGTTTTTTAGTAATAGCCAACTAAAATAACTACGAAATCGGCGCCTTCACTATAAATACGTGGTTTTAGGTTTTACTTTTGGTATAGTCAGCCAACTCCCAACCCTGTGACATGGAGAATCAAGAATCAATATTTCGGGTTTCAAGAATTAAGATTGAAGAATGAAACAAAGCTGAAAGACTCGCCCGCCCCGTATCATCATCTACGAGGTACTACATAATACGGCCGCTTCTTGCAGTTCCGCCTCTCCTGACCGAACCATTTTTGCGGGCGATCACGGGGTCAGCCAACCCATTCATTTTGCAATTTTATACCCGCTATCATACGTTTTTTTTTCTTCTTCTCGTGGTAAGATTTTTTTCTCCCTCAGGTGTTTCACAAGCGGCGATAAATAGCTTAGTCTAGGCTACTAATAATAGACTACGAGTGTAAAAGTTGTCCGTACTATATACGAAAGAACGACTGCCGCAACCAGGGATGTGCCAGGTCCAGCCAGGGCACCTGGTATCTGATACCCCTACTCGTAAGACTTCAGGGTGGGCGCTGCCGTCACGTCCGGCCCGGCCCTGCCTCATATTTTGCCTGTTCGATCATCGGCATGTCAGCTTGTTTTGTGGCTGGTCGGGGATGCGAGCTCTACAATATGTTGGGCGTGCCGCAAAGCCCCCCCACCCCCCCCTCGCAAGTCTTCCCGCCTAGGACCCGCCGTGTTTTCTTCCTACTTTTGCCAAGTGTGTATTTTTGATGTCTACGGAGGGCGGTGTTAGTGCGCACGAATTGAATCCCCCGTCGCCACCATGGCTCCCCCACCGGCCGCCCCCAGCTCCTTGTAGGGTACTTTGTTAACAATTGAACCGTGAGGGTCACTGATCACTTACAAGCACCAGGAGTAGTCCTGCCGATGCGTGTCGCGCGCTCTCTTCCCACCCCGCAACTCCCTCCATGTACGCCCATAGGGTCCGCCGTTTTACCTATGTGTATGTATGTATGTATGTCCGTGCGTGTCTTCTATTCTATTGCCTACGGCGGGCGGCGCTGAAGCGCGCGAATTGGCCCCCCACCCCCCCCACCGGTCGCCAGCCCCATGTTTCAACCATTGTTGTTGTTGTTGTTGTTGTTGTTGTTGTTGTTATTGTTATTGTTGCTGCTGTTGTTCTCACATAAACTCGCATAATCAAGTCCGTGGTCACAGGATAGGCTCCAGTCACTCTGGCGTGGAAGAATACCCCACCATTGGTTGAACCGTGAGGGTCACTTCCAGGCGGCAAGAGTGGTCCTGCCGATGCGTGCAGCTCGGCCTCTCCCCCCTCTGCCGATCCTCTCGCAGATGATCACGTTTTTTTTTTAATGGCTCCGGCGAACGGCACTATAGCGCCCGAACTGAACCCCCCCCCCGCCACCCCGCCCTTTGAGGTGCTTCCAACCATTGAACAGTGAGGGTCACTTTCAAGCTCCTGGATTAGCCCTGCCGGCGCATTCCGTGCGGTCTTTCTCTCTCTCCCCCCCCCCTCAGATCCTCCCGCCGGTCTTGTACATCCACCGTTTGTTTTTTTGTGTTTTGTTTCTCGTTGTTTTTATTTCCTGCGTCGGGCGGCGCTAGAGCGCGCTGAATTTGAATCGTTGCCCCCTGCTCTCGGGGACTTGAACTATTTATTGAACCATGAGCCGTGAGGCGTAAGGACCACGTATCACTCACAAACACCAGGGGGAGCCCTGCCGATGCGTGTCGCGTGGTTTCCCCTCCCCCCCCCCAATCCACCCGCAGAGGATCCGCCGTGTTATTTCTGTTTTTTGTTTTTGTTTTGATGCGTGCGGCGGGCGCGGCTATGAAACGCGCGAATCTAATCCCCGCCCCCCCCGCTGCCCCCGCCGGCCACCGCCTTCGCTTTTTCGGGAGCTTCAGCCATTGATTGGTCCGTGAGGATCACTTGCAACCACCAGGCGTAGCCATGCCGATGCGTGCCGCGCGGTCTCCCTCCCCCCCGCCCTTGTCTCGTTCAATCTGCCTTTAGGATCCGTTGTGTTTCTTGTATTTTTCACTTTTTTTTTTTGTTGGTCGGGCGGCGCTACAACGCACTGATTGGACCCCCTGCTGCCCCCCCCCCCCCCCCCCCCCCCCTTCAAGCCTTATGTCCTCTCGGGTGCTTCAACCTTTGGACCGTAAAGTTCACCAACGAGAAGTTTTTTTTTTCGAAGTGTTTTGTACCGGTACCGGTAATGTGTGTACCGGTATACGACGTGGCCTACGTAGCTTGGGAAAAACGGTTGATGATGCGTTCAGACTCTTACTCTATTTGTTGAGGCTTCTTTAGGGTTCGGGATTACAGTCGATTGTATATTATTAAAAAAAAACTGAGAGAAAAAAAAAAGGAAAAACATTCCAGCTGTGAGATCGAAAATTCCATCGAAGCTCATCTTTGCAAGCCTGTGTGTGATACTCCGATCTCGCATATATCTCAACCATTTTTTTTGTCGAAGCCGTTTTTTTTTAATATATATTGAGCTATAATCACCACGTGTCAGTTTTTCCTATTTTAAGAACCTTTATTTTTTCATAGAGCCCCACTATTGGTGGTAATGGTAGTGTACAGCAGCAGATTTGGTCCTTCACATACTGTTAGAACCCCCACGGAAGTATCTATTAAGACACCTACCTGGAGAAAATACGCGTTTCGTTTGAGTTTTGGTTCCGAATCCAGAAGTAGAGCATTTTATGAAAATATTTCAAGGACGTCAGCCGTGAGTTCGACGAATTTCATTTGTTTTGGGCTCTGGTTTTGGAGACTGCCGTAGGTCCTGTTTCGAAATGAGATTAAACAGGGGATAGGGGGCAATATGTGTTACTGGTGAAAGTGTTTTTTTTGTGGGTGCTCCGAACAAATACACCCTCGGCTAGATGGCGTCGACGGCAGATGTCATACCTTTTTCATGCCATAGAACGGCGGGATTGGTTGCAATTTTTTACTTTCGCTAAATAGATACCGGTTATAGATGTGTTTCAAGTGTACTATCGTCAGGGGCGCGCCGTGTAGGGGTCGTTTGGGTGCTGTATTCGCAACCAGTCTCTCTGCTCATTCGCTCCTTGCTCGCACCAATAGGACCCGCCGACCAATATTTATGTTCTTCCGCTTCCCATAGGGCTTTCGAAGAGTGACACAGACAAACAGACAGACCTTTGCTGACGCAGTCGAATGGATTTTTTTTTGTTACCCTTTCCACTGCTGAACACAAAATTTCCCACACTAAGGAATTGATTAAGTACTGTTTCCGAAACTCGGGGTTAATCTGAAGGTAGGTTGTGTCGTCC
The DNA here is from genome assembly GCA_012845835.1 of Undaria pinnatifida. Taxonomy (NCBI): domain Eukaryota; class Phaeophyceae; order Laminariales; family Alariaceae; genus Undaria; species Undaria pinnatifida. The sequence goes on from JABAKD010000025.1 coordinate 22,989,883, forward strand.
ACGCTGTTGTTGTTGTTGTTGTTGTTGTTGTTGTTGTTGTCGTTGTCGTTGGTGTTGGTGTTGGTGTTGGTGTCGTTGTTGTTGTTGTTGTCGTTGTTGTTGTTGTTGTTGTCATTGTTGTTGTTGTTGTTGTTGATGTTGTCGTTGTTGTTGTTGTTGTTGTTGTTGTTGTTGTTGTTGTTGTTGTTGTTGTTGTTGTTGTTGTTGTTGTCGTTGTCGTTGGTGTTGGTGTTGGTGTTGGTGTCGTTGTTGTTGTTGTTGTCGTTGTTGTTGTTGTTGTTGTCATTGTTGTTGTTGTTGTTGTTGATGTTGTCGTTGTTGTTGTTGTTGTTGTTGTTGTTGTTGTTGTTGTTGTTGTTGTTGTTGTTGTTGTCATTTGTCTGACATTAGGTCATGTGCCATAATCTAGCCGGCGATCACTGAAAAGCCCCGAGGACTACGGGTATCTGGCGGGTAGGGGGGGAGGGGTGTACTCAATTTGTGCATGGCCGTAGTCGTATGGCCATAGACCTTCGCATCCCTACTATGCCGGGACGGAGCACGTCGGGTTTTCACCATTCAGGCAGACATTGCTTGCACCAAGTGCGAAGCGCCGTGAGGTGTTCGGCGAGTCGCATGAAGGGTGAACTGCATCCTTGCAAGAACCGTTCGTAAGACGGACTTCTGCACCTTGTGCCTACTTTCTTGCTTATGGATGACAGCGCCAATTAGTTATACCTTGTTTTTTGGTTTGGCCACTCCAGAGACAGCAATGGGGATTACTATGCAACCGCCTCATGGGTGCCTTGCCACATTCATACTACGTGATGCGATAATTCCCCTTGTAAGGAGTTAGGGGTCTCCACCCCGCACAGTAGCAGTATATCTTACTCGATAACAATCCCGGTGACCGCCAACAAAAAAAAAGCGGTGCGCTAGTTGTCTAGCTCACGCAGTGATTTGCATGTTTTACTGCGTCGTTTCCAACCAACGCCAACCCCAACATACATGCAATGTATTACAGCGTCGGTGCCAACCAAGGCTAACTATTATATATATTACTGGGGTCTAGGGTGGGGGGGGGCTCAGTCGGGGCACCCAGGATGACAGCCAGCTAGTTCTACGACATACCGTTTTGAACAGACGCAAAAATAGTGTCAATCACTCTATCATATCCCCTTGCACATACACATGAAGCGCTGTCTCTCTCTCTACCCCCTGCTGGTGCCTTTTGGTGTGCAAACCCCAGGCCGTCCTACAACACCGTAAATTGGTGCTTCTTCTGGACTACGATGGCACCTTGACCCCCATCGTCAACGACCCCTCCAAGGCGCTGCTAAGCGATAGGGTGAGCGAGAGTCCGACACACGGACACGTGACTATGAACGCACTCAGACGGGGGTGGATGCAAACTAGCAGTGTGCGTACGCGCATCATCAGTACACCAATGGCCAGCGGGTACGGCGTTGGGGTTCAGCGCTAGGGTACAGTAGGTTTGATTACGCGGCACAGCAGCAGCAGTAGCAGCAGTGGTCGGTCACCAAGCCGAGAGAGTTTGGTCGCGCTGTTTTTGACTACAGTACGTACAATAGGGGCGATGGACGACGGTGCCGGGCAGTGCGCGGCTAGAGACCGCACTCTTGTGAAAACGAAACCGCACCCGCCGCGCGATTCGGTGCGATGCGACACGCGTCCATTGCAGCCTTCAGCGGCACACACCACGAAAACGCGCGCGCGCGGAACTTGTTTTTATCCTAGATATGGCGAGAGTGAGAGCGCTTTCAACTCGCTGAACGTCGTCGACGGGAGAAACAGCCGCACGCAAGCGTGAAACACGTATGGCCGTTGTGTGACACGTTGCGCAACAAGTAGCAAACCAAAAATCACCGATCATGGAGGCAGCAAACCAAAAACCGCCGATCATTAAGACAGCAAACCATTGCTGTGATGTCGATAACGACGTGGGTTGAACGCTTTGTTTATTAGCGTCTGGAGAGAACTCCCCAAGCACGATGCACGTGACAACAGACCGCGATTGCGACAATAACACCCCTGGTAAACGTTTGTTGTTTTTTTGCGCATGTTCATGGGACGCCCAACCATGGCGCCCTGGGATAAAATCGCAAACTTATAATCGTGTTTATTGTTTTTGTTTTTCCATTTTTTCAAGGTCCGAGCTATATTGAGGGAACTCCCCAAGCACTTCGTGACTGGCGTGATCAGCGGCCGCTCCCTCGGCAAGATTCGCAAATTCGTGGACGTGCCCGGCCTGTTCTATGCCGGCAGCCACGGCTTCGACATTCTTGCGCCGTCCAAACCGGGCTATCCCGAGTGTTTGGAGCCAAAGAGGTGGGTCCTCGTTTTGCTGCTGACTCTCCGAGTAACAATCCGGTGAATTGTGGAAACCGTGTACCAACTTGAGTGTTGTGATGGCGTTACGAGCTTGCAATTTGATGGGCAAGGGAACCGTAGCGAGAGGTATCGTGTGCCGTGATGAGCTGGATGGCGCACAATATTCGACTACAACAAGCAGTAACAGGACGCAAGATTGAATGTTACTCGTGGTGTGATCGTCATGAAACTCTTACGTATAATCACCCCCCCCCCCCCCCCCCCCCCCCCCCCGCCCGACTCCTCAATTTTGGTATTGTATGAAATGTCTGAAGTGAAAAAAATACCACAAGTCGCCCCCTTTTGACCTCGTTTCCTCTTGATTCGTGGTTGGACTCACTTGCCGACGACTTGACGATGTGGCTGGGCTCTGCCTTGTGTGGTATACTTTCAATCCTGGAGAACAGGTTCCCCCCGACCCCGCCCACACTGAAAGAGTTGGCGTCCTCCGCAGTCGAAGGTAACTCCTGCGGGGAGGGGAACGGGACCGCCGGGTCGTCGAGTGGCGGCTTGTTGGGGCAAGGGAAAGGGTCTTCTGCTGGGGCGGTGGAAGCGGGTAGCGCTGCTGACAAAGAACGCGCGGGTGCTACTTCTGATGGAGATAACGTCGGCGGTATCGCGGGCGCTACAACCGCCGATGGAGAAAGGTTGAGCGGTATCGGCGGCAGTCATCGTGTTGCCGACGCGGCCGCGGTGGCGGCGGCTGTGGCGGCACCGCAAGGGGCCGGACACGTGCTTGAAGAGGTGCGCCACCAGGTGGCGGCCGAGTACTTGCCCGTGATGGCCGACATTCGCGACCAGCTTATCGCCGACCTTGTCGGCATTGAGGGGTCTGAGGTGAGAAGGTGCAGGGAAAGGGGGATCGGGGATGGTTTTGTTGCAGGCAGCATGGGATCTGAGGTAAGGGGTCCAGTGGCGGGCGGGCGGAGGGGGGGGGGGGGGGCGTTTGTCGGGGTTGTTTTTGAAACCGGATTTGTTTTTGCTGGGCTGTATAGTGGGGTGGAGGGGGAGGGACATGGTTGGTATTCAGTTGGCGTCGTGCTCAGGCACAGGCGCATCCCTCTTCGTCTTGGACGACCTCCTGTCCCGATGGTGCGCGCCGTCTCCCCCGAGCTGCAAGCGTCAAGTACGTGGGGGCGTACCTGGTAACCATTAGCAGAGACAAGTAGTTTCTTGCGTCACCCAGACCACTCTGCCTCTGTTGTGTTACCAGCAGGGAGACAGGTTAGGGTAAACGCGCTGAAACCCCTCGCAAAGGCCGTGCGACGGCGTCACCCGCGAGAAAAGCCCGCTGCCGTGTTTTATCCGCTTTGAACAAGCAAGCAGCCGGTGGCAGGCGACGTGAACTTTGCGTCAGTGTACACGCGAAACCACACAAGCGAAGCGCGCTAATAAAGGGCGGAGCGCGCTAGTAAAGCGCAGGGCTCGCTAGTAAACCAGGGAGCGCGCTAGTATACGGCGGAACAAGCTTTGTAAACCGCGGAACAAGCTAGCAAACCGTGCTGACGCGCGCACCGACATCCGCACTCGCGTGTTTGTGCTTCAGCCGTTGGACTGTGCAGGTAGTTTATTGCTGCTCCATGCTTTGTTCTCTCGCTTTGTTGTACTGTCGCACTGGATGGGACATGTTTCGTGTTTGTTTTTCGCTCTCTCTCTCGGCTAATTCCCCTGGTCTTGTCTCACTCCCTACCCCCCTCCGCCCATTGCGCCTCGTTTGGGTAGGTGGAAGACAACCGGTTTTCTATCTCCATCCACTATCGCAACTGTGCCCGTATAGACGTGCCCAGGGTCAAGGATGTCGTTATCAACGTGCAGTCCAAGCATGAGCGCATACGCATGGGGTCAGGCAAGGAGGTGAGACTGAAATTAAGACGTACGCATATGCTTATCTGGTGTTCCCGGGGACACAAACAAGCCGTCCCCGCGGGGGACGTTGTGGGCAACCAGGGAGGGGGGGGTAACGGTATGCGTTAGAGGATGAGATGAGATGAGGAAGTTAGACGTATGTGACACGGAAGCGTTTAGTAGACTAGATAGTAGCAAGAAAACGATCGGTATCCTAGGAGATGGATGGTGGCCGCAGACGGTGAAACAGGACGGGGACAGGATACGCAAACAGTTTCTATGCAGTATATGTAAGAAGCGTAATAGGGGGGGCGCACTCTTTTGTTGGATGACTTGGTCATTTGCATGTCGACCACTCGTCCCCTTTCGAGAGGGAGCACCGTTCCTACTCGTAACAAGAGACACCTGCACCATTTGGGCGAGCACCACGTTTTTTTGTTATGTATTACGTAAAACTCTGCTTGCTGGCGAGCTATCCCCTTCCTGTTTCGGATGGAGGGGGGGTTCGCTGAGGCAGTCGCATGCAACCCAGGTAACAATGAATAGGTCGGGGTCCCCGATGGTCTAGTGGGTCAGCTTCGTAGCTGCTAGGGTCGATTTCGCTGGTTCGAGCTCCCCCTCGAGTGCACATGATACTCGTGGTATACTCGTAGGGACATTTTCTTGTACAGAATTGGCACCACCGGAAGGGGCGAGAGCGTGTGAGTTAGCAAAATTCGATGAACAATCGACGAGCGTTGGGACTGCTGATTCGTCTGCGCGATAGAAGTGAAGGCTTGTACCGGGGGGGGGGGGGAGAAGGGACGACAACCGTGACCACAGAATGGAACGGTGGGGCGGGTTGACCGTTTTAGAGGTGCGGCCACATTTTGTGGGGACAAAGGGCTTGGAAATAGTGTGGCATGTTTTTTTTTCGCGGTTCTCAAAGAGGCAAAGGTGGCTTGACATGAAGACGAAAGGGCTTCCGTATTCCGCGCGAGCTGGGATATCATAAGCTTTTTGTTTTAGTGCGGGCTGAACGCATGGCTCCTGGCATATGCCCTCCACACGCTTAAGATCGCCGTCCTCATCATTTGCCGTCCTCAACCCCCGCCGCCGCCACCACCACCATTCCACTCGCTCAATTATCTGATATATAGGGCGTCAGTTGGCTGACTATACTAATAGTAAGTCACCATCTATTTTAGTTTTTGTTGGCTACCGGGTACCAGGTGGGTGCTACAGTTCGTTTCGTGCGGTAGTTTTGCGGAGCAATGCGTCTTTGCATCTCCCTTGCACGTTTGTGGCGCGACGTTGTTGTTGTTCTTGTGCTCACATTATATATACTGGCATAATCAAGTCCGTGGTCACAGGACAGGTTCTAAGTCACTCTGTAGTGGGAAAACACCCCAGGGAAAGAAATAAAGCAAACCAAAAGTATCACACGTGTATCTCACAGGCGACGTATGATATTGGTGTTTTTTTGTTTATACGTAGTCTGCACACGTCGGACAGATGACGATCTAAATCATACAGATCATGTAGGTCTCATATAGGTCATACAGATAATTACAGACACGCTTACCCCAGGCAGGGTCAATTGACCAGAATTTCCCCCCCCTTGGCGTGAGGGGGGCTGGTCAGCACCATTCAGGTGCTAGAAAGAGAGAGATAAGTTGTTGTGTATTAGCTCCAAAACACAAAAAAAGTTGTTGTGTATTAGCCCCAAAACACAAAAAGGCAAGCGATCCTAAACCCGAATCCCTATACCAGAATCCAGAAGAGGATAAATGAAAACCCTTGCACCATAACATCCATTATTCTCGCTTATCGGATCCTCAACGGTAAATCACCGCAAGTAAGATCAGCTATCCTATCTTACCAACATTGCACACTCTGGCGCTGCGTTGTCCACATCATATAGGTCATATAAACGTTATAGATCACATAGATCATATAAATTATATAGATCATACAGATCAAAGAGATCATACAGATCTTATGTATCATATAGATCATATAGAATCTGCAGTAGATCCTGTATCTGCCGTTATGAAATGCTGTGAAGGGTTTGTGTACCAAGAATACAGATCCAATCCTATGGGAAAAAATGCCTAGATCACGCAGATCGTACGGCTCCCACCCGATAACATGAGCTAAGGCCTTACAGATCTTCCCTGAAGGATGTAGATCATCTAGTGAGAATCAGTGATATATCCGGTGTGTGGAAGTCTGCTAGTTGTATTTCACTCCCCCATCCAACTAATAATAACTATTAATAGCGTGAAGCGGAAGTCCGGCCAACGCACATGTCCTACTGATTTTTCGCCTACGCCTGTTGCACGTCTGTTGCACACCCATCCAAGGTGTTCGAGCTTCAGCCCGACATCGCGTGGGACAAGGGAAAGGCCGTGATCTGGCTGCTGGACAAGCTCGTCGTACCCATGGTATCCATGGCGGCGGAACCCGCAAGCGCCGCAGACACTTCTTCTGGTGCACCCGCCAATGGCACTGGTGACGGGGGGAACGGGGGCGGGGGCGGGACCAAGGGTGTCGTTGCCGACGGGGGTAGTGCGGTAGAGGAGACAGATAATCCGGCGGGGGAGGGGGATGATTCGTGGGCGGACGACGAGGATCTGGATGAGCCTAGCGATGCCGGGAAGTTCTTCACGATTTTCATCGGCGACGACAAGACGGACGAGGTGAGAGAGAGTTTGCATGTTCCGCATCGGCCTGCGACTGAGCAGGGTAACCTAACCTGCCTCAGGGTGGGCAAATGTGTCGGGCGACGGAAGTTTTGGGCGCCGTCAGTCACACTTTAGGTTATGTCACACTAAGTATGGTGTATTTTCGGCTAGACGGCCGTTCGTTGTAGGCTTCTATGCAGTTTCCTGGGATCACTAAGAATAGTATAATACGTCTAGACCACCATCCGTCATAGACTTTTATGCAGTCTCCTGGCGTAGTTTGTCCGGTGATGATCTTTTCAAATATTTGGTTCCACGGTAACCTTGTGCAGGGGTGACCTGTTCACGATGTAATGTTGCTTTCCAGGGGAGGAGGCGTGATATTGCTTGCCGGTTTCGTCTCCTTGGGTTCACCATGACGTGGTACGTCCACCGCCTGTACATGACCCGGTTCGCTCCCCCGACCGACCCCCCCCCTTGACCCGATCGACCTTCTGTCTCTCTCGTTCTCTCCATCTCACACGGATACACACTACACCACCCCCCACCTTCTTTCTCACCCGCCTCCCTCTCTCTCCTGACGATCGGACCGATGCGCCCACGACTCTTTTTTAAAACGGAACTCCAGAACGCTTTTGCCGCGCTAAACGGCGAGATGGGGACCCACGAGGGTGTTGGCATCCTTGTGTCGGAGGAGTCTCGAGAGACCAACGCCGCGTACACCTTGCGAAACCCCGATGAAGTAGCCCTTTTCCTGGAGAAGATTGTGGAGCTGGGCATCGAGCACTGTTGCACTACACGGTAGCAGTAGAATCGTGCACCGCGTAGCACCGTATGTCGCGCCGAAGCACGCCTAGAAACATAGTACGGTAGTGGCCCCTCTGTAGTGCCGGCTGAGTAGTGCCGGTTGCCCGCTACAGCGCGGTTGAACTCGCTTGGCACATATGGGGACAACCAACAGTGGTAGTATGCGGAGTAGTGCCGGTTGCCGCTACAGGGCGGTATTCCCGACTGGCACATACCGGCACTATAGAGGGTTCTCTACTGTAAGTAGGGAGTGTGGGTGGGGCAACTCGACACCATGCCAGGGAGGGGTTCATCGGGAACGCCCAGACAGAAGACGGCAAAGTTTTGGGTGGGAGCCCGGCCCTGGCGGAAGGCCTTATCCAGTCCGACGCTTGCATGAATTGATCGGCGATAGAACTGAAGAACAGGAAACACGGAGATATGCCTGTTTTGGCGCCGAGGAGCTGTTGCGCTCAGGTTGTGATGCAGTCGATTTTGTATTTGTATTTGGTACTATTTTAAGGTGTTGGGGGCAGGAAGAGGGACCCCCCCCCCCCCCCCCTGTGTCTTAGTCGGTAATAGCTGGTATCTGTATGTTTCGGGCACGTCGTAAGGTTCATCCGCGAATCAGCGTTCTTACGTTACAGCGGTTAACCGGTCGGAGTCCTGCGATGTTAGGTTTTGAGGCTGCAAAGTGCGGCGTAAAATGTTTGGAATAACCAGTAAATATTGTGGCACAGCATCTCGAATGCAAATGCTCTAACTGAGTGCTGCGTTTGGGGGTATATACTGTGTTCACGTGGACTGCTGCACTGTAAGGTGCCGGTGGTGGTGCAGCTCTCGAGTGGCGCTGCTGTAAACGCTGTGTTTTTGGGCGCATGTTCGGGGGTGGCACTTGTTAGCTGTGCGTTTTTCGGGGCATGTGTTTACCAGTACTGCGGTACTGTACGGTACCGGTGTAGTTCTGGAGTGACACTGCTTTAAGCACTGCGTTCGGGGGCATGTGTTCACCGGTATTGCTGCATTGTTCAGTAGTACTTTCCGGTGCGCGTCTTGGATGTGTTTGGCTAGGACTGCACCGGCTGTTTTCTTGGCGTTTCTCGATGGGCATTGTGATGGAAGTGTCTGCGCACCTCGTCTTCGACACGCAAAATATTAGACAGTGCGGAGGGTGTGAGGAGTGTGCACCAATCCAGTGCGAAACGAGCGCTTTTTGTTTTTTGTTTTTCTTCTGTTTGTTTTTGCTTCTCCGAACGCGGTGCCTTCTGCCATGTTTTGTCTGTTGTGTCTCCCTGTCTTTTTCGATTACGGTGCGCTATGCCGTGTTACTTATGCCTTACCTGTGTTTTTATCTGCTGCGTTTCGCCTGTTAGATGTAATCTGTGCGACTGCCTTTCTCAATGGCCCGTCGGCCGATCGTTGCGCGTTTTGTCGTGCGTTTCCCTTTTTCCGTCTTGGTGTCCGCGCAAGCTCTTTATTTCGCTGTGGTTATCCTGCTCGTTTGCCTAGCGTAATGGCTCTCGCCGTTGCGGTGATTGTTTACGTTTTTCTTTATGTGGGGGCGCGATCGCTCGCTTGGTTACCGGGGACCCGCCGTGGTTGTCTGGCAAAACCCAACATCTCGCCTGAAGAAATAGTGAAGATCGGAGTCGGAGGAACGCCTGCCTGACTCTTTCCACATGCAGCCAATTACAAGTATAATAGAGGCTCCTCTGTAGCGGGGGCCGAGTAGTGCCGGTTGCCCGCTATAGTGCCTGTGGTTTCGCTTGGCGGAGATTGGAGCAACCAGTATTGGCAGTATGCAGAATGGTGCCGGTTGCCGCTATAGTGCCGGTGTTTCCCTCTACAGTGCCTGTATGTGCACTATTGAGGGACCACTACTACCGTGACTGTATGCAACCTTCCTCTTAATAACGCATTGTCGCTCTTTTTACTGCTGCTGTGTTTGCCTGTTCATTCATGCAACGAAATGTGCACTATTTCCGACACTTTATTTTCGCTCTTTCGAGCTTTTTCTTTTTTCTTTTTGTCAGCTTTACCTTTGCGTTGCGATCGCCCGATGGCAACCATCTTTATAGCTGTACACAATGCGGGGACACCTTATTGCTGTACGTGGTACGTGACACGACAATATTGCGGGTTTGCTGGCCCTGTGGTTTGTTATTGGCGGGGGCTTCCTGGGTACATCCCCGGTTTTCCTACTTCGGTAGTAGTCCCTCTGTAGTGCCGGCGTGTGCCAGCCGGAAAGACCGGCATTATAGCGGTAATCGGAACTACTGCGCGTACCGCCACCACTGGTTGTTCTAACCTGTGCCAAGCGATTTCACGGGGGCGCTATAGCGGACAACCGGCACTATAGAGGGACTCCCACCACCGTAGGTAGCCCCCTTGGGACTTTAGTGGGAGAGAAAAGGTTTAACAATGAGGTAGGGGATAGGGGATGTGCCCGAAGTGCAACAAAGGGGAATATAACGACACGGTCCAGTACGCAGCAGCATAAAGATGATTTTTGGGCTGTTTATTGCGCGCTCTGCCTGGAAGGGAGATAGATATAACGACACCTATGCAGCCGCATGATGGTAGGGCTGTTTTGTTGAACGCTCTGCCTATTAATAGAAGGGAGATGTAACAGCAAGAAGTACGCAGCGGCATGCTAATGATGATGTGTCTTGGGCTGTTTGTTGAACGGGATGCCTGGAAGGGAGATGTGACGACATGCACGCAGCAGCGTGTGATGCTCATTTGGGCTGTTTGTTGCACGCGATGCCTATCTTGGAAATATTGATAAGACCGCACGTCTCGCATTTTTAGGTCGCTATACAGGTAGTACCTGGGTGTCCGTGAAGAAGGGTTGTCACGCGGGTCTGTTCGCGGAGCTTTTCGTTTTGGAGCAGGCGTTGTTGTTTTCTTCTTCAGCTCGGTCGGTGTGCGGAGTAGAGCTTCGAGAGCAAGTGGTCTTTCTTCTTATTTCGTTTGGTCGGTGTGCACACGTACGAAAACAGTAGTAGTGCGCTTTGGAGGCCAAACGGTGGTGGTCTTTTCTTTTGAAATTCGGTGGATGTGCGTACGAGGGTAGAGAGCGCTTTGGGAGCAGTAGTAGGCGATACATCGTTTTGCTTTCACGTAGTGCGCGTGGACGTGTGGCCGGCAGCACCGGCGACGGCGTGGTGGGCCGCACTTTCCCCTACGGCCCATAGGAAAAGTTCCAACCCCTTTAGAACTGTGAGCACGTTTTCGGCGACGAATTGCTACTTGAAATGAGTGGGATGACTTTTGCGGTAGCAAACAGGGATCAAGAACAACCTTCACGCTGAAAAACGCCTCCTTCAAGTCGACCTCGCCCGCGGCCACCGCCCCCCTCCCCACCCAGAGCTTCTGAGAGGCAGACCGCACGTGGGAAGCCCGCGTTTTATGTTTTGAAACAGAAAGACGAGAACTATTGCGGTCGAAGTCGGACCGGGCCGGGTCGCGCGAGGGTGGGGGCGGAGGAAAGGACGAACGCCGGCCGTTCCGTTGATGGTGACAGCTATCAATGGTGGGCTAACGTGTACCTGCTACAAGGTATCTCTTTTCGCGAAACGGTCGTTCTATCTCCCACCCTCTCCCCAGCAAGTTACGTCACGCCTGGTTAGATATAGGCGCCGCTGAATCCAAACCTGGGTGGAGGGGTGATCGATGCCCCCCTCGGATCATCCGATCTTCCCGCCGACTCAACCCCGTCTTATGTTCGCTAATACGTCCCCCCCGTTGGCTTAACCTTGCGCACGCGCCTCGACCCCCCACCGCGCCACCTGCCCGGGTCATCTTCCTCCTTCCCACCCCCGGCCACCTTCCTCCGCCCTGCTGACTCGCGCTCTTGCCGTCACCTCCCTACTCGCGCGCGCTACCACTATGGCTCCTTTGACTCCCTGCGGCGTGCCGTGGGTGTCCCCTTATCCCTGTAAGAACCGAAAAACATGTATCGACACCAGCTCCAACTAGATTGTCCCGAAAAAAAAAAGTCTGCAGAGTTTAGGCCTGAACGAGTCACAACCCTTTTCCTGTTCGCCAATTGTTTTAGGCCTCCTGGTGCCGGCTAGCGATTCTTGCTTGCAGCGGTGGGCGAGCAGCGCGGGGGGGAGGGGTGGTATCTGCAGCAAGCACCGGGCACGGCCGCGAATTCCCTCATTTTCCCTATTTCTGGGCAGGTGCTGCAAGCCTTCGTCACCATCATCGACCCCGCCCCCCTCCCTCACCGCTGCCCCCACAGTTGCCCCCATCACCATCCTTATCCCCACCCCCGCCCCCGCCCCCGCCCCCGTCCCCACCCCCACCCTCGCCCCAACACCCGCCCCCATTCCCGTCTCCGCCCCCGCCCCCATCCCCGTCTCCGCCCTCACCCCACCCCATCTCCTTCACGGCGACCGCCTCCCTTGCAGTGGGGGTCAAGACAGGTCGGGGAAGACACTCTTTTCATCAGTAGTCTCCGCCGATAATAATCTAGCCTCTGCGGGAGGGGTTGTGGCCTGTAGAGTTCTTGTTGCCCGCGGATGGTTGCTCGGTGCGTCCGTCCGTCCCGTTGGTGAGTCCTGGTTGGATTGGTGTGCTGTCTGGCAGGTTCGTGTGCTGCTGTGGGTCGACCGCTTGTGGTCGTGATGGTTGTGGTGGACGTTGTTGTTGTTGTTGTTGTTGCTGCTGCTGCTGCTGCCGTTGTTGTTGCTGTTGCCTTTTTCGTCGCCGTCGTCCTTTCTTCCCCGATCTACCGTTACTACGACCACCACTATCACTTTCGGGGTTCACCCGAGGGGCGCCTTCTTCTTCTTCTTCTGTGCCCAGACCGTTCTTTGCGCCGTTCTGCTGTTCTCCTTGGTCCGCGCTTTCCGTGCGATCACCACAGCAGCTTTCGCTTCCGCCCGCATCGTCGCCGCTGCTGTTGGCGTCGTTAGCCCCACCGCTGTCATTGTTAGTCCCACCACTGTTCCCCTTGTTAGTTCCGCGGTTTTCGGCGTCTTCCCCCTTGCCACTCTTGCCGGTGTTGGCGCCACAGCTTACTTCTTCGTGTTCGTGGACCAGGGGGAGATCAAGCGGCTGCGTCTTCCCCCGGAGAGATGCCGGCTGCTCCGCAGAAGATCTGTTACCATTTTTATTTTTGGTGGGGTCGGAATTGGAAATAGCGGGCGAGGGAACGCGGTTCGGTTTACACCAATCGAGGCCTCCAGTTAAAATTTGAAAAATACACCATACACACATACATCCTTCGGTACACCAGTAGCGGTGGACGCTTGAGGCGAACAACTCGAAAAAAAGGAGGTCTCCCAGAATGGAAACCCGACCGCATTCGCCTGGAAATAACTATCGATAGGTCCTCCAAACACAATATATATAGCTGTCGTTAGAAACTCGCGCAGCGCGATATTGGTAACTGTCGCCAACTTGTGCGTGTGCGTTAAATACCTAGGATAACTAATGGGAATCGGGAATTATTTAGTTGCGTATATGAGTTTATTGTAATCGATCAAATTTTCAACAACAAAAAGGAAATATCGGTGGCGCGGGGGGGGGGGGGGGCGGGGGCGGGCGTACTCATTTGTTGCTTGGCTTAGTCATTTGACCATTGACCACGCATCCCTTTCGATACGGAGCACCGTTCCTACTCCTAATAGAGACACCTCCAACATTTGGGCGCTCATTACGCTATTTCCATATATTACATAGAAACTGTTTGCTTATCCTATCGCCGTCCTGTTTCGCCGTCGGCGGCCACCATCTATCTCCTAGGATAGCGATCATATTCTCCCTATTCTCTAGTCTACCAAACTCTTCCATGTCACATACGTTTAATTTCCTCATCTCCTCTAACGCATCCCGTTCCTCCTTGTATATTTTACATTATCTTACTATGTGAGTCCTACTCTCTTGTTGTGCAACACGGGCACATATTCGTCGTCACGTCCTCCTCCTCCCGACTACGAGTACTGGTATATCTCTTTCTTTTTTTCTGGTAGGTCCAGGCCCCCTACACGGAATCGCAGTTTCAGCTTCTCGCGTAGTCCATTGGACCGTGCAGATACGTTTTCATTCCAACATCTCCTCTTAACCCCCCGTATATATTTAAGTGTTTCTCCTCTTTCACCTTGTTTATTAACGCTAGCCTTTCCCTTTCTTCTATTCTTTCTTATACTTCAGTCTTGCACCCGTCAAACTTCTCTATCGATAATACCTCTTGGTCACCCCCTAAATCCTTCCATATTTTTTCGTCTACGTTATCCCATCTTATTCCAGCTCGGCCGTTTGTCATTTTCTCCCGCACAGCCCAATCAACTATGTATGGCTCGCAACCTCTTTTTTGGCATGTTCTTTACTTTATATTGTCATTTCAACTTCCTCGCGTCTCTACTTATTCTACGACAAACAGCGCGCGGTGCATTCCTAATTCTGCTCTTAATGCTGCATTACTTGTCGTACTGGAGCATCCTAGTATATTTTTAGCTGCCGTCATCTGCACTGTTTCCAGCTGTTTTACGAACTTCGCGTCCCCTCCCCGTACTTCTCCTGCATACTCTAACTTTGGTACAATCACATTCATCAGAATACATATTTTAATCCTAGCGTCAAGGTGCAGGTCTGTTAGTATTGCATCCATCTTGCCTACTTGTGATTTACCCTTTCCTATTACTTTCGCTATGTTTGAATCCCAAGAGCAGTCCTTTTAAGATCTCTACGCCAAGGTACGTATATTAGTCTACGATCGGTAGATCATCTTCTCCCCACTTCCATTTGAAACTTACCGGATTCACCTCATCTTTTTTAGATACAACAACTACTACTGCGCATTTCTTCACGTTCGCTGTCGCTCTCCATTTCCTAGTGTACTCTAGTGCTTTCTCTATCTGTTTCCGCAATCCATCCGGTGATTCTGATATCCCCACGAAATCATCCGCAGATATAAACCCCGACACCGTATCTTCCCCAATCGTGACTCCTTGCTTCGCTGCTTCGACTGCTACTATCATGTCATGAATATATACCTTGAACAGATTGGGTGATAGTGTACATTGCTGTGCAACGCCTCGTAAAATATCAACACATTTGGATATTACCCCGTCCGGCATCACAGCACTTCTCGCACATTCCGTCATCTTTTTCATCATTCTCGACACATTTTTCCTCCGATCCCAATGTCCCACATATATTTTCGAGAACCCATTCCTCCGTACTACTGTGTCATAGGCCTTCTGTACATCTAGGAAGAAACGGCGCGTCGTCGTTAGCCCGGCGTCTTTCCTACCTTGAATTATCTTGCTTAATGGACACACATGGACTACGCAACTACGGCGGTTTGGCCTAAATCCTGCTTGTCATTCGCTTATTTTTTTTGGTCGTTCTCCAACATCGTTCCCATTCTATCGTTCAAAATCTTACAGAATGTTTTGCCTACAAAATATTTCGGGGGGGGGGGGGGGGGGGGGGGGGCGGGGAGTTCCCGACAAACGTTCCACATATGGGTAGGGTCGGGGTCGGAGTCGGAGGTAGGGTTGGGGTCGGGAATGGAGTTAGGGTTGGGGTCTAAAGTAGTGTTTCGGGCAGTTTTTTTTATTTATTTCTCTCCTCCTCCCAACACCGGAAGCACACACTCGTGGGCCAAACCAACTTCCCCGATTTCCATAATTTCATCCTAGACAACGATCCACATTAATTGCGGTAAAAAAGGGCGGCTCTCAACTTGAGTGCGTTGGGTTTTGCGGTCGGTGGGCGGCGGACGGAAAAACCCGGCTTTTCAGCGGTTGTGAAGAAAACGATCTCCTGTTTCTTGGGCGCTATGTATGTGGAACTGGAAAATTCGTACGGTTCCCTCGTGATAATACGACATCACGCAGCTTGCAACCATGAGCGAGCATCGACCCATAAATTGATCGAGCTCACAGGTCACGTATTTGAAACATTAATATATACTAAGTATATATATTACGCGTCCTGTTATCTGCTCGTGGTTAGTTATTATCTCACCGCCGACCGGGCGGGGTGACGGTGTCGGACCCGCAGCCGCCGCCGTAGTAGCCCCCGCTGGTTGTGGCAGACAGCAGCTGTCGGCCCGAACGAGAGACGTTTTGCGCGTGTTTCTGGGCCCGTCTTGCCCTCAACTGCTGCCGAGACATGCGAACGTCGTTGTTTGGCCCGTGTTAGCACTGCACTCCCGACTTGATGACGAAAGCACTTGGAGTTAATAGACTATTGGTATGATACTGGTCATTTTTGGAGTTATGGACGGGGTTCCGAGATTATGAGGGTGCGTTGGTCGGTGTCGAACAGAAAGAAAAAAGAAGCAGTCAGTGGGCGTCGGGCAAAGGGTTAGTCGGCCGAAAGTACGCGATAGAACACACATACATCACACCACACCACACTCCAAAAATGATTGTAGGAACCAAAAAAAATGGAGGTTGTCGGATTTTTGTCCAGACGAATGTGAAATCAAGAAAACGCAACTCTTCCCCCTAATACTAACTTGTTCACTGTGGTTCTTTTGCATCACCCCCTCTCGTGTAATATTAATAGTGGGTCTCAGAAATACCTGGTAACAAGAAATATGGGTCTGTTTTCGGAGTTGTGCTTTTTTTTCTCTCGGGTACCCATGGGTTTTGGCCGATGTTTGTTTTCCCCACGTATGTATGTCAACCATATGTCAAGTGCACACGAATCGCTGCCGGCGGGTGTTGTGGTGTGCGACTTTCCCGTAGCAGCAGGCAAAGGGGGTGCTGCGCATCAGCCGAGATCGGTCGACCGATGTATCGAGGTCGTTCCGCTGAGGTATTCGTAAACAACGGCGACACGCTGGCATCGTATGCGCGAAGCTCATGCTCTTTCGCTCTCGCCTCTCAAGCTCGAACGCAACGCTTTCTCCCACAGGTCACGACGTATTTAGATAATCTAGACCCCCTTAACTGTCGTCATGGCATGTTGTGCGGGATCTGTGCAGGATCTGCATATCCAACCCAGAAAAACCTGTTGCTAGACCATTGAGAGATTCTCCCGGCTCTCGGCCGTCAACACGAAACTATCTACACCAGGTATACATTGAGGGCACACGCGCAGAGATAGGCCATGCAGACCATGCAGCCCAAGGATCTGATCAGTCTTCCCCCTGAACAGGCATATGATCTGTCCGACTTGTGAACGGTTCGATCGATCGGACGGACTGACGGCACGACGAACGTATATATATAGACTGAATTTTTTTTTTTTTGTTCGACGATTTCGGGTCAAGGAAGCCCGTCATCTAGAAGAGAAAAAAAAAAGGGTTGAAAAGGTTCTACCTTAATCTTGGCGCGCGTTTGACAGCGGTTCACCGTACGTCAGGACATTTGCATTGCAAGAACCACTCAACGGGATATGTACATATATGGATTTTGTACTATATGGAAAGGCGGTTTACTAAATAGGAGGTTACGAAACCGTCGGTGCAGGCAGCTTCGATACCTGTATCAATTCACTCTTGTGTGTTTTTTTGCTATACACCATCCTCTGCTCAACGACGGATACTCCTGCACGATCACCTGCTGCTTCGCCGTCAAGGTTTGCCGACACCGTGTGCTACCGCGCAAGAGAAGAAAACAAAACACCCCCGTGGGCAGTTTTCTGAGCCTGTTTTTGTTAAGGAAGGAATCACCCTCCACGAGAACGGCGGTTTCGGGAAATACATCGTGGAGATGTTTCTTCCATAGACGCGGCATCGTCCCGCGTTTGCAACTGTTCTCGTTGTCGAGAAAATCAGCTCAGAAGTTCATCAGAAGTGGAGAGTTTTTATTGTGTTGCTGTGCGGTGTAGGTGACATCAAACCTTTTGCCGATGGGAAACGGCGTACCTGGTATGATTCTGGGCCCAAAATGTGAGGGACACGTTTATAATGGATTGCAGTTGGGAAAAGTGGGTTATATTCGGACCTAGGGACTGGTACCATTTTTCCGCCGAAATGCCCGGTGAAAAACGGGCAACTGCTCCTTCTTTTTTTTTCTTGGGCAACGGTGATTCTTCGATTGTCGGCGAAACAATGTTAGTCAGATTGTGTTACCAGGCATAGTATTCATCGTCCTCTCCGGCGAATGGGAAACAAAAGAAAAAAAAATTAAAGCTCACCACGCTTCCACTTTACGTGCGGTGTTATCAATCCAACTCAGTTTCTGAACACAACGGTGCCACCGTGTCGCAGCGGCAATAAAAAAAAAGAGAGACCACGAACGCGGTTTCGTTACGTTAGCGATGGGGTGCCCGTTGTTCTCCGTTGACATGCTAGTACGCACCTCCTCCGCCTCGCGCTGCTGCTCTTCCTGCAGACGCATTGCCTGCGCGGCGGCGGCCCGACGTTTCTCCATCGCCAGCACCTGTCTCCCCTTGGCTTTCCTCAACAATGTCGACGGCGCGTTCCCCCCTCCCCCGTCCCCAGGAGCCACAGACGCCGCCCCGCCTGCGGCCCTGCTACTCGTACGTTCGCTCGCTGAGGTAAGTCGCGGACCGCGACAACACACGGCAGGGGGCCGGGGGTATACGACCGAGTCATCCCACGATAGAGGTTGCACTTTTTGCGCCAAAACGTCCCTGGCCAACTGAGCTCCTCATGTGAGGAACTACCGGCTAGTGAAGCAATTTCACGAGTACATATTGTTTTAGGGCTAAGGCATAGAAGCTTGGTCGGGTAGTGCGAAGGAACGCCTTCGAAGGCATTTTTCGGGTGAGATTTTGAGAGTCCTCATATGAGGAGCTCAGGGACTGATCGATCATGCTGCAACCTTACCGTGGGATGACTCGGCTGTCAGAGTATGTTAGCCCTGTCGGCTGTTTTTTTTGTTTTGTTCTGCTCAATTTTTCCCAATTTCTAAAATATCCATTCTACGTGTTACGTTTACGTCGTGCGGAGCTTTTATTTCGCGAGCAGACAGAGGCGCGAGGTCTGTCTGCGCGACGACGATGGTGCGATGCCTTTCCGTGGCCAGCACCATGTCACCCCTTAGCCTTTTTCACGGCAGATTCGACGGAGCGTTCTCCCCCTCCCCCGTCCCTTGAACGTGCAGACACCCCGAGTGCTACTATTACACTACCACTACTACAAACTACTACCAACTCTACGCGGTGGTCTTGTACTGGTTTTAGTAACAGAAAGTGACCAGGCTGGCAGAAGGGACACTGTCAGCGATGCAGTTCCGGCCCTACCGACGTTTTACGAATCACGCCACATCGCCACATACCGAGTGTTTCTTAGTTCCAGCCGTTTTGGAACGCACACGTACCAACACCGGATGACAGCAAAGCCATTTGGTTGGGTTGGGTCGGGTTGATTCGGGTTGGGTTGCGTTTTGGGTTTTCGCCAGCACATATCTGCTGTAGACCTTCCTGTTCATCGATGGAGCGTTCTCCCCCCCCCCCCCCTCCGTCTCCGGAAGCTACTGTCGCCGCCCCGCCCCCGGCGGCCCTGCTATCAACTATACGTTCGTTTACCATTTTTTTGGTGGCAGAAAAGTGCCAAAATCGACAGGGTGAACGGTGCAAACTACTTGGATTTAGTGTGGGATGGAGTTCGCAGTAGTGAGAGTTTACAGGTCCTGCCATGATTTCGCAAACAGGCGGCGATACAGCCGTAGTACTCATGCAGGCGGGCATCGATGTCTCCCCCCCCCTCCCCCCACAAACTGAGTACACCCCTGCCCCCCCCCGCCCCCCCCCCCCATGACATGGGGTTTCCCTCGAGAGAAAATAGCACGCGCTGTTTACCTTTTCCCTCCCCTTTTGAGCTATAACTGACACGCTTAGTCGTTGGGTTCTTACTTTTGGCGTCGTTTTCCCAACAGTGACCCCCGAAAACAATGGTCCCGTTGCCGGCGAAGAGCCAAAAAAGAAAGCATACGGGGGACAGATCCCCCCCCCCCCCCCCGCCCCCCTTCCCCAACTCTATATCCCGTCCCTCGCGCTTAGTGCCAGCAATGCCTTTCTGGTCGGTGAAACCCCACGTGCTCCGACACGGCATTGTAGGGGTGCAAGGGGCTATGGTGGGGCGGACTGCGGTAATCCCAAGACAATGATTACACGCCCCGCGTCCCCCCCCGTCGCTCTCCCAGACCCGGCTGATGGCGAGGCTCACCGTCTTCGCCCCTCGCCGCCGGCGTGCGTACGGTTTTTGAGGCGGGTCCGTATGGTCCAAATCCCACTGCGTTTACAGCTGCCACCTGTCCGCAAGGTTGGCGACGGGGGGGGTGGGAAGGAGAGATTTGCAAAACCACACACAATCACACGACAAGGAGACGATAAACAGATTGCGTGCTCTACGAATGAGTGTTTCGGCTATTTTTTTTTCCTCCCTAACGGGGCCTCTTAACGCCAACATTGGCGGAATGCCATTTTTTTTCTTCGCGCAATGTACATTTTTGTATTTCAGTAACCATGATAGGCCAATGGGTCAGATCATCGCATTGCACTTTCAGTTTACACAACCTTGGTCTTTTCGGGTGAGGTGTTGAAGTCCCTTAAGCAACCACCCTCAAAGGGAAAAAATGGTGCACCCTCTATCTACCGCCGCCTCATGTACCCGTTCCTGCCCCGCCCCGACAAATTCCGAGCTTTCCCGGCGACGTATAGCCGATCTGATAGTTCAGAGATCAAGGCCTTGCACGCAACACAACCCCCAGGTCTGAATCCCTCCCCCCTCCCCCCCCCCCCCCCCGCCCCCGTGAATTTCTACCGGCAATTCCTGGCCGTCGCGCGGTCAAACCGGGACACACCTGCACTCTGTAACTAGTCGACGGTTTCAACCCCCGAACTGTCACCAGCTTTCGTTCCCGTTCGGTAGCCCCCGACGGTTTCGCGCCTCCCAAAGGCGTCAGCACCAGCTCTGCGAGCGCAGGGCGGATGAAACCGTCGGCATCGCCGTTGTCGTTAGGGTCGTCGCCGCTGCGGTTGGCTGCAGCTGTCTCTCTCTCGGCAGCATCACCGCTAGCTTCTCCTTCCCCTTCTCCTTCTACCTTGACCTTGCAGCGTGTTATGGGGAGTTGGCCACTATCCTCGACACAAGGTAAGAAGGACACCTGATAGATATGTGTGGGGCGAGACAAAACGGAACACCGCAACCTCCTAGAGGTCACAATGGAAAACAGACCGGAGCGCTGTGATCACTAGCTCTATAGTTCAATTTGGGTTTGGAACCTACCCCCCTGCCCAGGAAAAGGCAAACTCTGCGGAATCTCAAACGATCTTTTCGTGTACCTCCGGTCAGATTGGAAAACGGGACGGGCGGGGATGGCATCGGGAAGGGGTGGATGGAGCGTATACGAGGTTTGTGGTTGTGTTGCCCCACGTGGCACGCGAAGACTCCATGGCGTACCAGCCACTTGAAATGATTTGAGGTGACAAGTGGCCAGGTGGATTGATTGGGACGGATGTTATCAGTGATTCAATTGCCATTCAAAATTAGAAAACTTCAATTTGATCGTGACAAAATCACACGTCACATGCTGGTGGCGCAGAAAAGGTGAGGGGGGACGGAGGGGGGGGGGGGGAGAGAAAGAGTGAGAAGAGGGGGTGGAGATTTGTTGGTGGTGACGATTATTCCCATCCTCCCGTACCGCCTCTGTACCGCTATTCAAAGAGCATGCAGCGGCTGCCCGCACCTGTAGCGACGTAGCTTCGACCTTGGTTATCCTTGGCGGGGCCTCTACCGCGGGGGGAACCTGAAACCCGCCCTTCTCCTGCATCTGCTGGAGGATGTCGGGGTGCCACGCGCCCACGTCCACCGCGCACAGTCCGCTTTCCCGCTCTCGCGCTGTCGGGTCTGCACCCTGTTGTGTTGGAGGCGAAGAACGGGGGGGGGGGGGGCAGGCAGGAGGAGGGGGGGGGGGGGGGGGGGGGGGTACTCATTTCTTGCATAGCCGTAGTCGAATGAGTCAAATGACCCACCCTCGCATCCCGACAATGCCGGGACGGAGCGCGTCGGGTTTCCACCGGGCAGACAGGCATCGCAAAGGGGAGGCGATATTTGACGGAGAACACGTCTTGACCCGTCGACTGCTCACACATGCTACTAGTGAGAGTTAGAGGCGTCCCCGTCTTTTTTCTTGGGTCTCCTCGCTTGATTAAGAAGCTCCTGTACCCTCACCCCCCCGAAAAAAGACGGGTTTGGAAAAAAAACATGAACATATTCCCCGGAAGAAAACGAACGGCATCGGCATCCCTCCTTCTGCAGAAACCTTCACTCCCACCGTGGCGGTAACGGCGTTAAACGGCGATAGGTAAATCAACAAAAACAGATTTTTCCTTGTTAAAGTAGAAAAATATACCTGGTATATGTATCACAAATTTCCGACGATTGATTGTGGATTAAGGCTGACTGTTACCTCTATCGAAGCGCGCGTCCACAGTTTTTTCCCACAATGCGGATGCGCTTCTGAAACGGTTAACCGGGTTTCGTTGTAACATGGTGTCCGTGTTTTTTTTTTGGGGTGCAAAGGTAGCGCAAGATCGTGGTATCTGAGGCTTGCGTGGGTCTTAACATTCTCCCGTCAGTGTTGGCAGCGGGTTTGTTGGGATACACACGGCGACGATGAAGATGGCGTTTGGGGGTGGGACGGCGTAAGAATGAGAGTCAAGGATTTGTGGGCTCACAGCGGAAGCAGGATCGCGGCACGTTGTGTCACGTGCCCCCTGTCATCAGATACCTTGCACCAGAAAACATGTGTTTTTCGTTCCGTATCTGTGAGACGGCAACACGAGACTATTTTTTTGGAGGCCACCAAATCGAACCCAACCAACCGAGCGAAACCCAACCCAACCCAACCCAACCCAACCCAACACCACACAACACAACACAACACAACACAACACAACACAACACCACCCAACCCAATCCAACCCAACACAACACAACACAACCCAACCCAACCCAACCCAACCCAACCCAACCCAACCCAACCCAACACAACACAACCCAACCCAACCCAACACAACACAACACAACACAACTTTCTCGATTTCTTGGGACTGAAGGCGACCTCTCCCCTCTTCTGAAAGGTGGGAAGGGTTGCTCAACACCGCTTTCACCGCAACGTCGAAGCGTGTCGCCCCCGTCCTTCTACAAAGCCGCTCCACAATCAGAAAAAAGAAGCCGGGCTAAGGAAGAACCGAGGTCGATACCCACACCAATAATAACTGCACTGCAATCGAGAATATCTGGTGGACGCGTTACACAAGAAATATGCGGCGAAACCTCAAGTCAGCTGAGGAACCGCGTTAACTAGAGGAGCTGTAGTAGTCGACAACCCCCCTCGTAGCGTTGTGTTTTTTTAATTCTCCGGCGGATGGGGGAAAAAAAAACAAAACAAAAAAGCTTAAGCTCACCGTACTTCCACGTACTGTTCGTACATGTTGTGTGCCAATTTTAACTCAATGGTACTCGCAATCAAAATCGCCAGCCGGCGTATCCTTCAGTTTCTCGCGGTAACGAGAGCGCGAGCTGGCCCTACCGGCGGTCACCGTTACTGCTCCAGCGAGGCGCAAGCTGCCGTGTTGTATGCGGATGCGTGAGTATGCAGTAGCAAGGGTCTCCCGCTTTTTTTTGCTTTTGTTTTTTGCACACTCTTCTACGTTCTAGCTACTGGACAAGCCGTGGTCACAGATGTCGTCCCTTCTTCCCTCCGGTTCTTGCCTTCAATTTTTATCGCGCATAGGGTTCAGCAAATCACGCTGCTCGTCGATTTTTTCATCGAGCGTCGCTAACTCGCGCTCTCGCGCTTTCCGCAAGTCAATTTGTGCACAAAAAGTCCCCACGAATTACCATGGTACCGTATGCAGTGTTAATCCCCTTATAATGCCGGCATGTGCCAGCCAACGATACCCGCACTATACGGGACGGGTTTTTTTTTTCTCGTCCTGCCTACGACGCCATTTGCGAGGTGCCAGGGTGGAGATACAGAGTACCTCCTATTAATAGCAGCTCTGCCGATCAAGCATGTCCCTTGGTACTGCTCACTCCCGCGAAAGCTCGGAAAGTTTGAGAGAGAAGCAGCATTTTTCTTATACCCACGAGTCGTAATGGCATCTGAAGAGGAAAGGGTCATGCCCTTCCCATTTCTTGCTTCCCCCCGAATACGGAACGTACTTCCCAACAACAGGAAAACGGACAAAGTCGTACCCATTTTGAGGGCATTGCCGGCCTTCCAAGGCAGTGCCATTACAATTGGGTACAGCACTCATTCTGGTACTAGCAGAAAGCGTGGTCAAGTCGTGCCAAGCAATTTCACCCGCACAATACCGGCAACACGCACTACTCAACCATGGGCACTTCAGGGAGGCACACCTCACCAGGCCAAGCAAAAACCGGACGACGTCCGGCTTTCCCGCCTGCGCCGCGAGGAATAGAGCAGTGACCCCGTTGTCGCCAGGAGCCAGAGCCCGCGCTCCCGCCGCGTGCAACGCCTCGCAAACGTGTAGAAACCCGCCGTACGCGGCGTAGTGCAGGGGGCGGTAGTTTGCACCGAACTCCGAAACGTCGAGAGCGTTAGCTAGGTCGGGGTCGTCCTCCAAGAATTCCTGAGTTCCGTCAATGTGGGGCGGAGGATGGGGGGAGGAGGGGGGGTTGTTATCATATTCGCACCCGCCGCATGAAACGCCTCACAAACGTGCGGAAAACCCGCCGTACGCGGTGTAGTGGAGGGGGCGGCAGTTGGCGCTGAACTCCAAGAAACTCGAGGTTTGGTCGAGGGGGGGGGGGGGGGGGGGGGGGTAATCCATATCATGCATCGCCATTGCGTTTGGCATGGCGTGGCCTAATGACTCTTACTGTAGTATCTATGTGTTCCTCTGTCGTGTAATTTGTGACCGCAGAGAAAGGTCGTCTCTCCAGGAGAGGGCATCGGCGCGGACACTGGCTGTGCTGGATGTAGATGGGTGGAAATACAGTTCAATGTGAAGAACACATAGGCACACGCGGCCGTAGTTTGTAAGGCCATTTCTGGTATACTTTACCATCTCCGCAATGCCGGGGCAGAGCACGTGGGGGTTTCACCGATCAGGCGGAGGACGGGGGGGTGGGAGCGGGGCGGGGGGGGGGGGAATAGAGCATCGGGGGGGGGGGGGGGGTGGACTCATTTGTTGCTTGCCTTAGTCATTTGACCATTGACCACGCACCCCTTTCGAGACGGAGCACCGGGGGACGGGGGGGGGGGGTGGGAGGGGGGCGGGGGGGGGGAACAGAGCATCGGGGGGGGGGGGGTGGACTCATTTGTTGCTTGCCTTAGTCATTTGACCATTGACCACGCACCCCTTTCGAGACGGAGCACCGGGGGAGGGGGGGGGGGGGTGGGAGGGGGGCGGGGGGGGGGGGAACAGAGCATCGGGGGGGAGGGAGAATGTACTCATTTGTTGCTTGCCCGAGTCATTTGACCATTGACCACGCGCCCACCCCTTTCGAGACGGAGCACCGGGGGAGGGGGGGGGGGGGGTGGGAGGGGGGGGGGGGGGGCGTCTGTGGCGGGGGGCGGGGCTGAATAACAACTCCCTTTCATTTAGACAGGCCGAGAAAAAATGGAACTCGTTTCAGGGTTGACCATGTCCGCGGTTCAACTTCGGGTACTCTGAATAATATGAAAATCGGGCTTCAGTCAGACGCTCTCCCACTTTGAGCTTTTCCGCAACAATCCACGCGTTTGTTTTGTGGATAAAGCGCTTCTGGCGAGATTTTAACCCGCGCGTTTGGTAGTTTTAGAACGTAGAATAAGGTAGGATAAGCTCAACCCATCGAGCAACAGCAGTTCAGTCACGTAACTACAGCAGTAGCTCGACGGGTAGAGCTCCAGGCGAACAGCAGGCGTGGTGGGGCGGGTGAGCGTCGACATTGCAACGTGTCGGTGGATGTTGTTGGGCGTTTGATTTCATCGAACACGCGATTGAGGATGGTTTCCGGGACAGACGTCTCGTCCTCGCTCTTTCGCGTACGCGTGTCCGAGGCTCTCACATCTCCGAGGGTGGGTGGTGCTGGCCGCATAACGGCGAAAGGGAACACGGTTCCGAAAAAAAGAAGCAGCAGTGTTCCGGACACTACTACCACTGCTGTATGACGACTAGGCAAGACCACCCAAGGGCGTCTCCCCCTTGCCCCCCCCCCCAAAGCTGCGCGTACAAAGCTAAGTATCGACACACCTCCACCAAAAACGAGGACAAAAAAAATATGCACACCCATGTTCACATTTTCCGCTGTCAGGAAGAAATCTCGACCAACACTAGATCCCTTCCTTCCACGAGAGAGAAAGAAAGAGAGGGAGACATGGAGAGACCCTTCCTTCTGATGTAGACCTTTACCGGACCGCACTACCCGGTGACGCGATCTGCTCGCGATTCGTGCTGCGATACGGGTGTGCGTGTGCGTGTGTGTGAGAGAGAGAGAGACGGAGAGATCGCCTTCTACCGGGTCACACTTCCTAAACGCGATCTGTTCGTGACAGGTGCTATGATAGGAGTTAGCACTTTTTGGCTTAAAAACGAAAGCTGACGCATTTTAAAATATTTTTTTCTTCTGCCTGGCGAGGCTTTTCAAATAGGCTAACTTTTCAACTGGACGCACCAAGTACCAGCAGTAGTAGCCTATTCCTCCCACCCAGGAAGGCGGCGGTGTGCCAGAGCAATGTGAACCGCCTAGGGAACTCTTCTTATTCTATTCCAAGATATGAGTGCTATTATTCCTCAGTCGCGCAAAGCGATTCTTGGCTGCCTTATATCGGGATGCCGCCTCACCCAGGCCGGGCTTTTCGGCAAAACCCTTACTTCTGTACCCCCGCGTTGTTGAGCGTTTTTCAAGATATCATTCCATGTGTATTTAAGCCGTGGCAATGGCATCACTGGGTATGCGCAATTCCATCGACGAGGGGAGAAAGGGGGCTGAAGTCTTCTCGCGATTATAAAATCGAAGGCATGTACCGTAGTGGGTGGAGAGGGGAAGAAGAGCCTTCTTTTTTCAGTCGCCCTGGATCTGAAGTTATGCCTGGGGAGGGAGAACGATAAGGAGGGGGGGCTCAGCTTGTGCATAGCCGTAGTCGTATGTCCATAGATAGACCCTCGCATTCCTGTTGACAATAAAAAAAATGCGAAGACAAAAGCTGTGACGAGCAAAACAAAAATCGCCGAAGAAAAAATTGGGTCGCTCTTTCGTGTTTGATCACAGCCAGGTTTTCCGGCGGAGGCATGTACTATCGAACACATGTAACGGAGAGGGTGCACCATTTTTTTGCTTATTAAATACCTCACACCAGAAACCAGATTCTGAGTAAACCTAAAGTTCAACCCGATGGCCTGCATACTTTATATAAAAAAAAAATTCAACAATCGGCAGCCGTGAGCTCTCGATATTTTTAGCTAGGGTCGTCGATACTCATCTTTGCATACTGCGTTTGCAAAGCTGCGCTTTATATCATCCAAGAAATAAAATCAAATAAAAAACGCAAACCGAAAAAATGGCAAACCCGACGATTCATGGGGGGTTAAGGAGGCCCCGCCATGTCCCCCGTTTTTCAGAGGAAAAAAAAAAAATCTAATATGGTGTGATAGCCCCCAAAACGCTCCACAAAGCGTGCTACGATAGAAATTCACCACTTTTTTTCTGAGGTTGATCACTTTCGGAGTTTAAGACATGTCCTTCTTGACCCGAAAACTGATTTGGAGAAAAAAAAAACTGCTTTATCGCGGATGAAAAATCCCATGGCCTACGTAGTAGGTACACAACGATCATCGGGAACAAAAATGGCCTATTATTTATTTACTTCCCGACGATTTTGGGTCAAGGAACCTCGTCATTCAGAAAAACCATTTTCGCCAAAAAGAGGTATACCTTAATACGTCTATCGTAGCACGCGTTCCACCAGGTATTGTACCTCTATCGCTATGACGCGTCCTCCGCCAAAAACGAGCGTCAGAAGACGTAGGCGCTACGTAATACCTGCCGCTGCCGTAGTGCGTGTCTCGTTTTCTTTTTTGTTTTAATCATGACTTTCTACACGCCTGTCGTTTTTTTATTATCGAAACCCGACAAAAAAAAAAACACCTGGACAAGGGCAAGGTCCCCCCTCCACGCCGCCGTGTGGATGTCCGTGCCCGCTCGCCTGCGCGCCCTCCTCGCGCGCTCCGCCAGCCTGAGGATCGCTTCCGCGTCGCCATCGCCGCCATAGCCGCCGCCGGTGCTTTTGCCCGGGAATGTTTCCTTGCTACCGGTGCCGTGCCCGATTGATCGCCTCACCCACCACCGGACGAACTGTGGGCGTACGAAAAAGTGTGTTCGCCCGAAAAAAAAAAAGTTTTTTTTTTTTCGAGAACCAACCGCAAAACATAGTCTTGAAATATTTCAAACTGTTATCATGATTTTTTCCTCAAACAAACGTCGTCGTGGGTGTCAGTTCTGGGGGGGGTTATAACCCTCTCTTATGCACAGAATAGAAAATCAAGTGTCCCATGGAAAACATTGCCTATAGAATATCTTTCTGCTGAAAGTAAGTGCTCGGTTGGTGCACCCGTGGCATATCCGGCGGTCCCGCTTCGACACCGCCTCCGTGCATTACTTGCGGAACGGTCCAGCTTTTCTTTGATTTCTTGATCCACCTTATCTACCAGGTATTTTTTTGTGTTCAAATATATATATCGATTTTTTTACGGGGATCATTTTTATTTTGCCCGGATGAATAGGAAAAAAAGTATCCCATGTAGGTACTGCTGCAATTCCAATCGCAGATTCCCCCCAAACAAGCGTTGGTGCAGTGCTATGGGAGGGTTTGGCATAAAAATGATGCTCAGGTGATGCTGCGTGTGTTGTCGTGTTTTGCCATCCTGCAACAACGCGAAGTTACAGCATTTATTTGTGAAAAAATCAACCAGTCGCCGAGCGTTTTAAAAACACCAAAAGAAGAGAAAGATTTTTGCTCTGTAATTTGCATCTATCTACATAGCATCGGTTCTCTTGATGAGGAAACCGAGATTTCGACTTCAAGCTAGATGAGCCATCCCTCTATATTGTGGTATGGGCTGCACTCTTCGAGCCAAATAATGGTATACCTGTACGGTTGAGCTCCTCGAGTGAACAATTAGCGGTTAGTTCTAGGACTAGGGGATAGAAGCTTGGTCGGTTTGAGCGATCGGAAGGCCTTCGAGAAGTCATGCTTGGACGCGTGCCACTACGATGGAAGAGGTGCACCACTTATTTTTTCTTCTGAGAGGTTCCTCGATTTTGGAGCTTGAAAGACCTCGCCCAAGAACCGATTTGGATTAAAAATAAAACAAACCTGCTTCTATCATACCGGATGAAAAAATCCCCATGACCTAGGTACACAACGATCATCGGAAACAAAAATGGCCTATTATTCATTTATTTTCCGACGATTTTGGGAGGAGCGCCGTCATTCAGAAAAAAAAAAATAGCCAAAAAAAGGTATACCTCTATCGTAGCCCGCATCCTTCGGGACAGATATTCGTCGGGTTTTCCTAGCTGGGGAATGGCGTGTCCTGTACTGAAGCCAACATAGCAGCTGTCCAACTCCCCATTTTTTTCGCCCGGTGAATTGTCACGCCAGGTTTCTTGTGGGGGCTCTTTCTTGCTACTTGTTTGTTTTGGAGTCGTTCCATCCACACCATGTAACAAAAGTCCTAACGAAAACTCATCTTCTCCCTGGCTATAGACTTCCTACCTGCTCACGCTGCACCATGCCAACGTCACCGAACTCCTCAAGACCAGTCCTGGCACCGTTCTCCACGGCCGCCGCCACCGCCGCTTCTCCCTCCTCGTTAAGATCGTTAAGAAGTGGCAAGCCTAGATATCGGCTCAGGGCGGCGATTGCCGACAAATCTAAAGCACTTTCCTCGTCGTCATCTCCGCACGCTGCCGTAAAGGCATTTCTCGCTGCAACCTGTTCCCATGCCATGCGGAATGAGGTAGATGAGGTGTACACGGGGAGGGCGCGCGAGGCTGTTGAGGGGGATTCTAAGTAGGTTAGGGTGGGAGGTGTGGGGGGGTGGACTCTGGGGGGTGGGGTATACGGTGTGGGTGTGGGTGTGGGCGTGGGTGTGGGGTTGGGTGTGAGTGTGAGGTTGGGGGTTGGGGTGGTGTGGGGGAGGGGGAGAGGGTAGGGGGTCGGGGTGGGAGTGATGGTGGAGGGGGTTGGGGCGGGGAGCTTGTCCGAGCATGGGTGTGTGGAAGGGTTGAAGATGTACCCGCCGTTCAAACAAGACCATGATACAGTACCTTGCTTTCGCTTGACACCGGTGCATCCAGAAAGCGCGCTCTCAAGACGGTCGATGGTTCCATTTCTTTCCGTGGTGCGGTTTTTAATGTTCATGTATATAAGTCGTGATTGGCGGGCCAGTTTTCGTGATCGACGGGGAGAGCAGGGTGCAGTACATGCATATTTGAAGTAGACAACATTAGTGTTCCCTTCATAGAGCCGGCACGTTTCGAGCCGGAAATAGCCGGCACGTTTCAAGCCGGAAATTACCTGCACTATATGGGCAACCGGCACGACTCCGCATACTGCCACTACCGATTGTTCCCATCCGTGCCGAGTGACTTTACAGGCACTATAGCGGGAAATCGGCACTGCTCAAGCGGCACTATAGAGGGAGCACTACTGCTGCCCCGACTATCGTCGAGTTTAGCGCATCTTCTACATACCGGCAAGTCGCTATCGGAGGTGTCTTGTCCCCGCTCGCGTCCGCTCCAACCCTCTTCCACCGGGAACATTTCGACCAAAGTGGTGTACAACCGTACACCGGCGTGGTGGCATGGGTGCCACTGGAATCGAATAGGGCGTATGAACCTACCCAGCGATCAAAAGGGCGTGCCAGCTACATAGCGCTGCGAAAACCCGTGGCAAATATGAAGCGAACCGTCAGTCACCAGGATGTCGACGCAAGACCATTTTTTAGAGCTGCACATATCACATCGATGGCATGACATTCGTGCAGAGGTTTCCTTCTTTTTCTTTGTTTCCATTGGGTATCGTCATGTTCTTGTTTTTTTGCGGGAGTTTCTGAGTGACCGACGTTGGAGATCAAGTTGCACACTGCCGGCTGGGAAAATGCAGCAAAACATGTCACAAGCAATCCTGTCATACCTCCAGCTGCTTGGCGGGAGTCGGGTTCGCCTGACACCTTTTGGCCCACCACCGGGCCCACACCTCCCGGTCCAGCAGGCCGTCGCCGTCTTCATCTAGCTGCCAATCGAGAGGCACCATTCATATGCTTTAGGTTGTGGTTTTCAAGAGGAAACAAAAGTGCGACAGTGGATGCGTTCGTCCCATTTGACAGCCCTCTCTACCCACCGACTTCCGGCGTATCCAATATCCGTGCCGATTGCTCATCCCAGGGAGGTACGGGCTCTGTCGTCACAAGCCTTGAGTTTAGGTTATGGTTTTCATGAGGAATCAAAAGTGCGACAGTGGATGTGTTCGTCCCATTTGACAGCCCTCTCTACCCACCGACTTCCGGCGTATCCAATATCCGTGCCGATTGCTCATCCCAGGGAGGTACGGGCTCTGTCGTCGCAAGCCTTAAGTTTAGGTTATGGTTTTCATGAGGAAACAAAAGTGCGGCAGTGGATGTGTTCGTCCCATTTGACAGCCCTCTCTACCCACCGACTTCCGGCGTATCCAATATCCGTGCCGATTGCTCATCCCAGGGAGGTACGGGCTCTGTCGTCACAAGCCTTGAGACAGATTATAACGCAGAGCGTTCGATTTGAGTGCGAACACATATGCCTACGTCTAGACCTCGTTCCGCACACCAGCATAATAATGCAGTACAGGAAAATATCGGCTCCCCGTCGACCGTGTCTATCCTTTTGCTTTCCTTGCGTGCAATAGACAAGCAGTAACACATTTATGTCTTGGCTACGGTAAGAGCGGACGTCCCCCTTTTCACTATTCGTTTTCACCACTCGCCCGAGTGAACTCTGCACGTCACTGACAACGAAAACTAAAAGACTTTAAACAGGCGGTTCGTTTGTCGCGGCGTAGCCAACCGCTCCATGGCGGCTTCAGATTCGCCAACCAGAAACAGCACCAAAGCTTGACGCCGCGAAGGAATACGCGGGTCAATCGTGCCGCTGCAACCCCCTCCCCCCCAAAAAATTGCCCCCTCTGCTGTAAACATGGTATTTTGTAGCACACTGGGCGGGAAGAAAGCCTCAATGGCAATTAATTTCACGTCGCCTCCCGCGACAAGAATCAAGCACTCTACACACGATTGCATGTTACGGGGAGATTATCAGAAACACTGCCTGCCGTGATGCGTTTCCCGTCGTTGGAAATGGGATATCAATGGCAGTGTGCGAGTAGTCTAAAGACCCTAGCGGACGTTTGCAGCCGCTTGTCCCCTACGTGCGAGTGGGTGCATATCTACGTAGTCTGTACGTCTATACTCCTTGACCCGAAAGAAAGAACGGAGCTTGTGAGGAGCACGCAGACACGTGACGGAGGAAGCATCGCATGGGGCAGGGACAAGATCCAAGGGTGCATCGACCCTGCCTGAACTACGGGTAGAATTCTGCCGCGAAGCTTCGACCCCATTAGAACTGCACCCCCGTTTTGTCGACAACTGGCTTGAAATCGGAGAGGAATCATTGTTGCACTAATAGCAAGACTTACGTCGTGCGGAGTGAGCAAACACATCTCATGCGGTAGGAGAAGCGTCGTTTGAGTGACCACCACGTACTACGTAGCCCCCCCTCGTGTACTGCAACACCTGGTACTTCGTGTACGGCAAACGTACAGTCGCATTACGTGCTGCGTAGTATCTCACCACCTCGAGCACTTCGTCCTCTTCTTGGGGCGCTATCGGAAGACCCAGGGACACCGCCAAGCCGTTGAGCTCGTCGATCGTCAGGTAGCCGTTGCCGTCCTCGTCTATCTAAAAACGACGAGATATTAGGGTCAGGGTTAGGCTTAGCGTTAGGGTTACGCCTAGAGCTTGATCGGGCGGAGAAGCTCGTCGATCGTGATGTAGCCGGTGCCGTCCTCGTCTATCTACCAGTCAGACAGAGACTACCGCTAGGTTTGGGGATAGGCTGGGCCATGAGAACCGTCGATCGTCAGGTAGCCGTTGCCGTCCTCGTCGATCCTAAGGCGAGAAAGACATCGCGGTTGGGGCTAGGGCTAAAGCGGCAATCGATCGGTGCGACGAGGGCCTTCTTACGTCTGGGTTTGCGGTGTTTCTGATCGATAGGGCTGGAGGCACAGCGCAGCGAACTTCCGCAGGTAGGGCTACTGCGACAACCCAAACGGCATCCTAGCGCGTCGTGCTCTGGGCGGACAGCAAGATTCAGATCTGTACCTCGCGAGATTCGATCGTCGCTTGAGCGCAGATCTCAGACACGCTGGTGTGAGATCCGCTGCGCCTTTGTCCCGCTCAGACAATCGACTACATGAAGCTTTTTCCATAAATATTGGAGATCACCCTTGCGCCTGTTAGTGCGAGATGCAGCTGCAGCATTGAGGTAGGGTGCACGCCCGGAAGTTTGCGGCTGGAGACACGAGACAACCTAAACGGTGGAGCATCGAGGTCTGCGAAGACAGTCGGGGAGTGCTTGTACGGGTTGATGATGACAACGATGCTTAGATTGATGATGCTGATGATGCTGACGACGGTGATAGGGAGTAGGATGATGACGATGACGATGTTCATGACGAAGATGCTAAATGTGACGGTGTTGACGGCGCCGATAATACTGATGACGACGAGGATGACGAGGAGGATGCTGGTGTTCTCAATACGTATGGGCGTGCGGCTCTGCTCGATGGAGCTAGGCGCACACAGCAACGTACGCGATGACAAGGGTGGGTGCTGTGATAGCCCCAACGGTGGTTATGTCACGCTCTGGGCGGACAGGCAAGATCCAGATTTTCACCTCGCGAGATTCATTCATCGGCAGTGTTTGAGGCCAGGTCTCATGACAACAGCAGAACACATGCCTCGATTTCACACGACAGCCCACGACGCGAGGCAGATATATAAGTCTTGAAGAACGCCCTTGCGCCTGTGTGAGTGTAGATTGCAGTTACCAGGGTGCGCCCCAGGACGTTTGCAGCTGAAGGCTTCAGAAAACTCACACGGTAGCTTATCGTTCTCTGCGCGAACATGCTAGAGTTCGCAAAATTAGCTCATCGCCAGTTGGGGTTGTAGTAGGAATAGGGAGACCTTTGTAGACGGCAGGTCTCATGACAGTAGCAGAACACGTGGCTCGATTTTTCACGGCAGCTGACGACGCGAGACAGCTCGACAAAGCTTAAGAGCGCCCTTGCGCCTGTGTTAAGTGTGGGATGTAACCGCAGTATTGGAGTGCACTTCCGGATGTTGGCCGCTGGAGGCGCCAGGGGGCCAAAACGGAAGCTCATCGTGCTGTGTGCGGACGAGAAATATTTGGATTCACGCCTCGCAAGATTCGCTCATCGTCAGTTAGGTTTTTAGAGCAGAATTCAAAAAACATTAGAAGAACAGGCTGTTCTGCCTCGATTTCATAACGCAGCTGACGTCGCGAGGCAGATCGGGAAATCTCGACGAGCACCCTTGTGCCTGTGTGACTGTGGCATGTAGCTACAGTAGCAGGGCCTCCCGGAAGTTTGAGGCTCAAGGCACCAGACAACCCAAACGGTAGCGTATCGTGCTCTGCGCGATCAAGCGGGATTCAGATTTGGCCTCGCAAGATTCGCTCATCGTCATTTAGATCGTCGAGGGCAGATCTCATGGCGAGAGAAGAACACGTGCCTCGATTTCACACAGCAGCTGACGACGCGAGGCAGATATATGGCGAAATCTTGAAGAGCATCCTTTCCGCTGTGCAATCGTGGGATGAACCAATTTTTCAGTTGGAGTGTGCAATCCTGGGCGTCTGCGGCTGACGGCACCACCAGATAACCCAAATGAGTTGGTCACGTTATCCGCGGACAAGCAAGATTCAGATTTGCACCTCGCAAGATTAAGATTAACTCATCGTCGGTTAGGTTTTTTGGGGCATTAGACGATATTATTAATACGACAACAGAACACGTGCCTCGATTTCACATGGGCAGCTGACGACGCGGGGCAAATCAATAAATATCCTTGTGCTGTCTTTACGCCAGTGATTGTAGACGTTTCCGGCTCCTATTCTTCGTGAATGAACTACCAGTACACAACAGCAGTAGAACTCGCACTGCTGTGCTATTGTCAAGTGAACGCATGCCAAATCCGAGTGTGCCACAGGTTCAGCAGCTGCAAGAAACACCCGTTAAACTTGATCGTAAAAATAAGTGACACGTAAAAATCTCATTAAAACCGTTTGTATCCCTTATTTTTAAGATCAGAACGGCACCCTTACATAGACGTGCCTGGCACATGCGAATCTGCTTTCGTATCCATCTGCTCGCGGGCGCTCACCTTATCGAAGGCATTCCGCGCTGCATGCTCTTGCATCGTCAGCGCATCGTTGGCGTGCTCCCCGTTAGCGGACATCCTTTCCCCAGGCGTCCCGATGTACTAACCTACCTACCGCCTACCGTGCGAATGCACGAGTACAACACGCCAAATAAACGAAACCTACCCACCCCCTTTTGACGAACTCTGAAAGTACTGGTGTTTGATTTTTCTCGACAACGGGGCGGGTTTAAACGCCAAGCGATGCGTCTGTGGACAGATCTCGACGAGACCTTCCGAAAGCAACCACTTTCCTTGTGTGCACCCCCCTCGTTTTGGAGTGGAGAACATTGGCTCGGAAAATCACACCGGGGGGGATGTCGTCATGCGTTCAGCCGACACCTTCGACGGAAGATCGGCCTTCTTTGCCAGAAGAGCAGAAGAGCGAGTGCTGGAAATTCATATCTAAAAGATCTTATAAAATATAAGGCATGCTTTTCACCGGGAAGAGGGGATGATGTGAGTCTCCCACCAAGGGTACAGGAAGCCAACACGACCTGCTAAAGCAGTGCAGCGGCCTGGGCTACAGGGACAGGTTTCTATTGCCACCATTATTGCAGCAGTGTGTGACCGGAAGCTGACCGCTCATCTTCCTTGCCAGGGTCCTAGAGCTGAAAGCGAGGGAGAGAACGTGAGAGGGAGGGAGCGAGGGGCGAGGAGAGAGGCCAGCAAGCAGTTGCTGATTTTGCGAGCATCATGCTGGGACGAGTGCTTGTAGTTGTGCTGTCCCTGGTCACTCCATCGGTGGTGGCGGGCTACGACGAAAGGTACGGGCACACACGAAACACGTCTGCGGCGGTGGCCGGGATGGCTGTGCGACAGGAGCCGACACCCCAGGCTAGCGATTCAATCCTTTCTCGTGGAATATTGTGGCATCCACACAGGGCTCTCTTTCACGTTGAAGGCTCTTTCGCTATCATGCTGATATGTGTAGGCCCAAATTACCGGCAGTATACGGGACACCGGCACTATTGAGTGTAGTACCGGAAATTATACTATCAAGGTTTACGATCGTGCCAAGCGATTTTACCTGTACTATAGAGGAATCAAGGCACTATTTAACAAGCACTATAAGAGACCCCCGTGTACTTTTATTTCACCACACGTGCCGTCCTCTCCGTAGAGCAGAGCAGACCTTCTTGGCTGGACCTGTTGTAAGCGCGTCCCCAAGCCGTGAGGGTGCTTCACTCGGCAACCCGGCACAGCGAAGTAGTGGCTCCTCCCGGAGAAGCCCGACTGTCGGCGGGAGTCGGGGTGGTGCTTGCTGATTTCCGTTGTGCGTGGGGTAGATTCTTGGTGAAAGTGTGTTTTCCATCTACAACCTCGAGCAGCAGTTGGTAGGTGCCTGCGCCCCCTCATTTTGACTTGGAATTAAAGTTCGAGCGTCGACTGCCTGACAACCGTCTGTTTTCTTGTGTTCATGATGTGTATGATAAGCCTCAGCTGCGGACACACCTCACCAGCACCTCACACCCTGCCGTGCTGTGGTGTGCCTGCTGTGTGTTGACTGTTTGTTGGATGCGCGAGACATGTCGGGTTTCTCTGCTATGCATACGCGTTCCTGAGAGTGCACGGCTATGCTCGTTGTACTATCGGCACGAGCTGCTGTACTGGATATTGAGTGTCATACTTATCAGAGTGATGCAAGCACAGTCTGTGCTGTTTTGCTGTTTCTTGCTGTGTACCTGCAATCGGTTACCAGGTATCGTGTTCGTATTACATGGAAATAGCTTTGTCGTTGCCTTATGGCACCTCGTGTATACTGATGCTGTGCGAGGTACACTGGCAGGACCAGGCCCAGTAGTGTGTATCTATCGTTGGTGACGTATTATACCTGACTTTTCCCAGTGTAACGATATGATTGCCCACGTGGGCGATGGGTTACGCAATGATTGCTTGTGGGGAGCTATGCGAACCTCGGGTGTTTTCCACGCTGCCCGTGTCTTCGTTGTTCCAAGTACACGAGACTCGCATGGAAAGGGCAAGGGCGACGTAGTATACTGGTACGATGAACCACCAGGTCGAACTGCTCCTTGAAACATGCAAGTGAAACGCTGCCGCTCATTCCTCACAGTAGGTATCATACAGGCTTTATTTTGTGTAGGCGTCACTGGTGAAGGCGTTTATATGACATACCGATTTGACCGCCCTTGACCCCTTCAGAGCCCCAAAATCCCTTCTTGTTCTAATTCCAAGCAAATTGTCCCCCAAAACGGGTTTCCAGTTGCTAGGGCGTTATCCTATTGCCAACTCTTACAATTACCCTAGTGTAATTCCAAGTGTTTTGTCTCCATGTCGGGACTGCGGTGCGTCAGACGCAAGAATTTGCTGAAAACCTGACGATAATAGCATGGGCCACATGAAGCAGTCCGAGCTGCTGATGTAGCAGATGTGTTCGAACTGCAACACAGTACGCTGTGAGGCAAGCGCGAGGCATGACGGTTCTCGGATTGCCTCAAGTTTTTGCTAGACGTTTGAATAGATCGCGCTCGTCGCTTCATGGTTTGTATGAATGGGTCTCGAAAGGTGAAGTCCGTTTTCTCTTATTGTAGACGCTCTGGAATCGGGTACCCCTGCTGTATTTTGTGTCTTGAGCGCACGTCACGCCATCACATCGTTCAGCGATACCTCTGCGCGGCCGCACGGTAGTTTCTCCCACTACCTAGTGCACTTCTGATGCGCTGCTCCTCATCCCTGAAAGCTGACGTCAGGGGGCATCCTGGGATATCCTCGCGGGTTTCATACTGACATGCAAACATGCATGCGTCGGGGGGCATACTTGGATATATCCTCGAGAGTTTCCTACGGATATGTAGCTTTGCAAGCGAGACCTGGGTAGGTCGCCATGTTGGCGAGAGGGCGTCTGGTATTCGGGTGGCCGCGGATACTTTGTTCCTTCCTTTCTTTGTTGCTGAAGTGTCCCAAGACCTTTCGGGCCTGTGCTTTGGGGGGGCGTTGTAGCGTGGGAGGTCATCCTGGGATATCGGCGGGATGTCCTCGCGGTTTTCCTTGCCCCCCGACGCACGCATACTTATCAATAGGAAACCCGCGAGTATATCCCAGGATGACCCCTCCACGCGCCATGGCCATGCAGCGGGGTATTCGTCGTGCATCTGATATTGTTGAGGCACATACAAGCTGGGCCGGCCAAGAAACCCATAATCCGTCAGTCGGGCATATATTTTGAACGACAGTGACCCACTGCAAACTGAGCATATCCTTGTAATCAGCTAGATGCGGTGGTCATTTTAAGCCCTCCAGCTTGAGAATCTGCGAAGTTGGCGCCGAAAAAAGTGTTTGCCACTCACGTTTCCTAGTTTGAGCTTTTCTTTTCATGATTTGTTTGTGTTGCTTTTTCTAAAATTGCTCGAAATACAAAGTGGATGGAATTGGCTTAATTTTTCTGGGCATGTACATCTTGGGACGAGGGGTAGGGAGGTATGCTTTTCATTTCATGGGTCATTTCCGTTCGAAAGATATGGAGGAATCCCTGAATTATATGTAAATTTGTATGCAGAGGCACTCCGGTGGAAACTTGGCCATGCACCTCTCAATTTTTGAAGTTAGGACCTGAAACTTTGACACGTGATTTGGACAAAGCTCACCAAAACAGTACTTGGCGAGCTCAAAAAAAAAAAAAAAAACTGCCGACATACGGCCTGCTAAAAGTTTTCCATGGTAATGAAATGGACGAAAAGTCAACGGATTTTCATTTTGTTTCTTGAGCTCGCCAAGTAATGTCTCGGCGAGCCTGTTCTAAATTGCGTGTCAAAATTTCAGGTCCGAACTAAAAAAACTGAGCGGGGCACAGCGATATTGGTTTGTTTTGAGCGTCTTGGCCGGCCCAGCTTGTACCTTGCTGCCTTTTTGGGTACTTACATTTTTTGTACAGTGCAGCCCACCAGTGCAGTGCTTGGTATGTATGCGTCAAGCAGCAGTTATTAAAATGGTACCTTGTATTACATGTCATGCTCGTACTTGGTAGCCTTGGTTGCATTTATCGAGGGCAACTCGTGAAGCCATTGGTGTGTTCGAATGGCGACGCTGGCAAAGCAGACTAGGAAAGGCTTTTCTGTTTTGTGTGTGTGTGTTTGTCTGCGTATCTGACTGCTGTGTCTGTTTACCTGCGTGTCTGTCGAAGTATCCCTGCCTCTCACACCTTCGTCTCTCACATCTTCGTCTTTTCTCTTGTGCTCCCGCCGCTGTCTATTTCTCCTCTCCGTCGTGCCTGTTTCTCGTCGGTTCGAAACAACCAGACCAATGAACGAGGACGAATTCTTCGGGGCTCGCATGCAGCAGCACAACCAGGGGCAGGGCTTGTACCAGGAGCCGCAAGGGTAAGCCAGAGACCGGGCAAAACCCACCCACCCACCCGCCCACCCAACCCAACCCAACACAACCCAACACAACACAATACAACACAACAC
Organism: Undaria pinnatifida; assembly: GCA_012845835.1. Classification (NCBI taxonomy): domain Eukaryota; class Phaeophyceae; order Laminariales; family Alariaceae; genus Undaria; species Undaria pinnatifida. The sequence continues at coordinate 23,029,406 of JABAKD010000025.1, forward strand.
AACACAACACAACACAGCTCAACCCAACCCAACCTAACCCAAACAAAACCAAACCAAACCAAACCAAACCAAACCAAACCAAACCAAACCAAACCAAACCAAACCAAACCAAACCAAACCAAACCAAACCAAACCAAACCAAACCAAACCAAACCAAACCAAACCAAACCACACCAAACCAAACCAAACCAAACCAAGCCAAACCAAACCCACCCAAACCAAACCAAACCAAACCAAACCAAACCAAACCAAACCAAACCAAACCAAACCAAACCAAACCAAACCAAACCAAACCAAACCAAACCAAACCAAACCAAACCAAACCAAACCAAACCAAACCAACCCAAACCAACCCAACGCAACCCAACCCAACCCAACCCAACCCTACCGAACCCGACAAAACACAGCACAACAAAAAACAACACAGCCTCCTCCCCTCTACCTTGTGCGTCAACGTCAAACGTGCCGTGAAACGCAACAAAACGATAACAGTTCTTATTTTGTTTTCGACTTGTGCGGGAGAGAGGGCTACGGTCTCGTTAATAATATTATACTATCGTACCAGGCATAACATTAGTAGTATCGTACAAAATCGTATTGTGTAGTACAGCAGTACGTTGTAAGGTCGTCAATATTATCCTACAAGAGGCGCCTGTGTTTTTGACGGCCGTGTAAATTTATAGTTCCCTTCGCTCGTGTCACGTCGTATCATACATACAGTACGTGCAATCTTATGGTATTACAGTACGCATTCCCCAGCAAGGCGATGGTGTGCTATGAGGAGCAGTTCGACCGCCTTTTTGGGGAAAGCCGCCTTATTCACCCCAGTTTATGAGTTATTAGTGCAATTATCTTGTCGTGCCAGGCGATTTCGACCGCCCTTTGTTGGGATACCGCCTTAAGCGGACCGCCTTATTTCGGGGTATCGCCGTAGTCAGACCGCCTTATGTGGTGGTACCGCCTTAACCAGACCGCCTTATGTCGGAATACCGCCTTAATCAGACCGCCTTATGTCGGGATACCGCAATATGTCGGGATACCGCTTTGATCAAACCGCCTTGTGTCGGAATACCGCCTTAATCAGACCTCCTTGTGTCGGGATACCGCCTTAATCAGACCGCCTTATGTCGGGATACTGCCTTATGTCGGGATACCGCCTTAATCAGACCGCTTTGTGTTGGGATACCTCCTTAGTCAGACCGCCTTATGTCGGGATACGGCCTTAATCAGACCGTTTTATGTCGGGACCCCTAATGCTGTATACGTTTTTGTTTGGTTGGCCATCCGACAAGGTGCAGGCACCATGAGCTTCATCAACAGTCGATCGCTCATAAATGTTTGCGTTCCCAGAAAACATATCGTATTTTTTTTTTTGCTTTTTGCAAGAGACGGGGCGACGCTCTAATCCTCCCCGCCATAATCACGCCAAGTATGAACGTTTCCCTGTTTTCGTTACCTGGTATCTTTTTCTGTTCGTTTTTTTTGTTTTTCCTTCTTTTTTCGCAGAAGAGGGGACATCAGCATGGTAAGTAGTCTGATCCTCGCAACTTTCGCAACGCTAACGCCAGTTTCTATGTTATGTCTTCTTTTTCTCCTTTCCAGGCGAGGGGGCTACGCGCTAATCCTCGCGGCGATCGCCGGGGCAGGCATCGAGTGGTTCTGGACAGGGCGCACGATCAAGAAGGATGCGCAGAGGCATACTGATGCGTCAACGGTGAGTGGAGCCTGCTCGCCAACCCACCCACCCATGCCGTGGGGGTGAGGGTGGGGGTGGGTGGGGGTGGGGATGGGTGAGGTGGCGGTGAGGAGGGTTCATGGCGTGCGGGTGGTTGTTGGGACGAGTGTATGTGTACGCAGAGGCTTACTGATGCGTCAACGGTAAGGGAAAGTCGTGCCCGCCCATGCCATGCGTGTGCGTGTGTGCGTGCGTGCGTGCGTGCGTGCGTTCCATGATTTTGTTCGTTGTTTTCGTTCCATAGTTTCGTTCATTCGTTCACGTTGGGTTGTTCGTTTTTGCTCGTGTATTCGTGGTAATCCATGCGTTTGCTTGTTGTTGTCGTTGTTTCGTTTTCGTTGTCCCTATGGTTCCTTTCTTTGGTTTGTTCCAATGTTTCAATTCTTCGGCTCGTTCCATGATTTTTGTTCTTTGGATCGTTCCGTGACTTTTGTTACGTGGTTTATTGTACGATTTATTTTATTCTTCCCACAATTTCGCTCGCCCGCTTGTTCATTCGTTCCATGCCATGGTTTCGTTTGTTCGTTCGTTTAATGATATGTCGCTCGTCTCCCTCCCACCCACGCGCCCAGGAGTTCATGGCGAAGTGGAACAAGGACCGTGACGCGTTGATGGCCAGGCGGACATACCCTATCAAGCTGCTAGCACACGAGGTCGAGGTGAGGAAAGGAGGGAGAGAGTTGTAGAGGGAGGGAGGGAGGGAGGGGCGGGGGGAGGAAGGGGAAGGAGAGGGGCAGAGTAGATTACGGTAGCCCCATGAACCCTAACCCTGTCCCTAAGGGGGGGAAGGGGGAGGAAGGAGGGATAATGGGAAGGATTGGGGATGAGGAAGGGGGGGGCGGGATGGATGGGGGAAGGGAGGAGGGGCGGGAGGGGCAGGGCGTGGGGTGGGGGGGAGAGAGATGAGGGATCGGGGGGTGAGAGGAAGGGAGAGAGGGAGGTGGGGGTTGGTGAGGGGGAGGGGGAGGAGGGAGGAGGGAAAGGAGGGAGAGGGGGAAGGAAGGAGGGTAATGTGTGGGGGCTACCATATTCTTGTAGCAGTGGTAGTGGTGGTGGTGGGGATAATGGAGTTGGTGGCTTGTGGTGGTGGTGATGCTGCTGGTGGTTGGTGTCGCATGTCGTTTCGGTAGTGGTGTGTGTTTGCGGTCGAAGCAGGCGCAGAATGAACGCTAATAGAGAATCGGGCACCAACCTCTTATTCTGCATACACGCCCGTGCTGTTAGTAGTGCATTTTTGGTAGTTTTTATGTTGTATTTTGGTTTTGGCTTTTTTTTTGCTCTTTGTTGTTATTTTCTATTGTCTTTTCCCGTTGTGTTGTGTTGTTTGTTTTTCGTTTGTTTTTTTCAGCTGTTTTGTCTGCTTTTTCATTGCTTTTTGGTCTTCCTGTGTTGTTGTTGCTGTTGTTGTTGCTGTTGTTGTTGTTGTGTGTCTGGCTTTTATTTTATTCTTCTCTTCCTGCTTTTTTGTTGCCGTTGTTATTGCAGGAAGCGGACCTGCAGCTGATGCAACTGGTGGCGGCGGCGGAGGACGCGGGAGTGGATGTGACGGCCTACGGGGGGGGGGGTTAGGGGCGGCGAGGCCGGCGGGACGCACCACGCACCAGGAGAACGTGGAGTACGAGGAGTTTCGGCAGCCGGACGTGAACGGAGACAACGTCATCAGCAAACACGAGGTGTGTGTGCATGTTCTTCAATTTCCACTGCTGTTATTCCACCCATCGACACCCATTGTTGGTGCCGGTTCATCATCCTATTCATTGAGACAAGCTCGGTGGCTACTAACTTCGAGATAATGTGGATGTAGCGATAACGATGCAGTATGACGGGCTGCTGGTGCTTGGCCAACGATAAGGTGGCATGTCTCCAGTTTCGAAAAAAGTATAATCGATGAGGTACTGGTAAGGGCCGGATGAGAGTCGAACTTGGGTTACACCAAACCCACAGACGGGGGTGTACATGGCAAGTACCGCAGGCAGAGTCGGCCATCCGATGCGGAACGTACTGAATACAAAAAGCCGAATTGAATATACGCAAGCCAGCAAACTAGGCACTTCACAGGAGAGAAAGGGAGAGAAAGAAGGAAGGAATGCAGATATATAGAGATATACGGGGGGAAAAGAGAAGAAAAATAAGTGAGAAGAGGACATCGTTCCGAAAAATAACGGAAATTCCAGCTTTGGTTGGCACATATATATTGTTGTTGTTGTTGTTGTTGTTGTTGTTGTTTTTTGTGGCCGTCGTCGTCGTCGTCGTCGTCGTCGTCGTCGTCGTCGTCGTCGTCACTCGGTTGTCGTTGTCGTTGTCGTTGTCGTTGTGGTCGTGGTCGTGGTCGTGGTCGTGGTCGTGGTCGTGGTCGTGGTGGTTGTGGTGGTTGTGGTGGTGGTGGTGGTGGTGGTGGTGGTGGTTGTGGTGGTTGTGGTTGTGGTTGTGGTGGTTGTTGTGGTTGTGATGGTTGTTGTGGTGGTTGTTGTGGTGGTTGTGGTTGTTGTTGTAGTTATTGTTGTTGTTGTTGTCGTTCTCACATTAACTCGCATAATCAAGTCCGTAGTCACAGGACAGGCTCTAGTCACTGTGGGATGGAGGAACACCCCCAGGCAAAGCACCAGCAAATCAAAAGTGGTACACGTAAGCATCATAGCTGAAGTAATTCATGCCTCCGCCAAAAATATATAAATAGGTGAAATCGGGAGTCAGCCTGCGACGTGCCAGGCCCATACTGGTACGTACGTCTCATTACTCGCGCCTGAAAACCGAATACACCGCGTGCCACCCAGAAAAGACTATCTCGTATATATTAAACGTAGTACCTATCGCTACGCATACGCACGACAGACTCAAATTTGTTGGAAAAAGAAGGAAAAGAAAAGAAAGGAAAGGAAAAGAAAATAAAAGAAAAGAAGAGAAAAGAAAAGAAAAGAAAAGAAAAGAAAAGAAAAGAAAAGAAAAGAAAAGAAAAGAAAAGAAAAGAAAAGAAAAGAAAAGAAAAGAAAAGAAAAGAAAAGAAAAGAAAAAGAAAGTAAAGAAAACAAAACAAAACAAAACAAAACAAAACAAAACAAAACAAGAGAAAAGAAAACTAAACAAAACAAAACAAGACAAAAGAAAACAAAAGAAAACAAAAGAAAACAAAAGGACACAAGGAAAGGAACACCATACTAGTAGACCCTATCAATAGAAACTGACTAAAGACGGCGTTGGGCACAAAGAGGTTATCAAGTGCATCAATTGCACTGGGGGGAGAACACAACAAAGCGAATATTTTCGGGGCGTATAATAGGTGACATCCCAAGTGTGAGAATCAAGAACTTGGTCGAAAGTAATCTTTTGTGCCGATCACCGCAACATCCCCAGCCGCCGTGCCGTCTGCGAGCAGTGGCGGCTGCCAATGTTGGAGCGCTACAGTAGCTTGATGAAAGTGGGTGGCGCTGAGTTAGTCTGTAACACCGACACCCTCTGCACTTTCTGATGGTTTCCTACCCACGGCGAGCGAAGGAGCACATTGAGGGTCACATATCCCGGGAGACGGCAGCTTTGGAGCGTCGCGGGTCACATCGTTCGGAGCATCGACACTAGAGATAGTATATTACGATGCGTCTGCAGTAGACGGCTGTCTGGTATCAGGTCTAAAGCTGCCGTCTCCTGGTGTGTTGGTCGAGGGTACGGCCTTTGTTACCCCGTCGTACCCACCGACATGCGACGGCGATATGTCTAGACGGCTGTATAGTATCAGGCCTAAGCTGTCGTCTCCTGATGTGTTGGCCGAGGGTACGGCCTTCGTTACTCTATGTACCCGCCCACGGGTAATGGCGGAAAATGTCTGTTTGGTCGGAGTATATACTCTGATGTATCCGGGTACCAAGCCTAGCTGCTCTTATCCAGTCATTTTCACGGGTCGGGTCACTTCTCGCGGGTCCAGTAGGGTCACTTCCCGCGAGTCAAGTCGGGACACTTCTCCCGGGTCGGGTCGGGGCACTTCTCGCGGGTCGGGTCGGGTCGGGTCACTTCTCGCCGGTCGGGTCGGGGCACTTCTCGCGGGTTAGGTCGGGTCGGTTCACTTCTCGCGGGTTAGGTCGGGTCGGTTCACTTCTCGCGGGTCGGGCCGGGACACTTCTCGCGGGTCGGGTCGGGTCACATCTCGCGGGTCGGGTCGGGGCACTTCTCGAGGGTGGGGTTGGGTCACTTCTCGCGAGTCGGGTCGGGTCAGAGATGGGTCAGGGTTGACCCGACCCTACCCGCGAGATTTTAAAGAACCTTCTGACCCGAGCCGTGAAATTTGGAGCACCTCCTGACCGGATCCGACTCGTCAAGCAATCTTTTGGAAACTTACTGACTCACGACCTGCGGGACGGGTCGTGACCCATGGAAACCCGTGGTATTGTATTACGTACCGGGCAACCTGCTTAATAACTCCACCCACGATTTTGGGGACGACTTTTTTTTTGCTATACTTGCGTGTGGGATAGTTTTTGGGGGTTTTCCAAAGGATGAAGTGGTACCAGGTACTCCTGTAAGCATATGATAAATACCAGCCCGGAGTATCACGCATCTTGCAAATATGACTATCGACCCTTAGAATTATCCGTGTCACACAGCTGGCGTATTTGAAACTTTAAAAAGAAAATATATATGTTATAAAAATAAAAATACACTCCAGCTGTGAGATCGAAGACTTTGTCGAAACTCATCTTTGCAAGCTGTGTGTGGTACTTCGATCGCGCGTATTACTGGGTGTGTCCTCATTAAGGATGTAGGCCGGCGATTCCCCTTGAAACTACAGTGTAGCTTGTACCAGGGTCAACAGGGTGATGTTAGCCAGTCTGTGCGCGGAAAGTATAAAACAATTTTTTGAGGGGGACCAAATCTGACAGCTGTGGAGGAAATGCATCAGTTTATCAAGTGAATCCTGTAAGTCGTACAACCAGTGAGGATATATACCAGTCTGGTCACAAATATAGCCAAGTTACAAGTCACACAGCTGACGTATTTGAAACATGAAAAAAAATACCACTCTGGGCACAAACATAATTAAACCGCGTTTACATTGGCTCAAGCCACGTTTTCATTGGCTTATTCAAGCCATGTTTGCATTAGCTTGAGCCACATTTTCATTGGCTCAAGCCACGTTTAAGCCACGTTTACATTGGCTTGAGCCGCCTTTTCATTGGCTTATAGTTAAAACATATAGGGAAAAACGCACGCCACGGTGGAGGTGCACCCGTATTCATCTGGAGGGTTCCTTCCTCGCTTGAGGATCTCTACAGCTCGTCTTAACGCAAGAAATGATTTTCGAAAAAAATGAAAGCCGCGTGCTAAGATAAAGGTTCGCTACTTTTTTTTCTGAGGTTGCTCATTTTCGTAGCTTAAGACCCCTCCCGAAAACCGATTTTGGAGAAACTACAACTGCTACACCGGATAAGAAATCCCATGGTACACAACAAGAATTATTTAAACAAAACGGCCTATTACTTTCGACGATTTTGGGCTAAGGAGCCCCGCCTTCCAGAAACCATTTCAGCGAAAAAGAGGTAGACGTTAATACCGCCATCGTAGCATGCGTCGGTTTATACCAGGTATATATAAACCGAAAACAATCGCAAGAAAAAAACGACTATCGATATTCCAGCGATATTGGGTGGGTTAAGGAGGCCCGAAAGTTGGGGGAAATGCTTATGCCATAACAGTGGTGCTCGTACCTCAGTCGTAGCTGGCGTCGCAAGTGGCTTATGTTTGAGCTGAAGAGTGGTACTGTAGACATTATAGGCTGTTTCGTCTGCTCGGCGCTGTCGTGATCATTTTTTGTTGGTCTATTTTCGGTTTTCACCCCTCCCCCTCCCCCCCTCCCCCCCTTCGGAACTTCATCCTCGTTTTTTTCAGGGCAGTCCTCGGGAAAAATCCCGTGCGAGAGAATTGCCGCAGGATTTTCTTTCGCAGGACATTTGATATGTATTCCCGTAAATATATCGTTCCCGCGGGGTCTCCCCGAACCAAACCAGTCCCCGAAGAAATATTGATGCCCCCGTCCCACCGAATATCAGGGACAAGATCCCGACGTCGAAAACCGTCCCCTAGGACTGACTGACTTACTGCCTTTTTTTTTTTTGACAAACGCATCTTGGATTTAGCGTGGGACCATTTCTGTCGTGGTGGAAGGTTTTAACCGTTTGACGACGAGACCTCCAGCCGTTGTTGTTGTTGGTGGTGGTGTTGTTGTTGTTGTTGTTGTTGTTGTTGTCGTTGTCGTTGTTGGTGTTGGTGTTGGTGTTGGTGTTTTTGTTGCAAGTCGGAGTTTGTACCCCTTGGGTAGCATGTTTTCACTTCTTGTCTATCTTGTGTGTTGGCGATGTTGCCATGATACCGGCAAAAGCCGCCTCGGAATAAACACGCCGCCGCGTCACCCTTGTGACGCGCCTCTCCTTCACTGTCTGTCTGTCTGTCTGTCTGTCTGTCTGTCTGTCTGTCTGTCTGTCTGTCTGTCTGTCTGTCTGTCTGTCTGTCTGTCTGTCTGTCTGTCTGTCTGTCTGTCTGTCTGTCTGTCTGTCTGTCTGTCTGTCTGTCTGTCTGTCTGTCTGTCTGTCTGTCTGGTCTGTCTGTCTGTCTGTCTGTCTGTCTGTCTGTCTGTCTGTCTGTCTGTCTGTCTGTCTGTCTGTCTGTCTGTCTGTCTGTCTGTCTGTCTGTCTGTCTGTCTGTCTGTCTGTCTGTCTGTCTGTCTGTCTGTCTGTCTGTCTGTCTGTCTGTCTGTCTGTCTGTCTGTCTGTCTGTCTGTCTGTCTGTCCTGTCTGTCTGTCTGTCTGTCTGTCTGTCTGTCTGTCTGTCTGTCTGTCTGTCTGTCTGTCTGTCTGTCTGTCTGTCTGTCTGTCTGTCTGTCTGTCTGTCTGTCTGTCTGTCTGTCTGTCTGTCTGTCTGTCTGTCTGTCTGTCTGTCTGTCTGTCTGTCTGTCTGTCTGTCTGTCTGTCTGTCTGTCTGTCTGTCTGTCTGTCTGTCTGTCTGTCTGTCTGTCTGTCTGTCTGTCTGTCTGTCTGTCTGTCTGTCTGTCTGTCTGTCCGTCCGTCCGTCCGTCCGCCCGTCCGTCCGTCTGTCTGTGCGCCTTTTTGTCGCTGCTGCGATACCGACACAGTTCAACCAGTACATTCGGAATTACCTTCAGATGTACCCCGACACACTCGACAGGGACATCCCTCGGTTCGAGGACTTCGACCTCAACAGAGACGGGATGGTCACTTTCGACGAGTGGCAGATATACCTCGACCGCCACCGAGAGGTGAAGCATGCAGCAATAGCACGCGACAGCGCTTCAAAGAGTTGGACTTGACCTACCCTTTTGGGACTTGACTTGAAAAGGACAGAAAAATATATCGGAACATACAGCAATGGCATGCGAGAGCACTTCATAAAATTGGAGTTGACCTCTTTGGGGCTTGACTTAACTAATGTACAGGGAAAAATATCGGAACCCAGCTGATGATTCTGTATATATAGCGTCGACTCCACACGTTATATATAGCGTCGACTCCACACGAATTAGCCCGCACCATGGTCGAAGTACGTGCAGGTAGCATGGTGACGTTTGTGCTGCTGAAAGCTCTTCCTGCTAATAGGTACAGAAATGATAGTTGGTAGACGCATCACTTTGTTTTGGTCGGCATAGTACAAGGGACCGATAATGGTCACTTTTGGCAAATCGTTTTGGTCTTGAATTTTTTACGTTTTTTTTTCTTGTGTTGTTTTCTTTGGTTGGGTTAGACTGATCGCTTTTTTTCTCCGTGGGTTTACTGTTCTTTGTGTGGTTGTTCTTATAACGTGTAGCGCTTAATACGGCATAATTTGCGGGGCCCGCAAGAGTTCGTACGAAGGCCAATCGTTTTGTGCTTGCTCTTGTTGTTCTTAGTGTGGTTGTTCTCCAAACGTGTACGTAGTTCTTGTGTATGGCGTGGTTTATAAGACCAATCGTTTGGTTCTCAGTGTGCTTGTTCTTTCAAACGTTTAGTTCAATGGGACCCGAAGGGTGCGCCAGCTAGCGTTGGGCTGCGAAAGCAACTGAGTTAAATCGACACACGACGCGTATGAAAATACGTGGAAGTGTGGTGAGCTAAAGCTTTATTTTTCTCCATCCGCCGGAGGATAAAGAAAAAAAAAAAAAAGTTTAGTTCTTAATATGGCATGCTTTATAAGACCAATCGTCTTGTTCTTATTCTTGTTTTTCTTAGTGCGGTGTACCTTAAAACGTTTACCAGACCAATCGTTTGGTTCTCAGTGTGCTTGTTCTTTCGAACGTTTAGTTCCTAATATGTCATGCTTTATAAGACCAATCGTCTTGAGACCAATCGTCTTGAGACCAATCGTCTTGTTCTTATTCTTGTTCTTAGTGCGGTGCGTCTTAAAACGTTCACCAGGGTAGTTATCGTGGTGTGCTACATGGGGCCCAAAAGGGTGCCGTAGTAGCCGGGGAGATTTTTCCCTTGCTGTTCTTGGTGCCAATGTTGTTATCCCCTTTAGACCCCCAAAGCCCCTCCCTGTACTAATTCCAAGTAATTTTTGTCCCAAAAACGGGTTTCCAGCTGTAAAAGCGTTATGCGGTATGGTTCTTATTGTGGCTGTTCGTACATAGTTTGTTTTGTTTCTTGGTCTTGCAATGCCCCTTATTTACCTCCCTTGTTGTTTTGTTGCCGTCGTGTTTTCTGGCAGGCGGAACTAAGTCACGACAGCGACTTGCTGCGCAGCATGTACGACACGTCCGCCCAATCGCAGGTACGCCCCCCTCCCCGCTTCCCCCGCAGGCGTCCTCGTATTTTCGTGTTTTTGGTCTCGTTCTCGTTCTTGCTCTTGTTCTTGTTTTTTTTTTTCATGTTTTTTTCTTGTTCTTAAAATGTTGTTCTTATTGTGATAGCTGTTGTTGTTGCTGCTGTTGCTGTGCTGTTCTAGTCGTTTGTTTGCCTTGGTGCTGTAACATATGTAATATGATATTTTAGTTTTTTCTCTTGTTGTCCTTGTTTTGTTTGTCTTCGTTGTGTCCTCTTTTTTGTCTCGGTTTTGTTCTCTCTCGACTCTTCCATTGTATTGCGTTTTGTTTGCGTGTTTGCTTGCTTCTGTTCTTCGGTCCTTCCCTGATGTGCTGTCGTCTTGTTCTTGCTCTTGTTCTTGTTCTTGTTCATTTCCTTTCTATTTTGTCTTGTTGTGCTTGTTGGTGTTCTTGTTTTTGTCCTTTTCCTTGATGTTTGTTGTTGTTGCTGTTGTTGTTGTTGTGGTTGTTGTTGTTGTTGACCTTGGTTCATTTGTTCTGATTTGCTGTTGCAGGGTTTCAACTCGTTAGCGCAAAACCTGCAGCGTGCACAGCGGGCGGGGCGGTACTGACCACAACAGCATTGAAGCAACGAGAGATCGAGAGCAAGCGATGGACGGAAACACCAAAACCATCATCCATAACGAACGTCCTCCGAGGAAAATTCAACAGGAGACGCGCTCTCGTTGCTGGGGGGGGGGGGGAGGCGTGCTTATGTCGCGGGGGGGGGGGGTTACGTCTCCCGGGGGGGGAAGGGGGGGCGTTTTTTCGTCGGGGACGGCCGGGAGAGTGGGGGGGTTAGAGCTTGACCTGACGATATCACCGAAATTTGGATATCGGGGAAGAACGCCGTTAAATGGAGATGGGGGGAGGGCTTTCCATTAGTTAGAGGGGTAGAAAACAAGGAAAACCTAGGCACGACAAGAAGGGAGAGCAGTTGGCAAGGATGTGAATAGGCATTCCTGAGGTGTTAGCGTGCTTATGCCTGGAATGTTCGGGGGGATTCGAGATGGTGGTTGGGAGGCGGTGGTTGGGTAGCTGCAAATTGGGGATGGATCCCCCCCTCCGGGAGTTGGAGGCGGTGGTTGGGCGGTTGGAAATGGCGGAAGGAGCCCCCCCCCTCCCCGGTGGACGTGGTTATCCTTTTGGTTACCTCCGTTGTTTTTGCCTTTTGCCGGGGTCCCTCCATTTTTGTTGTTTTGTTTGATCCCGGCTTTTTTATTTCCGTCTGTCCGCCCCTTACCCGTGCGAGCCGCCGCCGACGCTGGTGGTGTGACGGGATGGGAACGTTCCCGCGCGCGTTCGACCCACCCCCCCGCGTCCTGTTTTTATGGGAATCTGCCCTGGTTTGGAATACATGGACCCGGTACAGCAACCAATGAGATTTTCACCAAATTGATTCAGTATTGTACCGCAACCAGCCAGGTTTGTTTTGCTGCTGTGGGTCGACTCAATCAATCAATCAACCAACCCATCAACCAGCCAACCAATCAATCAATCATTCAATCAATCAATCCATCGATCGACCGATCGATCTATCTATCTATCAACCTATCAATCAAAGGCTATGTTTTCCCTCGTCTGGTCCTTTTTCTTTCCCGTTCTCTCGGCTTGTTATTTTTCCCTCCCGTCGTCTTGTCTCCTCTTGAGTGCAAACGCGGCTTATCATGGGACAGGTAAGCGTAGGAGAGGGGAGTTAGGGCTGTAGGGTAAGAGGGCGATACGGGAAGGGAGGTGGCGTTGTGCGGCGTTTGCAAGCGTTATTCGGTTTGGCATGTTCCGGCGCGGTGCGGGGCTGGGGGCGGGTTATGCGTTTTTTTTTCTTCGATTGTGTTTCTCCGGTCGATGTGGTGCGGATTGATGCGGTGTGATTGGATTGTATTGGATATGACTGGATCGTTCGAAAGATACATGTGTTGCACTCTACTTTTTTCGTTTGACTTCCTTGCGGCCGCTGCCGTGAAGGCGTTCGAAGCGGGGGGATAAAAGAGTATATCCTCCTTTTTGTTCGACTGGCAACTAGCTCTTTGAAATGAAAGGCGAAGCGGGGGGATAAAGAGTATAGTCTATGCTCCTTTTTTTTGTTCGGCGGGCAGCTAGCTATTTGAAATCTTCGTGTTTTATTTTTTTCGGCGATTCACCTTTGCGCCAAAACTCCGGGCACAGTAAGATAGGCCCGCAGTAGTACAATCGGCCCAAAACAATGTTACGACATTGCGGGTACTACCAGGTATACATTGCAACATTCAGTATATCTACTGCAGCACAGCACGCCTGTCTGCGGTAGCACATTAGGTGCACTATTAATACTGTTGCACTACTGTGCGTTAACGCGGCACATTGCCTACAGGTCTACTACTCCAGCACAGTACGCCTCCTGCACCACCATTGCATATGGTGGGTGGGTTGGTGGGTATACGAAAGGGTGGGTGGTCTGGTGGGTATCATCCCCCGCTTATTCAGTTTTTGGGTTGTGTTCCTGTCGGTGGCTACTACCGCTTGCCGTTCCGTGGCTTCTGCTAACGTTCCTCCGGCTGGAATTATATTATTGACCTCTTCGGGCTCTTAGTCGCGGTCCACATCTCGGTCGTGGGAAATCGACGCAACGACAGCAGCAACAGCAATCTCCATAGCAGCAACCACCACACACAACAACAGCATTAACAACATCCACAATAACAAAACAACCGCCACAGCAACATTATCACCTGTATAACAATAGCGGCACTCAGCAGCATTATAACACCACAACGACGCCAGTAACAACCCGATTGGGGCCCAGAAACCGCTATTACAAAAAGAAATCGATGTGGACGACCTTGCCGCCCCCGTCGTCTCTACGTAGTGTGAGCGCGCAGCAGGACGAGAGTGTAGTAACATGTTGCGCGAGTGAAGCACAACTCCTTGGATTGCGCAGTTCTATTAATGTCGTCGTGTTGTATAACCACCCCCTGAGCCTACAGTCCAGCCCGTCGTGTGTTTTTGTGGTCGGTGCTGTAATCAATCGTTTTTTTTTTTTTTTCTAATATTGTTTTGCTCCCAACGCCCCATATGATAAAAAGGTATAACCCCTTTAGGCCCCCCCAAAATCCCTCCCTCGACTGGTTCTACGATAGCCCCCCCCCAAAACCAGTGATTTTCTTCAACACGAACATTTCATGGCTGCTCGACACAAGGAAGGATACTGTTGAGAAAAAAGTATAAATCCGTGTGTTTTCCTGCGTGCAAAGGTCTAACGATCGACAACGTCGGGGTGTCGGGGGACGCCGTGTTTCAGGAGATACGGCCGGGAGCTGGTTTTGAAACCGGCGATTTCGTTAAAGAAAAGCTGGGGGGGCTACTACCGTAGAACGACTCGCTACAAGTAAGACGCGCGTTACGATCGAGGTGCGCGCCACTTTTTTCCCGAGGCTCCAGAATTCGGGAGCTTAAGATCTCTCTCCCCCAAAAACCGATTTGGAAGAAAAACAAAACTGCTAGATGATGCTAGACCTGACTAGACTACACGAGTAGCCGCCGAATGAAAAATCCCATATATATGGCCTAAATACACAACGACGAGAACAATGCAAGAAAAAAAACAAAAAAAGTGGCCTATTTCCGACGATTTGGGATTAAGGCGGATGCCGATCATTCAGAAACAAAACAACCAACAAATGCTACCTGGTACCTCTTGTACCGTGTAGCATGCGTCCTGTACTAATTCCAAGTGATTTTTTCCAAAAACGGGTTTCCAGGTTCGCAAAGAAGGCGTTAAAAAAAGGGCGTGCGTCACCGAAAATCAAAGAAATAATGGGGAGCAAGGATCAAAATAAATAAATGGGGAATATATATAGACTAGACTATATAGTCTATATATATTTCGTTTTGCTCGTTGTTTTCGCTTTGGAGTCGTTCTACGATAACCCCCCCCCCCCCCCCCTCCCAACTTTTCTGTAACGAAATCGCCGGTATATAGTTCGTTTTTCTCGTTATTTTCGCTTTGGAGTCGTTCTGCGGTAACTTTCCCCCCCCCCAACTTTTCTGTGACGAAATCGCCGGTTTTGAAACCAGCCCACGGCCGTAAATTCTGAATTACGGTACCCCTTTGCCACCTACCTCAGACCCAGGCTACGGTAGGGGGGTCCTCTTTTGGGCCTTTTATTTCAGTGGCTAGGGGTCACTCGCGCGAGTAACCCCTTTGTTCCTATGCAATCTTACGTTTTCTTGATGTTTTACATTGACGAAATCAATCCGCAATGCAAAGGTGATCTAATCTGCGGCAAACCAAGTTCCTAAACCATCTTCATCCGTAGGGTACAGAGCTACTCGTGCGAGTGGCTCAAACACACCAGTGAAAATGGGGGTACCCCCCCTACCGTAGCCTTGGTCCTCAACGTCATCGTTCGATAGACTGTACCTTTGCAAGCAAGAAAATGGCATGCCAGGTACGTGTGAAGATAGTATTTTCATACCAGAGCATCCTCTTTCCTCGTGTGGAGCAGCCACGAAACGTTCGTTAAAGAAAGTCGCTGGTTTGGCGGGGGGGGGGCTATCGTAGAATCAGTTGGGCCTTTGGTTTCCAACACGTATGAAACAACTCACAACGCAAAATGATGAAGAGCTAGAGTACTGGGGCGGTTGTGGTACGCTCTGGGTCAGACGAGCACGGCGATAACACATTTTTTTCTTATTTGCAGCCAAGGAGGGGGGGAGAGGGGTGGGCCAAATCATGCATAGCCAGCCGTAGGCGTATGTTTGACCACAGACCCTCTCACGCCTACAATGAATGCCGGGACGGAGCACGTCGGGCTTTGGCCGGCCACAGGCAGACATCGCGTGCGTGCGCCAAGGGCAAAGCGCCGTGAGGTGGGTGTTCGGCCAGGCTGCGGGGGGGGGGGGGGCGCTTTTTTGGAGGCTTTGTTTTTTCAGCGGCTCAGGACCAAGTCACTCGCTAGAAAGCCCAGTCTTGAGAATTGCGTTGCACGTCTCGTATTGCTCTTCTTTTTGTTCACTCACAAACGGTTTTGCGTTTTTGTTTTTTTTTTGTACACGTTTTAACATACGTCAGCGATAATGATTAATAGCTGCTTTGAGCTCGACCAATTCAACCAAGGGTCGATACTTCATTTATTTTTTGCAAGCTCTACGTGATACGCCGGCCGCGCGTTTTTTGCTCTTTCTTCGAGGATGTAATGTATTGGAATAGTCTATACCCTGGATTTTGTCCGGGGCGATTTCGGTCCATAATAATCATTTCTGCTTGAGAAAATACGCCTTCATCGAATTGACGACGTGTGCAACCGCCGTATGTATGGACATTTTAACGTTACCATTGCTAGGGGTAGACTTATTTATTTATTTTATTTTCGGCCTAAACAACATGTATTCTGTCTCCACCAACGAAGGCCCTTCGCCTAAGGACCCAAGAAGGGCTATCCTGCACAGTAGCGGGGGGGGGGGGGGCGGGGGGGTCACGCCAGGGCCACAAGGAATAGCCGTTTATAACAGCATTGCGTTGCAAGTCTTACTCTTGTGGTAAAATGCTTTGCACGTCTTGGTCGAAATTGCTCGTAACGTTTTCAGCGCTTTGTTCTTTGTTTCGAAAAAAAAAGCGCCGGGCATCCAATTATTCCGTCACGCTGCTCGGCGTGAAAAAGGGGGGGGGGGGGGGGGGTGACCTAGCTACTACAGTATTGCTGTCGCGTGAAGGTCTGTGACATTGTCTCGGCTGTGTTGTTGTAGTTCACCTGCTGCTGACCGTTTCCCGGGGACCTCGCCGCGTGCACCTCGCTGTGAAGCAGTTCAGGTGCAACAGGCAGCAATCATTTAAGTATGTGCAGTGCAAAAATATGTTGTGACCACCATTACCGATACTAGTAGTACTTCAATAGATTAATAACTTAATACAGTAGCCGCGCGGCCGGTAAACGAATGCTTACCCCCCAAGACCTCCCCCCTCCCCCCCTTCAGCTGCCCCAAACTTCAGACACCCCCCAAACATCCACTGACACCACTACTTGTTCGCGGACCATCTAGGACAGATTGGAAAACGACAACATCTTGTTGCCGCGTCGATGCCGACCCTCCCCTCCCCCCATCCCTACCACCCTCTCCACTCCACCCCTCCCAGTATCCGACGGCATCATGTCCGGGGTATCTCGAAAGGGTTGGATACCAATGGTACGTCACCCTAGAGGACTACCCGCCACCCCTACTAGTACCCCCCCCTTCCAGCCCCCCCCACCCCCCGGAGATATCCAGCGACGCTACAAATGGACAATCTGGATCAGATTCGCAAGACCTAAAAACACATATGCCGTTAATGTGTTGGCGTTTGGGGCCCTGCCCTGGCATTGTTGGGATGCGATGAGAGTCTAAGGTATACGGCCGTGCATGAAACGAGTGCACTCCCCGCGGCAGTACGCCCCAGTGACCACACCGAAAAACAAGCTACACTCATTATCTGTCAAATCTACATGAAAGAAAGGACGACACAAGGTGCCGAAGCCCGGCTCACAGAACGGTTTCTTGGCAAGGTGCAGCTCACCCTTCATGCGGCTCGCCCAGCACCTCACGGCGCTTCGCGCCAGGTGCAGGTGCAAGCAATGTCGGCTTGGTCGGCGAAAACCCGACGGTGCTCCGTCCCGGCATCGTAGGACGCCAGTATCTATGGATTATGACTACGGCCACGCATATTAATGGGTACCCACCCACCCACCCTCCTCCCTCCCCCGCAGCCCCCCTCAATAGCCCACCCACCCCTAACCGGCAACATCCATCGATAAACGTCGAAAATATCAAGAAAATGTTCATGGAATCATGTGGCATGACCCCCCCCCCGCCCCCCCGCCCCCCCGGTTCCCCCAGCCCCGTCAGACTCCCCCCCCCTCCCCCAAATCCCCTGCCCCCCCTCCTATCTAGCGACATGCGACGCCGCAAAACAAGGACCATCCGGAAGATGTTGAGTACACATACTAGCACTATACTAGCACTATGTAGGGGTCCCCCAGTAAGGGCGATGGTGTGCCAGAGCAATATGTCCGCCTTGTAGAGGAATCCGCCTTACTCATTCGAGGTCATGAGTGCAAATTCCCCAGTCGCGCCAAGCGGTTTCGACCGCCTTGTATCGGGGTACCGCCTTACCCAGGCCGCCTTGTTGGGGGAACCCTACTGCATCGGGTTGGCTCTGAGAACCAACCCCACCGAGACACCCCCCCCCCCCCCCCCCCCGCCTTCTACTATATCAGGCGAGACCCCATTTTCGGGTGGACTGGAATAAATTGGAGAAGACGTTGGCGTCGAGATCCAGCCTCCCCTCCCTCCGCCCTTACCCCCTCTCCTGCTCCGCCCCGGCATTGAAGATGCGAAGGTCTACAGTCTTACGATTACGGCTACGCATGGCATGAGTACACTCCCCCCCCGGCCCCTCTCCCCCCGCACAGTTCTCCAGCCCCGCAGCTTCTCTAACCACCTTTATTGGGCTAACCCCGACGGAGAAAAAGTTTTTTTTTATTTTCGGATTAGCTGGAATAGGTTGGAGAAGAAGACGTTGGCGTTGAGATCTCTCCGCATGCACACGTTGGTGCAAGGAACGTCTCGAACCTGGTAGCTGTCCGGCACGATCTTCCTCGCGTCCCTGTCCCTAAACAGCATCTGTTTTCGATTTTTGTTTTCGTTATTATGGTTTTCCGTAGAGTTGTTATTTTCGATCGTTTTTTTTTAGTTTTGCCATTGTGATATGTTTATATTTTCCGAATAAAAGATAAATGGGAATAGTAAGAAGAGATCAGGCGAAATGACGAAAATCGAAAAAAAAAAGCGAAAAAGAGAAAATATGGGGCACATATGGGGCAAAAGTGGCAAAACGGGAGGACACAAGGGAGAAGGGGTCAGACGGGAGGATCGCAATAATCAAGAACAAGACCGAGAACGAAAACAACAGCAAGGGCAAGAGCAAGAACAAAAGAACAAGAACGAGAAAAACAAGTAAGAAGCAACAGAAAAATAGCGAGAACAAGAGCAACATTGACCAAGCGAGCTGTGCAAACACTCGATGAAGCGGGGGCTTGTGGTCCACCCGTAAGTTCCATGAAAGGAGCGGCGCCGTTTACGCCAGCAGCAGCAACAACAATAGCAGCAGCACCAGCAGTAGAACCAACAGCAGCAACAGCCGCTACACCAACATAAGTACCAACAGCAGCAGCAACAGCAGCAGCAGAAGCAGCAGCAGCGCATTAGCAACACATCAGCAGCACCACCAATAGCAGTTTCAATGGCAGTACCAGCAGCAGCGCACTGGAAACACACCGACAGCAGTACTACTAACAGCAGCACCAACAGCGGCACCAACAGCAGTTCCAGCGGCATCACCAACAGCAATAGCAGCAGCAGCGCACTGGAAACACACGCGCAACAGCCCCAACAGCAACACCAACAGCATCACCGACTGCAGCATCAACAGCCGCAGCAACAGTAGCAGCGCACTAGCAACACAGCAGCCTCAGCATCAACAGCAGCACCAACAGCAACAGCACCAACAGCAACAGCACCAACAGCAACAGCACCAACAGCAACAGCACCAACAGCAACAGCACCAACAGCAACAGCACCCACAGCAACAACATCAACAACATCAACGGCAGCACAACCAACAACAACAGCAACGGTGTATAGCAGGACCGCAAGCATGAGCACAACCGGACCATCAGCAACGCGAGCAAAAGCAGCTCACCTTGTACCCAAGCTTCTGGTAAAGCTTTCTCGCTCGCTGGTTGTTCTCTTCCACTAGCAGCAGCACTTCGTCATACCCCCACTCCTGCGACACGTAAATACGCGGCAGAATGATCGAATACGCTGGCCGTCCTCTCGCATGAAAAATGATTGCATACCAGTTCAGCAGTGAGACCGCGATTTTCGTTTTTTTTCGAAACTCATCTTTGCAATCTGCTTGTGATACTTTGATCGCGCGAGATATTACCGGGGGTGTATGCCCTTAGGAAGGATACGGGGTCTTCCGTCAGCCGTCTTTGTAACGTGGTCCTGTTGACCCAGACCCTGTAGTATTCGTACCACCCATGGGGGTTGCCGGAATATATATTATACGAGGTCATAGCCCCTCCTTCGTGCGCGGCACCGAAAAATCACACGCAGCTTGAAAATACGATACAGGTTTCGACGATAAAGCCAAGCGTTCAAATTAGCAAGCACTGGCTGACAAGCAAGCATTCAAGGAAGCATCCAACACTTGAGGATAGGTCACGACGTAGATCATCTATAAATCATATAGGTCATATAGATCATACCTGGCATATATCATATAGATCATACAGATCATACAGATCGTATAGATCATATATATAATCTACAGCCAGTAGATCCTGCATCTGCCGAAAACGAGATGCAGTGCGGAACCGGTATAGAAATAGTACAGATCCAACCCTGGAAACAATCATTGCTAGATCGTGCCGATCGTACGGTTCCCACCGGTAACATGAGTTAGACCACACAGATCTTTGCCCTTGGAGGTCCAGATCATCTAGTGGGAATCGGTGATCAGTCCGACGTGAGAAATATTCCAAATCGACCATTCACGCAAGGACTCACAAGCAAGCAAGCGCCCACAAGCAAGCGTTCAAGAAAACATTAAAAATTCACTTAGAGCACGCGTGTAAGCAAGCGAGAAAAAAGAGCAAGCATTCAAACGCAAGCTCAAGCAAGCAAGCGCTCAAGCGCGCATATAAGCAGGTGTCCCAAGAAAGCTTGTTAAAATTGAATTTAAGAGGGCAGAAAGGAAGCGCCCAACGCAAGTTCAAGCAACTAGCCAAGCGACTATTCAAGCTAGCATTCAAGCAAGCATTCAAGCAAGCATTCAAGCAAGCATTCAAGCAAGCATTCAAGCAAGCATTCAAGCAAGCATTCAACCAAACACCCACAAAAAGGGTGTGGCACGCGTACAAGCAAGCAGTCAAGCAAGCAGTCACAGCAAGCAGTCAAGCAAACATTCAAGCAAGCATTCAAGCAAGTATGCGATCAGGCATCCGAGCAAGCAGTGCGAGACAAGCACGAAAGAAAGCAGGCATGGACGCACCTTTGCCTCATCCTCGCATCGCTTCACCAACCGCTTCGCCAGCCCTCTCCTCCTGACAGTCAGATAGACAGCCAGACAGGCAAGCAGGCAGGCAGGCAGGCAGGCAGGCAGGCAGGCAGGCAGGCAGGAAGGCAGGCAGGCAGGCAGGTAGGTAGACAAGACATAACGAGGGCGAGAGTGAGTGAGTTAGTGATAACCGACCGACAGAACCCAATCCAACCCAACCCAACCCAACCCAACCCAACCCAACCCAACCCAACCCAACCCAACCCAACCCAACCCAACCCAACCCAACCCAACCCAAACCAAACCCAATCAAATATTACCAAACCGAACCGAACCGTGTACCGTACCACAGCACAGCAAACATCACCACCGCACCTTGCGGCGCGCGCTACCGCCAGGTTGGCTAGTATCGGTCTCAGCTCCACCCCCTCTGAATTCGGGCTCAAGCCCCGAGCTTTGACGCCGACTTGCTGTCGTACAGACAAGGCAGCGGCGGTGACAATGCGGGTTAAAACGATAAAAACGCCTTAACAAAGTGGAGGTTGTCGTTGTTGCTAATGTTGCTGTTGCAGCGGCGCTGTGCTCATAATATCGGTGCGGTGCTTAGTAATGCGGAGCTCAGACTGATACATGATCACAGTTAGGTCGCGAACGTCAAGACGGCACCGGGTTTTTTCTACTCCTTAAATGCTGACACGATGTAAATTTTAGACAGCCTGATATTCGCGGGTAACCTCCCACCCCCCTCCCGCCCGGGGCATGGTAGAGATGCGAGGGTCCATGGTCCCAAGCACTACAGCCATCATGCATGACATGATCACCCCTCCCCCAACCCCCCTTCGGCTCTATGTGTGTGCATACATGCATCTCAAGTCCATCCCTCGCACTGTGCGTGGATGCATAAATATCACCCCTTTTTGTCTGTCTCTCTGTGCGTGCGTATGCACATACAAAATGCCATGTCATCTTTACAAAGCGACACCTCCACCGCGATGCAGCCGACGATGCCCCCCCCCCCGAAAATTAATTTAACTCATTGAAGCTGTCATCCATATGCAAGCCCGCCTCACATGCGGTTCTTAGCAGGATGCAGCTCACCCTCCATGCGACTCGCCGAACACCTCACGGCGCGTCGCGCTTGGTGCAAGCAATGTCGGCCTGGTCGGTGAAAACCCGACGTGCTCCTTCCCGGCATTGTACGGATGCGAGGGTCTAATAGCTATGGTCATACGACTACGTCTATGCATGAACATCGAGTACCCCCCCCCCCCCCCCCCGCCCCGCTGCCCCCCCCCCCTTCTGCCCCCCCTTCTCTCCCCCCCCCCCCTTCCCCACTCCCCCCCCCCCACCCCCTTCTCTTCCCCCTCCTCTTCTCCCTCACCTCCCCCCCTCTATGTATGTATCTCACCTCCCCCTTACAGACTGACACCTCCATCGCGATGCAGCCGACGATGTCTCCCCCGTTGCTCCTTGCCGCGATAAGCGTGCTCTGCAGCTGCCAGGATAGGGCAGGTCACACACGCGCACATCAGGCGTTCGAAAATCAAATTTAGCAAAACACCAAAACAACCAAACAACCAAACAAAAAACAGCCCAAAAACAGCACAAGACAACAGAACAACAACAACGAACACATAAGGAAAACAACAACAAAACCACGAGACAACAAAAAAAGAACACTCTCTCGTCGCTCCTCGCCACGACCAGCACGCTCTGCAGCTGACAGGAGAGGTTTCAAACACAAACACGCACACCAAAGCGTTCAAAAATCAGAAGACGCAAAAAAAACGAAAGTTGTATAATGCAGCCGTCGCTAGACACGATATCTGTAATGACCAAGAATTACGTGTGCGTTCGCGCGCTGGTTTTCGGTCGAAGGCGTCCCGACGGCAACCCGGCTTCAGCGATCGCGAAAAAGAGTCCTGATTTTATCGCCGGGTAAGTTAGAAACAAGGCATCGAAATCCGCCTCACAACCGGTTCTTAGTAGGAAGCAGCTCACCCTTCGTGCGACTCGCCGAACACCTTACGGTGCTTCGCGCTTGGTGCATGCAAATACTATTTGATTGGTGGAAGCCCGGCGTGCTCCGTTCCGGTATTGCAGGAATGCGGGGGTCTATGATCCTACGGACTACGACCACGTTTCATGTGGCGATTTCACCCCGTCCCTTCTTCCGCCTGGTCGGTGGAAACCCAACGTGGTCTGTCCCGGCATTGCTTGAACGCAAAGGTCTACGGTCCCAAGACTTCAGCCAAGCGTGACCCCTCACCCTCTCTCCCCCTCTTCTTCTATTTCTCCTCCCCCCCCCCTCCCCACTCTCGCTGGTCTCGTCTTCTGCTTCCTCCCCCCCCCCTCCATCCCCTCTTCCCCTCTCCCTCCACTTCTTTCTCTCCCTCCCACCCGTACTCCCCACCTCTCTCCCTCCTCCTCTCCTTTCTCCTCGTCCTTCTCCTCCTACCCCCCCTCCCCTTCCCCCCTCCCCTTTCCCCCTCCGCCTCTTTCTATTTACCCACCTTTCGCTTTCCCATGAGACTCCCATATCGGCGCCTGTAGTCCGTCATCAGCTCCTTTACCAGCGATCGCTTCTGCTTCCCACACATTCAAACCACCCCAAAACGGGCACGAAGGGCAGACGATAAATTAACGCCACTCTTTCTTGAGGTGATATTCGGGTCAATGAAGTCAAGGAAGATATATTCCGTATACCAATTCCGTCAAAATCAATAATTAAGTCCAAAATCACGTCTCGACCACTGCAATGGCACGCATTTTTAGCATACTATTAACAGCATGCTTTCATACCCTACCGGCATGTCGTTAGCAGACGCTTAGCATGCCACTGCAGTAGCATGTTTTTAGCACTTTTTTGCTTGGCACCTTAGGGCCCGGTCATGTGTCGCACCTGGACACGTACGAGCACCATAGAGGCGTGTTTTACCAAAAAAAAATCTTCTCTCTTGATGTTCTTACCCTATTGAGGAGCTCTACTTGCCGCCTCAAGAGAAATATTGGCTTGAGTGAACTTCAAAGTGCCATCCGGCTAACAAATCCGCAGCCTACATATAGCCTACGTAAACAACACCCGTGCTACAATAGAGGCACAAACCGCCTGTTTTTCTTAATACTACGCCTCACTTTCGGAGGTTTTAAGATATGTCCTTCTCTTAACCCCAATAACTGATGAAAAAAAAAAAAAAAAAAAACGCTTTGATCCCGGATGAAAAATCCCCATGGCGCCTACAGCCGTCGGTGGGCAACGAGAATCATGTAAAAACACAAATGGCCCATTATTTTTTTATTTTCCGAAGCTTTTGGGTTAAGGAGCCCGGTCATTCAAAAAACATTTCAGACAAAAAAAGGTATACCTTAATACGTCTATCGTAGCACGCGTCACAGTAAATATACATACACATATATACATATGCATATATAGACTATATGTATATCGCAAAGAGTCATCCTACGGTAAGGTTGCAGCAGAAAGTTCCTGAGCCCCTCACATGAGGACCCTCAAATATCTCACCCGAAAAATGAACTTCGAAGGCATTCGTTTGCTTGAGCTTCTATGCCCCTTACGAGTAGTCCTTAAAACAGAATGATGTTCGTGAAATTACTTGCATTGACGGGCAGTTCCTCACATGAGGAACTCAATCGCCCAGGGACTTTTTGGGCGCAATCTTACAACTGCAACCCCCCACTGTGGGATGGCTCGAAAACAAGAATGATACTCCAACGATTAGATTCATACCTAGTATTATTGATACCACTACTAGGTTAAGGAACCTCGTCATCCAGAAGCAAAATTAGCCGAAAAAAATGCAAACCTCTATCGTAGCATGTGTCACTCTGTCTGACCTACTACGTATAGCATAGCATGTCAGCATCTTGCCAGTGTGACGTCTCGGCATGCTACAACACCATATTATAATATAGTGATTAGATCTTACTTTATGATATGATCTATATGACTTCCAGGACACAGCTCCCTGGTCTACAGACACATGCTGCGGGTACAAGGTTTATCATTTTGGCTTCTGGAGCGCCCAACATTGGGGAGCTCCACACCTTCACCCCCCCCACAAAAACTGATTTTGGGCAAACTGAAAAGTGCAATCTGATGACCAAACCCGTGGCCCACGTATACGAAACAATCATTTTGCAAAAAAAAAAAGACACTCCGACGATTTCGGGTGCTTCGGAAAAAAAAATGCCAAAAAATGGTATACCTTACTGTCTCTATCGTAGCATGCTTCTGCATATAGCCTATAACCTGCATGTTTTAGGTCATCGTGACGGATGTGAGCCGCACGATACTGCGCGGCCTAGCAGATACTTTCCTAGCTTCAAGATACGGAACACACGGATCCTGCGTAGTATATCAGAATGACAATATATTGGATCTAGATTATTTACGGATCTAGATGATCAAGATGATCTATATGATCTATATAATCTATATGATGTACATTACTTAGATCTAAAGGATCCGCTAGATGATCTAGATTATGTAGATGATCTGAGGATCTAGATTATGTAGAGGATCTATATGATCTATATGATCTATATGATCTAGACATCGGACCTGAGTGATCTAGATATTGGATCCAGAATATTGTAGATACTGGATCTACATTATATAGATCGTAATCTATCCGACTTATGGAACTTTCACTTAGCAATCTTGGCACCTCAGCATTTACCTGCGACGGCGCCACGTCTTCCTCCCAAAAGTTGGACACGAAAAACTCCGCCAACTCCGGAATGCCCGCGTCGCCGACGACCTCCAGCTGCTCTCCCCGTCCGTCGTGTCGGGCACCATTTTCATTCGTTCCAAATTCCATTTTTTTTTCATTTTGTTCATACGACGCCCACAAGAAAAAAAATCAACGCGTTTTTTCCCCCGCACCGCCATTGTTAGCACCCCACCACCCACCACCCAACCCGAACAGACATGAAATGAAGGGTGAATACAAAGGCGAGGAGGTGGAAGAAGGGGGGGAAGGGGGGGCGAAGCAACACAGAGCCAGCAGCAGAGAAATCAGTTCGCGAAGAACATGAGGTTTTCATACAAGCAGGAAGGGGGTGGATGGGCGGGAGGGGAGTGGCGGGGGGGGGGGGGGGGGGCATGAATAGCGGATGTAGAAGAGGCAGACGTTGTCTATAAAAAACGTGAATGCCATTATTGTTTACGGTGTGCGGCGTTGCCAGCTGTGACGGGGGCATGCATGCGGGAAGAGGGGGAAGGGGGGGAAGGGGGGAAGGGGGGAAGGGGGGAAGGGGGGGGGGTATTAGTAGTGTTCTTCGGCAGTAGGGGTAATAGGTGCGATGGTTAATTATTATGTGGTTCGCCCAAGTAAAGTGGAACGACGAACAGGGTTATTGCGAGCTAGGGGAGGAGAGGCAGGCGCGTTAGCAGTATCAGCGCAGTCGGGTGTCTTTCCGAATCAGCAGGAACGACCTGTGGCGTACGGGCACTAAACAATAACGCATGCAACTAGGCGCAAGCGCTTTACATGGCATTGTTGCTGCTACTACTGCTGCTGCTGCTGTTGCTGCTTTTACCATCACTACCATTGACATTACTGCTACTGTTGTACTACTATTAAAAACTACGCAATCAATAACTGTACAACTTCTACTACAAACTATTATTCCTCTTATGAGTACTGTTACTACTACCACTGCAACCACTACAATCAGCATCAACACCACCACCATCACCACCAACACCGCCACAATAGCTAAAACATCAAAGTGCACGCAAGGTGCTCTACTCGAAGGCAACGCGGAGATGTTCCATTTCACCCCGCCCCTCCCTGCCCCGCCCCATCTCATCCCATCCCACCCCCGCCCCACCCCACCCCATCCCATCAAACCTTACCGCACCCCGCCCCACCCTGCTCACACAAGTTTTGTCTCTCGGATGCCATTCCTCGTTCCTCACCGATATCATTCTTAGAGAGCCATTGTGCCGACCAATCGCAGCACCCGTCGCTACAGGCCAACCGCCAATCGCGCCGCCCCAAATTGCGCCGCTTCTGACGCCACCCGCCGCGATAGGGGTTGTGATTGGTGGGGCCCGCACACGAAACGCCCCCTGCGAGACCCGCGCAGTCGGGAAGGCAGTTACTACTAAAGCCTCCACGCCTGGTGAAGGAATATATATATATGTATATAAACAGGCCCCAGTTAAGGAGAGGGGGTAGGGGAGGGTAGGAGGGGGAGGGGGTGTGGGGACGGGGGAGAGAGAGGGGGGGGAGGGGGTGTAATCAAAACCGATGAAACTGTTGGTGTTCGCACGTTTGAATTTTCGTTTTCGTTTGGTCTTCGGATTGTAGTATAGTTTTGTTCTGGTTCATCGCCCGAACCGCTTGGTAAGGGGCGTCGTCGGTCAAGGGGGAGGGGGGGGGGGCAGACAGGTCGTGTATCGTCGGAATTGGTTAATGCTCAGCGTGTTTCGTATGTCCAATTAAAATCGTTACCTTCGAATTGATATGGCAAACCGAAAAAACTGTACTTGTTGTCTGCTACGAGCATCACGCACCTCGGAGAAGGTAACACTTAACGCGCGACACGATTGCTACGGTACTGCGGTTTTTTTGAAGACGTTACGTTACTACGTGATCCACTTTTCTACAAGTAGGTTTTGCGATTACATCGTGTTACTATTAATACGCATACTACGCAATTCATTTTTTACAAGTAGGCTTTGCGATTAGATCATGTTACTATTAATATGCATACTAGCTTCGTCGAAAGCCTGACGGCATCATTCGATGCTTGTACCAGGTATCCCAGGTTGTTGTTGTTGTTCTCACACTAACTCGCATAATCAAGTCCGTGGTCACAGGGCAGGCTCCAGTCACTCTGGAGCTGAGGAATACCCCAGGGAAAAACACAAACCAAAGGTGGTACGCGCATATATCACAGCTGACGCAATTCATGCCTCCACTATAAACATATAAAAGTGAAATCGGGAGTCAGCCTACGATGTGCCAGGTCCATATTGGTGCATACGTCTCATTACTCGCGCCTGGAAAAACCGACTATACCGCTTGCCACCAAAGAAAGACTACCACGTTTACATTGCACGTAGTGCCTATCATTACGCATACGCGCGACAGACGCAAGTCAATTGGAAAAAAAGAAACAAAGAAAAAAAAGAAGATAAAGGAAAGGAAAGAAAAGACAAGAGAGCGAAAAAAAGAAAAAGGAAAGGAAAGAAAACAAAAGACAAGAAAAGCTAGGAAAGACAAGACAAAAAGAAGAAGCAAGGAAAGGAAAAGAGAAAACAATGTCATACTAGCAGACCCTAGGAACTGACTAAAGACAGCATTGGGCTCATAGGGGGTATCAAGTGCATCATCAATGGCACTGGGGAGAGAACGCAACATGGCGAAAAAGTCAGGGCGGTCTTACGCTATCTTGTGACGGCCATTGGGAGGCCCACAAATTTCAAGACGATGGTTGCCAGACCCAGACTTCAGTCTCTTGGGCATGACGCCCCCCCTTCCTCCCCCCCCCCCCTTCTTCCCCCCCTCCCTTCCCCCCTCCCTCCCTCCCCCCCTTCCCCCCTTCCTCCCCTTCCCCCCCTCCCCCCCTCCCCCCGCCCCCCCCTCCCCCCTCCTCCCTCCCCCCTCCTCCCTCCCCCCTCCCCCCTCCCCCCGGCCGGTTAGAGACGCCGACGGTGGATGGCGCTGCCGCAGCTTTTGCGCGTCGCTCTGCAGCTTTGCGTCTCACCGTTTCATGCCAATGCCGTATGAACACCTCGGCTCCCTCCTTTACTCGTCGAAACCATCTGCCGGCCTTCTGAGTAGCCTTGCGCCACCCTTCGAATTTCATTCCAATTACCGACATATCCTCCTTCAGATGAGCCATCCAGTCCTTCTCTTGACCCTCTGAGTAGCCCTTACCCCCAACAAGCTCCACCAAACATCACCCTCTGTGGCTGACGCTCCTCCCCTATACGTGCTACGAATCCCGCAAACAATATCCTCCGTTTGCGCACTATCGCCTCTATGCTGTCGGAAGCTGTCTTGGCAAGCGCGTCGGCGCACGATAGGGTGTGGTCCTCGCGCTTCAGTTTCCGCCATTCAAGGCGTCGGAGGATCATGGAGTGGTGAACTCGTCGTAGCCTGTCATAGTCAGGCTTGTTCGGGCTCCACGTCATGCAATCGTATAGCAGTGTCTCGACCACCTCAGCTTTCAGCATCCGCACCTTCAACCGCAAGCGCCCACCCGGGCGATCATAGATTTCTATCTTGCACCGCTGGAAGCACGCCCAGGCCCTCTGAAGACGCCGCGTTATGTCAATGCTAAGGCCTCTGTCTGCGGTGATAGCCCCGCCGAAGTACACAAACTGAATTTTTTGTTTGTATACCTGGCCGGCTGCATTGATTGTGAACGACGCCTTTCCCCCGCCTTTGGTTTGCAGGCACATAATCCATGTTTTCGCCTCGGAGACCCTAAGCCCCTTCGACGAGCACGCAGTCATGATCAGTCATCATCCTCTTCAGCCCTTCTGATGATCGCGATACGATGCCCGCATCGTCCGCGTACGGTATACCCCACAATCTCTGCACCTCCTCCCCCTCCTTACCCCTCCGCCCGTCGACTTTGTCTGTGCGTGAAATGCCCTTTTTCTCGCCTTGCTTCTTTCGTTGGAGCTGCACCATGTTGTCCGTGATGGCTGCATTAGCGAGGAAGCGTTTCTCGGCCACACGCAGTACCGCCGTGAAAAACATGTTGAACGTCACTGGCGCGAGCATGCATCCTTGCCTGAGACCTTGCCCCACGTCGAACTTATCCGAGTACTCTCCATCATCCAACCGCACGCATGCTTGCATGCCGTCGGGGAATTGGCGGATGACGGCGAGCATTCTCGGTGGCACACCAAAACGAGCAAGGACATCCCACAGAAGGGTTCGGTCGACTGAGTCATTTTTTTTTTTCACACACATCTACTTTCCAGCTTCTGGACAAGCCGTGGTCACAGGTGTCGTCCCTTCTCCCCCCCGGTTCTTGCCTTCAATTTTTATCGCGCATAGAGTTCAGTAATCCCACTGCTCGTCGCTTATTCATCGAGTGTTGCTAACTCACACTCTCGCGCTTTTCGCAAGCCAATTTGCGCACAAGAAAATTTCCCCACGAATTCATACGAGTGTGCACTCGGGGGGATTCGAAATCACGAAACTGACCTATACCAGGCTCGAGGATAACCTGATAAGCCACCGGCGCGACCGGAGTCATATGCTTTCGTGAAGTCGATAAAGCACAAGTACAAGGGGGTGTCCTTTTTCCGCGCCAGTTCCTGCAGTCGTCGTACTACGAACATCATGTCAACCGTCGAGCGTTGGGGTCTGAACCCACACTATTCCTCCGGCAAAATGTTCTCGTGTTCGCAATAGTCACTCAGGCGACCCGCGATGACTTTGAGGAGTACTTTTCCGGCTAGAGCCACGAGGGAGATGCCACGATAACTGTGACACTCAGTCCGATCTTTCTTCTTGTGAAGCACCTTAATCGTTGCATATTTCCATTGTTGCGGCACGCCACCTCCCCTCCACACAGCGACGATGATATCGTGGAACTTTCCGAGAGTGTTCAATTCCCCTTCGTCGGCCAAAAAATTCAAGAGCTCGGCCGGGAGACCATCGGGCCCTACCGCCTTTCGGTTCGCCAACGCACGGATCGCCTCCTCTACTTCGTACCTAGACGGGACATCGTCCAGTGGTCTGCACGGGGGTCACTGATTAAGCTTGTCCACAATGCTCCGGTCAAGGGTCGGCGACTTGGTGTGAAGCAGTTTGTGAAACCACCTCACCCACCGCTCGCGGATGAGGGCATTATCCCGCAGCAATCGACCTTTCTTGTTTTTGATGTACTGCGAGTTTAACGTCCTCTTCCCTTCCACATCCATCCCATTTAGATGATTGTAGAAGCCAAATTGATCACCTTCTCGGATACGCTCTTCGAGTTGGCTAACGTAGTCGTCGAAGAACCTCTGTACCGCTTCCGCCCGCGTGCGTTTCAGCTGTTTCGTGGTCGCCTTCAAGGCTTGCAGTAGACCACGATCGTTTGGAGCAGAACGGACCCGTTTCCTCGCGTCTTCCCTATCCTGTCATCGTGCTTTCAACTTCGCTTTCGTCTCCTCGGTCGCACACCAGCCTCTAGGTACTTATTTGCGCCGGATAGGGGGCGCTATGTCGGCCGCATTCGACAGTAGCGTCTCGGTCGGTAATGAGGTCATGTCATCAACGCTTCCGGCATTCTTAACGGGTATCGGGGAGGCAAGCTTGGCTGCTATCGCGTTTTGTTCATCCGGAGATGCGGGTCCGCCATTAATCTTGGTAGATCAATAGCTCGCCGGTTTTTGATGACTCTCTTTGGACGAGATTTGGTGCGATGCGGCCCAAAAGGCGAGTATTTCCGATTACGAGGTTGTGGTTCGACCCCAAAGCGTTCTCCCTGGGTGGGGTCCGCACAGTGACATTACGTACCAGTCGTCTATCCACTTGGCGTGTCAGTATGTAGTCAAGCCTGTACTGGGCCTTTCCTCGGTCAGGACTCTTAAACGTGTACGATATACCACGAGCAGGTGTAGAATAGTACGTGTTGAGGAGGGCGAGTTTGTTATCAGTTGCGTGAGTCAGCAGTCTCTTTCCGTTGTCGTTCAGTTCGTCACGTCCGTATGCACCCAATACCTTGCTATCGGTCCACCCGATCCCTCTCATGCCTGTACGAGCATTTGCGTCCATCAGGACAAGGAGGTGGTCCCTACTGGGTACCCCCTTGACTACCTCATCAAGTGGATTCCAAAAGTAATCATTTTCGCTCTTGTCGAGAGTGGGAGCATAGCGTACAATGAAAGACACACCGTTAGATTTCCCTTTGAGTTGGATGAGAACCTTCATCAATCTAGCACTGATGCACTCAGCCGCGACGTGGCCCTTATCCATCTCTGCCACGATAGATTTTCTAACGGCTAAGCCTACCTCGTGGTTCCCCTTCTTTTCGTGCTCTCCTCCGTCTGCTCCTGAGCAAAACACAACATACCCCGCCGCCGCAAAAGCACTTTGTCCATTGCGACTCACCTCCTGCAATCCTATGATATCACAAATATCACACCCTGCGTCCTCGCAAATATTCAGCATCACCTCGGCGTGGCCTATGCAATTCGTGCCCTTCAAAGCACGTGCGCGAACGTCGTACGTACCCACGACGAGTTCCCCTGCTCTCGACCTAGCCCTTGCACCTGTGCGTATTTTCTGAGCAGCCCTTCGAAACTTCCTGCGTCTCCTCCCCTTCTTCCGAGCATCCGATTTCCTCCCTTCCACCCTCCGTTTTTCCCAGACAGAATATTTCCCCCTCTCCGTCTCCCTTCGCCCAACCCGGTTCTTGCCCAAGTGCCAACGTGAAGGGGGCAGCAGTCCCGACACGCCACGTCCATCTCCTCCCCGACTTTGGTGCTTACTCACGTGGGTTCGATCCTCTCTTCTCTGTTCGATACGAGCCCCACGCTTTCCGCGGCGGTGATGCGACACTGCGTCCGCAGGCTGGCTGCTGCGTTAAAAAAATCCGCGAGGAAATTTTTTGCCTTGTCGCTGGCTGTCACCGCCGGCCCGGCCATACCCGAGCGCTAGTTCAGCGCACGGGTACGGTCGACGCCACACACCCCCTCAAGGGCTCTGGCACGTTTTGGGGAAGCGTCAGGCCCAAGCACCACCCCGGCCGGGGAGCAGCCGAGGGGAGGAAGTTGAGTCATCAGGTACTATTAATGGTTACGTACAACACCAAACAGCCTTACAATTCTCTGTACGGTCCCCACAAGTAAACCTCCGGCAGCATCCAGGGGCTCGACCTATAGTCCACCCCCAAGGAGGAATTGATACACCTGGAAAACTTGCGGCTGAAATATCACGCAGCTTGCAGATACGAGTATCGGTCACTCACTTGGACGTACTCACAGATGTCGCATTTGAAATGGTTTCATAAGAATACCTTCCGGAGTGCGCGTCGCAGGAATCACTGCCATACTGCTGATCATGTACTCCACTGGCCCTCCCCTCTCACAAGAAAACCCCCCAATTTTTTTTTGTTTTTTTTTCATCCTCCGGCGGATGGGGAAAAATAAAGCTTTAGCTCACCACACTTCCACGTATCTTTTTTTCGCCTACTTGGTGAACGGTACGGGAATAAGAAATTCGACAGCCGTGACACTGAAGCCAGCGTAAGACACATTTTGTCTCAAATAAGAAATCTAGCCTAGAGTCAACGCCGATATGTCCGCAAATATAATAAACCTTTTTACATTAATATTCTAATAAATCGTTGCTTATATTTACGGACATCGCGGTATGTCGGTTTCTTATCAGAGGGCCGGTAGCAGCTGTATCGGTATATAGGTAGCGTCGAGCGTCGAAAACATGCACACCCCGCTGCCCGGAAATACAAGCAGCATATGCAGATTGATATTGAAACAAAATGATACTTATATACCTTGACATGGTGGTACTTCTCTTGAACCTCTCCATATTTCTGATGTGACACGCTGGGAGGAGCGTTCCTTTGTTCTTACTTTGTTCTTGGATGGCAAGGAGAAGAACCAGGGCACCAGGCACTGCATACAGCACGAAGAGAAACAACACATAGAACCCAGCATACAGCGAATCGTACATGCACACAGGACAGAAAACAACCCGGTGGAAACAACAGCAACATTGTTGATTTTGCTTTGCTTTGCTACTCAAGTTTCTCCTACGATGTAAATGCGTTCCTGAGTCCGGAGGCATGGAGCATGCGCCGATCGCGCAGCAGCAGACCCAGCGCGAGCTATTGATAACAACCCCAAAACCCAACACTCAACAGGGTTACACAACGTTGTAGACCAGTAACAGTGCATCTCACCCCGGGCCCTTTCGAAAATCGATACCTGGTGCGTGCGAGTGCCGCCTGCAGTAGAGAAAAAGACTCGACACCCAACATAGAACAAGTTAGTCTGGGCGTGACAAGCCTGTGAGGAAAGCAGGCCACAAGCCGCGTACGTGTGCGATATGCGGCGCAACCATTTCGAGTTTACTAAAAAAAAGTTCTGCTCTCTCTCTGCGTCGCACATCATCACCTGACCAGAGAGAGCAGAAGGTCACGACTGCTACCGAAGCCAAGAAAGATGAACCTCCATTGTACAAGCGCACCATCGGACAACCGCCTTGTAGCACTGTAAAGCGCCGAGCGTGATCTGTCTTGGGTTTACTGCGCTGGTGTGAGTCGCCACATGATAAGTCAACCCCGATAAACAACACGGCGTATCAAGATCGTGCAACTCCCTCATGCGGCGGGACTGTGAGTTTCTCTGTGCTGCCAGAACTGAGTACTGCTGGCGCTGCTACCGCTGTGTGAGCCTAAAAGCAACAGGGGTGAAGCGTCAACCTGCACCTTCCTCGCGATCATCACCACCCCTCCCACCCCGCTCTCTCCAGCCCTGAGCACGAGTTGATGCTCAAGCGAACACCTGCTGCGGCTCGGAGGCGGCCCCTAGCCTGCTCCAGCCACGCAGCAGGGGCGATCATGGTCCTCAGAATGCTAGGCTCTGCTGTGGCCGTTATAGGTGGCAGCGGCAGCTCGCGCACCCTCCTGGCCTCGCGGGCCACCGCCACCACCGGCTCCACCATCGGCTCGTCTCGGGCCTTTGTCGGTTCCCGTGGTGTGTCGCCGGCCCTCTCTGCGTTCGTCCGTTCCCCCGTAGCCAGGACGGACCGCAGCCTCTCCATCCAGAAAGGAGGATTGAAAACAACCCCGTCTTCTACTACTGCTGTGGTGAGCGCCGAGCGACCTGGTTCAACGTGGGCCGCAACCGCCGCTGCAGTAAGCGTTGGTGGTTCGATCAGAAGCCATGCGGCCCACTACCGGCAACAGCAGCAGCAGCAATGGCAGGGCGTTACAAGTACCGGGGTGACGAAAGGTCAAAACCGTCTCATGTCGACCAGGGATGGTAGTGGCGACGGCGGCGATGCGGGGTTTTGGAACGATGACGATGATGCCAGCAGTTACGCGATGGGAGAAGGGAGGACGGTGGGGGGGGTTAACCCTGCGTACATGAGCAGTAGTAGTGGTGCTGGCGGTGCTGACGTGGGTGAGCCGGTGGGGCTGTCTCAGGAGGATGACGAGGGGGAGTGGATGGCAGGGGCAGATGTGGACCCCGAAGCGGAGGCGATCTTTTACGGCGACAAGGTGCCGTTCTCGGATCTGGGTGAGAAGCAAAGAGTGTGTTGGGGAGAGGTGGGTGGGGTTACGTACTCATTTGTTGCTTGGCTTATGTACGGAGCAATTTGACATTAGCCCGCGCACTCCTGCTGCGCACTCCTGTCGAGACAGAGCATCTCAGGGGGCCACAGGTCACAATACGCTGTCATGTTGTGTTCTGGTTGACCTGAACGTTTTTGTGCCCCTCGTATTTCTCAATGCTGTCATTGTCAAAACGTCCATAGATGTCAAATTTGAAACGTCCACTGTCAACTATCGAGGGTCTTCTGTTGGACCGTCTGCACTGCGGTAAGGCCTTGACCAGGTATTTAAAAGTCTTGAACGAACGTGAGCGTTGTATCGTACTCGTATACAACACAAAACCAGGGCTTTCACTTCACGGGTCATGATCCGGCCCGCGGGTCGGGACAGCGAGTTTTCGAAAATTCACGGATCGAGTCGGGTCGGGTCGGGTCAGGAAGGCATCCAAATGTCATGGGTCAGCTCGGGTAGGGTTGGACTTGTTCAATCCTCACGAGTTGGGTCGGGTCACCCTGTTCCCATCCGACCGGCGAAAAGTGATCCGGCCCGCGAAAAGCCCTGCTAAAAGCAACAACGACGTTCTCACCTTTCGGCCCGTTTAAGCGTTTCGTTCTTTGCTTTTGTAACGACCCCCTTCCACCCCCACTGCTCAGGCATAAGCCCTGCCCTCTGCGGCCACCTGGAGACGCTGAGCCTCGCTTACTCAACATCCGTACAGGCAAGTGCATGATAACGAATATTTTATACAAGGGCTCCGCTCTGCGGGCGGCTGACGCCGCCCGCTACGCTCGCGCAAGGCAAGGAAGAATGCAACTAAAAACATGTAAAGGGGGCAGAAAGAAGAGGCCCATGATTTGGTGCGAACAGCGATTTGATAATGCCAAGAGCTGCTTGTGCAGAGCAAATTGCCCTGTTGTGCTCAGCTGTGCGGTGCGCTTGTTACCGGTGTTACGTTCTGATCGGCAGTACGGGGGTACTATTGCGTGGGGGAAAAACAGGGGGACCGTGAGAGATCAAATACATGTAGAAAAAGAGAAAAAAAGAAAAGTAGTACACAACAACACGTACTATACCCGGTACTGCTCTATGTTCGAAAGAAAGCACACAGCGCATAATAGCTGTTGGTGGTTGGCTTCATGGACAAAGACGGAGCAACAAACAATAAGGGATAAAAAAACGAAGAAAATGATGGAACGGAAGTTAAAAAAGAGTAGAAATCAAAGAAAAGGTGGAAAGGTACAGGAAGTAATAGAAGGCGGTGTTGAGATGGGAAGTTGGGAGAGGCCAGGGCGGCGCCAATCGAGGCCGCGCAGGAAAAAATGAAAGAAGTCAACATGAAACATGAAATATAGGCAAGATGTAAAGCACAAGATAGTTTATAACGTATATTAATGCCAACGGAAACCAAGGCAGATTCGTAGTGAATCAACTCCAGCACTTTGGTAGGGCACAAATAACGAAAGAAATCTCAAGAAGATGGTTGCACGCCGTTGTGTTAAGGTATTAGTGGGGCATTAGTCCGTTTGACCACTTGCAAAAGGTTAACCAATAGCTTACCCAAACTAAGCCTTATAACACTCTCCCCCCCTGAAACGGCGGGATAGCAGGTCGGCCGGATATACGGCGGACCTCTGTCAATATCCAAGCCGTTTCATTTCCTGGGGATACCGGGGAGAGTATTTTTCAAGTTCGCCATGGGGAAATCTGAAAAAGTTTATTATGGTGGATGTGGGGATCGAACCCACGACCCAAAAACCCATGGTCTGTCGACGACGCCATTTGTTAAGGATTTAGTGGGGCATTAGTCCGTTTGACCACTTGCAAAAGGTTAACCAATAGCTTACCCAAACTAAGCCTTATAACAGTTGACAACGACTGACGTCTATGACGAACTATACGTGCGTAGGGCATACAAAGGTAAGCGTGGAACACGAGACATAGTACGAAACCGTCACCCAAACTTCATCGGCACCACGACCGTCCCACGCTCGACCTATATATGGATCCACCAGGGCGTCCGCTCGATCCACCAGAACGTCTACCCTCTACTGACTTAGACTGCTTCGATGGGGAACAGCGGTAGATGGACGTCATAGTAGCTACTTAAATCTATCACAAAGTATTAACCTGTGTAGAGCAACCGGCCGGGAATAAACACGCGTAGAGGTAATAACCAGGTGCCTGGCAGAAAACGGATAAATAAGGCGAAAGCCGTGGCTGGGTCACTACACACAAACATGCCCAACGAAACGCAGCGAAACTCCCACCCTCAATTGGAGAGAAACAGGACAAAACTAAGGGAGAATTCGATGGAAACCCCGCCCGGTAATTGAAGAAAAAAAAAAAAAAGAACTCCGCCCGGAAATCGAAAAAAAAAAAAGTACAATCGGTGGAACGAAAACGTCCGTAAACGCATGTGAATGAACGTTTCCGTGTAAACCCTCTGAAAAGGCATGCCACATGAAATAAATGAGGTGCAACCCAAGCGGAACGTGAAACCCCCAAAAAACGATGCAAGGAACTAGCTTCTAGGCGTAGACACTAACACAAAGAGCGTATGGCTGGAGGAAGACGAAAAATGCTTGAAAGGGAAACGTTTCGCAAAACGCAGGAAATTGCAGAAGGGGAGACGAAAAACTAATGATTCCAACACCAGGCGGGAGCATGAGTACGTGAAGACGCCGTTACCCAACATTCCTAAGTAAGCTCGTAGAACACCAGTCCTAGAGACAACCGTGGTTTAAACAAAAGGAGCAATTTTTATCAACACCAGACGGAAGGGTGACTGTTGTAACCTCGCGTTACACAACAACGCTGGGAAACCTCGTCGAACACCGGTAGGCGACGGGAAACTGAGGGAGTGGGTTTGGAAGAATACTTGAAAAAGATAACCAACGTGGAAAAGGAACGACATGTCTCGTCAAACACACAGGCAAATCCCAGGGATACGTCAGTTCTAGATACGACTGCGCTATTAACAGAAGTACACGCAACTCCCCGAAAACAAAAACAAAAACCAACGTGGAAAAGGAACGACATGTCTCCTCAAACACACAGGCAAATCCCAGGGATACGTCAGTTCTAGATACGACTGGGCTATTAACAGAAGTACACGCTACTCCCCGAAACACAAAGACGCTAGTTAACGTCGCCCAGCACCGGCAGCCGGCGCGAAACACGGACAGTGGTTTCGCAAAAGCATGTGGTAAGGAATAACCAAAGGGGGAAAGGAAAGACGCGTCTCCTGTAACATACGCACGGGCGAAACTGGCGAATCCCACGCACACGGCAATCGTAGGAACGATGGCGGCTTTTACGCGAAGCACACGCTATGCAAGGACTTGCGACAAGGACACATAATAATTTCAAGCGTGCGAGACGTGAGGTACCATTTACACCTACATTTATGCGGACACATGACTATGGCACCCCCCCCGTTACATAACAACCTCAAGAAAGCACGTTGATGTGCGGTAGTCGGCGCGAAACTTGAGCGACTAGGTTCGCAACATACATGCCATAACAAATCATTATGGCGCGACCCCGTATCACAACAACGCCAGTTAACCTCGCCGCGCACGGGGACTAGGGACGAAACTGTGCGAGTGGGTTAGAAAGAAACACGCCATACGAAAAAACCTACGGGGGAGCCGTAGGACGTACCTACTCAACGACGTACATACGGGCGAAAATGCACCACATACGTACGGGCGAACATGGCAAAGGCTACACACACGTCAATCGTAGTTCACACCGAGCTTTTGAGACGAACACGCTCAGTGAAAGAAGTCACGAAAACGACAAACACGAATCCCAAGCGTGCAAGTCGTGAGCTACCGAAGTTGGTGTGCAACAGAATATTAACTCAAAAGCATAAAACTCAACGACCCTTTATGCCAAAGGAAAGTATAGGAGGACACGTAAGGCAAGCATGGCGATGGGTGCAAAGCACGAAGCCGGATGGACAGGAAGCCGATGACACGCCTTCTGGAAGGACGCGGGAATCTCTTCCCGGGTCTGAGCGACATTGAGAATTGAGCTTGAAGCCGCGGAAATCTCTTCGTCTTTGCACGAGACGAAGGTAAGATTTTCGGGACGACGGCGCGGCTTGGCTAAGCGCAGGAAACAGCGCTTCATGTGAATGGATTGACAAATTCCTGAGAGGTGGTTGTAAGCAGGACAGCATAACAGAGGCGGTGGGATTTGACAGAAATGAGTGTTATGCGTTGTAACGTAGAAAAACATAGTGCAAGAGGGGGAGTATACTGTGGCATGTGCTTTGGTTGGAAGGAGGGGACAGTTTAACGGGTTGGCCTGAAATAGTGACTGAAATGTTGATGTTGTAAATCAACTGTGCAGCAACGATTTCCAGGTAACCGGCATGGGCGTGATAATTGGTCATGAGTTCAAGGTAATGGTGAACAGAGGCATACAATGTAGAAGGAGCGTTTAGTATCTGCACAGGCTCGATGCCGACTCCGAAGGAAATGGCGTCGTGGAAAGACAAACCTGGGTTGTTAAGCGGATCGTGCAGGTGTTGAGCGCTGTACTGTAGGATGTTCTCGCGGACGGTAAGATGCCTTTCAGGGTCACCGAAGAATTTGCGTGCAATGCATCGAAGCAGGCAAGCTCCATCTCCTACTTCGTTAACAACTGTCCAGTTGTAGTTTGATGGAGGTGGCGGAGGTGGAGGAGGAGGCAGTGGCGGTGGCAGTGGAGCAGGAAGTTGAGGAGGGAGAGAGGATGAGGCGGGATGGAGTTGCCAGCAGCGGCTTCGACGAAGGGAAGATATACAACGTTAGGAGCATGGGGCACACTATTAGCAATATGTGAAGGTGGCACAAGGCACATGATGGAGTGTCTATTATTTATTCGGCTAAGGGCAACATACAACTGGCCATGGGCAAAAATATCGATTCGCAAATCAAGACCAATGCGAGAGAGAGTTTGACCTTGAGATTTGTTAATCGTCAGGGAGTAGGCGAGGCGGAGAGGAAACTGGACACGACTGAATTTGATACCTTGACGACCGACTTGGGCGTGGAAGTTAATTCGTGGCACGAGGACGACGGGTCGATGAGGGGTGAGGAGCTGAACCTGGATAACACGAGAATTGGGAGAAACTCCCAACGAAACACCTTTCTGACCGTTAACGAGACCCTCCCCGAAATTTAAGTTTCTCGTGAGCATGGCAAGGTCGTTCGTACGAAGAACTCGTTCGTGAGGGGGAACGCCTTGAGTGTTGAGAAGATTTGAGGTGTTCAGGTGCGGCAAATGCGGTGTAGGGGTTGGACTCGTCGCTTATAAGAGAATATGAACTGAATAAAGAGTTGGATTTATCAGATCGTCTTTCGGCAATGTCCCTGTTGGCGGCGTCTATGGCCTTGTTGGTAGTGGCGAGTATAGCACGATCATGCATAAGCTGTGTGTCTTCGTTCAAGTCAGGGTAGACGAAGTTGATGAGGTCTTCAAAATTCGTGGTATATTTAAGTGTGAAGTGGCCAGTTGTAGATTTATCACTGGCGTTGGAGAGTGCAACCATATCACCGTTGGACATGTGGATGGTGGGCTGCCCGTTTTCACCCACGGCGCGTACGAAGGGGGCATAGTGGTTGTCCTCTTCATCACGTTGCGACGCAGTTAGACGTAGACGAGTGATGCTCGTCCACAGGAAGCTGGAAATGACGGCGGCCTCGACGGTGTCGGATGCGCAACCATATTTGACAACAGGGCCAACTTGCGTCCAATCTCCACTAAACAAAATAGTGTTACCACCAAAGAGCGAATTGGTATTTAAAAGATCTTGCAAGGTTTTGTTCAACGCTTCGACGCAGTACTTGTGTGTCATGAGGAGTTCGTCCCAGATGATAAGGTCACAGTTGCGGATAAGTTCCGCGCGTTGCGATTCACCACGAATATTGCACAAAGCTCCAGGCACAATGTTGTCTTCAAGTGGCAATTTAAACATGGAGTGAGCTGTCCAGCCCCCTGGTAGTTGGAGCGCCGCAATTCCAGTCAAAGCACAGCTTCAGCTTGTTCCTGTTGCCTTTTCTTGTGTGCCCTTGGGCGCATTACAAAAAAGCTCGCGTGGACGTCTATTAAAATGCAAGTTCAACTCCCTCGCATGGACGTCCATTAAGATGCAAGTTCAACTCCCAAAAAAGCAAAGTTGCAAGTTCAACTCCCAACAACAAATCCTGGAAAAAAAGAGAAAAAAAAAATTGAAAGGTTGAAAAAATGTTCAGAACATGAAAAACGACTTCGAACGAATCAAATTTAAAGGAGATAGTAGCAAATGAACGAAGAAACAACTGGAGAACGAAAAAAAATACAATAATTGACAAAATGGAAGAACCAATAAAGTGTAGAAGAAAGCAAAGAAAAGCTGGAACGGTGAAATGATGTTGCCAAGAGTTGCATGTGCAGAGCTAATTGCCCTGCGCTAGGTGCTTGTTGATGTCACGTTCTGAACGGCAGTACGTGTGATCACGACACGTACATAATGGTACCTGGTACCTGTATCATACCTGGTACTACTGCTGTATGTTCAAAAGAACGCACAGCGCCGCACGACACAACACCGCAAAACGACGGGCAAGGCACGGCACCGCACTATGCCGCGCTGCACTGCTGAGCTATGTATAGCTGGGCTGGCCTGAGCTGGGGGTGCATTGTGATCCAACAATGTAGTATGTACAAACTTATTAATAGTACCGGTACGTGGGATGATACTGCGAATGAATGTTACTGGCATGTACGAACTAATAAAAGTACCGCAAAGCACGCAGCATGGCAAAGCAGCAAAGCACGTCGAAGCACAGCGCTGCGCTCTGCTAAGCTAGAGCTGCAGGGCATCGCAGGGCACTGCACGGCGCTGCGTTGCTGCGAGCTATAGCGCTGCGGTGGGGTGCTGGGCGGTGCGGAGCTGATGGGCCAAGCCCAGATCTCAGCTGATGAAACTTCGTCAAGCACAAAAGAAATGGTGGGCTACAAGGCATCGCAGGGTACTGCACGACGCTGCGTTGCTGCGAGCTATAGCGCTGCGGTGGGGTGCTGGGCGATGCGGGGCTGATGAGCCAAGCCCAGATCTCAGCTGATGAAACTTCGTCAAGCACAACAGAAATGGTGGGCTACAGGGCATCGCAGGGCACTGCACGGCGCTCCGTAGCTGCGAACCATAGCGCTGCGGTGGAATGCTGTCCGGCGCGGAGCTGATGAGCCAAGCCCAGGTCTCATTTGATGAAACAGCGTTAAGTACAAAACAAAGGGTGGAAATCAAAGAAAAGCTAAAGCTGAACCGTTCCGCAAGTAATGCACAGGCGCCAAATTAGCGGCAAATGGAGGTTCAAAATCGTGTTTGGCAAAAAAAACAAATTTGCAGGAAGCAGCTGAAAAACCAAGAAGCAACTGGCAGAACGAGCAGAATAAAAGAAAATAATAAGGCAAAGGAAGAAGAAATCGCGAAAAGGTTCAAAATCG
This sequence comes from Undaria pinnatifida, assembly GCA_012845835.1. Classification (NCBI taxonomy): domain Eukaryota; class Phaeophyceae; order Laminariales; family Alariaceae; genus Undaria; species Undaria pinnatifida. The sequence goes on from JABAKD010000025.1 coordinate 23,071,754, forward strand.
TATTTGGCAGAAAAACCAAATTTGCAGGAAGCAGCTGAAGAGTTAAGAAGCAACTGGCAAAACGAGCAGAAGAAAAGAAAATAATAAGTCGGAGCAACAAACCAAAGAAAAGCTGGACCATTCCGCAAGTAATAAGCTCGACCGTCCGACCACGGAGATGCCAGGGATGCACCAACCGAGCGCTTTCAGCAGAAAGATATGAGTAAGTAAGTCTATAGCTCCAACCATCGAACCACCGCACCATCTAACTGTCCAGATTTTGGAGCCATACAATTATCCAACAATGGGGTCGTGGTCGGGCTTGTGCAACAGTTATTCGTGGTAGGCAGGTGGCGGGAGGGGGGATTGGCCCCTTCAAAGCCCCAAACCCCCTCCCATTTTTGCCCAAAATGGGCTTCCAGTTGTAAAAGCGTTAGGCCTTTTAGAGCTGCAATACATGTACCACATCAGTTCCAAGTCATTTGTCCCAAAAAAACGTTGGCGCAGTTCTAACGCGGTCAGGGTGGGGTTCCGTCGGAAATACAGAAGCGCTTTTTTTTTGGGCCACACGCCCCCGTTTCCTCCCTGCAGGAGCGGGCTATTTTTTTGTTGCTGTTGTTGCGTACGTAGGTCTGTAGGCGATCTTGAACGCGAAACATGTGCCACGGTCGGACCCCATCCCCTCCTCCCCCCCCCCCCCCCCCCCTCCTACGGCTCCTTTTACCGCCCTGCGGGGGCGGCGGCTAATGGTACAGGCTGCGGCAGTACCCGGTATCCTTAGCGGGGAGGATATGATAATCGGGGCTGAGACGGGGTCGGGGAAGACGTTGGCCTACTTGCTGCCCATTGTGGAGAGGGTGCTCAGGGGACAGGCCATCGCTAAGGGCTTGCCCGACGAGCTCCTCGGTGAGGTTGGTGGTGTTGACGGTTGGTTAGTGGTGGTGAATGGGAGGGGGGGGGGCTGGTCATTGTAGTTTTGATTGTGGTTGTGACGGTGTTGGTGTTGGTGTTGGTGTTGGTGTTGGTGTTGGTGTTGGTGTTGGTGGTGTTGGTGTTGGTGGTGTTGGTGTTGGTGGTGGCGGTGGCGATGGTGGGTGGGGGGGCGGGGGGAAGAGGGACGGGAAGGAGGGGAGGGGTGTTATTGGTAGTCTTAGTGGTAGTGGTGGTGGTGGTGGTGGTGTGGATTGGGGGGAGGGTTGTGTGCTCATTTGTTGCTTGCCTTAGTCATTTGATCATTGTCCACTAATCCCGTTCGAGGCGAAGCACCGTTCCTACTCCTATTTAAGACACCTCCAACATAACGGCGCTCATTGCGTTTTTTACGCATAGTTCTTGAAAACGCCGGGTGGGCGTAGGGTTCTCGTAATACCCGCATTTTTTCTGCGCATGTGTGCACTACGTAACAGCTGTCTTTCTTCCTTCCCCATGCCCTTTGTGCTCTTGCCCTGGGATACGTGTTTTTTTGTTTAACGATCCGAAGGTAACGCGCGAGGCTGGGCAATGTTCCCCGACGTGATCGTCCTCGTGCCCAACAAGGAGCTTTGCGACCAGGCAAGCATACATAATTAGGGATGTTTCGGGGGGGGGGGGGTCCTGTCTGTCTGTCATTGTTTTGTTTTTTTGTGTGTGTGGCTGACTATTGTGGGTAACCGTCCCTCTCCGATGTGTCCTGTCTGTGGCGTTTTTTCGTATGTGCTTTGGGCTTTAGAAGTAAAACTTGGGTTGTCGCTCTGCGGGTCATGATCAAGACTTCGCTGTGTTATTGGTTGTTGCGGCAGCTTGAGGTTCGTGCGGTTCATCGAAACAATTCCCCAGTCCCCTCCACATATAAAACCCCTTTCTTGTTTTTCCATGTAGACCGCCAGTCTCTATTTTCTCCTTTTTTCAGTATTCGAAGTATCTGTGTTGACGCCGTATTTTTTCGCTTTTTGCTGAAACCCTCGGTCTTTGTTTCGGTGTGCAGGTGTTGTCGGTGCTGAAAGGGATTCTCCGTGCTCTGGAGGCGGACGGCAACGCCGATGTAACTGTCACAGGTAAGCGCTATAAAACCTAACAGGTAAAAGCTTAACTTTCTTTGGTGAGTGAAGAGGGAGAGATAAATGGACATAGAGAGGAAATGAGGGTGGGAGGGATGGGGAGGGACGGAGGGAAAGAGATCGAGAGCGAGAGACAAGTAGACGAATGGGTGGATGACAGAGAGGTAGAGAGACATAAAATGATAGATATATATATGGGCGAGGCACAAACAAAGGGTAGATAATGGGAGAGATAAGCTCCTTTTTTTTCGCGCTCTAAAAACTGACTGCCCCCCCTCCCCAACTCCACTCCACGCCACCCCACCTCATCGCAGCACGTCGCACCGCATTGCCCCACATCGCACCGCACCGTATTGCACCGCGTTGTAACACACCTAACAGCGTTACACTGAATCCCTTCTCTTTGCACCGCATCCCACCGCATTGCGCCGCGTTTCGCCGCATTGCACCGCATTCAAACAGCCGGCGCGATGTACGGGTCATCGTACGAGTACCCTTACTCTCCCAACAGGCCAGCCCCTAGCATCGTCGTGTGCACCCCATCGTTCTTGCACAAGTACACCAACATGAAGGCCATCCCTCTCTTCTGCAAGGTGGGGGTTGTTTTTATATGTTTTTGTTTGTTGTTGTTGTTGTTTCGTTATTGTTTTGTTTTGTTTTGTTTTGTGTTGTTCGTGTTTGGTCTGGTTTGGTTTGCCATGTTTTGTCCTACTTCTTGCGGTGTTTTTTTTGTTTGTTCGTTTTGTTTATCGCCAACCGTTTACCTCTAACCCTTCACCGGGTTAACCACAAAAAATTTCCCGTTTCTCGTCAACTGTTAATGGTGTCGAAGGCCACTACCTTGGTCATGGACGAAGCGGACATGCTGATGGAGGGGAGCTATAAGAAACAGCTCGACGACATCCTAGTCGCCTTCAGACGCGCCGACAGGACCCAGGTGGAGGAGGAAGGGGAGGGGGGGGTTACGCTTCGCGACATCGCAAAAACACAGTACGGTAAGTTTTTTCAAAACGCGCTTTTTTGTCTTCTCCTTTGCCGGCTCCCCTCCTCACGCGCGCGGCCACCACCCTGCGCACCTGGCAGACGTAAAAAAAAAATCTGCCCCCCCCCCCTACGCAACCCCTACCACACTTCCCTCGCTTGCCTTAATCCTCTTTTAGCACCGTAGAATGTGTCCCACACTAAGCGTAAGCATTTTATCTCCACAAACGTTGACGCGGTTTTGAAAGGGTTACTGTCCCCCCTCATCGCGTCCTGCCCCAACACCCGCCGCTCCCCCAACCCCCTCCCCCCCACACCCCGCCCCACCCAAACCTCGAAGGAATCCCTTGACGATCTAACATTCTTGTTGCTGATTCCTTTTGTCGTCGTGTTGTTTTTTTCGTTTGTTTTTTTTGCCACGATTAATTAAAAAACGAAACGGAAACGGAAACGGAAACGGAAAAAAAACCGGCTGTCGCAGTACTGGCAGCGGCGACTCTCCCTACATACGGTCTCAAGTCGGTGGACCAGTACATCAAGAGGGCGTTCCCCGCGGCCAGGAAGATCCAGCAAGTGCACATGCACCGACACCACCCAGCCATTCGGCAGGTACTATATGTGTATGTCATGCAGTTATGTGGCAGATGCCATGCAAATGTCGTCATGCAATCAACCCTGTTTACCGTGTGCATCATGACGTCGACGATGCCATTGATGTCCTTCCCCGCGGCGTAGAAGATGCAGCAAGTGCACATGCACCGGCATCACCCGGCCATTCGGCGGGTACTGTATGATGCTATTGTGTGTGATAGATGCCACGCAAAATGTCGTTGTGCAATCAACCATGGTATCGTGTGCATCATGACATTATCGATGTCATTCATGCATGTATTCCCAGATGCAGCAAGCACACCTGCACCGGCATAACCGGTCCATTCAGCAGGTGCTATATATAACGCTGTTTTGTGACAGATGCCACGCAAGTGTCGTCACGCACAATCAACCATATTTGTCGTGTGCGTCATGATATTAAACGACGCCGTCATGCCGCCAGCCATCCATGCCATTGCTCGCGGCGAGGAAGACGCGGCAAGCACGCATGCACCGGCATCACCCGGCCATTCGGCAGGTACTGTATATCAGGCCATCATGTGACAGATTCCACGCAATGTGGTGATGCCGTGGACGCCTTGCCTCGCTTCCGGCGAGGTGCACCCCTCCATTTTGTAAGGCTTCCTCGCTTGAAGAACTCCGCCTCTGACCCAGAATCTGAGCGTGAGATAAAAAAGCGAAAGAGCAACTGGACGAGATCAAATCTGGGGGCAAAGGTATCCACCCAAAACATACGTTAAAAACGAAAAAAGGGTGTTCAACTCAGACCCGGGCTACGGTTGGGGGGGGGGGGGGTCACTTTTGGCGTCTTTGCTTGCAGTGCCTCGGTGTCACTCGCACAAGTGACCCCCCCCCCCCCCCCCCCCCGCCCCTGTTCTCTTGCTGTTGCAATTTTTTCAACATGAATTGGAACGGAATGGTTAAGCTATGAAGCTGCGCGTAAACAATCTTCCCAGCTCCTCAGAAGTGTTGTGGTCTAATTCCAAGTGTTTTGCTCCCATGTCGGGAGTGCGGTGCTGAAAGGCTTAAAAAGTCCGAAAACACCCGATGAACGCGGCGATAGAGGTCACTCTTCTTGGATGGTATTCTTTTCGGAAGGATGGGGCTCCTCATAAGCGCCAAATCGTCGAAAATTTTGTCGAACCTTATTTTTTTTGGCGAATATTGTTTGTTTTTGTGTACCTGGGCCATGGGTTTTGTTGATTGATATTTTTTTGCTGGGAGGGTGAGGTGTGCTGCAGAGGCAGAGCTTCAAAAGTGAGGAACCTCAGAAAGTATGGGTCAAACATGCCATGTCGTCAACCATGCCATGTCATCAACCATGCCATGTCGTCAGCCATGTCATGTCGTCAACTATGCCACATCGTCAACCATGTCACCCCGCCAAACAGTACGAGTAGGCACCAATAAAGAATGACACAATGACACGCGTTGTCGATATGCTATCATCAATCATGTCATGCTGTTACTGGTATCAACCAAAGTGACATGATGTGTTTCGACCCATGTTGTCAGTATCAACCATTGACTGTGTGTTGTTGTTGTTGTTGTTGTTGTTGTTGTTGTTGTTGTTGTTGTTGCTGTTGCTGTTGCTGTTGCTGTTGCTGTTGCTGTTGCTGTTGCTGTTGCTGTTGCTGTTGCTGTTGCTGTTGCTCTTGCTCTTGCTGTTGCTGTTGCTGTTGCTGTTGCTGTTGCTGTTGCTGTTGCTGTTGCTGTTGCTGTTGCTGTTGCTGTTGCTGTTGCTGTTGCTGTTGCTGTTGCTGTTGCTGTTGCTGTAGCTGTTGCTGTTGCTGTTGCTGTTGCTGTTGCTGTTGCTGTTGCTGTTGCTGTTGCTGTTGTTGTTGTTGTTGTTGCTGTTGCTGTTGCTGTTGCTGTTGCTGTTGCTGTTGTTGTTGTTGTTGTTGTTGTTGTTGTTGTTGTTGTTGTTGTTGTTGCTGTTGCTGTTGCTGTTGTTGTTGTTGCTGTTGTTGTTGCTGTTGTTGTTGTTTTTGTTTTTGTTGTTGCTGTTGTTGTTGTTATTGTTGTTGTTGTCGTCGTCAGCAATTAATATCAGCGATGGCACCAACTGAACCGTGCCAAAGATGCCATTCGGCCATGTCGATGTGTTAATCAGCCGTGTCGTCATCTCATCAACCATATCATATCCGGCAGTCGCCAGCGATGCGATCAACCATGATGACGTCGTGCCACCAATATTTTCGTTGTTGACGCCAGCCATGTCAAGGTGTCATCAACCATGTTACCAAGTTAATGGTTACCTGATATTAATTAACGTTGTCGTCGTGTCGTCAACCATGCGATCAAGACACCGCAACGGGGGAGGGACAGGTTCGGGAGCGGGGAGCGGGGTTACAGGAGAGCGGCTCGCTTGATGCTAATATAGCGGCTAGTGTCGGTAGCGGACTGACGCTGACACCATGCACACCCCCCCCCCGCCACCCCCCTTAAATGCTTCTGGCAGGAGTTCATCGAGGTTGGCGGCCAGGTTTTCGATAAGATTCAGGCGGTGATCGAGCTGCTCGCAGGTGAGAGGCATGCGGGTGGGACTGGGGGCGGGGGAGCGGGGGGCGGTTGGAGGATGTTGTCCGTACTATCTGTTATTTCTTGTTGAGGATGGGGGGATGAGTTGACCCCGGGGGGGGGAGGTTAATGGTCCCCAGATTTTTTGGCGACGAGCTACGACTTAGAATTAGTGTGAGATTTATTTGCAGCGCACACTACGTCCTGTCGGCAAACGTGTCGGCGCTGCAGCCGTAGGTCATGTAGTAGCTGGCGTTGACCAGAGGTTGGCAGCCGTAGGTCATGTAGTAGCTGGCGTTGACCAGAGGTTGGGGAAAAAAAAACCAAAAAAATACAAGAGTTCATTAAACTCTCACAGCACAGGCGTCGAAGCTGCCGGTGCTGATGGTTTCGTGTCCCCTAGTAAACCCCGAACTATCCAGTTGAGTCGTTCTTGTGCTACAAATATCTTGGCACTTCCCAGCGCAGCAAAGGCAGATACCTCTACGTAGCAGAAACTCCTGTTAATTATATTTCACCGATATATATAGTCTTTTGGGGGGGGGGGGGCAGATAACTTGGCCTTTGGGAAAGAAAAAATATCAAGATCCTTGTATCATACCAGGTATCATGCGCCCGTATGCAGCAAATACACACGATATATATACATACGAGGGGGCTCATGCTTCGAAGTATGATAGTATCCAGAACCAAACAAGGTGACCCAAGAAGTGGGGAATATATATATACATTTGTTGGTTTTGTGTTTATCGCGTGCTGTGAGTACTGCGGCCCTCCGTAATAGGAGAAGCCCGGTGTGTCGGGGGCTTTCCATGAAGGGTTCAGGAGAGGAGAGGAATAGGTAGGTATTATTCTGAGACAGCATCTGCCGAACGCGATGTACGCGTCTGATGATCGCGCTTTTCCGATGGGGGTTTCAATTTGTTTTTCGCCGTAGGTATCGGGGAGCGGGGAATAGAGGGGCGCGGGGGGGGAGGTGAGGTTTTCTGCGTGGCCGAGCTTTGTCAGGTTGCCTGGTTGGCTACTTCGAGCTCTGCCTGTTTGTATTTTCATATTTTTTCTTGTTTTTTTCCTTGTTTTTTGTTCACGTGTTTGTGTGTGCGCTATTTTTGTATCACTATCGGGTTTGGGCCGCTCGCACGAGTGGCTCTGTACCTCGCTGGCAAAAGGTACTTATGGCGATTTTTTTTTGTACAGCGTGTGGCTTACCATTAAAATTGCACATTCGTACCGGAAAATTAAAACAGCACGAAAAAAAGCTTATCACCGCAAACGAACAGTTGGGATCACTCGCAAGGGGGACCATTCGCGCGAGTGACCCCAAGCCGCTGCAAGAGAAGGCTCCAAACGCGAACCGCTACCGTAGCTTGGTGATGCGGTGGTTATTTAGGCGTTTTTTTCGTAGTTTTTTGTTGTTGGGCGTGTTGTTGTTAATTCTCACGCTTTAGTCTCCTTTGTTTTTCTCTTGCGCCAATGCTTTTGTTTTTTTTTTGCTGCTGTTGTTTGTTTCTTTGTTCTGGTCGATTTTTTGGCAGAGAGCGGAACGGACTCGACGAGGACGATGGTCTTCGCGAACACCGCCGCGTCTTGCAAGGTGTGGAAGTGTGAAGGGCTTTGTCGTCACCATTTTGTCGTTTTTTTAGCGAAAAGAATCCCGATTGTTTTCGTTTCGGATTTTCGCCAGCGTTATCGTTGTACGTATGAACTCTTGTACTTCTTGCCGTCGTTATCGTGATCATGGTAGTTTGATATCGTGATCATGGTAGTTTGATATCGTGATCATGGTAGTTTGATATCGTGATCATGGTAGTTCGATATCGTGATCATGGTAGTTTGATATCGTGATCATGGTAGTTTGATATCGTGATCATGGTAGTTTGATATCGTGGTCATGGTAGTTTGATATCGTGATCATGGTAGTTTGACATCGTGATCATGGTAGTTTGATATCGTGATCATGGTAGTTTGATATCGTGATCATGGTAGTTTGATATCGTGGTCATGGTAGTTTGATATCGTGATCATGGTAGTTTGATATCGTGATCATGGTAGTTTGATATCGTGATCATGGTAGTTTGATATCGTGATCATGGTAGTTTGATATCGCTATCGTTGTTGTTATCGCCATCGTATTTTCGTTATCATTCTGCCGCTACTAATAGAAACGATCGTGGCCATTGTCATGGCCACTAGCGCTATCGGCAGTCTTGAAAGGTGACGACGCCGGTCTCAATAGCCGAAATCGTAAACGTCGAAAAACGAAACCGTCAGTCTTGATAACGAAAACCGTCTCAGTCATGAAAGGCGCGGCAGGCACTAGAGTGTTTGCGCTTTCCAGTCTCTGTTGGGTTGGAAAAAAACGTGAAAAGATGGCATCATTCCAAACCGCAAGGTAGGGGGTAGCATTATTTCTGGGCCATGCGTATGGTGTTTCTGATCTCTTACCGGTCGAGCTTCTCGAAGTATGGATCTATCGGTTAGTATGACAACCTCACGAGCATATCTGGTTTAGGACTGGCGTATACCAGTGCTAAGGCTCGCCACACTTACTTCCGCTTACACATATATCTCGTGTTAACGTAACTCCTCCATTGTAGGAAACGAAACTAGGTGTACCACGCAGCTTGCACGTGTATCCACCCTAGATTTTTCGAACTCACAGCTGACGTGACGTGTTTAGGTTTAAGACTTTTTTTTTTCCTTCAAAATGCTGGTCGGGTTGCGCGAGCTAGTAAAGGCGTTCGAAGTCATCTTTTCGGGCGAGATTTTGAGCTCTCTCCTCTTGTCAGGAGCTCAGAAAATTCTTAGAATCTTCTGCACCCCTGCCGTGGTTTGGCTCTCACGATTGAAACCGACGAAGGTCGTGTATGTGCCAAGGCCAACCAACCCATTTACGAACACCGTGGTACCTGGCAGTAGATTAGAACATGAAAACATGGTAGGGAAACGCATGCGTAAAAAACCCTACTTTTTCGCGGACTTTCATGGGTTGGGTTGGCCTTGGATTGTGAGTCTCGACGGTTTCAATACTATTCTTAATACATCTTCCTACCCAATTCCTACCGAACCAAAAGTTGGTACGTCGCAGACACGCTCAATTGTCTCAAAACGCGAAACCGCCGCTCTCAACAGCTGAAACGGTCCGTCACAAGAAGCGAAACCTTATCCCTTCAATTTCGAAAAGCGAAATTGTTGAGTCACTAAAAACGCGAAAACGTCAGAAAGCAAAACACGAAACCGTCGAGTCTCAAAAAAGCGAAACCGTTAGTGTGAAAACGCGAAACCGCCAGTTGTAAAGCGCGAAACCGTCGGTCTCAAAACGCGACGAAACGGTCAATCTCTCAATGCGAAACCGCCCGTCTCAAAAAAGCGAAACCGTTAGTGTGAAAACGCGAAACCGCCAGTTGTAAAACGCGAAACCGTCAGTCTCAAAACGCGACGAAACCGCCAGTCTCACAATGGGAAACCGCGCGTCTCAAAAACTGAAACCATTAGTGTGAAAAATCGAAACCGTCGGTTGCAAAATGCGAAACCGTCGGTTGTAAAATGCGAAACCGTCAGTCTCAAAACGCGACGAAACCGCCAGTCTCACAATGCGAAACCGCGCGTCTCAAAAACTGAAACCGTTTGTGTGAAAAGCGAAACCGTCGGTTGTAAAATGAGAAACCGCCGATGGTACAAAGTGAAACCGCCGGTCTCAATTCTAGAAAGGCGCCCAATCTTTCTATAGCCCCCCCCCCCCCCCCCCTACGCCTCACGAGTGGTTCTTAGTAGGATGCAGCTCACCCTTCATGCGACTCGTCGAGCATATTACGGCGCTTCGCGCTTGGTGCACGCGATGGCTGCCTGGTTGGTGAAAACCCGACGTGCTCCGTCCCGGCATAGTAGGGATGCGAGGGTCAATGGTCGTAAGACTACTGCTATGCATGATATGAGAACCCCCTCTCCCCCCCCCCCGCCCTTAACGGTCTTAAGGCTACTGCTATGCATGACATGAGTACACCCCCCCCTCCCCCGCTCCCTGATCGGCGAAAACCCGACGTGCTCCGTCCCGGCATAGGAGGGATGCGAGGGTCTATGGTCATACCACTGCGGCCATGCACAAACTGAGTACACCCCGCCCCCCTGTCCCTGGCCCCCACCCCCCCTCCTCCCGCCGCTACAGCGCGCGCACGAAGCCCTTGCGGACGCAGGGTTTTCCGTGGTGCCATACCATAAGGAAACCGTCCCCCTAGAGCGCTTGGAGAATCTGCACGCCTTGAGGAGCGGCAGGGCTAACATTCTCGTGTGCACAGACCTCGCTGCTAGGTATGATAGAAAGTATTGCATTAGCCAAGTGATGTGATCACAGGATGCTTGTGGTTGGGTTGGGTTGGGTTGGGTTGGGTTGGGTTGGGTTGGGTTGGGTTGGGTTTGGTTGGGTTGGGTTGGGTTGGGTTGGGTTGGGTTGGGTTGGGTTGGGTTGGGTTGGGTTGGGTTGGGTTTGGTTTGGTTGAGTTGGGTTGGGTTGGGCTGGGCTGGGTTGTCTAGTCTTGTCTTGTCTCGTCTCGTTTTGTCTTGTCTTGTCTTGTCTTGTCTCGTGGTTCTTTCTCGCTCCCTCCCTTCCTCCCTCACCCTCCCTTCATTTTGCCTCTCCCTCTTCTGGCCTTTTTTAATCATTAAGGGGGATCGATGTGCCGTCGGTGACGCACATCGTGCAGATGGAGATGGCAACCAACGTGGTGAGCTTTACGATACTTGGAAACCACCGTGCCAGAGTATCTAACATCGTTGAAAATATATCCTTTGTATTTTACGACATTATTATACACCTGCGCCATAGAACCGCTCGTCGGGGCTCATTGTACATGTTTTCGCGACGTCAGGTGTCAGATATAGAACTTCTCAACGGTACGTTATACGGTAGAGGTTAGCGGTGCTCTAGATTCTTCTGAGACTTACTACTTGTGGTTTGGGACGCGTGCTACGATACAGGTCGCGCTTTTTCGTTTGAAACGGTTTTTGAATGGTGGGGCTGCTTAGCCCCCCCAAAAAAATCGTCCGACTTTGTTTATTGATTTGCTACTGTTTTGTTGCATGCCGAAGCAATGGGATTTTTCATCCGCGATAAAGCAGGTTTGTTTTTGTCCTCCTTCAGCTGTTGGGTTAAGAAGGACATGTCTTAAGCTGCGAAAGTGGGTAGCCTCAGAAAAAAAAGTGGTGCACCTCTAGCGCAGCACGCGTCTTGGGGGACCCTTTATCTTTAAGCTATCCAACAACGATTTTTTTTTTGAACGGAGAGTCATCTCACTGGTAGTGGTGCCGCGCAGATTCTGAAAATTTTCTGCGTTCCTACCATGAGGAGCTCAACATCTCACCCGAAGCACATGGCTTCTTCGAAGGCGTTATTTCGCGCAATCCGACGGGCACTTTTATGCGCTATTAATAGTCCGAAAACAAACAAATACTTGTAGAAAAATCGGACTGAAACCGGTAGTTACGGTAGTTGCAGTAGGTCTTCACTTAAGGAGCTCAACCGTACCGCACTATGAGGGGATGCCTCAATCGTGAAAGTGCAAACACCCCTGCCGCACAATGTGCAAAAACCCCTGCCGCGCTATAAAGGGATGACTCTTTGTCGTGAAAGTGCAACCCGATCAGGAGAAAAAGAAAAAAACGTGGCCTATCATATCATAGATATGAAAAAAAGCACATTGCAAAAACGCGAAAAACGAAATTCCGACAACCTTGGGTTAAGGATTTCCGTCATTTACAAACCATTCAAGCCAAAAAGAGGTACCAGTATATCATGAAAGCCAAAAAAAGGTATACCTTAATACCTCTATTGTGGCGCGCGACAAAATGAGAGTCTCTCATAAGCTATTATGACACTACGTAGCATCCCCCCCCCCCCCCCCCCCTCCCCGTCCACCGCCACCGCCTCCGCCGGAATCGTGCTCGCAATGGAAACCCCGTTTCTTTTCGTTTGTTGCTTTGGGGGGATAAGTTCATCATCTTCGCCCCTCCCCCCCCCCCCCCTCCCCCCCTTTTTCCGCCACCGCCACGCCATCACCGCCTCCACCGCAATCTGTAAACCCCGTTGTATTTTGTTGTATGTTTTGTTGTTGGACGGCGATAGGTTCAACATCTCCACAGGCTAGGCCGTGCGGCTAGGGCTGGAAGGACGGGTAGGGCTACCAATTTCTACGATGACTCCACTAAGGCAAGCGGCGCTGGCAGAGGGCGTGGGCGGGGGGGTTGAACGGGGGGTCGGGGGGGTTGGGGGGGGAGGGGGGGGTTGTAGGGGGGTGGAGGGCTGGAGTTTGGTTTGGGTGGAAGAGGGGGGGTGCGGGGGCTGGAATTGGGGGAAGGCGGGGGGGTAGGGGCGTGAAGAGTTGAGAGTGGGGGGGCTAGAGTTGGAGGGGGGGCTGGGGAGGTACGGGGAGGGAGGGGGCCGCGGGGGGGGTGGAGGGGGGATTTCATCCTTCGGAGCTGTAGGATGAAACTCATCTGAGGGCTAACGTAGTCTAAACAACGTTTACGTTTTGGCACCCTATAATGTTACATCTACTCGTATTTGCGGTTCTAAAATGCTGTTCCTGGGTAAAAGAAGTAATCTTGAGTACTGCTTTCTTTCTTCCCCTCCCCCCGTCCCCGCCTCGCCTCCTGTATACATTACGATTGTAAACACACACAGGATCTGGTGGAGTCCATAAAAAACGTTGGCGAAGGTTCTCGTCTGGATGGTTCCTTCAGTCGCCAGCGCGGCTTCCGCAAAAAGTTTAAGAAGTACGGCCCGAGCCGAACGTTCCAAGGGGAGACCTACCAAAAGGAACGAAACCCTCGAGGAGCCGGTAGGCGGTAGGTGTGGGGGGGGGGTCGTCTGGGCCGAGGCATGGTAAAGGGGTTAGCGTTTAGGGCTCTCGCGCGAGCGAGCGGCTGCTACCCTGTCTACCCTGTTATTTGCAATCTCAAGCGGCTTTTGTGTTTTTTTTCATTTTTTGATGTTGTTGAAGGCGTCGCCTCCTCGGAATTTTGCTTTTGTTACACTGTGCCAACGGAATGCTTTCAAACTCCGGTTGTTGAGGAGCGAGGATACAAGGGCACTCGCACGAGACGGCCGGCATTCAACACTCGCGCGAGTGACCCCCGAGCCACTGCGACCAAAAGGTCCTTAAAAGGAACCCCCCCTACCTTGGGTAGCCTTACTGCAACAAAAAGACCCTTAAAAAGGGACCCCCCTACCTTGGGTAGCCTTACTGCGACAAAAATATCCTTAAAAAGGGACCCCCGCCCTACCTCGAGTAGCCTTGGCTCTACGTCGGTAGGCAAGATCCCGACGAGCCCTCTCTGAATTCACCACTGCCTCGTGGTACGATCGAGGTGTACCACGTTTTTTCTGGGGTTTTCCTCAATTTGGGAGCTTAACCCCTTTGGAGCCCCCGAACCCCTCCCTATACTAAATCCAAGTAATTTTGTCCCCGAAAAAGGGTTTCCAGTTGTAAAGGGGTTAAAGACGTCTCCGGAAAACCGATTTGGAGAAAAATAAAGCTTCTACCGTACCGGATGAAAAAGTCGAACGGCCTAGGCATACAACGAGAACCATGCAAAAATGGTGCTTGGTACACTGTAACCAATTTCCGAAGATTTTTAGGGTTCAGCAGCCCCTTGTTCAGAAACCGTTTGAGGCGAAAAGTGGTACCGCTCTATCGTAGCACGTGTCCAAGGATATTGACCCGGAAATCAGGCCCAGGAGGCGTGTTTGTTGTGCGTGTTGAACACCAAGGGGTGGGGATAGTAATACGGGGGAGGGGTGGGGGCGGGGATGGGGGGTGGGAACGGGTGTGTGTGTGTGTGTTTTTTGCCGCCCTCGGCTGTGGTCGTATGGCCATAGACCCTCGCATGCATTCCCGCAATGCCGGGACGGAGCACGTTGTATTTTTGACCGGCCAGGCACGCATTCACTTGTGCACTAAGAGCGAAGCGCCGTGAGGGGGGTCGGCGAGTCGCATGAAGGGTGAGCTATGAGCTGTATCCTTGGGTTGAGCATGTGGTAGAGGTTGGGATTGGGGATGGTGGGGTGAGACGGCGGGTGGGGGTAGAGGTGGAGGTTGAGTGATGATTGCGGACCAGGATTGTGGCCGGTCTTTTGGGCGTCTGAGGACGAGACGGGATGGAGAAGCGCGCGGGGCGATGATAGGGCGTGAGCAGGGTTAGGGTTAGGGTAAGGATTTAGGCAGGAGAGGGGGGCAGGGGCAGAAGAGGCGGGAGGGGCGGGGCGGGTGTGTGTGAGAGCTGTGGAGCGGTGGTGTGAGGTGTACCGGTACACATTTACAGCTGTTTTTTGTTGATTCTGTGAACCCCTGTGATATTTGAGAGGGAAAACTTGATGGAACAAATAAACGATTGCAGCATGGAAAACGCGAAACAACACAGAAAGCTGGATCAGGGAACGGTCTATTTCTCTCCGAGCTGCAACCCAAGGATTTGTTCGATGCACGCGCGCGGCACGGTACTACTCGCGCTGCTGCACGCTCACACCACGCGGTTGATGGAGCTGAAGCTATCGCTTTTGTTCTGGTCGTCTTTGTTGGGTCTGAAGGGGTTAATCTGTTTTTGTCGCTAGCGATCCTGCTGTACCTTGTGATTTTGGGCAGAAAAAAGGAGACCCATGTGGCCTACGGCCAGGCTGGTTCGATGGTGTGCCATTTGGAGAGGTTCTGGTTACTCGACCTGTTTACTACGGGAAAAAAAACACACGCTAATTTCGAGTGTTTCTTGTCTCGGACACAAACGTGGTTGCACTTGTAAATGGGTGGACCGCTGACTTCGGTCTTTTTTGTCACAAGCAAGAGAGAACGTCTGTCAGCCGCTGAAGGAGACCAGCCGCTGTACATGAGAAGTTGAATGCGAGGCAAGGCAGCGATCGATCGAATCTCGTACATGGCCCTGTAACTGCAACGTGGTATAGAACAGGCCCAGCGGTACTCGAATCGCAGCGACCCATCGAACCTCGTATATGGCCCAGTAACTGCTTTTGAACAGGCCTAGCGGTACTCAAATCGACCCGTTGAGAGATTCATTCCTTTTCCCACCGTCGAGGAAATGGAGAGCCCCATCTCGACGGCCTGGTTTCCACCCTACACGACCCCACACCTACCCGTGATGTTGTCCGATCAGTCATTACGTATTATTTCAGAATAACGCTTTGTTTGGCGCCCATGGCGCCTTCTGGTGCCCGAAGCGCTGCAACACGGGCTCTTGGTTGCCTAACGTGAAAAGCGCTCAGGTTCATCCGACGAGGAGCTCTCAGTTTCCTCACATACGGAGCTCTCAGGTTCATCCGATGAGCTCTCAGTCACTGGAGCAGCTCTCTCTCAGCTTCATCAGAGGAGGAACACTCTCAGACTTCCAGCTTCATCGACTCCCATCTTCCTCACACGAGAAGGAGCCCTCAGAAGGTTCCCCGAGCGAGGAGGTCATATATTTATCACATGAGCAGCTATCAGATTCCTGAATGATGCAGGCCGGTTCATGCTAAATGTCCAAAAACATGTTCAGCGCGTCTAAAGTTCACAAGTTTTTTTCAAGTCAAGACCCCAAAATCTGAGAGGTACTCGTTTTTGAAGTGGAAATTTCCCCACATTAGGAGCTCTCGCCTTCGTTGCGTGAGGAGCTCTCAGATTCATTGCACGAAGAGCTCTCTTATCTTTCACACATACATGACGATTTACAAGGAGCTTGGTTACTGCGCCCGGAGAGCTCTCAGTTTCCTCACCAAAGCCCCCCTCAGATTCCTCATACTCTCAAAATTCCTTACTTACACGAGGAGCTCTCAGGTCCTTCATGCGAGGAGCTCCCAAATTGCTCACAATGAGGAGGAGCCCTGAGATCCATCACACAAAAGGATATCCGAGATTCCGCTCAGGAGGAGGAGGAAGAGCTCTCAGATTCCTCACACGAAAGGAGCTAGACGCATGCATGCTACGATATCGAGGTATCACGGAGATCCATCGTTAACAGGGGTAAATGCCTCATCATGATGTTGCTGCAAAAATTTCACCGTAAATTTCTCATAATTTTCGCAATATCTCGGCCAGAACAATCATATATATACGAAGTATTTATTTTTCTTGTTTTTTTTTATTCCTGCGCCGTGACCGTACGGTAAGGCCTAGACTATGCGAACAATCCAAGATCTATCTATCGTTTTTCCCATTGTCGACGAAGAATTGACAAGAGTTATGACCCCATAGACTAGTCTAGGCATTTACCCCTGTTTGTTAACAGCGGATCTCCGTAAATAATAATAGCACTTTCGTCTGAAAAATGGTTTCTGAACGACGGGTCTATTAATAGTTAACCCAAGCCGTCGGAAAAAAGACACATTTTTTTGTGCATCATTCTCGTTGTGTATCCTAAGCCATGATGAGGATTTTCATCCGGGGTGTTTTAGCAGTTTGTTTTTGTCCCTCAAGTCAGTTCAGTTTTTTTAGGAGAGGTCTTAAGCTGCTGCTCCCAAATTGTGGAGCCTCGCAGAACAAAAAAAAAAGGGGGTGCATGCACCTCTATTATTGCCGTAGCACGCGTCGCTATCCAGCTCCCTCCGTGGTACACGAGGGACACCCTCCGATTCGTCGAACGCGAGGATCTGTTCGATTCCTCACATGAGCAACCCTCAGATTCTTCACATACATGATGAGCATCCCCTCAGATTTTTCACGACACGAACGAGGAGTATTCAGGTTCCTCATACGAGGAGCCTCTCAAGTTTCTCACATGATGATGACGGGCTTTCAGCTTGCCCACATGGTGAGGTGCTCTCAGGTCAAGGCCATGAGGAGCTCTCAGGTTCCCCACACATTGAGGGGGCTATTATATTGGCATACGTAAGGTGTAGTCTAGGCGCTCTCAGCTTCATCTAAAGACGATCTTTCAGGTAAATCATCACATACATGAGGCCCTCTCAGATTCCCTACGCGAAGAGTCCAGGGAGCTCTCATATCCCGTGTACCTACGGAGCTGATCAAGGCTACGGTAGGGGGGGTACCCTCTTTTACACTGCCGGGTGTGAGCCACTCGTACGAGTGACTCGGTATCTCACTGTCGAAAACACGTTTAGCGATTTGTTTGGCGTAGCGTAGCTGACTATCCCATTGAGGGTTCGTATCGTGAAATATCAACAACACGAAAGCCTATGACAGCAAGGAACAGCGAGGTCACGCGCGCGAGTGACTCCGAACCACTAAAGGACGACCCCAAAAGGGAGCCCCCTACCGTAGCATTGGTCAGCTGTCAGCTTCCCCACACACATCAGGAGCCCTCATATCCTACGCGTGAGGAGATAGATGCATCCCATCGAAGAGTGGACCTTTCCAATCCAGCACATACATGGGGAGCTCTGAGATGCCTCCAACATGATGATGAGAAGCTCTCAGATTCATGTGTATGAAGACCTTCTCTTCAGGTTCTTCACATGATGAGGAGCTCTCAAGTCAGGTTCTCCACACACGTAGGAGGAGATCCCAGACAAGGGTCTCTCTCACATCTCGAGCTACAGCACATACTTCGCCCAAGACTCGACGTTGATAAAAACGGAACCGCCGCAACCCCGTGACCAATCCAGGCACCCGTAAACGATATCAACAACAGGCATGTTGCACGGCGCCTCTGCTTCTTTTTTTGCGGTAGAAGAAGTAGTCCTCTCTCTATAGCAAAGGTTGAGCAGTGCCGGTTGCCCACCATCACGCCCCGGCATATTAACTTCACACACAAGAGATGGGAATAACCGCCAGCATGAGGTAGTACGCGGAGTGGCGCCTGTTCCCGCTGCAACAACAAACTTAGTTACTTATTGTAGCACTTGTGCCAGAGTATTTTCCGGCTGGTACATACCGGCGCTACCATCTAGAGGGGACGCTGTTACTGCCGTACACACATGATGAGACCGCAAAGAAAGACGAGTCAGTATATCATAGCTCATTAGCGCCTTAGCTACACCCAGAAACCCGTTTTTTTTCTAAATGCTTGGAATCAAGTTTATCTGGGGGATTTTTGGGTGAGATCAAGGCTGCGGTAGGACACGGTACCCCCAATTTCGCGCGAGTGACTCTAGACTGCACCTCTCGAACCGACAAAAACATGTTCTCGGGGGCGTTTTTTTTGTTGTTGCAGAGCGTATCTAGCTAACCATCGCCTCCCTTTTCGTTTTAATATAGAGAATGAACAGTAAACAAGCACAAAAGCCTGTGACCGCGCAAGGAACTTGAGGGGGTCACTTTCGCGCGAGTGATACACCGAGTCACTGGAAAAAAAAAGTGCCCGCGAAAGGGGGTAGGACAGGATAAACCCCGCACTACCGTACGTAGCATTGGTCGCCCGAGCTCTAAAAAAGAGGATATAATTGAGGACCCCCCACCGCCTCCTTCAGAAAATAGGTACTGCCGCACGGACCCAAAAACAATAAACTCTGTATCATACCGAGGCATGGCTGAGAAGCACACCTACTACTGCAATCAATACATTCTTTGGGGAGGGAAACCTGAGCCTGGAATTACAGAGTGTTTAGGGCATTTTTTTGCAGAGTAGTAGGTGTGACGGGTGAGGGTGGATCTTTTCGACTTTAAGATTTCATAGTAATGTCATGCAGCGCTACTATCAATATAATTAAACCATTAAAAGAAAAAAAAACAGTTTATTACACGCGGCTAGATCAGCGCTCCGTAGCAAGCCTAGCGGGGTCAGACGCAAAACAAGAGCAGCAGCAGCAGCAGCAGCAGCACCGAGAGCCATCCCACGGGTAGGGCCGCAGAGGTGCGTGTTATACGATAGAAGAGGAGGCATACCTTTTTTTTGGCTGAAATGGTTCCTGAATGATTGGGGCTCCTTAACGCCTTTACTACTGGAAACCCTTTTCGGGGGACAAAATTACTTGTGAAGCTAGTATCTAGGGAGGGATTTTGAGGCTCTACATGGGTTAACCCAAAATCGTCGGGTTTTTCTTTTTCTTGCTTGTTTTTTTTTTCTAGACTGATTCTCTCGGCGTGTACCTCTTGCGTGTACCTCTCGGCCATAATATGGGACTTCGCATCTCTGGTACTCAGCAGTTATGTTTTTCTCCTCCTGACGAAACCAGTTTTTTGGGAGAGATCTTAAAACATCCCAATTAAATGAGCAAACCCTCAGAAAAAAAGTGGAGCACCCCCATCATAGCTCGAGTCTGCAGCAGATTCCAAGAATTTTCTAAGCTAGCTCCACATCTCGCCGAAAACGTGACTTCGATGACGTTCGTTCGGACAACTCCGGACAACACTCTCTCTAGGCGCTATGCATAGTCCCTAAACGAACATGACGCGTGGTGTGACAAGAGGTATCAATAGCAGTTACTTTTCGTACCTGAAATGGTTGACGGATGACGATCCAAAATGGTTGTAGAATGAGGTCATTTCCCCCCCCCCCCATTTTTTCTCGCCGTGTATACCTGAAAGCCATGGGGATTTTTCATCCGATAGCAAGTTCTTATTCTTCTTCCAAATCAGATCTTGGGAGAGAGGGCATTAAGAAAGCGCTCCCACAATTGAGGGAAAACCCCTCATGAAAAACGGTGCTGCATGAACCTCTATCGTGGCACAAACGCGTCATGTATGTGCCGTACCCTCGTACTCGTAAAAAAATATCGCACCCACCGAGAGTTTCAACCACGCTTGAGCAGCTCGACCGGTGAGAAACGTGTTGGCTCGAAAAGTGCAATACCTGCCTTGGGATGGCTAGCAACAGCAACAGCAACAGCCACGACAATGGCACCAGCAGCACCAGCAGCACCAGCAGCACCAACACCATCAGCAACATCGACATCAAAAGCAAGACCTGCTATTAGTAGAGACAACACAGCTCCTTTCAACCCCCCCCCCCCCAAAAAAAAAAAACACACACACACACCAAATTTTCCAAAAATGGCAACAACGTCAGCCGCCAAAGACCAAACAGGCACCAAAAGACGAAACCACCACAAAATACGAAGAAAAAACGCAGAAACAGCGACAAAAAACAAAACAAAACAAAACAACGTTCAAGAAATGCAGGAGACAAAAATACACCACAAAAATTAGCAAGACGAAAAACAAAAATGGCCGTGTGAGTCAGCAACAAAAAAACACAAACCCCAAGACCTAAGAAAAGAGGCCCCCTATGAAGTATCAGTAATAGTTCACTTGTACGTGGTCGGCCGATGCTATTATACGAGTACTTGTACCTGCTACGCTTCATTAGTAAAGAATACCAGGTAAAGGCAATACGAAATCACGGCAGAGAGTCAGCCAGTCGCCTCCTAGCCGTGCACGATTGCGTTCATGCGCTCTCGTGCAAAAACGAGGCGTTTCTCTCGCATCGTAGACGATGCAGCAAAGTCAAGCAGAGGCAACAACACCTTCCAATGTAGTAGTTAGTGCACACTTCGTACATTAATCCCAACAAAAAATATTCGAAGTATTCCATTTTTACGAAAAAACAAATCGTCCATGTCCAATAACGCTCTTGTCAAAAATCTTCGATGTAATCCTCCCCTCCCCCATCCACCCCCCCCACCGCCCCCGTCTCTCCCGCCCACGGCCCCTCGCCCGCCCGAGACGAAAACGCGATCCTAGTCTCTAATCCATTACTAACACACGCCGTCGTCGCTTTCTGTCTACCCCCCACCCAAGGGGAGGGGACGGTGGCCTTGCCTCCCGCTGGCGTGTCAAAACGCCTTCCTCCCTCGTCGGTAGCGGGTTCGGTTGCGCTACCCCCCTTCCCGCGAGGATCCGTCTGCTGCTGCTGCTGCTGCTGCTGGTGCTGGTGCTGGTGCTGTTGTTGGTGCTGCTGCTGTTGTTGCAGTTGTTGCTGCTGCTGCTTGTGCTGCATAAAGCGCCCGAGGAGAGACCGCAGCGCTGAGTCCGCTTCGCACTCCCCCGTGATGAGCCTGGGGCGAAGTTAGCGGCGCCGGTGGCATAATAACAAGAACAAGAACAAGAACAAGAACAAGATCAAGAACAAGAACAAGATCAAGATCAAGAACAAGAACAAGAACAAGAACAAGAACAAGAACAAGAACAAGAACAAGAACAAGAAAAAGAAAAAGAAAAAGAACAAGAACAAGAACAAGAACAAGAACAAGAACAAGAACAAGAACAAGGACATAAAAAATAAGAACAAGAACAAAAAACTCTGATCAATGACAAAAACAAGAGCGTAAACAAGAGCAAAGGCAAGGATAACGATAGGGAAAAGGGCACGGGGCAAGGGAGGTACAGTGAGTGGGGTGTCTGTCCTGCGAAGTCCGTGTGGCTCGTCGTTGGGGAAAACCCCAACAAAACCTCTGATACCCCCTCCGCCCCTGCCCACCACCACCACCACCACCACCACCACCATCTCAACACAGCTACAACTATCATTACCACAACAACCAACACCACGGCAACCACCACCACTACCATCACCCATTACGATCAATCTCCACCCCCCCTCCCCCTCCTCCCAACAAAAAAACAAACCATACCACGGGAAAGGTCTCCACGCCCCCGCCCCCGCCCCCCCGGTGGCGCTTCGCGCCTGGTACAAGCAATGCCTGCCTTGTTGGTGAAAACCCAACGTGCTCCGTCCCCGCATTGTAGGATACGAGGGTCTATACCACTATGGTCTCACAGGCTACGGCTATGCATGAAACGACTACCCACCCCCCCCACCGACCCCCCCTGCACAAAACGAAACCCCATCTCTATGCCTCCGGCAATACCTCAGAGCCCACGGTCTCCTTCAGGTGTTGCCCGATGCCCATACCCCATTCCCCCCGCCCCCGCCCCCCTCCCCTCCCTTCCCCCCTCCCCGCTCCACAAAAACCCAATGCACACCTCGCTCCAGGCAATACCCGCTGCCAGTAACATCTCGGTGCCCCCCCCTCCCCCCCCCCCTGCAAAAACATGTGGAATTCATACCTCGCTGCCGGCAATATCTCAGTGTCGATAGCCTCCTTAAGATGTCTGCTCGATGCCCATAACGCCTCGACATCTCCATCCGTAGCTGCCCATGCGTCCCCTACGAAGCGACGCAAGGTGCCCTCAGTCTCCAATCGGCTGCGGCGAATCTCAAAAGACTTGGGCGCTCCAAACGCTCGCATCCTGTTAGGGGGATTGGGGTTGGGGCTATGGTCAGGGAAAGGTTGAAGTCGTGTTGGGTTGGGTTGGGTTGGGTCGGGTTGGGTTGGGTTGGGTTGGGTTGGGTTGGGTTGGGTTGGGTTGGGTTGGGTTGGGTTGGGTTGGGTTGGGTTGGGTTGGGTTGGGTTGGGTTGGGTTGGGTTGGGTTGGGTTGGGTTGGGTTGGGTTGGGTTGGGTTGGGTTGGGTTGGGTTGGGTTGGGTTGGGTTGGGTTGGGTTGGGTTGGGTTGGGTTGGGTTGGGTGGATAGGTGGGTGGGGTATGGGTGGGCTGGTGAGTGCAGTGCGTTGGATATCGTGCTGGCAGGAGGGGGGGGCTCTCGGACGTTTGGCTTACTAAAAGTTTGGATGGGCCCAGTTTGGTTTCTCGCTCTAATCTAATCTTCGTTTCGTTTCGGCCCGGTACGTTTCGTAAACGTGACATCGCTCACTTTGTCTTGGCCGGGTGTCGGTTGGACACAGCGGTCGCTCTGGAGGCGATGGACTCCGCGTATCTTTGCGGGAATATTCCACCATCACGACCCTGGAGAGAAAGGGTAGCAGCCAGAACGATGGAAGAGGTCGGGGGAGGGGGGGGGGGGGGGGGAGGGGGGGGGGTGGGGGGGGGGGGGGGTAGTGTGGAATCCAGGACAGCGAAAGGATAGGACAACGCATGACAACACAGGAAGAAGAAACACACCGGAGAAAAAGAAAAATCAATCGAAGATTCACGGCAAACGGAAGTACAGACAAAAAAAAATGCCGGAATTGTATGACAACGTACTACTAACGTTGCTGCTATACTCTGCACGGCAGCTAATACTACTTAATAGTGCGCCTGCTAACGCTACTTACATTGCTAGTACTGCCACTACTAATGCTGCTACCGCTGCTACCCCCAATCCTACTACTGCTACTAACTATTAATAGAACTGGTAACATAATATTACCGACTAGTGTTACCGCTACCGCTACCGCTACCGTCACTGTTCCTGTTACCGTTCACCTTTACTGTTACCGCTACCCTCAATACTACCGCCACAGTTACTCTTACGGTTACCGTTACCTTTGCTCCGCACACCGCTTCGTTGCCGTAACCGGTTACCGTTACCGCTACCCTCAATATTACCGAATATTACGGCTGTAGTTCCTCTTACGATTACCGTTACGCCTGTCCGTTACACCGCTTCGTGGCCGTTACCGGTTACCGTTACCGCCACCCTCAGTATTACCGCTGCAGATACTCTTACGGCTACCGCTACCCTCGCCCCTTGCACCGCTTCCCTTACTCCAAAATAATACAAAAGCCCGGGGGGGAAGAGAACCATCGTTTACGAAATACCGCCATAATTACCGCTACAGTTACTCTTGCCGTTACCGTTACCGTTACCGTTACCGTTACCGTTACCGTACCCGATACCGATACCCCTTTTTCTCTTACCCTCGACGAATCGAACAGTCTGGAGGTGAAAAGATCAGCGTCGGACAAGTAGCCCAGCCCTTGCGAAAGGTCTAGCTCACACCCAATGTCACCAACGCCGGACGGAGACAATGGCACAGACACAAGGCGAGACGGAGACAGAGACGCAAGGGCCCGAGACAAAACAGGAATTAGAGAGAAGAACAAAAAGAGTCAAAGGGAGAGAGTAAGAGGCCGAGTCGAGGCAGACACAGCCAGAGCCAGAAACAGAGAAAAACGTACAACGAGGTATCCATAAAGAGAGACGGGAGACAAAAAAGAGAATTATGGAAGAGAGAACATCACGAGAGTGAATGTCCATCCTCACATCGCCCTCAAGACATCGCCATGCCAAAAAACGAGGTCATAAAACATCGCCGAAAAAAAAAAAAATGCCAGTATCAGCGAGGGTGCCCAGGGATTGGGATAGCATACACCTCACATGAAGAATTGTCAGAATGGAAAACTAACCGGAGCGCTGTAATCGTACGACGGTTTGGAAGAAAACAAGTTTTTTTTTTTCATTTTCGTTTCCCATTTTTAGATCACTTGGTTTTAGAGACCCCCCCCCCGGTTACTTTTCCATTCTGACCATTTTTTTATGTCATGTATCGAAAAAGACTTTCCGGGCGCCCTCGGTACCAGCACAAGGTGCACAAGAAAGCATCAAGGCATCATAGCAAACCGCATCAGTGAAGGGTAGTACATACCATCGAGGAAACGAACAACACCACCGTAACAACGAACTCCGAAGTAGTGCATGACACAAAAAAATGACAACACAACATCATCGCAACCACACTACATTTGTAACATCATCATCATCATCATCACCATCATCATCATCATCATCATCATCATCATCATCATCGTCATCATAATCATCATCATCATCATCATCATCATCATCATCATCATCACCATCATCATCACCATCACCATCACCGTCATCACAATCATCATCATTTCATGCATAGTCGTAGTCTCAAGACCATAGACCCTCGCATCCCAACTATGCCGGGACGAAGCACGTTGGGCTTCCACCGACCAGGCACACATCGCATGCACCAAACACGAAGCGCCGTGAGGTGTCCGGCGAGTCGCATGAAGGGTGAGCTGCACCCTTAGTGAGGCGGACTCCCGCACCTTGTGCGTACTTTCTTGCATATGGATGACGGCTTCGCACCACTTGATGTGTTTTCTGGTGTGTCCAAAGCCAGAGACAGAAAAGGGGGATACCATGTAACTGCCTCGTGGGTGTCTTACCATATTCACTACGTGACTTTCTTCTTTTTTCTTTTTTTTTATCCTCCGGCGGATGGGGTAAAAAAAAGAAAAAGCTTAAGCTCACCACACTTCCACGTATTTTCATACGCGTCGTGTGTCGATTCAACTCAGTTGCTTTCGCAACCCAACGCTAGCTGGCGCACCCTTCGGATTCCACTGTAGTGATAGCGTGAGCTGACCCTATCAGTGGTCCTCGTTACAACCCTCAGTGGTCCTCGTTACAACCCTCGCAGTGGTCCTCGTTACAACCCTCGCAGTGGTCCTCGTTACAATCCTCAGTGGTCCTCGTTACAACCCAAAACTACGCGACACAATCCCCCTTGTGCGGAGTGAATGTTCTCCACTCCGCACAACATGATCTACCATTTACCATCTCGGTTACCGCCGAAAAAAAAAAAAAGAGAAAAGGAGGAACAGAAAAGACGGCACCCTCGTGGTCTAGCTCACGTAGTGAGAGAGATGCCTGTGCTACAGTGTCGTTGCCAGCCGACGCCAAGGACCAAACTGAACCGAAAATAAAACCGCACCACAACGAGTACTAAACGTATAACACCATTGTCGTTCTCCGGGGAGGAGTGCACTCGGAATTCATGCATGGCCGAAGTCCGGGGGGGGAGAGGGGTAAGAATTCGACGCAGTGGCTTACCGTGCTCGTTTGTATAGAAGTCGACGCAGTGGTACTGCAGAAACGCCACAGCCGAGTCCACTTCCATGCCACCTTGCGAAAGCACCTCCTCGGGGACGAACGCTAAAGCTCCCCGCCCCTCTGCCCCCCCCGCCCCTCCCTCTCCCCCGCCCCCTCCCCCTCTCCCATTTCCAACCGCCGACACAGTCCCCACCGCTGATGGCAAGCGTTTAGCGTATAGAAGTTTCCCGAGAGCGTGGAACGACGACAAAAACGTGTCCCTCTTCCCGGTGCCGGTGCTGCCGGACCCGCTCCCTGCCCCCGCCCCGGTCCCCGCCGGTCTGCCGCCGCTCCTGCTGCTGTGGAAACCCCGTTGTGCGGCGCCCCCGCCCAGTTTCTCCCCTGCGGAGCGCGTGTTTTTCCTGCCGTTTGACAGAGCCATAGCCCTCGCAACCCCGCCCCCGGCGCTCATCTGGAGGTTTAGCAGAGCGTGTCGGATATCTCCTGGTGTTGTTGGGGAGGGGAGGAGGCAGGGGTGGAGGGGGACGTAAGAGGGTGTTTCTTTTTGTTATTTTTGAGCCTTCATCGCTAGTCTTGTTACCGTCACCGCTATCGTTCTCGTCAAAGTTACCGTTGGGGGTATCGCTACGGATAGCCGTTACCGCTACCCGTTACCGTTACCGTTACCAGTGCCGATCCCGTAACCGCGACGGGTAACCGTTACCGTTTCGGTTATTATACCGTTTTTTCGGTTCCGCTGCCGCTCTCGGTACAGCTACCGTTACCGCTGCGGTTGCCGCTACGGTTTTTTGGCCGCAACCGTTACCGCCACCGTTACCGGTACCGTCACCGTTGCCATTACCGGTACCGCCACCACCACCGTTACCGCTACAGTTACCGCCACCGTTGTCGGTACCGTTACCGCTGCCGTTACCGGTACCGTTACCTGTACCAATACCGTTACCGGTACCCTTATCGTTACCGGTACCAATACCGTTACCGGCACAAATAACTTTACCGGTACAAATACTGTTACCGGTACCAATACCGTCACCGGTACCAATACCGTCACCGGCACCATTACCGTTACCGATACCAATAACGTTACCGATACCAATACCGTTACCGATACCAATACCGTTACCGGTACCAATACCGTCACCGGTACCAATACCGTTACCGGTACCAATACCGTTTCCGTCGCAAGTTTCACATATAAATGCGTTGGTGGCTTTTGGTACACTTACCCCCGCAGGTGGCGACGGCGTCCTGCAGCAGTGCCCCCCTCGGGTCCGAAACGCCTTCTAGCCTGAGAACCTCCTTCAGGTGTTGCTTCAGCAGCGCTTTTCCATCACACAGATCATCCAGATCGTACAAAATCGTACACATCGAAACACGCACAGAACAAAGAAAACATGAAAAAAATCACGGCGCCGCGAGTTAGTGGGAGGGGGCAGAGTCGGGAGGAGGACGAGGAGAATAGGGAGGGCAGGAGGAGGAAAGAAAGGGGGGCGGTGCGGAGATGCCGTGCCTTCTTTATCGCAGGCCGAAGCATATATACGTACGCCATGAGCAATGCGCAGATAAGATTGTCTTAAAAGCTAGTAGCCATCATCTCCCCCCCACCCCCAAACCTGCGCTGCCAAGTAACAGAACAGAGGCTTTATGGACGGGAGGCTTTATGACAGGCAGGCCGGCCGGCCCCCATCACCCGTCCCGAAAAGAGAAAAAAACTATGCAGTAAGGGGACAAGATTGTTTAAAAAGCTAGAGGGCATCACCCCCCCCGCCGCCGCCCCCCTACCCCTCCCTCTCCCCGCCCCTCTGCCCTTCCCCCCCCCTCCCCCTCTCCTCTGACTCACTGGCGTTGATCGGGTTGCAGGTAGTGATCTGCACGCCGGACATCCTCAACGTCTCACGCGAGAGCACCTGCTCTAACCGCGACTGGTACGAAGTCGATTCCGACGCCTGAAGGACAAGGAGGCGGCAAGAAGGAGGGGGGGGGGGGGGGGGGGGGGGGGCAGGTGCTCAATCAGCTACTGCTAAAGACTTGTGCCGCGATATAGCAGAGGGCAAAACCTCTCACAAGCTACCTGCAGCGCTGATGAAATCGCTTGGCGCACCCGAAACTCCAGAGCAACTCTCAATAGAAACCCTATTCCCACCAGAGCCGGTGCCCTGAATAACGCCGGTATATTGGGCTGGCACGTACCGACACTACGTAGTACCAGGTAGGAGCCTTTCACTTCCTCGGAAGCCTGGCTTAATCGAGGAGATGGCAGGGAGCGGAGAGGGAGGGGGGGGCGGACTCATTTGTTGTCGGCCTTTTGTCACTTGATCATTGGCCACGCACCACTTGCGAGACCGAGCACCGTTCATATACTCCTAATGGAGACACCTCAAACATATCGGCTCCAAAAAAAAACCAAAAGGTACCTGGTATGTGTTTTCCGTTATGCCCATATAAAAACTTTTTTGCTAATCTTGAATCCCTTCCTCCTGCGAGGATGGGGAAAGGGGGGGGGGGGGGGGGTTCAAAACAGCCGCTGTTGTAGGGGAAATCATAGAAGCGAGGCAGGGAGGGGGGGGGAGGGGCAGAGGGGGGTAATCAGCTGCAGCTGTACTACGTAGCATCGGCGGTTGGGTGGGGTGCTCGTAGCTAGCCGTCTTCATGGTCCAGCGGGGGTACGTATGCTATGGTTCAATGCCAACTTTCACAGAAAACTCGAAAGACAAGCCGATAGACATCCCTTCTCCTACGGTCACATCTCGTCAACATATGCACCTTCCCTCGCCGTCGTGGTGCGACGCCCCCCCCCCCCCCCCCCCCCCCGCCCCCCCCCCCCCCCCCCCCGCGCGTTTCGCCCCGCCATACCTGACTCCAGCAGATGACGATGGGGCAAGGGCTAGAGCGGGCGCACTCCGCCATGAGCCCCCTCAGCCTCGCCTTCTTCTCCTCTCCATATACCTCCGGTAGCTCCTCGATCAGCACCATCCGCTTACTGCCACCCCTCCCCCTGCCCCTCCCCTCTCCAGCACCAGCACC
Organism: Undaria pinnatifida; assembly: GCA_012845835.1. Classification (NCBI taxonomy): domain Eukaryota; class Phaeophyceae; order Laminariales; family Alariaceae; genus Undaria; species Undaria pinnatifida. The sequence continues at coordinate 23,100,440 of JABAKD010000025.1, forward strand.
AACACCACCAACGCGACCACCACCACCAATACCACCACTACTACCACCACCGCTACTACTGCCTGAAGCCGTCATCATGGGCAGAGCGCGGTAGGAAGATCTGTCCGATGACGACGCCAGATAAGAAAGGGAGGGGGGGGGAAAGGGGCGTTTTTCTGTCAGATCATATTCACTCGAATCTCTGCAATACCGGTGGACGGAAGAAGGGAGGAGGGGGGGGCGAACTCATTTAATAAATAGACATAATCGTATCACCATAGATCCTCGCACCCCGATTATTAGTATGCCGGGACAGAACAAGTCGGGTTTCCACCGACCAGGCAGGCATCGCGTGCACCAAGCGCAAAAGCGCCGTGAGGTGTTCGGCGAGTCGCATGAAGGGTGAGCTGCATCCTGCTTCGAAAGAACCACATGCCAGGCGGACTTCGGCACGTTGCGCGTACTTTCTTGCATATGGGATGAACGCTTTCGAATCCATTGACACGTTTTCTGGTGTGGCCACTTCCAGAGACGAGCAAAAGGGGGATACTACGTAACTGCCTCGTGGATGCCTTACCGCACGCACACTACGCGACCTTATCCGTCCTTGTGCGGAGTGAAGGTTCTCCACTCCGCAAAACAAGACCTAACTCGACCGCCATCTCGGTATAGCTAAATAATAAAAACAGGAAGAAAAAAAAGAGTTTTGTCATGGTGAAGCGGCGTGTTTCGCAGCGTCGCTGCCAACCGACGCCAACCCCGGGGGGGGGGTGCTCAGTTTTGTGCATGGCCGTAGTCGTATGACCATAAGACCCGCGCATCCCTACTATGCCGGGACGGAGCACGTCGGGCTTTCACTAACCAGGCAGACATTGCTTGCACCAAGCGCGAAGCGCCGTGAGGGGTTCGGCGAGTCGCATGAAGGGTGAACTGCATCCTTCCAAGAACCGCTTACCTCGTGCCTACTTTCTTACTTGTGGATGACAGGGCCAATAAGTTATACTTTGTTTTCTGGTGTGGCCACTCCAGAGACAGCCATGGGTAGAAAATACTACGAAACTGCTTCGTGGGTGCCTTACCATATTTATATTTTATGATGCGATCATTCCCCTTGTGCGGAGTTAGGGTTCTTCACCTCACACATCTAACTCGATAACCATCAATGGTGACCGCCAAAAAAAAAAAAAAAAAGTACCTTGGTTTCTAGCCCACGCAGTGATTGACATGTTTTACAGCGTCGTTGCCAACCAACGCCAACTCCAATGCGGGAGGGAGGGCGGGGGGGGTTAAGCGGCATATTAGTTTGAAAAAGAGAGCAAGGGGTATGGAACGCCAGGCAGCGACGTCCAATATAGAGCGTTGGTCATGGTCCATTTTTTTTTTTTTTGTCCAACATCAAGAGCTGCAGAGCTGGACTCTCTGCGAGAAAGGTCAAAGGCGGTTTTAACGTGCAAGCGAAAACTTGGACTCCAACATGCCAGAAGTTGCATCGTGTGTACATCGTCCGCACCATCAGCCGTTTCAACATACACTGTGCACATGCACACGCCACCTGCCTCTTCATGAACTCCTCGAAGGAGTCGATGGCGCTCTGGTAACTGCTGCCCAGATCGTGGGAGGCGCGTTCCCCGCTGAGGGCGGGGCCGTCAGACCGTGGACGGTAGGCTGGCCCACCCTGCCCCGACGTATCCTTAGAAGACAACAGAAAACAATCCATCAGAAAAAAGCGGGTACGGTGAAAAACGTGAAGATAGAAAGGGTAGAGTGGAAGCAAGTGGAAGAGAAAGGGAAGCGGAAATAAACGAGTCGGAACTTGTGCAATAAAGGAAAACTCAGATGGAACAGCCTATTACTTGGCGGTGCTCCCGCCCCCCCCCCCGCCCGCCCCCCTCCTCCCCCCCTCCTCTCATTGCCCTTGACCCTCCCCCCATCCCCCCTGCCCGCCTCCCACTTCCTTTCACCGACGCAAGCGGAATCCGTGCTACACCCCCACTCCTTTCCCTCCCCACCCTTACCCCCCAACTACCTGTAGGTATTTAGTGTCTCTCTCTCCCCCCCCCGCCTGTCACCCCTCCCCTTCCCCTCCCCCCCACCGCCTCCACCGTCTATAGGTATATCATGTCTCTCTCACCTGCCTATCTATAAGTATTGATTGTATTTAGTGTCCCTCCCCTGTTACATCGACCCCCCCCCTTCTCCCCTCCCTATCCCCTCAACTCCCCTCCTGATCTACGTGTGTTTTAAGTCTCTCACCTGCCACTCGGCAAGGTCCAGCCCCATCTCCTGCGCCAACAATCGAACCATAGTGGTCTTCGCGGAGCCCGGGGGTCCGACGAGAGCCAGAAGGCGGTAGGTGCCGCTGTCCGGCCGAGCTTCCAGGGCCATCGTCATCCAGTGACGCACCTCGTCTACCTGTATGTATGCAATGGTATTGACGCAGTATTCAAAATGCTGACAATTTTTGTTGAATGATGCCCAGGTACAAATATACACTGATCAATGCGAATACTAGCCGCCACGGTGAGAAAAACAAGAGACCTTTACTCCCACCATCCCGCAAACTAAAGGTACAGTATCGTACAAATACCGTCACGTATTGTACCGTATCGTGTACAACATCGCACCGGACCGTGCAGACTACCGTACCGCACCCTACCGTACCGTTCCGTATCGTACCGCACCGTACCGCACCATATCGCATCGTGCCATACCACACTTGCACCGTCTTGGCGTGCACACCGAAACACGACATACCGTACCGCGTACCGTACCGTGCACCGTACCGTACCGTATTGTACCGTACCGTACCTTATTTGTATAACACCCTCACCTTTTTAGCGTGCACGGCGAGGCCCGAAATATCCCTCGGGCGGTGCTTATCCGGCCACATCTCATCCTCCCTTCCGCCTCCCCCACCCCCACTGCTCCCCCCACCACCAGCGGAAGAGGTAGTATGGCGGGGGGGGCGCTGTACGTCCTCCCAATCTACCTCGACAGCTGTTGCTGCCGTTGTCGCTCGGGGCAATGGGGGTTTGACTCGTCCCTGGCTGGAGGTGGCCGTGGCGGAGGCGGTGGTGGCGCGAGGGCGGGGGCGTTTTGTCCCCGTCCGAGGCTTCTGGAGGGCGCTAGCGGTGGCGCTGCAATGGGATGGGGGGGGGGGTGTATTGAGGGTTGAAGGTGTTGCAGGAAAAGGAGGCGGTTGGGGGAAGGAGGGGAGGGAGCGAGGGAGGGAGCGAGGGAGGGAGCGAGGGAGGGAGCGAGGGAGGGAGGGGCCAGAGCGCCGGTCAGGAGGCACGAGTGGGGATGTGGGAGAGCAGGCGCGCGGCGCACGCGCAAGGATGGCTTCAACATCGGCAAAGCAGGGTGATGACAGCAAATACGCGCGCGGACCAACCACGGCGGGATGCCGTTCGGTGCAACTCTATTGCAACACCTCCTCTCTGGAAGGCGCAAAACGTAACTTTCCTCCTGTTGTATAAAACCATGCGAATCAAGTACGTGGGCTGTTGAGTTCGATCAATTTTGGGGTCGACACTTATCTTTGCAAGATGCGTGATATTCCGATCGCGTTTTTTTAAAGACGACGTATTACTGCTGGAATCTTCACGACCACAGCAAACATAATTCCCCGTTACCCCTCTCTTTAGCACCGCACTCCCGACATGGCGACAAAATACTTGGAGTTAGACTAGGATGAAAAATTAGGAGTTGGAAACGGGTTGTAGCTAAGACTCCCCGGTATTAAGTATTCAGCGACCTTTCCCAGCCTCCCCCCAGTCTTACCTGGCGGGCGATTTTTTTGGCCAAGACAACAACATGAAAATACAAGACTGCCCTCCCCCCGATCCCTCTTTCCACACTCTCCTCCCAAATTGTTTAACGACAAAACTACCCCCCGCCCGCCGCCTCCCCGTGCCCCCCCACCGCTCTATTTTACAACGAACCCCCTCCCCCCTGCTGCTCTCCGCCAGAATAAAACCCCAACAGCATGGAACCGTACTCGCCTGTTGGTGCGGTTTGTCCGATTTTCCCCGTTCCCTCCCCTTCCTCCACCCCCGAAAAGCGCAGATATGGAGGTCAGTGGGGCGGCGGCGGGGCGACGCCCCCCCCCCCCCTCCCCCTCCGTCCAATATCCTCCCCCCTGCCCCACCACCACCTACACCACCACCACCACCACGACCACCACCGCCACCACCGCTACCGCGGCTAATGCTACCGCTACCGCCGCGCACGGTGGAGCTCCTTTGCGTTTTTCCGCTGGTGGGCAGCCTCCCCGTGGAACCAGCCTCCCTTCCTACTTGTGCTCCTTGTGCTGCCCCTACTCCTACTCCTGCTCCCACTCCTGCCCCTGCTGCCCCCGTTTCCAGTTCGGCCCGGCGGGCTTGGCGTTCCGACGGTGGCTGTCCGTCTTCCTTTAGTGACTGAGGCACGTCCTCGTCTTCCCGACACGGCGAGGATAGATCAATCACGCCGCAGTCTATCTCCATTCCGCCACAGCCACCACCACCGCCGCCGCAACCACTGCCTGCGGATGGTAAGGATGAGGGGAGGGTCGGGGTCGGGGTCGGAGTCGGAGTCGGAGTCGGGGTCGGGGTTGGGTCGGGGTTGGGGTAGGGTTTGGGTTTGGGTTTGGGTTTGGGTTTGGGTTTGGGTTTGGGTTTGGGTCTGGATTTGGGTTTGGGTCTGGGTTTGGGTTTGGGTTTGGGTTTGGGTTTAAGGTTGGGTTTGGGTTCGGGGTTGGGGTTGGCGTTGGCGTTGGCGTTGGGGTTGGGTGTGAGTGTGGGGGTGGGGGGAATCGTGCGGAGATGATCGTCGGGGTGACGGGGAGGGACAGGGCGTGGATGCAGAAGGTGGCGGGGATTGTTTCGATGGTGACAGTGGGTCTGCGCGCGCGTACTGCGTTTTAGTGCTTTGTGCGAATCAGTACCTGGTACGCATGCATGCACACTTGTACATATGGTACGGTTGAAACCTGAGTTGTGATGCTACTTGCTGTTTGCGGCCGTGCCCGTGATGCTGCTGGCTGTCGTACCCCTGGTTTCTGCTGGAGCATGCCAATACACCAATGCCAAAACATATCGAGAGCTCGGTCATGCCACAGGCTACTCTTGAACAAATTTAAATTCCTTGTTCGCACATTAACTCGCATATTCAAGCATAATCAAGTCCGTGGCAACATAACAGGCTTCAGTCACTTTGGAGTGGAATAATACCTCCGAGCAAAAAAACGAAGACAAACAAAACGTGGTATGATACGCGTGTACTGGTGTCTGGGATATTATCAAGCATACTAGTGGTACTCCCGAAGTATGCCAGTTGCCGGCCGGTATGGCGGACAAAAACAAATTGGTACTGCTGTATCTAAAAGAACAAAATAAGAACAGGGCAGCAGCAGCAGTACGGCAGCAGTGCAGCAGTACGTACGGTAGTGAAGGACAGAGGAGTGCAGCAGTGGGGAAGGCGGTGCTCCCAAGCAGGAGTGGGAGGCCGGTATCTTAGACACAAAAAAAAAGGTTCATCTCCCACAGGACGAAAGAAGACTCCCACGTACGGAACGGCCCACCCACTCACTACGGACGACGCAGTGCACTCTACACCCACCCACCAACCAATAAAGCTTTACTGCATACAGCAGTTCAGCAGTGCAGCAGTACGTACAGGAGTACACCTGGTACGCGGGGAGCAGTTAGTTGATCGGTTCTTGAGGACCGTTTTTTTTTTTTTCGCTTTCTTGTCTCTCCTTTCCTTTGCTTTATCTTTTATCTTCTTTGTTTCTTTTTTCCAATGGACTTGCGTCTGTCGTGCGTATGCGTAGTGATAGGCACTACGTGGAGTATGTACGTGGTAGTCTTTCTTGGGTGGCAAGCGGTATAGTCGGTTTTTCCAGGCGCGGGTAGTGAGACGTATGCACCAGTATGGACCTGGCACATCGTAGGCTGACTGCCGATTAACTTTTACATGTTTTCTGGTGGAGGCATGAACTACGTCAGCGGATGCGCCCGCGCGACAGAAACGCCGAAGGAGGCGGGATCGATGGACGAAGACGCGACGCACTCAAGGAAAACAAAGGACCGAAAGAAACGTTTACAACCCAGCAGGTCGCGCACAATGTAGAATGTTCCGCACAATTCATGCATTATTAGTTACCGTACATTATTAGTCACAGGAGAGAAGCACACGAATATCATTGCACCAGGCAAAAGGAAGGAATTGCAAGGTGTTGAGAGCAAAACAACCCAACCGAACCCATCCGAACCCAACCCAACTCGTCCTAACCCAACCCTATCCCATCCAACCCAATGGAACCGAATCCGAAGGATTCGAACGAACTCAACCCCGCCTAACACAAAACAACGCAACGCAAAAATCTAATTCTGCGCCGGGCGTTGTCGAGTTGCCGGTTCTGTCCATGCTGCGAGCGCCTGGCCTGGCTTTGGCGATCTCTATTTCGCTGACGTCGACAGCGCCTGGTGTCGTTTTCACGTTCTCGAATCTGCTCATAGCGGGAGCGCCGGGCGTCGTTGTCGCGTTCTCGATTGCGCTGACGGCGAGAGCGCTGGGCATCGTTCTCTCGTTGCCGCTGTTGTGCTTGCTGTTGACGCAGGCGCGCTTGTCGTCTCGTGTTTATAGCTCATGTCCATGGCTTTCCATGGCTCAAGTGGCACGTGGCCAAAAAGCAATTCGAAAGTTCAATGTAGTTGGGAGTTCGAAAAAAAAAATTTAGCAGGCAGCGACGAAGAAAAAGCGGGGGGGGGGCAAGCGAGCCGTCCCCGGGAGGGCGATCTCCACGCTCCCCCCTCGCCGAGGTGGGGCACCGACGCCCGTTCTTTCGCCGGCATGTCGTAGTGCTGCTGTGCGGATGGGACGTGGCGGTACCGCGAGGCCGCCTGAGGCCGAGTGGAGCTCGGGAATCGCCGCTTTTTTGGGGGGGGTGTTATAACCAAGATATTTTCAACGTCACGACCACCTTAGCGTAATTATATAATAAGGATTATACGTACTCTGTAGCTGAAGCTCGTCGTACATCAACCAAAACTAAGAAAATAGAAGTGAAGTCGGCAGTCAGCGTTCGTACGCGTCAGGCCCATACTGCTGTTACATTGCATACACTTTTAAGAGTCGCAGTTGAAACCGAGTGCACCGCATGCCAAGAAAAAGAAAAAAAGTTCAAATCCGAGATGTAAAGGAAGAGAGAAAAAAACGAGAGGAGCAGAAAACGAAGCATGGAAGAGAAAACGCACGTGAAAAGTTACGTGGACTCGCCAGCGGGGGGGGTGAAGCGAGGGAGAGACAATGGCAAACCACACAGCGCTACGAAGGGGAATCGTACGCCATCCGATATACGCAAAACAATTAGGGCAAAAAACTCACCCACATAGTATATTACAAGTATCAACAACGCAGCTTGCAAAGATGAGTATTGACCCGAGATTCGTCGAACTCACGGCGGACGTCCTTGAAATATTTCTATAAAATAGGGCAACCACGTATTACACGTAAGTGGACACCTGAGCTCGCCAGCAGGGGGGTGCGGGAACATTAACCACCCGACCGAAGCGCTATGAATGCGCATGCTTACGAAATAACCGAGGCAAACAAGAAAAAAAAAAGAGAGCAAGGGAAGGAAACGAAATACACCGCAACAGCATATCCTACCGGCAGAAACCAACAGAAAAGGGCATTGGGCACATGGAGTGCATCAATGACTAGAAGCGAATTTATGGGGCAACATAGCAAGGAGCAAGGCGAAGAAGTTCGGGGGCCTTATGCCAGCTACTTGCGGCGACGGGAAGGCACACATATGATACGTCAGGACGATGATGGCCAGACCCAGATTTCAGTCTCTTGGGTAAGGCGCGCCCGCTCCGGCCCCTCCTGCCTTTCTCCTCCTTTCTACCCCCCCCCCCGTTTCCTCTCTCCTCCCCCCGCCGTGTATTGGTGTCAAGCGTAGGTGGCGCGGCGGCGGCCGTGTGTCGCTCTGCAGCACTACAGCTCTACGCCCCACGCCTTTTCCGCATGAATGACCCAGCCCCCTCCTCGACCCGTCGAAACCATCTGCCGGCCTTCTGTGCAGCCTTTCGCCACCCTTCAAACTTCATGCCAAATTCCGTCATGTCTTCCTCGAGGCGCACCGTCCAATCCTTTTCTCGCCCCCCGTGGCAGCCCTTACCCCCAACCAGTTCCCTCAATGATCACCGTCCGCGGCAGACGGTCCTCCCCCACGAGTACCACGAATCCCGTGGACAGCCCTCAAATTTATCGAACTCACAGCCGACGTATTCCAAGTAGTAGTTGTACAAAAAATCATTCTCCGCACCGTCGCGTCAATGTTCTCGGAGTCTGTATTGGCAAGCGGGTCGGCCAGCCGAGGCACCGGAGAAGCATGGAGTGGTGGACTCGCCGTAGCCCGTAGCGCCCTGTCGGAGTCAGGCTTATTCGGGCTCCACGTCACGCACCCGTAGGGCAGCGTCTCGATCATCTCGGCTATCAGCCTCCGCACCTTCAGCCGCAAGCTAAGCTGACACCCGGGCGGTCGTAGAATTCCATATGCCAGGTAAGGTGCATCGTAGCTCGTGCTTGTCTGTCTTGCTACTTATACTCGTACCACTCTGCGCTGAAAACCGCTGCTTGTGGTATTGTATACCTTGTGTTAGGTATAGCTGTTACGAGGTACGATACCCGGTACCCGGTACCCGGTACCGGTCTGTGATGTCAGCTGAAACGCAATGCCAGCTGAAACGCTGATACTGGTGTGTGCCTGGTGCGATCAATAGCATACGAAGCGTGCAACATGCGCGCTTGCACTCACGAAAAGAAGACACGGGCCCCGCGACTGCTGTTGTATCCATGATACTATTAAAATATACCAGGTAGACTAAATGACGAGTTCTTTTTTTTTTTCAATTTGACAGCATTGGCAAAGAACACAACAAGACAAGAACGGACAAGCAAAGCACGCCACGGAAACGGACCGCGGACGACGAGCCCGAGAGCCGAAGGCCGAGAGCAGATCCCAGCCGAGAGCCGAGCCAGCCTGTGCATCGGATCGTCGAATCGGCTCATCGCGTTGCGACGGCCGAGCCGGTTGCGATGCCATGTAACGCTACTGCCGTACCCACAGCAACACCCTATCCAACCCCCTGGTCTTGCCTTGGAACAAAATGGTCCTATTATTAATACTTGCCTACTCATCTGCATCAGACCGTTGGGAATTGCATTACCACTGCCTGTTCGTGTGTCAAGTATGATTACCAATACATGCAACCGAGCAACATGCAACTAACAGCTCTATTTACAGCAGCCTATCGATCATTACAGCAGCAGGGAGCAAATTGCAAGCGTCATTTGGGCGAGAACCCAGCAAGCAACACGCGGTAAACGGGGGTGGAGTGACGGATGACTTCACCTTTACCTTTGCCTGTGGCCCTCCTGCTCTTTCTCGCTGCGCTCACTACGCGCTCGTCCGATGCCATTGCTGCTGCTGCTACTGCCTGGCGAGCCTTTCTTCCTCTCTCTGCCTGGCTATGATCTCGCTCTCCGTCTCCGTCCTCTTTCCTCCCGCCAAAAACTCGAGAGGTTTTTTCTTGCTGCTGTCTGAGCTTTTTCGCGCCAGATTTACTTCGGGCCTCGGTACCAACTTGGCAGCTCGCCGTTCCTTGCCGGAGACCACGCAACTAGTCTTCGACCTTGGCGGCTGCAAGTTCTGGTCTCGAACGCACACCAAGCCAAACAAGAGCAGACAAACGTACACACAGCCATCTCCTCTGTTCTTCGGGTGAGTCCATATAGTTATCTCCGATCAGAAAACGCCTTCTACATTGTGGAAACCCATGTTAGAAATTTCCCCCACGTGGACCCTCTCTCAGCCAAGTCAGCAGCGCCGCGTACCCACCCTCGGAGGCCGCTGTCCATTTCTTCGGCACGAAAGCAAAGGTGGGCCCTTCTCTTCTTTTTTCCGATGGTTGCCTGGCTGTGCATCTTTGGGATCCCCACCTACACATAGCTGTGCGACAGCAGACAGATGACAGTCTCTCCTTGCCCTCTGGACTGTCAGGAAATAGATGGAGGACTGATATTAGACTAATGCTGTATAGCTGCAAGTTTGCTCTTTTGCCTCGGCAGGCTCTGTGTGCGCCAAGGTTTGGAGTGAATGCCCCCCCCCCCCCCCCCCCCCAAAGCCGACGGTACCCCGGTGCTCTCTGCCGTGTGCATTGAGAATGACATGTGGTGGACTGGATTTGATGGTGGGATGTGTTGACGTAGCTTGTACGCACGCATTTATAGGTCACTTTCGTTGTCGTCCTCTTCCAAGTCAGGCCCCAAAGACGAACACAGCCGAAGCGAGCAGTAGAGTGGATGCTGCACATCATTGCACATGTTTCATGTCATGTCGTACCATGCATGCCCTTGTGTCAGCCATGTTGTATACCAGCATACCAGTATGCTTGTAGCGGCAATGGCATATGGCATCGATGGCTTCATTGGAGCGACCTCTACGCGCGAGTGGTAGTAGTGGTCGTGGTCGTGGCGGTGTATTGCGGCCGCGCCGGCGAAGGCCGATGACGGGGGTTTTCCGTCCTTACCTTGTTTTTTGTACACGTGCCGCGGTAGAGGCTTTGTACTCCACTGCGCTATACCAGGTATAGAACCGAAGAGCGATTGCCCCCACAATGTGATACGAAGTAGTAGCAGCAGCAGTAGCAGAAGAGCAGCATCAGCCAGTCCAATTGGTGTTGGGATAGCCCGTTTGTCGTTCGAGTACATCGCCGTATTACACGAGTCGGTGCCGGTATGGAGAACGTTCTCGCTGGTGGTGCGCTGAAATGATGTTCACGTCGTACCTGGTACCACGTGTATTGCGTGTTGTGTGTGTTGTGTGTTGTGTGGTTTCTGTAGTGTGTGGTGCGGTGCGGAGTCGCCGATGGAAGAGGAGCGGCAGCAGCTCTCGGCTGTAACGCTTTGGGGCTCCTGTTCCTGCCGAGGTTGCTGTTATGGCAACCGTTAACCCCGAACGGCCCTCTTTTCCCCCCTGCAATCCCTCCATCGAAATCATATGAAAGGAACGTGTAGCCCGCGCCCCCTTCTGCCCCCCCCCCCCCCCTTCCTTCTTCCTCTTGCTGGCTGATCATCTATCCTTCCTTTCTCACATGCGAACGCCGAACACAGGGCATACGAGGTCACATCACGAGACTCGACACGCCCTTGCAGCAGCATTCAAACAGCAGCACAAGCAAGAGGAAATCGAGCTTCCGGAGGCTTTTTTTGTAATGGGTTCTTTCCGCAACACCCCCTTGGTGCTGGCGGCGGCTCTGGGCCTGGCTGCGTCTTCGGCGAGGGGGCCCTCGGGAGCGTTCGTGTTTGGCTTCGTGGTGCCGCCTTCCTCCGTGATCGTCGCTCGATCCAACAGAGGGGTTAGTCAAACAAGCACTCATATATGCGTACTTCGCGTATTCGGTTATTGACTCGTTGGGTGATGGCATTGTAGCGTTGATTTACAGCACACTCGTATTAACGGTGGATTTTTCTACCGTATATTTATCGAAATAGTAGCTTTAGTGGATTTGGTAGATGTGGTAGATTTGTTGAACGTGGTAGATTTTTCGCAAATTTCATTGATTTTGCGGTGCTGGATTAATGTCTCGGAAAAACGCGTAAAACGTATACCTGGTACATGGTACATACCAAGCATGCCGGTAACATTGTGGCGCACTTATATCGAAAAACATGTCAAAACGAAACACTAACACACAAACATGGTGGCGTTTTTCGCGCAGGGGATCGCATCCGCAGCGTCCCCAATCCGTCGTGCGGCATGGCGAGGGACGACGTCGACATCCCTACAGATGAACCTCGCCGACCGCTTCATGCGTGTAGCCAAGGCGAATATCAACAACATTCTGCAGACCTGGGAAGACCCGGAGAAGGTATGTAGTATTAATTGTAGCATTAGCTACATCGACAGAAGCAGTAGTGGTAGTGGCGGTAGTGGATGGAAAGGGCGTCGGTTCACAGGATTTCCGGGTGCTTTCTGGCGAAGCTCTACAATTGCAAGAGTCGTTTTTTTTTTTTTTTTTTTCATACGAAGTCGTAGCTCCTTTTTTTTCTAGAATGCGCGTTCCTCGAGTAGATAAAATCGGCACATACAATGCCCCCCCCCCCCCCCGCCCACGCCCACGCCCTCGCACTGGCTCGGCCTCGACACGTGTACCCACCCCTTTTCTCGCATCGTTCCTTGTGGGTGTCGTTAGATCCTGGAACAAGCGGTGGAAGACATGCAGAAGGACCTCGTCAAGATTCGTCAGTCCTACGCTGAGGTGGGTCTGCCGTCCTCGAGCCCTCCAAAGAGTCTCGGTTTGGGTTAGAGTTCGGGTGAGGGTTAGGGTTCGGGTCGAGTTGGTTCTAGGCCGACGTGCAAGGTATAAAAATGTACAAAAAGCTGTCGCACGAGTTTGCTTTGCAAGGTCATCATGCCAGCGCGCATGGGAGGTGGCTGCGGGTGCAAATGCGATGTAAGTTCCATGCCAGTGAGAAGTCAGCGAAAACGCATTGGATGTTCTGTTGGAATGGAATTTGCCTTGAACAACTAAAGGACAAAACTACTTGAAGCAATTATTTTTATTTTTATTTTTTTTCTATATCAGGTGTCAGCGTCTCAGAAGCGGATGGAGAGGCAGAACGCGGAGGCGGAGAGGCTGGCCAAGAACTGGTATGACCGGGCTCAACTCGCGTTGCAGAATGGAGACGAGGGGTTGGCGAGGGAGGCGTTGGCGCGGCGGCAGCAGCAGGTTTGCTACGGGTTGATATGCAGTGTTGTGCCCGCTTTCAAGACACCCCCGTGACAAACCAGTTCAGGTGGTCTTATACCTGCTATGACATTTAATATTGTCTTGAACTAGTGCAAAAGTGATCCTATACTACGTAGTTCCTAGTATTTTTTTTCGTGACAGGCCGATTGACCTGGTCTTATCTCCCGGAATTTCTCAAGCCGGATGGCCTTAAACGGGCATACCTCTGTAGTTGGTAGGGATTAGCAGCCCCGGCACGTGCTAATCGCAAAAGCGTATAAGCGGCCCTGCAAAGCGCCTCCCGTAGTATTGTTGTTGCTGTTGTTGGTAGGAAGCTACATGGTGATGGGCGACGGGCCATGGGTGATGGGCATTGAACCCATGAGCGGCACTGGTTAAGAGCGTCGATGAGCGACAAGACACTGGACTTGGGATGGTGAGAGAGGGGCTTGGGGGCGGGCGCAGAAGGAGGTGACAATGAGGGGGCCGGGGGGGGGATATATAAGAGAAGAGAGAGGGGCGAGGGGGAGGCGAGGCAGGCACACGAAGTCTCCCTCAGTCCCTGTGCTGTCCTTTCCTTACCATGCCTTTTTTGTGTTCCGCCACTATTATAATATCACTATCACACTAGTTCCAAGTAGTTAACCCTAAAAAATGCGGGTGCAGTTCTCAAGGGAATATTTCTACAGCTTGCAGTTGTCTTTTCCCTTGAAGCGAGTCAGAATCGGAGCCCGCATCCACATCGGCGTCCGCACCTAAATATCAAAACAGAATCATAGTTGTAGTGACCAGCCGGGCCCGAATCGGAACCACGATCCGAATTTTGAGCTCGAATCTTACTCCGAAATTCTGACTAGCCACAAAATGCGGCCGAACCCGAACGTTATTCAGGATCACCATCCGAGCCGACCCAGAATCCTGATCTGAATCCTAATGTGTGACGTGCCGCGACCTGCGATGCGCAGATGGACACGTCCGCGAGCTTGAACCAGCAAATGGGGGCCCAAGGGGAAGCTCTAGACAAGCTAAGGGAATCGATGCAGCAGCTCGAGTCCAAGATCACGGAGGCCAAGGTGCAGATCAGGGGTTGGGGCTTGGGGGTTATTGGAGGCTGAGGGAGGGAGTTGGGGGATGCGGGGTGGGGAGTACTCGTTTCTGGCATACTCGTGGTCGTATGGCCATAGACCCAGTTGGAGGCGGGGTGTACTCATTTCATGCATAGCCGTAGTCTTATGGCCATAGACCAGGCGCGCGCGGGGGGGGGGGGGTGTACTCAGGTTGTGCTTGGCCGTAGTCGTATGGCCATTGACCCTCGCATCCCTACTATGCCGGGACGGAGCACGTCGGGTTTTCACCAACCAGGCAGACATTGCTTGCACCAAACGCGAAGCGTCGTGAGGTATTCGGCGAGTCGCGTGAAGGGTGAAATGCATCCTTCGAAGAACCGCTCGTAAGATGGACTTCGGCACCTTGTGACTACTTTCTTGCTTATGGATGACAGCGTTAGTGAGTTATACGTTGTTTTTTGGTGTGGCCATTCCAGAGACAGCAATGCATATTGCTATGTAACTGCCTCGTGGGTGCCTTACCATGTTCACACTACGTAATGCGATCATTCCCCTTGTGCGGAGTTAGGGTTCTCCACTCCGCACAATATGATCTACCGTAACTCGATAACCATCGTGGTGACCGCCTAACCCCCCCTCTAAAAAACGGTACCCTGTTTGTCTAGCTCACGCAGTGATTGGCATGTTTTACAGCGTCGTTGCCAATCAACAGCAACCCCAATATACATCGTATAATGCTTTACAGCGTCGGTGCCAATCGAGGCCAACTATGATATATTTTATAATATACCTTTTAAGGGGGGGGAGACTAGGCTGGGGGGGGGGAAGGATTCAAATCCCGTTTATTCAACTTTTTTTTTTGCTGGCTGCGGTCGCCCTTCGTGTTGCTGTGGCCGAACCTCGATGTTGGTCGGTGTGGGACCAGGGTGCTTGATGGGCCCTGCCAGCGGCTAATGTTTTACCCTGAACTGCAAAATTGGATGGCTTAGGTCCCTTCTTATGATCAGATCTGAGTGGGATCAGAGTGCCAAGCTTCGGGAGCATGGGTGCAAAACTTTGCGTGTGTTGACCAATGGAACATCCCACACAATCAGTGTTCAGCCAGTGAATAATTTTTGACGAATAAGGTGTAGGCTCTGCTTGGTAAGAGGAGGTAGGGGTAGCAGGGGCGGGGAGCGGGGGACGGCGGGCAGTGACCTGTAGCATTGATAATGGCAGAGTCATGATGTGCTATATATGTGCGTGTTTAGCCCTGCCCATGTAGGACCGTTTGGGCTCCAATGTGCTAGCTATAGTGTGTTTTTACAGGGCTTTCCTCGGGATTTTCCCGCTGTGAAGTCCCACGGGACTTTTACGGGATTTTTACGGGAAAATCCCGTGATTCTGTTCCCGTCCAACAATGATCGCGTGGAAATGTTCGCGATCCCGATCCCGCCCCGTGCAATTTTTTGAACTCCCGATCCCGTGCAGAGTAGTCCCGTGAAATTTTGGGCAAATCCCGTGAAAAGTGTTTGTGTGTGTGCTTGTGTTTGTGTTTGTGCTTGTGTTTGTGCTGGTGTTGGTGTTGGTATGGTGTTGGTGTTGGTATGGTGTTGGTGTTGGTATGGTGTTGGTATCGGTGGTGTGGGTGTTGGTGTTGGTGCTTGTATTGTCGTTGATGATATTGTTGGTGGTGCTGTTATTGGTGTAAGTGTCGGTGTGGGTGGTGGTGGTGGTGATGGCTTTGGGGTGGGTGATGGCGTTCGTGTTGATGCTTGTATTGGTAGTGTTGGATGTTGGTGCTGATGTAGGTGGTGTTGGTTTTTGGTTCAGCCGTGCTTGTGCTTGTTCTTGTGCTTGTTCTTGTGCTTGTTCTTGTGCTTGTTCTTGTGCTTGTTCTTGTGCTTGTTCTTGTGCTTGTTCTTGTGCTTGTTCTTGTGCTCGTTCTTTTACTCGTTCTTACTGTTGTGCTTGCTCTTGCTATTTTTCTTGTGTGCATGTTATTTTTTTTTTTATTCTGCGTGTGCTTGTTATTTTTCCAGAGCCATCCCACGGTAGGGGTGTAACGGAAGCTTCTAAGAATTTTCTGAGCTCCTAACACGATAAGAAGACAGCTCAATATCACCATCACCCGAAACATGACTTCGAAGGCATTCGTTCGCGCAAACCCGACCAAGCGTCTAATGCCCTAGTCCGAAAACAAGTGTGCGTGCTGCCGTCGACGCCGATGTGCGTCCTGCCGTCGACGCCGGTGTGGGTTGTTAGGTACCCAAGGTTCGACTCGAGGCTTGCGACAGTTTCTCTTTGACATGCGTAGCGTGGAGGCACGCCAGGTGATGGGTGACAGAATCGACGGCGAGCCTGGAACGAGAGATCAGTGACAGATGTGCGTGACACCTCTGCTCACGCATCAGATGGTCTCGGGGCGATGTTACCAATCTTTAGTTCGTCCGTCGACGAAGGATTGTACCGAGATCTTGCTGATGAGATCATGGGAGATCTGACGTCACAGTCGGGCGGTAAGAAACGAAGAATCTTCTGACGAGGTGAACTGGTGATACCTGCGTGGGAGGTCCTTACGGTGATCTCCGGATATGTGCAGGAGTGTACGAGACATGGCTCCCACATGTGCTCTGGAAATTGTCGTACTGACCGATAGTTTCGCTCGTAAGGAGCGGAACGGGTCGGAAACGTTTGGCCCCGGAAATCTAGCATCTACCGTAGTATTGCTTGCTAATCAATACTTGTACCTGTTGTTTCGCCGCATCGCCTTGCCAGGGTCAAAAGGACACTTTGATCGCCAGGGCCCGCACGGCTAAGACGACTACCCAGGTCAACGATATGCTCGGGAACATCAGCGGGACCACCAGCATGGACGCCTTCGACCGCATGCAGGAGAAGGTGGAAAACCTCGAGGCCAGCGCTGAGGTGAGAGTGTGTTTTTTCTGTCTTGATTGTGGTGGTGGTTATGGTAGCCCTGCGCGCGCGGGGGGGGGGGGGGGGGGGGTGAGAGGGGTGGTGAGAGGGGTGGTGGTGGTGGTGGTGGGAGTGGGGAGGTGTTTGGCGGCGGGGAAGAGGGGGTGAGTAGAGGAGGGGGGGTGGTGGGGTGTTTGGCCGGGGCGGGGGGCGGGATGGGAGGGTGGTGGTGCTGGTGGTGGTTGGCGGGGGAAACGAGAGGAGGAGGCGGAAGGGTGTGGTGGTGTTTGGCGGGAGAGGAGAGAGGAGGAGGGGGAAGTGGGGGTGTGGTAGTGGTGGTGGTGGTGGTGCCTTGTCGGAGAGGCGCGGGGGGGGGGGGGGGGGGGTCGAGAGATGGGGGAAGGGGGTTGGTGGTGTTCGTGGGAGAGGTGCATGGTAGGCCGTTTCCTTGTTACCCTCATCGATAGCGGTGTCCTTATCGCTATCACGACGCTAGTCAAGTGAAACGCTAATCCCAACCCCAACTCCGACCGCCCGGGGAATTTTGGCTTCTGTATGTATCCAGATCTCTGGGGAGCTGACGGGCGCTTCGAGCGTGTCTCTGGAGGGACAGTTCAAGGCTTTGGAGGGGACCAACGCCGTAGACGACGAGCTGGCGAGGATGAAGGGCTTGGTGAGCAATACAAGGGAGGGGGGAGTTGTTAGTTACCGAGGCTTTTCGAGGTGTAAGGACGGGGGCGGAGCATTATTGAGGCAGGAACCATGGGCGGGGGGAGGGATGCTATGTTCGGAGAGTTCGCGATGGGGGGGGGGTGCTAGATGGATGGCTTGGTGCGGCAGGGAGTATGCCGAAATCAATACCGTGGAATAATAAAGTAATGACTCTCGAGGACGGGGCGGAGGTCTCTCGAGAATGGGGGAAGAGGGGGCGTGTTACGTTGATTTTTGTGCTGATGTTTGGTTGTCGATGATGAGCTTGTTCCATCCCCCCCCCCCCCGGCCCTCACCACCCCCCTCTTCCCCTTCCCCTCCCCAACTCCACGCCGTTGGCTTTTTTTTTTCCAGCTCCCGGCAAAGAAGGGAGCTGCTCCGCAGCTAACGTCGTCCACCCCCGAGGTTGAATCTGAATTGGATCAGATGAAGAAGGACATGGGCAGCGGGCCAAGCCAATGAGACCCGGCGTTTGCTTTTCTTTTTTGCTGATTGATCGGTCGGTCGATCGGTTGATACCGAGTAGCTTGGTGGCGCACTTGCTCTGCTTTGCTTGTACTGCTTATTGCCTGGTTGGTCGCTGGCTGGGGCTGGCTGGCTTGTCTTCTAGCTACTTCGTATTATTTTAGCGTGCTTGCTGGCGGGGGTGACTGACTGGCTTGCTTGCTAGCTGGCTTGCTTTTGGCTGGCTGGCTGGCTGACTGGCTGGCTTGCTAGCTGGCTTGCCTATAGACTGCTAGCTTGTGTACTGGCTCGTTTGGTAATGGCTGGCTTGCTTTGCTGGTTTTGGTTCATGGCCTGCTATCTTGCGTTCTTGCTTTGTGTGTCCCCTTGCTTGTTTGCATGGTTGCTTGTTTTGCTTGCTGGGTGGCCTTCATGCTGGGTTGCTTGCCTGCCTTGCTTTATTGTTTGGTTGGTTTTTTGCCTGCGGTGGACGGTCGCGTGTCTTTTGCCTGGCGTTGTGGAGTGTGGGTTACGATGCTGAACGTTCGTTGTGCGCTTTTGCTTTTTCATCGTTTCCTGGGGCTATATATTGAAGTCGCAATGCAGTTTTATAGTTGTAGGCATCGAGAGAAGAACATTAGACGAAAAGGCGTTTTTTGGCGGGGAGGGGGCGGGGGTGTTGCCTTCCCACCCTGTGCCACTTCGGGCTTGGAAGTCGATGAGTTGTTTAAGGAATTAATTGATGATACAGGATTGTCGTACATGAGTCTCGAGTCGATCGAAGAATCGACCACCGTTCATGTTTTCTTGTTTTTGTCTTTTTCGTACGTGTCTAACGCTTACATTAGCCGACGTCTCGCGAAGTTTGCAAAACTGAGTATTAACCACTCAATCAATCGCACTCACATATGACTTATACCAGGTAATACTCAGGAAAAAAATACGAAGTAATGATTTATTTGATGACCTCAACACAAAACGTGAGATGGCCTGTCAACACGCTCGCAGATAAATCGCGCCAATCAATCGCGCACCAAAAGTTCGCAATAAAAAAAATCGCGGTAACAATTCGCGGCAATCAAATCACGTTAATGAAACGCGTTTACAATCCCGGTATTCTATCAGCCGCAATATCAGCATACACCCCCCCCCCCACCCTGCACAACGTTCCTAGAAATCGAAAACCGCCTCGTGTTTCATGATCCCTTATCACAGGAAGTTGAGATGCTCTTGAGTCGACACTCGCGCACACAAACAAACGCGCTATTACTAACAAATAGCAGTAACACATTTATCGCGGTGACGGTTACAACCGCGTTCACGATCAATGGCGCTACAAGCAAACAACTCCTCGCCCATCTCGAAAAAGGGATGCATCGGTGATGGTCAAATGATTACGGCAACTAATAAATGAGTACGCCCCCCCCCCCCCGCCCCCCCGCTCCCATACGACTACGGCAATGCACAAACTGAGTACCCCCCCCCGCCCCCATGCTTTGTAAAGCATAAAAGGGAGGCCAACCAGGTTTTGGGTACATTCTCGGTTGGGTGGGGAGCCCGGCCAGTCCAAAAATACTTTTGTCGTAGGGATCTCCCTGTCAGGCGGTGGTGTGCGGAAGCAAGTGGTCCCCTTATTGGGGGAAGCCGCGTTATTCATGCCGGGTTATCATTGCAACTCCTCAGCACTTGGGGTGTCAAGCGTTTTTTTATTTTATTTTCTTATTTTTCTCAAAACTTCTTCTATTAGTATAGTCTCCACACGCCAGCTATTACGGGGGACCCTAGTAAATAGGACCTACGGTGGACACAAAACCCTATATATTCATCTATTTTTACCAATAATACTTGGTCCTATATACTATCGTCCTCCGTAATAAAAATTCGACAATTTTCGACCGCCTTATCATGTCGGGATACACCCGCCTTATTCAGACCGCCTTGTTTGGGGGGGGGGGGGGGGGGGCTACTATCATTACCAAAAAAAAAATGCTATCATCCCTGCCGTACGTAGCAGGCGCAAAAAAAACCAGCGGGGAGAGAGAAGCCACGCGTGACGTCACCTACAAGAGGTCTTGGGGTCGCGGGTATGAAAAAAAAAATCACCCAGCAAATGCCCCCCGACACGTGATGCAGACGGGAAGCTAGATGTATCTAGATGTAAACAGCAAACATAGAACGTTTTCGTCATTACAGCCCTCCCCCCCCCCCTTCCCCAACCCACCCCCCTCTCTCCCTCCTTTTTCGACAAAACAAGATCGTCACCGTACCTGTACCTTACCTTCTTTTTCTTCCCCCCACCCCCAACGTCTTCCCGCGTGCCTCTTACGCCGCTGCGCCAACAAATCGGACGGATGGCGTGGTAAAACTTGACGCAACGCAGAATAGCACAGCACAGCACGGCACGGCACGGCACAGCACGGCACAGCACAGCACAGCCACGCGCACTCGCCGCAGAGCGGGGTTACAGCAGCCGCAAACGCCTGCCATGTCCTTGCCGCCGCCTACCTCCCGCCCCTACCTCCAATAATACCGCAATCACGCGCCCCCCCCTGAAAGCGGTTCGTCTAAACGACTCCGCGGATTACGTCACACTGCATCACACCACACAACATCACCCTACATTACACCAGATCGCACTATATTGTGGGGCATCACGTGCCCCGAACAAATAAAACAGAAGAACGCTATTCACATAAAAAGAACCACAACTATATACTTCGAAGTATGTTATAAAATTATTCTAACAACGTCAGCTGTGCCTTCGACGAAATTTAGGGTCGATACGCATCTTTGCAAGCTGCGCACTACGATATACATATGCATATGTAAAACTCACGAGGCGGCGAGCCGGCGGCATGGTTGTGACAGGCATCCCTCCCGCAGCCGCTACCCCTGCCGCCGCCGCCGCCACCACCACCGCCGCCATCATCATCATCATCATCATCATCATCATTACCACCGCCATCGCCACCGCCACCACCACTACCGCCACCACCACCACCACCACCACCACCACCACCACCACCACCACCACCACCACAACCACCACCACCACCATCACCACCGCCACCGACAGGACATGATATGATGAAAGCTCCGCGGGTACCATAAGCATACCCGCCAACACCACCACCGCTGACAGCATCACTGCCGCTGCTGTCGGAGCCGCGACGGCCGGACCGCGCGCGGAAGTAGCAGGCGCGCCCCCCTTACTGGTCCGCGAGCGCAAGAAGGTGCCAGAGCATCTTTCCCTCGACTAGCTTCACGGGCTCGAAGAAGTGGATCTCGTCGGCGCGGAAGCAGGACAGGGCCCCGTACAGGCTCACCCCGTCGTCTACGAGAAACACGCCTCCGGCATCGCTACCATCACCTTCGCCGTCACCATCGACACTGCTAACGACGTCGCCAAGACCACCAATGTCACTAACGCCATCGATGCCGCCAGCGCCACCAGCGTTGCCACCATCATAACCGTCACCGGTGATATCGCCACCGTGTTTTTCGCCCCTGCCACTTCCGCTTCCTCCACCGCCGCCCGCGCCCTCACCACAAAGCGCGCCCTCGACCTCCTGGCGCTGCGTGCGGTGCAGCTCCGAAAGCCACCCGTCTCGAGCGTCGTCGGCTCTGAAGGGGTTGCTCTGGAAGAGGAACACCAGCGGAGGAGGTACGGCTGCCACCGCCGCCGCCACAACCGTCGAGCCAGCGCCCCCCCCTGCTCCTCCTCCTCCTTTTGATCCTCCTCCTCCCTCTCTTCCTCCGGCTCTTGCTCTTCCCAATCTCCTCACTCCTGCCTCTCCTCGTGCTCCTGATCTTACATCTGCCCCTCCCCCAGCTCCTCCTCCTCCTTCTTCTCTTCCTTCCTCCCCTCCTCTCGCCCCTCCACCCCCGCCCGTTCCCGCTCCTCCTTCTGGTCCCCCTCCTGCTCCTTCTCGTTCCCACCAAGAAGTTCGTCGTCTTCCCGGCCCCAACGCGCTTTGCCCCTCTCCCCCAGTGTCGCTAGCAGCACCGCCGCCGCCACCACCTCCTACGCCACCAGAAGCACCACCGGCGATATCGCTGCCGGCAACAACACCACCATCAGCAATGCCACCGCCAGAAGTACTTGCGAAAAAATCGCCACCGCCATTAGCGCCACCGGAAACATCGCCACCGCCATAAGCGCCACCGGTAATATCACCACCGTCAGAAGCGCCACCGACAATATCGCTACCGCCCAAAGCACCGAAGTCATCGTGGATGCCACCTTCGGAACGCCCTTCTTGTCCTTCTTCTTCAAGCGTCGCGCCGGCGATGGTTGATGGGGGCTCCCGGCTGCCACTTTGATCTCTTTGCGCCGACGCCGTCGCCGTCGCCACCGCCGTCACCACCGCCCCCGCCGCTGCCGAGGAATAATTTGCTACGCTAATCGCTTCTTTAGCCCCAGCCCCACCCCGAACAGCAGCAGCATTAGCGGCATCTGCACCAGCATCAGCAGCATGAGCATCAGCAGCATTAGCAGTGGCAGTAGAAACATCGGCAGCATTAGTATCATCAGCAGCAGCAGCAGCTGCATCCAAGGCGACCGTGGTAGCCTCGATCGCGCGAGGGTCCCACCTCAGCTTCAAGGTTCCGCCCCCCACCGCTCCAACGCCGTTGATTGCGGGATTGAGCTTTCCCCAATGAATCGGATCGCCACCTCCAGTGCCGCCGCCGCCTTTGATTCGTGCCAAGCGCGCCGCCTCGGCCTCCTCCCTCCGTCTTCCCTGATCCGCCACGTGTACCCCTCGCCCGCCCCGCCACTGCCGCCTCTGACCGGGCCGCTTACCGTTCACCGCGGCGCGACGAAGGTCCGAGGTCACCCCGCGACACGCCTCCATCGAGGCCAGACTGAAACCGTCGTCGGTCAGGGAGTTCTCCGCTCGGGCGGAGGCGTAGCGTTCGTACCCCTCGGCGGTTTGGTTTCCTCCCCGGGATAGGACTTCGCGCTGGTATTGGGCGACTTGGGTTGCGTCGTGGACACCGAAGGCTGTGATGATGACGACTCGCTTCCCATCGGGTTTGGAAGCTTTGGAGGCTTGTTCCTCTTTCATGGCTGTGGCGACCTTGGAGCCTACCCCGAGCGGGCCGGCGCAGAAGGGCGCCCAGTCGAAAATTACCTGCTTGCCCCCCCCCGCAGAAAAAATGGAAAAGGAAAAAGAAAGGGTGGTGTAAAATACGAAATGAAGTTGGTTAGCGCTTGTACTATTATACCGCAAATATTATCCCACACAAATTCCAAGTATTTTTGTCCCCGACAAGGTTGATGGAGTCCTATAACCTCTTAAACGTATACAGGTGTGGGTCTAAATGTATGCCACGTTGAAATAGGTTATAGTATGGACAGGTGGCTAGTATATGAACTCAAGACTGGTGTATATAACGAGATGGGGCTTGATAGAGACCCAGGGCACGTCTCCCTACACGTCTCTCCAACGGGCAGGACCCACGATGTCTCCTCGCTTGTGCCCTTGGATAGACTCTTCGTGTTATATCCCTCAGCCACGGAACGAACTTAGCATTGTGGATTGAGTAGATACACGCCCATCATCTTCCCCCTTTTTTGCTATACCCACACGCCTTCGAAGGCAGGTGAAACTCTTGAATCCAACATCCTTATCCCACGTCCTGGACCCCAAGCCATTTTGATGAGCTCCCCGGGGCAATGCCATAGTAGATACAACAAACCACAACCGAAAACGTGCAGCACACAGCATACATAACATTGCATGCTACAATGCGAGAGGTACAGCACTATGCAACGTGCAGCATGCCGCGTACACCGGAAAAAATAAAAAAAACATCGGGAAAACGGGCAATAAAATAATGACGAATGATGACGACGGTGGGCTTTCGGAACGGCTTTCAAAAAAGGGGCGTTTCCGGAGGAAGAACTTTTTTTTTTTCAGAGGCACTCGATTGGAGATTTTTTTCAAGTCGTCCCTCTCGGGGTGAGTCTATGCCACGCACCCCCTACCCCAAGCATTGTACTTTATATACATACCCTGATCCTCCCCCCTATGCCTTTGGGCAGGCTGGGCTTTTTTTTTCAGAGGCATTCGAATGGAGATTTTTTTCAAGTCGTCACTCTCGGGGTGAGTCTATGCCACGCACCCCCTACCCCAAGTATTGTACTGTATATACATACCGCGATCCTCCCCCCTATGCCTTTCGGCAGGCTGGGCTAGGCCAGGTAGGCTTTTGGTCGGGCTGAGCCTGGTACTGGGTGTATCGGTGCATATGGTCTTAGACGCGCCGCCCGGTGTGCATGTCATACAATTTGCTTCCGTTTAGATCCGACCAACCACGTTTATTCTCCGGCCGCACTATGTTACGTGCGTCTGTTTGAAAGAAACTCGACCGACCATACTTCTGATCGTACGTGCACGCGTAGACTACTGCTGTAACATGTTGGTTTGGCGCCCCATTTTGCCACACCAACAGTAGCAGTACGGGGCACCAAATATCACGGAGGACCACAGGAATTAGGACCCACACGACACAAACAAAAACCTACCGGTGTCTTTGTTTTCTGTTTTTCCTAGCCTTGTTTGATCCTGATTACTACGTTCCGCTGTAAATAGATAACATACCCGTTGACCTAGATTGGGTTTCGTATTCGGGAGAGCGCGCACTCGACACCTAAATTTTGGTTTAAAACTGCCCCCGAGTGTCTGATATTTTCCGGTAAATCTCAATATCCTTGCTTTTCTCATGACCCCGATTCCTGTTTGGTGTCCTGTATCCTGTACCGTGCTCCACGATACCCCATCGAATAATCATCTGAAGCTGCCTTTGTGCATTGTACATAGCGCCGCTCTGTTCGGCGAGACAAGGCATGGTATAGCAGGCATCTAACATCGGACTATACGCACAATACGTTATCAAGTATAAATACGATACTAGCGCCGGATTGCGAATATGCAATTGAGTTGAATTGGCACAACGACGCGTATGAAAATGCGTGGAAGTGTGGTGAGCATAAGCACCCCCCCCCCCCCACCCCCCCCCCCCCCCCCCCGATCCGCTGGAGGATAAAAAAGAAGATACCTTTTGGGTAAGAAACCCAGATTTTTCTCGGCTTTTAGGCTATTTATAGATGTTGTCATTTTGAACTAAAGAAGAGTGTGTGCTACACTATTTCTCCAGTATTGTGTATCAGCTGTCGAATTTTTTGTTTCCCCGATTTTGTCGTGCCTTTTTTTTTTTTTTTCACTGGGGATCCGATATCACTTCTTACGGTTGGATCGGGTCAGGGTGACCCGGCCCGACCCGTAAGGTTTGAAAACCTCCTGACCCGACCCAACCCGACCCTACCCTACCCTACCCTACCCTACCCTACCCGACCCGCGAGGTTTTGAACACCTCCTGAGCCGCCCGTGAGCCGCCCCGACTCGACCCACGATGTAAAAAAATCCCCTCCTGACCCAGCTTGTGGGGCGAGTCATGCATGAGCCGTCAAAATCCCTGTTTTTTATCTAAGGCTACGTAAGTTGGCCGTCTCGAAAAAGAACGGGGTGCGTGGTCAACGGACTTGCTTGTGGAGGTGCCATATTTCGAAAGGGGCGGTAGTGTACCTTCAAGTTCCCCTCGGAATAATCTTGCCGCTGGTGGGTGACGGGGTGGGTCGAGCCCCATCCGGTGAAGATCGACACGAAGCTCTCCGCAAGGCGCCTTGTAGTGCTAGCCCCGATGAAGCGAAACACGTACTTCGACGCCAGCTCGTCCATTACCCTTGGGTCCATGAGGGGCTGGGGGGGGGGGGGGGGGAGGAGGGGGGGGGGGGGGCGTAGGTGATTCAAGGGCGCGCCAAGGGGGGCAGGGGGGCGGATGGGGTTGGACTGGGTTGGGTTAGGTTGAACGTGCCGGGGGGGAAGGGGGCGGGGTGGAATAGGGTGGGGTGGGGTGGATTGGGGGTGGGTGGGGGGAGGCATTGACCGTCCATGGCTTTCTCAAGTATTTTCCAGGCATGTTGTAGGGATTTAGACCCAGCTTACGGTCTATGCTCTGTCCCGTATTTCCGGGCGCGCGTGAGGGAGGGGCGGTAAGCTGAACCAGGGGTGTGCCAAAACAGGCATCTGGGTATGGGACGCACGCACCCCGAAGTCTTTTTTTTTCGGTAGCTGAAATGTTTTTCTCCGCCCACGCATACTACACGTTTTTCGCTCTCGCGTTCGTGTGGTAGAATGATCCGGCGAATATTGGGCACGCACGGTACGTGTGTCAAGATCGGCTCGCAAGGACAGAGGAACCGTCATCCACACATCGATCGGACACACATATATATATATTATATCCCTCTATATGTACATCACGATAAGATAAGCCACACCCTATATTTACCGTTGTGGGATGGTGTGCCAGAACCGTAGCGTCACGCATGTATGTATCCTGCCGGGCAATCATGTGCCCAAGACTCGTGTCCACAGATTCCAAAAGGCAAACACGGCCCATTTTTAAAGGATTTGCACGGGTCAGGAGGTTTTCAAAACATCACGTGTCGGGTCGGGTCGAGTCGTGTCGGGTCGTGTCGGGTCGGGTCGGGTCGGGTCGGGTCGGGTCGGGTCGGGTCGGGTCGGGTCGGGTCGGGTCGGGTCGGGTCGGGTCGGGTCGGGTCGGGTCGGGTCGGGTCGGGTCGGGTCGGGTCGGGTCGGGTCAGGTCGGGTCGGGTCGGGTCGGGTCGGGTCGGGTCAAGATTTTTTTACTTCCCACGGGTCGGGTCGGGGTCGGGTCAACCGATTTTCCAAATCTCACGGGTCGGGTCGGGTCGAGTCAAGAGCACACCAGGTAGGAAATTTGCGGGTTGGGTCGGGTCATGACCCGCGAGATATGTGCGATGTCACGGGTTGGTCCACTTTCGCTCGAGAGTTGCTTTCTTCTGACTCGTGGGTAGGACCCGTAGATCTAGCCCGAGGATCCAACACCGCTTTTTTTTTTTCTCGTTCCAGGCGGGAATCTCCTTCTGGTTTTCTATTTTTGGTTTTGTTTGGTACCGCTGCTATTCAGATTCCTGTTGGCTTCTTTGGCTTGGCATTTGATATGTTATTCGTACTGTGTTTTCCGTACCCGGGACGGTGATACCGGGCACCAGGTATTTCATTTGGTCTCCTGCGTAGTTCCTTTAGGATTGGTTTTGGGTTTGAATCCTCGTCGTCACAGCCGAATGACCGAATCGTTATTTTGTGTGTCCTTTCTTCCCCTTTGTTGTTCATTGAAATGCTTAGCAACGCATAAAGCCACGCCAACTAATTTGAAACTAAATTTCGAGTGTTTTCCAAGTACCGCCGACACCACTCGTAGCCCCATGACGGACCGCCCTAATAGACATAACACATGTTTTTGGTGCAGGACATAACGTGTGACTGACATGCGTGCTATTGATTAAACTGCTATTTCTTACCGACTCGTCATCCTAGAGACAGCAAAAAAGCTCTGCACTCACTCGAAGGTGTTATGGTACGGCCTTGGAAGGCCGGTAACGACATCAAAATGGGAAATTTGACGGTTTTTGTGTTGCTGGGATGGCGTTTCGTATTCCGGATATTTAAGAGATAATCTTAGAGATGGGAAGGGCATGGCCCCTTCCTGTTGATAAGTCATCACGACTCGCGGGGTTGCTAGAGCTGCTTCTCTCCAACTTTTTGAGCTTTCGTGAGAGTTGTTGTTGTTGTTGTTGTTGTTGTTGTTATTCTCACATTAACTTGCTTAATCAAGTCCGTGGTCACAGGACAGGCTCCAGTCACTCTGGAGCTGAGGAATACCCCAGGGAAAAAAACACAAACAAACCAAAGGTGGTACACGCATATATCAAAGCTGACGCAATTCATGCCTCCACCAGAAACTTATAAAAAGTGAAATCGGGAGTCAGCCTACGATGTGCCAGGTCCATACAGGTGCATACGTCTCCCAACTCGCGCCTGGAAAAGCCGACTATACCGCTTGCCACCCAAGAAAGATTACCACGTATATATTCCCGTAGTACCTATCACTACGCCTACGCACGACAGACGCAAGTCAATTGGAAAAAAGAAACAACGAAAAGAAAAGAAGATAAAGGAACGAAAAGACAAGAAAGCGAAAAACGAAAAAAGGAAAGGAAAGAAAAGAAAAAGACAAGAAATGCAAGAAAAGAGAAGACAAGAAGAGGAAGCAAGGAAAGGAAGAGAGAAAAAAATAAATAATACTAGCAAACCCTAGGAACTGACTAAAGACGGCATTGGGCTCATAGAGGGTATCAAGTGCATCCTCAATGGCACTGGGGAGAGAACGCAACATGGCGAAAAAGCCAGGGCGGTCTTACGCTATCTGGTGACGGCCATTGGAAGACCGACAGATTTCAGACGATGATGGCCAGACCCAGACTTCAGTCTCTTGGGCAGGACGCCCCCCCTCCCCCCCCCCCCCCTTCCCCCCCCCCCCCCCCCTCCCTGAGCAGTACCAAGGGACATGCTTAGTTGACCTGCTAGGGGATGTTCTGTGCCTTCTCCCCGTCACCCCCCAAATGGCGTCGACGGCAGAATCAGAAAAACAAGGAACCACCTCTCACCTCACATAACTCACAAACTTCGAGATATTAATATTAGACATCGCGAGTGCAAGCTACCAGGCGCATACGGTATACGGTATTCTCATGCATGTGGCGTTCGGGCAATTTTCAATTTTCCTGAAGCATGGAGGCGGGTCTCTTGGCATTATCAAAGTCACCAGTTTTGCACCTGCCATCAATCGTGAACCTCTGTTCGCTTCACATGATTGGTTGTATGTTTCACTCCAGAGCAAGCGCAGCGGGTGACGAATGCGCGGAGCGAAGCGCCTTGTACCTATTATATCCAGGTCACACATCACAGCCGGGAACATCACCACAGACTTAACAATTTGAATTGGAAGTGTTGACCCGCGAGTCGTATCCACGGGTGGAACCCGTGGGTCGGGAGAGAAAACATCGCGGGTCAACGTGACCCGGCCTGGATATGACCTATATCTGACGGGTCATCGTAGCCTGGTGGGTCGTGTCAGGTTGTGTCGGGTCAGGGGGTGTTCAAACTCTCACGGGTCAGGTCGGGTCGGGTCGCGTGGGTTTGAAATATCACGGGTCAGGTCGTGTCGGGTCATCAGGCCACTGCTTATGTTACCCCCGACGCAGACTATAGATCTTGATCTATACAAGATTCGCCTACAGTAAGATCTGTGTACACTGCATGTGGAGACAAATGTTGGTTCTGCCAATTTCCAAGATCGGAAAATCCACCGAAAAGGGGTGTTTCGTCCCGATCTCTCATTCAGGCTGTGACAGGAGGTTTAGAAATCGCGGATCGAGTCGGGTCGGGTCGGGTTAGAAGGTTATTGAAATCTCACGGGTAAGTCGGGTCGCGTGATCCGACCTGACCCCACCCGACCAGCGGAGTTAGATCTGACTCTCGGAAAGCTATGTGGTTATGGTTTGCGTAGCAGCGTGTACAGCAGCAGCAGCAGATTAAAATGCACGCATTCGTAAAAACGAAGCAAATCGTACATCCCAGACAAGAAACATAATAATGAAGATCAGAATCCAGCGCACGTGTCATCGTATCAGGCACGTGTCCGATGCATACTACTTTTAGTAGCTGGTACCCGCACGGCGCACATTGCACTTATTTTTGGACTCGCGAGTCGGATAGAGTGCTCTTCTGCTACCATTTTGATTTTTCTTCCCGACGACGAAGGAAAAAGATTGGAAAGATAATTGGGAGTCGTCGTCTTTGCCTCTCGGTCGGTCGAACTTTATTTTGCGACTACAGTACAGGAAAAAGAATTATTTTTGGGACAAATTACTTGGAATTACATGATAATCAGTTTCAAACGTCGTATGATACGAAAAAGCAAAGAAATAGCCACGTGAAGAAACCCACCCCACCTCGAAACCGCAAGGAAGATCGCCCGTGTCCATGAACGGCACTCGGTAGCTGTTCCCCTCCACAACTGCTGCTGCTGTTGTTGCCTCTGACCCCCCTGCCCCGCTACAATGCCCCCCGGGGAGGTCTAGCTGGCGCGCGCAATCGCGGACGAGGCGCCGAAGCCTGCTCGCCCCTTTGGGCCGACGGCAGCGTTCCCTAGCCCCCCCGTTTTTCCCGTCGTCATCGCGTCCTTCCTTGATGCTATCTCTCCCTGCTGATTCATCCAACTCGAGAAGATGTTGCTCGGTCCTGGGCTCCCTGTCTGCTTCTCGCAGCCCGAAAACTGTTGCCGCGATGCAGACTATCAGTGCCAGCGAAAGCAGGCCGAGTTTTAGTAGCAGACCACTACGGTGTCCGCCTTGTTGTGCCGAGTAGTACGAGGAGGGACCGGTTACGCTTCTCGGAACTGCAACAACGGCGGCAGCAGCACCAGCAGTCAACGACGTTGTCGATGCCGTTGTTTTGGTCGTTGGATGATCCAATATTTGATGAGCGGTGTTGTTGTTGCTGCCGGCGTTGACGTCCTCTGCGATGCTTACCGCCGCGGAGTGCTGCTGTTGTGGTACTAACGGGCACTCTTCTTCTTCGTCATCGTGGAGGCAGTGCTGGTCTTCTTCCATGAAGTTCGAAACCCTCTCGTGCTTTTGTGTGCTACCTTCTGGGTCTGTCATGGTCATCATCGTCCTGCGTCGTGTTTTAGTTTTGCTGTTTGTCATTTTTTTCTCGTATCTTTGAAAATCAGCCCCGGATCCCTGAGAGAAGCATAGGGGCAACAAGCCTGACCAATGAAAGGTAACTCCCTCAGGATGATTTTTGGCGGAAAGCAAGAGTGTCAGTTGCGGCCACGACTCTGTTCCTTCTCCTACTCTCCGCCGTTACCTCGAAACCATGAAGAGCTTTGTGAAGAGTACCACGCTATGCGCTGCACTGGTGGGTAGCTCGTCCGCCTTCGTCGGCACACCGCTCGCTCGACCGTCTCCTACCCTGGGAATTCGAGGTGATGATACCATGACATGACACTGCTGCTGCTACGAACATACGACGAGTCGCAACGAGCACGCAGCTGGGGTATGATATCCAGCCACGAGCGATTCCATTGGACAAGTAGGATTCACCGAATGCTGACAATGCCAATGAGGAGGACGACGATTGGGTTATGGTGTTGGTCACTCGCGAGTTGTGTAGCGGCAGACCCTCTTGCTCGCTTCCTTATGGGTACATGCTCTGCGTCAGCAAATGCGAAACAAATCGAGAAAACACATGATAGCTTTTGCGCCCCGTGAAATCAACAAGAGAAATGATACTGCTGTAGTGTACCGGGTATGACTTTGCACAACGTTTGACACAGTTCACGCTCCTTCGTTGCTTCTGCCCAACTGCTTCTTACTGCCAAATTACACCCTCGCCTGTGTGTTATTACCATACCCGGTATTACTCTACTGTCTGTGATGTCTTGCCGTCTTCTGTTGCTCCACGAGTACTGCTGTAGTCAAGGATAGATAGCACTTTCCGGATTTGAGCTTGAACGCATGGGATACGGCCAGAGGCAAGTACTGGCTTTATTTAGTCTTCGACTGCTGGGTTCTCCGGGACCAGGTGCTGTACCTGGCATCATACCCCTTCAGGCACTTGTACGTGCGCTAGTCTGCACTGCTGTTCGGTCGAGTACTCTCGTTAAGATTGCCAATATATTCCAGTCGTGTATCTACCGTCCAGGTACCCAACATAAGTGACGGGCAAGGAAAAGTTCATCTACGCTGAACCCTCGCCCTCGCCCCCCTCTCCATCCCCTCTCATTCTCCCCCCCTCCCCCCTCCCCCCTGTTCCCCCTCCCCCCCGACCCCTGACCCGTTCCCTCCTCCGACCCCCCCCTCCCCGTTCTCCAACCCCCGCCCCCCCGCCGCCGAACAGCCCCCCGCGCCGTCTCCATGACCGCTTCCGAAGCGCAACAACATCAACGAGGAGCCGAAACGTTTGATGTCGACTTCGACTGCGTTCGGGAGGCGTTTGGTCAACGGGGAGGGGGAATTGCTAGGGCGGGTGCTGGGGTGCGGTTGGTGGCAGGAGCGAGTGCCGCTGCGCTTGCCCCTTTGGTGCTTGGGGCGGCGGAGGCTAGCGCTAAAGGTGGCGAGTTTGGGATAGTGGAGGGGAGGACGGCTTCGTTTTTCCACCCGATCGTCATGGTGAGTTCGTAGGGGAGGAGGATGGGATGGAGAGGGCTTGGAGCAAGTATGTGAGGAGGTGGTTAAGTCAGTCAAGGGGAAAACGTCCAGCGGTCAAGGGTGTGACCGTTCGATTAACCCTAAAAACTAGTTGTTTTGGCGTCGATCAAGGTAAATTATGGGAAATTTGCTCTGGGTCAAGGGGTAGAAATGCATCTCCTGGCATCTTCGTCTCTAGCATGACGAGGACGAGGAGGACGAGGAGGAGGTGCGGTGGCACTGATACCGTGCTACTATAGCAGTGGTAGTAGTAGCAGAGGTAGTAGTGGTGGTAGCGGTAGCGGAGTGCTAAGGGTAGCGAGTTCGGGGTTGGGGAGTGGCGGACGGCGTCGTTCTTCCACGCGATGATGACGGTGACCTCGCGAACCACGGACTCCTTGTGCCCCTGGAAGGATTTTTTTTTTTTTTTTTTTTTCATCCTCCGGCGGATGGGGAAAAACTAAGCTTTTGCAGGAGTTCCGGAGTTGGAGGAACGGCTGCTTTCGACGGGCTGGCAACTCCACCCACGTTTAACCCTTTTTAACTCCTGGAAAATACTCCCGTACTTATTCCAAGTAGTTGGCGCCGAAAAACGTTGGCGCTTAAGAACCGCACGCGGCATTTCGGCGGTAAAACTCTTAAAGCTGAGCCTCCTTGGGCCTAGAAAGTCTAAGTGAGGCTTTTTTCGGTTTTTGGAACCCCGAAACAGGAGTCTTATAAAGAGCCTAGGGTTAGGGTTAGAACTGCGCGCGGGATTTCGGCGGTAAAACTCTAAGCTGAACCTCCTTGGGCTTCAGCCTAAAATGCATAAAAGAGTTTTTTTTTTTTTTTTTTTTTCGTTTTTGCGGCCCCAATCGTACAGTTCTTTTTTTATAAAGAGCCTAAAAAGAACCGATATGGGGCCTATTTTTCGGGGACGGGGCCTATTTTCTTTTTTTCCAATTTGGCTATTTTGCCACCCCCCTGCGGGGCCCAGCTTTGAATAATTTGGCCTTTTTTTTATCCGACCCCTCGGTAATAACGCCAATAAACGACATGCGAACCCTGTTCTTTCGTGTGAGGAATAAGGCCTTACGCAATAAGCTTTTTTTTTGTGATAGTAATGAGCTTTTTTTTTTTTTGCGGGCATAGGCTTTAAAACTGGAAATAAGCTCGCGATTTATGCCAGTTTTGCGCGGATAAGCTCGACTTATGCTCGCTCTTTGTTCCATCTCTAGCTTGATTTTTGTTCGATAAAATCATGTTTGCTCGTTTAACACTCGTTGGGCATCCTTGCTTGTCGTCGATAAGCTCGTGAAACGTGGGTTTTTCGGTCTTTTTTTTTCTTTCATCAAGTCACATGGCAGGTGCAGGTGTGTCAGTGCTGTAAAATATATATATAGACTACACTCCTATATACTTCGAAAATATATATATATTCACGTATCATACTACTACTGCTGTTTTGTGTGTTTTTGTATGTTGTGTCCGTATACAGCACAGTGCGCACAGTGCCTTGCTGCCTTTTCCATACCACCGCACCACCATGTCAAGTGGAAAACTCGCTTGAACTCTCTACTCGAAACTCGATAGCAAAAACAGAGCTAGCGAGCTAGCCAAACAGAGCGGACTACCCAGCACCCCCGCACCCCGCACGACGCCATGCTACTTTCCCCGCCCCCTGTTGTACTTGAGAAGAGCGGATGCTGCAATGCGGTCACTGAAGCTAGACTCCAGCCTCTCGTCCATACAAGCGCGCAGAATAGAAAGAACGCATTCCATGAACGCGGAGGATGGCTGAATCAGCGCGATGTCCTTTGCAACATCATACCAACGCGGCGGCTTAAGCCTACTGTCATGCCACAATTGCCACAGATCGTCCGAGCTTGCCGAGCTGCTGTCAAGGCTGTCGTCAGAGGTTGAGCTAGAGCGCCCGCACTCCTCAGAAGGGACCCTCGTGCTTGCCACCGCTGCAAGATCGCAAGATCGAAAGATCGGCTCCGCAGCTGCGTCCCTTGCGCTCTCCGCTTTCTTTGCGCTCACGTGGGCGCGTGGCGCGCGCGCGCGTGTGTGCGCGTGTTGATGTGTTCTTATGTAGGACCGTCCAATATCGCGATAAACAGAGCCGACAATAAATAGGTGTAATTAAGCCTCGTGGATTTGTTTTGATACCGTGCGGCCACCCATTCGGCGTCTCCACCGTGCTGCCAGACAACCAGGCGCACGTATACACCCGAAATGGGGGCGGGCATAACAATCTTATGCTCGATTTTCCTTGTTATGCTCTCACATAAACTATTTGGCATGTTGGATATGCTCGGTCGGACATGAGCTTTTCCATAAGCTCAAAAAGCCAATATACGCTAAAAGATATGCTAGCTTATTGGGCAAGGCCCTAGTGAGGAAGTAAACTAAAACTTAACTTTTACGCAACAAATGCTACTCGAGTTGTTACCTTCGAAACTCGTTTTTCCAACGCATTCGAGCACACAGCTGCACTGCAACACCGCAACCCAGAACCCAGCACAGTTTTTTTTTGGTTTTATTCCAAAAAAAGGCGGAATTTTCACCAGAGCCTGTTTTTTGTTTGTTTCATCCAAAGTATCTGGGAAAAGCGAACCCACGGAGGCTAGCCTGCTTCCCAGCAACAAGCCGATTTCCTTGCGATCTATAGCCGATTGTTCAAAATATAAGCTAAACATGCCGAAACCTTTTTTTTTCAGCCCGCCTTTTTTTTTTTTGAGCTTAAATGGAACCCAATCACGTTTTTTTTTTCAAGTGCGGAAATTCAACCAGAGCCTTCTTAACCCCCCCCCCCCCCCCAAAGTTCTTGGAAAGGCGAGCCCACGGAGGCTCAAGTGTATAAAACTCCTGTACACCTGTGGTGCTCTGCCCTCAAAACGAAAAATGAGATACAACCTATAACGTCAAATATTCTTGAAACCGGGGTTTTGACGAAAACATCCCCGAACTGGGTCATTGAGCGTTCTGTGCTCTTTCACCGGCGCCGTGCTCCCCACTGAAGTCTTCAAATGACACACCGCGCGCGTAAGGAGCCCACCAAGTCATGACGTCATGATACAGTCTGATCTGTAGTTGGTGCGGCCTTTGTCTTGTTAGAAGTGGAGAAATCCGGTGCGCTGCGGCCATGAGGTGTATCGTTTTGCGCAGTTGCTACGTATTTTCCCAGCAATCGCGCCGCCAGTTTAGGCATTTTTCACCGTCGCTGCTGTCGCGGTGGTAAAAGTTGATGAAATCGCCTAAGGTTCACCGTATGCTCGTGTATACAGGGAGGGAAGGCGTTCCAGGGTGGTGGGATTTATGATTCACGTCACCGACGCCGCACTCGCTGGAGACGTGTGCCTCAAAAAGCAACGAAATGTGGGGGGAAAAGCTCTGCGTTGTAGTGGGGTAGAGCTAAATCACAGCAAAAACGTTTTTTTTTTTTCAAATTGTACGTACATATGCATATGTACCATTTTGATTTTTTTGCCTAGTCCGTCCCTTTTTCTCCGCCGGCGCAGAGTTTTTTGGTGTGCTTTCTTCTGCAATGCGATCAGACTACCCGTCGGTATATTATCAGCCGTGTGCCGGGCTCATGGGACGTCCGTGGCGCGAGCTATGGCCGCGGAAAGCCGCCGAGACTGGCTCTATTTTGCGGGGTACGAGACGCTTCTGTCCCCGGGCAACCACACACTAGACGTATTTAAGCCTCGAGGTTAGGTCTTAAGTACTTCCAACTGGAAGAGCTAGGCCATTCGATATTTCGACCTTAAACGCATAAAAAAAACACCATATGTCTAAAACTCGAAATAGTGGTCTCTTTCAGTACGCATAAAAAGAAAAGCCGAGGAAAGATCAAACTACTTGAAAATAGACCATGATATTTCTGCACTACTCCAGACGCAGATGGCAAGACGAGGATTTATGTCATCAGTCAGCACATGAGTGGGTGGAAACTTCGAGAAAGACCCTCCCCTGCCCATGCTGTGCGAGCTTGAACAAACGGCCAAAACAAATAACTGGTGCCTGGCAAAAACATTGAGTGCTTCGTACTCCATACTCGCTTCATATGTAGGATACCTCGCAGGCGTCTGCCGCCTTCGGTGTGCCTCAGTGTGGCAGTCAGTACAGCAGCACGGCAGGACTGGCCCTCAACCCGGTTCAATTTCCACCCTCGAAATGTAGGCATCCGTCTGATGTTTCCTCGAGCTTTTGTCGTCTGAAATGCTGTGTTTGCTGGAAAATACTCGGAAAATTGCTTCAAATATGCACTTGGGCCAAAATGTGCCCAAGTGCATATTTTGGGAAAATCCACATCTCACCGTGGTCTGCCGTGGTCGTTTAGGTCGATAAAATAGACCTATTTTGTAGACATTTAAAACACGATAGGGCTTAATTTGGTTTAGAGCCTAAAATATAGGCATATCGTCAGGCTTAAATACGTCTACTACACACACGGTGGAACTTTAGTCCTCGCACGTACATCGGGGTGGCATCAAAATGTATTTGAGAGAGAATTTTCCCGCACTGCTAGACGCGGGCGCGGTGTATATGTACCCGCTGCAACGACGTGAACTATGTCATTACTGCTGTGAGTTCTCCCTCACAATTGACACGGTGGTTACCATACAGCAGTAGCGAAACCTGTATAAAGAGATATAAAGTAGCAACACAACCCAAGCATAAGTAACGATGTGCACACAACAGACCATATCGGCAACAAACATCGGTATAAGCACGCGGGGAAAAATACTGGACACAGAAAACAAACAACAAATTGACACCAATGATTCCTCTAACAGCAGCGACAGCAGTATAAACCCATCAGACAGCGAAAATGATCAAGACAACAACAGCGGCAACAATAACAATTCTGGTCAATGGTCCATTATTCCCGAGATTGGTGATGGTGCATGTTTATTAAGATATATCTCGCGTCGTGTGCACAACAACCCAGCTTTACATCACATCGTCCGTGCACATAATATTGCCCACATCACAACCAATTTGTACACCGTTATCCCAGGATCAGGTTTCAACACTTTCCACGACAGCATCTTAGCTGGAGCAAATCAAGGTCATGTAGATAATAAAGAATCATTTGTCGGTGTAGACAATATATTTTTCTGAACGGAACAAACAACGCCAACGTGCCCGAAAAAGTTCCGTTTGTCTTGCAAAGTTCCGTCAGCAGCACCACCAGCAAGCAGCACGTAGTCCATAGACTCTAAGTTTACTGTGAGTTCTCCCTCACAATTGACACGGTGGTTACCATACAGCAGTGTAGAGAAACCTGTATAAAGAGATATAAAGTAGCAACACAACTCAAGCAAAAGTAACGATGTGCACACAACAGACCATATCGGCAACAAACATCGGTATAAGCGCGCGGGGAAAAATACTGGACACAGAAAACACACAACAAATTGACACCAATGATTCCTCTAACAGCAGCGACAGCAGTACAAACCCATCAGACAGCGAAAATGATCAAGACAACAACAGCGGCAACAATAATAACAGTTCTGGTCAATGGTCCATTATTCCCGAGATTGGTGATGGTGCATGTTTATTAAGATGTATCTCGCGTCGTGTGCACAACAACCCAGCTTTACATCACATCGTCCGTGCACATATTATTGCCCACATCACAACCAATTTGTACACCGTTATCCCAAGATCAGGTTTCAACACTTTCCACGACAGTATCTTAGCTGGAGCAAATCAAGAACTTGTGGAAGTCGCTGGATCTCAACCTACTACATATTCGAGTGTTGAAGAGTATCTCCACTTCATGTCACAGCCTTACGCATATGCTACAAACGTAGAATTTGTTGCTGCCACGCAGTTATACGGAGTGGACTTTCGAATAACTTATCACACCGAGCCTCAGCAATATCCCAACCCTCTTCCTCCAAATAATGTCTGTGATATCTTATTATATTATCCACATTCTTTCCACTACGCATCCCTCCGATATACACCTTCTGCATAAATACTTCATCATCATCAGTTGTAGTCATTCGACTTGCGTCGCCCCCGGGAGGCACGTGTCCACCTCCCGAAGGGGAACCTTGTATATACGTACTGTATTGGCACTCATCATCGCTACAGCAGCAGTAAATAAATAACTTGGCCACAGTATAAAAAAGAAAAATCAACCTGGAACCGCATTTTCCAAAACTTCAGCGACACTGCTGTCGCGGTGCTTACAGGTCACCAAAACTGCTGCCGCTTTGCAACACTGCGGTAGTGAGAGCACCTAAGAACCCATCGCAGGGTGGTGGGATATATTATTAGCTGTGACGCCGGAGTTATGGCAGAATTGCGGGAAATCGTAATAATATTATACAGCAGTGGTAAAGATGGCTCCAGATCTCTATTTTGGCATAGTTTGGCCCCATTTTCTGCTTTTTTTTATGGCCAGAGCAACACAGGTGTATAGGAACTGAAGTCGGTTCACTTTGGCAGCGATGACCTGGTTGGTTTGTCGCCAACCATGTTTTTTCTTCCCGCTCGCGTCACCCTTCTCCTTTGAAGGCTTGCGGACAGCTTGTTTTGGTTTGTTTTGTTTTGTTTTGTTTTGTTTTGTGTTGTGGTGCTGCTTGTCCTCTGTTGTACCAGTGCTGTTGTGTGTTGTGTTGTGTTGTGTTGTGTCGTGTCGTCTCGTGTTGTGTCGTGTCGTGTCGTGTTGTGTTGTGTTGTTTTATGTTGTGTTGTGTTGTGTTGTGTTGTGTTGTGTTGTGTTGTGTTGTGTTGTGTTGTGTTGTGTTGTGTTGTGTTGTGTTGTGTTGTGTTGTGTTGTGTTGTGTTGTGTTGTGTTGTGTTGTGTTGTGTTGTGTTGTGTTGTGTGGTGTGGTGTGGTGTGGTGTGGTGTGGTGTGGTGTGGTGTGGTGTGGTGTGGTGTGGTGTGGTGTGGTGTGGTGTGGTGTGGTGTGGTGTGGTGTGGTGTGGTGTGGTGTGGTGTGGTGTGGTGTGGTGTGGTGTGGTGTGGTGTGGTGTGGTGTGGTGTGGTGTGGTGTGGTGTGGTGTGGTGTGGTGTGGTGTGGTGTGGTGTGGTGTGGTGTGGTGTGGTGTGGTGTGGTGTGGTGTGGTGTGGTGTGGTGTGGTGTGGTGTGGTGTGGTGTGGTGTGGTGTGGTGTGGTGTGGTGTGGTGTGGTGTGGTGTGGTGTGGTGTGGTGTGGTGTGGTGTGGTGTGGTGTGGTGTGGTGTGGTGAGGTGCGGTGTTGGGTTGGGTTGGGTTGGGTTGCACTGCGGTGCGGTGCGGTGCGGTGCGGTGCGGTGCGCTGCGGTGCGCTGCGCTGCGCTGCGGTGCGGTGCGGTGCGGTGCGCTGCGGTGCGCTGCGGTGCGGTGCGCTGCGCTGCGGTGCGTTGCGGTGCGTTGCGGTGCGGTGCGTTGCGTTGCGTTGCGTTGCGTTGCGTTGCGTTGCGTTGCGTTGCGTTGCGTTGCGTTGCGTTGCGTTGCGTTGCGTTGCGTTGCGTTGCGTTGCGTTGCGTTGCGTTGCGTTGCGTTGCGTTGCGTTGCGTTGCGTTGCGTTGTGTTGTGTTGTTTGCTTCTAATGATGCTGTGTCATTTGATGTGCTGCTCTACCTGGTACGCTTGTCGTTTGTTTGTTTGCGCACTGATACAGGGCACGATGTTTGCCGTGAGCCTGCGTGCCGCTGTCCTTGGCTTGGAGTGGCGGGAGCAGCGCACGATGGCCACCAGAATGAGGTAAACTCGCACGCTTGTTGTTGTTGTTTTAAGTAAGGTATGCCCTGGTACGTATTCCAAGATCTACAGCTACGTGTTTTATGCATACTGAATTTCACAGATGTCTGTTTTTGTCCCCCTCAAGGCGGGTTATACAGTTTCCGTGCGCAGAAAAAAGCTGGACGTCTTAGTCCTGTTGACCCTGGCATCAGCTGGGGAGTCACCGACCTGTATCCTTCATGAGGGTATACACGTTTCACTTTTATATGTTTCTGGTGAGGCAATTGCGTCAGCTGTGACATATGCGTGTACCACCGTGGGTTGTGTGTGTTTTTCCCTGGGGTATTCCTCAGCTCCGGAGTGACTGGAGCCTGTCCTGTGACCACGGACTTGATTATGCGAGTTAATGTGAGAACAACAACGAACAACAACACATCAAGTAACACGCGCGATCGAATCATCACACGCAGCTTGCAGATATGAGTTTTGATAGTCCTTTTGGGTCGATCTCACACACACACCTCATGTATATATACATATATATATTTACATATTAAAATAATTATAAGTTCCTGCCTGGCAGTAGTTTGTCCAAGAACGGAGTTGATGGTGCTGCGTATCCTACCCTATTTCCAATCAGGCTTTTCCTAGAACTGATTCAGCGGTGTTGCTTATTTTGTACTACAAGCCCGAGTGAATTGCCCCTGTTATTGAGGTAACGATAGCGCAGATCCTGGGTTTGTTCTATTTTCTAGTAGTTTGTCCACAGAAGGTAAGGGTGCTGCAGGTCCTGCTTTGTTCCCGGGTGGTTCGTCCGCATACCTGAGTTACTGATGCTGCAGGTTCTAACTACTCCATTTGCTAGTAGTTCGTCCCCAGAATTGAGTTAACGGTGCTGAAGCTGCAGATCTTATACGTGGCATTTCCTAGCCGTATGTCTCCAGAACTGAGTTAGATGGTGCTTGCAGATCCTACTCCATTTCCCTATAGTCTGTTCTCAGAACGGGCTCCAGGGTGCTGCTGATCCCCCTCTATATTAACCGGTAGCGTGTTCTCGGAATTCAGGTAATAGTACTACAGGTCCTGCTCTGTTTCCTGGCAGTGTTTCTCCGAGAGCTGCGCTGCAGATCCTACTCGTTTTTTATTATTTTTTGTAGTGGGTTGCCCCCTGAACTGAGTTATTGTCGGTGTATCGGTTTGCGTTGTTTGTTTTTACCCCCCCCCCCCCCCGTTTGGGGCTGGCGTCGGTTGGCGACGTTGTAAAACACGTCACTCACTGCGTGAACCAAGAAACAGGGCGCCGCTTTTGCTGTTTTTGTTGTTGTTTGCTGTGTCCTAGATGGTCAAATTTGATCGTAGTATTGTGCGGGGTGGAGAACCTTTAATCCGCGCAAGGGGCTGATATCACGTAGTATATCTATGGTAAGGCAGCCACGAGGCAGTTGTTGTATGGTATCCCCGTTGCTGTCTATGAACGTGGCCACGCCGGAGAACGAATCGACCTCGTTGAGGTTGTCATCCATACACGAGAGAATACGCACCAAGGAGCCGAAGTCTGCCTCACATGCGTGTCTTAATGTTATGCAGCTCACCCTTCATGAAGCTTGGTAGAACACCTCACGGCGCTTGGTGCACACGGTATCTGCTTGGTGGATGAAAATCCCACGTGCTCCGTCCCGGCATGGTAGGGATGCGAAGGTCTATGGTCTTGCGACTATGGTCCTACCAGTGGCCAGGTGGAGGGGGAAGAAGGCGCGTTGAGGTGCCTTGTGGAATGCAGAAGCGGGTGGAGTTCACACGGTTGGATAATGTGAACTGCACAAGGAGGAGCGGGATGTGTTAAGAGGAGGAACTGAGGAAAATAGACGAGTGTGGCATGGAGAAGTTTGGTACACTAGATGATAGCGAGAACACGATCGCTATCCTGGGAGATGATGGGGGCCACAGACGGCCGAACAGTAGATAACATCGTAAAAGTGCGTGAGTTGGCACAGGGCAGTGGGTTCGCACAGGGTCGGTAATATGGCACCCCTGTGCGATAAAAAAGCCATTTTGAAGTATTTAACGCCTTTACAACTGGAAACCCGTTCTTGGGGACAAATTACTTGGAATTAGTATCGAGAGGAGTTTGGGGCTCTAAAGGGGTGAATCTTGTTTTCGCACAGGGGTCAGTTTTTTTTTTTTTTTTCTTTTTTATCCTCCGGCGGATGGGGAAAAATAAAGCTTTAGCTCACCACACTTCCGCGTATTTTCAGTGAGTTCGTACAGGGGTGCAAACTCAAGGACTAAAAAAAAAAGAAAAATCATTTCCAGGTATGAGGTCGCGTGCTATTAATAGTGCGAACGGGTCCAGGGGGCGGACACCCCTAGCTGCAACGGTTTGTTTAGTTCTCACAGTACGCCATCGGGGCTCCACTGCCCTTCGTATGGCAGTGTGGCAGTGCCATCGGTAATAGCAACACTCTGTGAGACAGTGAGTGGCCTCCGCGCCGGTATCCTCTGTCGTAGCAAGAGTGTGTGGGTCACTTTGTACACATAGCGGAGGTATTGCACAATGCAAAGGTATCGCACGGGGGTGTGCGTTGGAAGCACCGGTGTCACTAACGTTTTTTAGTCAGTATCGCACATGTCGGAGAGATCGCACGCGGGTGTGCGCTAAAAAGCAGATCCAACAGATTTGGTTCGATTTCCGCACAGGGGTCGCTAAGTTCGCACACCCGTGCGATAACAAAGCCAGTCTGAAATTATCTTAGAATCGATCGCACGGGGGTACCAACTCACGCACGTTTACGATACATGGAAGAAGCGTAATGAGCGCCCAGATGTTGCATGTGTCTCTGTTAATAGTAGCAACGGTGCCCCGTTTCGAAAGGGATGCGTGGTCAATGGTAATAACTAAGGCGATCAACAAATGAGTACCCCCCCTCCCCTACTCCCCCTCGCGTCTCGGTATTTCTCTTTGTATTTTTTTTTTCAGCACGTTGAAGGAGCAGTTGCCGATGCTGTCCACGGGCTCTCGGGCGTCTACCCCGCTCAAGAAGCAGGCAGACGGCATCCGCGAGAAGCTGGCAGACCTGGGAGAGGATGCCGCAGGGGTACGTGCGTGCATATGCCGTGTACGGTTCGGTTCGGCGGGGAGGTGGGGTGGGAGGTTGGCGGTTTGCCGATGTGGCCCGCCAAGCCTATTGGCTGATTGGGGTAGTTTTCGGCTTTGTATCCCCTAATCCGTTTTTGTTTTTGTCTTGTCCTTTTTCCGTCTGCGTCTCCATGCGACCCCCCCCCCCCCCGCCCCCCTCCCCCCGTCCCCGGCTGTGTCTCCCCCCCCCACCCCCCAATCTCCCTCCTCTTCCCTCCCTCTAACTCCGTCGTTCCCAGGCGGCGGCTTCCCTCAAAGCCGACCTGGAGAAACTGGCGTCCTCGGCGGCAACGGAGGTTGAAGAGGAGCTGAGCAATATGACCGCCCGGCGGAAGGAGCTAGCCTCCAAGAACGTGAGACCTCAAACCTGCCTTCCACCGCAATCGTTCTCTCTTAACACATCCTGCATCCAACAGCCCAGACTTTGGTCGTTTTCGCGAAACAATGGCATGCAACCAGCAGCTCAAGCCGCGATCGGTTACATGCCATAACCGGTAGCCCAAACCGCAACTTGTTATCGCGAAAACAAATGTCGTAACGCTCTCAGCCCAAAGCTTGAGAGTCAGGCGAGTGGTTGGTGAGCTGGGTGCCCCGCAGCGATGTGTGTGTTTGTGTGTTTTGGTGCACGTGTTGTTGTTGGTGGTGGGTTTACCCTACAGGCTGGTTCACGTAAAAAATCCCAAAAGTATTCCCCGGCGAATGTCCACGCCATTTTTTTTATTCAGACCGTGAATTTTTGCACACGTCTTCTATGTGCCATTGCGAAGACCTCACCTGTCGTTCCTTTTTTTTTGTCTGATTTTTCGTCAGTTAAGGGTTTTCGGAAAATGTGGCCCACCTTAGACAAACACATTTCGGCTAGAAAAAAAAACAAACTCCGGAAGTCAGGCGTCGGGATGGGCATGTATAACACATGTGCAAAATTTCAGGGTCTATCTCTCAAAAACGGCGTGGCCATTTGGATGTTTGCGCGTAAAAATGAGTGAGACACGTTGTTTCCTTCAAATTACTTGGTTTTAGTGTAGGATCCAGTTTTTTCGCCAGATTCTGCTCAATGTTGAACACAGGCAGATCAGATCTTCGTTTTTCGCGCGAAAAATACAGAAAATTACAGACATGCCTTTGAAGTACCTACAACCGGTTCGTGCAAAATGCGGCGCATTTTTTTTTTTTCGCCTCCGCTTGGAAAAAGCCTGAAATTTTTGAGGAATATGAAGGGCTATCGTTGGTCGATACGAGTTTCGCTCCTAGAGGCAGCCCTAGGCCGTAAAAAACAAAAAAACTGTCCATGTGACCCTCTTACCCTCTTTCACTGGTCATGGGGGGTCAGTATGATACCAAATATTCACCCTTTGACTGGATATTGCGAGCGGCATTCGCCGGGGATTTTTTTTTTTTTTTTTTACGTGAACCAGCCTGTTAAGTCATACCAGGTACATGTTAAGGCCCCAACAGGCCTTGATGCGCCTAGAGAGGCCGTTCTTTTCTCAATAGCGTCTTTATTATCCCTTTGAATCTGCACCCTACTTGAAAATCGAGTAGGCTTATTTTCGCGGTAGTGACAGGGTTCATACTGGCTTGTCCTCTACGGTACGGTGGCGTCTTTGAAGGTACGATGGTTTTTGTTTGCTGGGCCTTGTTTTATGCGGCAGCGCCTGTCGTCCGCCGTCTACCGTGACCCCTCCTTCGCTCGCCCTCCCTCCCTCCCTCCCTCCCTCCCTTCTTCCCCCCCTTCCCCCGTGGTACCGGTAGAAGCAGTCCAACCCGCGCCCTGACTCAGACTTGTCTCGCTATTCCCCAGCGTAAATAGTAAACCCTTTCCTTTGCACCTTCCGATTTTTCTTTTTCACAGGTACGCGACCGTCACTACGACATGGGGGCCCTCTTGCTCGGCCTCGGAACGTTCGCTGCCATCGAGGGGCCCGTCAACACCTTCCTGCGCGCGCAGAAGCTGTTCCCGGGGGCGCACCTGTACGCGGGTGCGGGCATCGTCATCTCCTGGGCGGTAGCAGCGTCCCTCGTGCCCCAGATGCAGAAGGGAAATGAGACCGCTAGGATCGCGCACATGGCCATCAACTTCGGCAT
This sequence comes from Undaria pinnatifida, assembly GCA_012845835.1. NCBI lineage: Eukaryota > Phaeophyceae > Laminariales > Alariaceae > Undaria > Undaria pinnatifida. Next base: position 23,145,366 of record JABAKD010000025.1, read on the forward strand.
GATTGGTCTCTTCGCGTGGCAGGTGTGCTGCTGGGGGTCGTGGGAGGTGGTGGTCGTGGTCGCGGTCTTGGTGTACTGGTCTTGGCGTGTTGGTGTTGGTGTTGTGTTGGTGTTTGGTGTTTGGTGTTTGGTGTTTGGTGTTTGGTGTTTGGTGTTTGGTGTTTGGTGTTTGGTGTTTGGTGTTTGGTGTTTGGTGTTTGGTGTTGGTGTTGGTGTTGGTGTTGGTGTTGTTGGTGTTGGTGTTGACGTTGGTGTTGGTGTTGGTGTTGGTGTTGGTGTTGGTGTTGGTGTTGGTGTTGGTGTTGGTGTTGGTGTTGGTGTTGGTGTTGGTGTTTGATGTTTGGTGTTTGGTGTTTGGTGTTTGGTGTTTGGTGTTTATGGTTTGGTGTTTGGTGTTTATGGTTTGGTGTTTGGTGTTTGGTGTTTGGTGTTTGGTGTTTGGTGTTCGGTGTTTGGTGTTTGGTGTTTGGTGTTTGGTGTTTGGTGTTGGTGTTGACGTTGGCGTTGGTGTTGGTGTTGGTGTTGGGGTGGTGGGGGCGGGATGAGGGTGGGAGTAAGGATGAGAGGGTGGTGGTGGTGGTGGTGGTGGGGGCGGGGGTGGGGGTGAAGGTTTGGGATGTTTGCGTTGGTGGTGATGGTAGTGGTGAGAGGGCTAGACGGAAAAATGGAGTGGGGGGAGGGTCGATGTTGCTGTCTGCTTCGCGGCTCACATGCAGTGGTAGGAATGTAAAATATACAATGAGGAACGGGATGCGTTAGAGGAGATGAGGAAATTTGACGTATGTGCCATGGAAGAGTTTGGTAGACTAGAGAGTAGCGAGAAAACGATCGCTATCCTAGGAGATAGATGGTGGCCGCAGACGGCGAAACAGGACGGGGATAGGATAAGCAAACAGTTTCTATGTAATATATGGAAAGAGCGCAATGAGCGCCCAAATGTTGGAGGTGAGGTGTTTCTGTTAGGAGTAGGAACGGTGCTCCGTCTCGAAAGGGATGCGTGGTCAATAGTCAAATTACTGAGGTAAGCAACAAATGAGTACACCGCCCCTCCCCCCCCTGAAAAATCACTGTCAGTCCGTTTCACCGCCCCTCACCTCCTGCCGCTCTCGCATGCGCACCCTTGCATTTTTTTGCCCCCCCCCCCCGCTTATTTCTCCTCCTCATCCGAATCCGCCACTTCCCGCGTCGCTCGTCTGCCCTTACCCTGCACGACCCCTGCGCTGTTTTGCCGCCCGCGTTTTCCCTGTTTGCGTGCGTGGCTACGTCTCGAATGCAGATCGTTACCGGCATCCCGATCGCGCAAAAGGTGTGGGAGTTCACGAAGTTCCCCTGAGCATCAAAAGCCGAATCGATGCTAAGCCGGCGAACAACCGGACCGAACCTATGCCGGCGCAGCAGCAGCTGCTGCTAACACACCTCTTACTGTTGGTTTGGAGGAGACTAGAACACAAAAGGCGAGACCCTACGAGGAGTGCTTGGGCCCCCAACACAACATGGCAATGGGTTTGGCCTGAAGGGATCAAAGGCTCACTTTTGAGAGAAAAAGGTGCTGTGTCGGACTAAAGTTCCGACCTACAATAGCCAACCCTATTTCAAAATAGCTTGTCTCCAAATTATGAGTGCAGTTCGAAAGGAGTTATAGCGGGTTAGCTTTCTCTTTTTCTCTCTTGCTGTTTCAGCCCCCCCCCCCCCTCCCCCCACCCTCGCTCTCCCAACTGGAACGGTCTTAGTAACGTTTTTATTTGGTGGAAAGACGGGAACGATCTAAACAAAACGATTCTTGTTTTGTTTTTGTGGGGAAGCGGTTCTTTCGTGTGTGCACGCGGCGCCTTGCCCTTCGCTTTGTCGCGTTTTGTGTAATATTTTGCTAGGGCCACTCTCCCAGCGTTTGCTGTCGTGGGCCAGACGCCGTCGGGTTTGGTTGAAGTCTCCGGTTGGTCATAATTTAATTATCATTACTCCGGAGGAATCTCAGGTAGCGTTAGCGATATAGAGAGTCGGGTACTAACTCGGCTTTGCAGAATTGGCGTTTATAGGGTTTCCGGTACTAAACCGACTCTGCAGGATAGATTTAGGTTCACGCCGCGCAGCCCCGGGGGGGGGAGGGAGTGGATCTGCCCCCGGGATTCACATGCGTCGACGGAACACCAGAGGGTGCGGCCTACGGAACCGTATGCAATGCCGCATGAGAGGGAGACAGAGGTGTCTGGTGTTCACCACTATCACATTGAAAAATATCAAATGCCCAATTTTTTTTCAACTTTTTTTTTTTTTTCCTTTTTTTTTTTAACGCAAACATGGCAAGTTTTGATAAAAAAAATGATACCTATATATGACCCAGCCCATGAACGTTTTGTTTCTGATTGGCCTCTTGTGACTTCGTATGTGATGGGAGAGGTCACTGGTACGCACGGCTGCCGCATGTTTTAGCGCTATTAAACTGTTTTGCGATCTCCTCCTTGCGTCCAGGGCAACCCCCAGCTTTAGTTCTCCATTTGCGGGGTTTCAGGTACATGGGTAGGTTTTGTTGACCCGTACCACTGATATTCGTTGGTAAGTTCCTCGTCCAATTGTCCAACTTCATTAACGATTGCGGTACGTCAGGGAACCGCATGCTAAAACCGCGAACTGGCGCTGCATTACTGTTGATGGACTGGCTCGGGTACCTGAACACCCTACGCCATGCGTGCCCCCCCCACCCCCGTCGCCCTTGATATTCCCAAGCAAGGAATTCGGAATTATGTGGATGCAATATGCGGTTTATGCTTCACTGCTGGAAACGCGTTTGGGGACACAATCACTGGAAGTTAGTGTAGGGAAGGGTTTTGGGGCTCTAAAGGGATTAAGGCCGTCCCTAAGGACTAATTTGCCAAGTGGGCGTAAGTAGGCGTTTCACCAAAAAAAAAAAGACTTCTGGAAACCTAATTAAAAAGCTTGGCAAACAAAATCTCCACTACTTTTCGGGTTATCAGAACTGATGACGCAAATAACACAACGAATCCAGAGAGAGTTTTTTGCTCCTTTTTTTTCCGGCCTTTTTTTTGTCAGCCCATTATTATTACTAGTCGACTATCCCCACCGAGAACTGTTTTTTTTTCTGTCCCCGCTTCCCTGGGGTACGGAGTAAGTGCTCGTGTTTCATAAGCCCCGCGAAAACCGCAGCTAACTTTTGGTGTGAGAGGTATCTCCATACATACTTGCTGTAACCCTGGCATTAATAGAACGTACATACCAAAAAAACTTGCAAATTAACCACGTAGATGGATTTTGGAGGAAGCCACCGATTTTTTTGGTGAGAATACTCGGCTGTGGCAGCTTTGACTTTACGAAAATAATCTCGTGGGTCATTCTGGCTGCCTACGACTGCTGCTGCCGGCTGCACCTAATACCCAAACGCACCTCAGAGTGAACGTGGCTCAGTTTCGCGGGTTGTGGCTTGCTTTTTGTGAGGAGTGATGAGATGTAGTCTAGTTGTCCTCAAGGAAAGTGCAAATGTTCATCCCCCCCCTTTTTTTTTTCTTCTCATTTTGCCTTCTGAGTTTCAACAATTTTCGACCGCGCTGCAGTCCCCCAAGGTCGAGGCGTGCGAACGGTTAGTTTCAATAGGATCACGAGCTGCTGTGGATGCAGCACCAAGAAGTTACACCCTTTCTCTGCTGAAGCACCCACTAGATGAAGGTCGAAAAAACAGCGTGTTGTAAAAAATGCGGCGTAATTGACTGCACCTACCTCAAAAAGATACCAGGTACTATTACTAGAGATGAGATAGCGAACCGGCCGGGGATGGGGTGTGGTTTAAGATTCCCCGCGGCCTTAAAATGTACCCCCCCCCCCACCGGTAATAAGACCCAAGGTGCGTTACATAGATGATGTCGGATTTCATCCCTCTCGAAAATGTTTATTTTATATTTTCCGCGCACAGATAGATGGATTATGATGCACTCATAGGGAATAACACATACGTCTAGTCTAGACTATACTACTACTGTTCTTTTGTAACACAGATAATACCATAGCGTACCCCGGCTGTGGCGCCTGACAAGAAATAATGGCGGTCGCAAGCCCAATTTTTTCGCCACTAGTCTATATTACGGAGATCCATTGCTAGGATGAATGATCAAACAACAAAAGGGGGCAAAAAAGCACCCGGCTTTGTGTAGAAGCGCTTGGCTACAGTTTCTTTCGTTGGCTGGTCTTGCCAAGTATACAGAGCCTCGATCGAACACATTCGTAGCGCGGAAGAGCTCACCTATAAAGTGGCGATGCTTCCCTTTTTGTGTGAAATTTCATCCTGTTAACGATGGATCTCCGTAATAATAGCTCGACAAGAAAGTGCCACGACAAGGGAGAAGCAAAGCGACCGAAAACACAGATATTATTCCAAGATACTTCGATGATATGATAGCGAGATCCACATCATAGAAAAGCATTGACAATGCGCAACACGTTACAGACTGAACGTCTTTGTATCACTCTGTTGACACTGGTGCTAGCTAGCACTACAGCAAGGGGAATCACCATTCCATCTCAGCCGGTCGCCCTCGTGGCGTATCAGGTTATCCTCAAGCCTGGCATAATAGGTCAGTTTCGTGAGTTCGAATCCCCCCGAGTGTATACTCGCATACATTCGTAGGGACTTTTTCTTCTGCACAAATTGACTTGCGGGAAGCGCGAGTGCGTGAGCTAGCAACACTCTATGAATAATCGAAGAGCAGTGGGATTGCTGAACCCTATGCGTGATACAAATTGAAGACAAGAACCGGGGGGGGGGGGGGAAAGGACGACACCTGTGGTCGCGGAATTCCAGAAGATGGAAAGTAGGAGCGTGAAAAAAAAAAACGTTCATGACGACATAGTCTCCACCCCTCGTAACACGCGCGAGCGGAGTATCACACACAGCTTGAAAATATGAGTTTCGACGATTTCTTCGAACACGCAGCTGTAGTTTATTTGTTTGTTAATAAAAACGGGCAGCCTGGTCACGGCCCGGCAACAGCCTGCGCCCTTCTCCGTTTTTCCTGGGCGCCCCGTTGCTGCAACACGACCCCCAGCCCAACGTGTGTGAGCACCAGTGCCCAGTGGGCATTCTGGCACCCGGGTGCGCCGCCCTCTTTTTAGCTTCTTTGGGGTTTCAAAGGGAAAATATGTTGAATAATGACGATTTCAGTATCGGCCTCACGAGGCAGTCTGAAACGCTCAAGTAGAGCTTGTTTCTGAACTACAGGAAAGCGAGCAGTGCGATACGCGCCCACCATGATACCTGCACTGTTACGCGCTCTCCCTACACGGTTGCAAATATTGCTCTTGTCGTGTTTTCGGTCAAAATAAATGGGCCCCGCAAAGTTTAGCGGGCTCGCCTTCCCCGCTGATCGTTTGCTGCTGAAGGAGAACTTCATCCTCCACCTTGGGCGGCCCGGCCCTTCCCAACCCGAGGGTCACTAAGGGACGATGACAAGCCCCCCAGCTTCCGTCCGGGTACTGCCTCGGCTGTACGGCGCCACATCGTGTACACCAGTCCCACCAGCACTCGGCTCGCCTCCTCAGCGCCCTTGTAGGCGTTTCTTAAAACAAAGGTAAAACTTGGTGTCTCTACCCCGGCGTTAAGCAAGCGCTTGCAACACCCTCCTCATCTCGCGCTGCTTAAAGCACGCAGACAGACCTTTTCGGATAGCCAAAACCCCTCTTTACCCCTTTCGAAGATTCCGAGCACTTGAGACTCAACGTCTGGCTAATCCCCGGCATTCCTCGGCCTTTTATCTCCTCACAGACATCTCCCTGGGTTTATCATATTGCCTGCTGTTATGGAAATGTTAGCACATACTGGTAGCCAATTTGAGTCAATGTTCAGTAGCACTGCTCTTGTGTATCGTAGATCTCATACGATGTGTCGATTAGAGTGTAACGTACGTATGTGTGCGGAGGAATTACTTCCGTAGGATTCTCCGCTTGATATCCAGGTAGCTCACTCTCTCGTGTGGCTCTCTCTTGTAGATTTTTCCGGACCATAGCTGTCCTGGTCATCTCTGAGAAGCAGCCTTCGTCTGGGCTCCTGCAACTCTGCGGTTTATATCCGTGTGTATTGGCCAAGTTAAGCGCCGTTGTACTATTCAACATCTTCTCTACATCTCGGAAGCACTTCGTCTTCCAGGCTATCCTTTCGCACCGTGCCATCACCTCGACTAACGTCGACGGCACAGCCTCTCAAACCACCGTGCCAGGGTATCACACATTGACAATAACAGGTTACAAAGTCTTGTGTGTGAGTGGGGGCCTGTGGCGACTGCGCGCCTACTGCTGTCGCCGAGTGCTGTGGAGAGCACACCCGTCGTCCAGGATTTTGATATTTTTGGATCCTCCAGGATTTGGAAATTTTTGGAAATTTTTCCAGGGGAAGCTTTCTGCTATCTGCTGGAGGCCACACTGAGTCAACCCGCTTGCTTACTGGGCCCGGACTGATCACTTGGGCTCTCGGCTGCACTCTCGGTACGGTACTGTTTGTGTAAAGCATTCGGGAGCACAACTTCTAGGCATTGATTTCGGTCGGCCAATAGGGTTGTGCAGGTTGTTAGTTCTGCGCGCGGCGCACCGTTCTCGGTGTTCTTTGTGTCTGTAACTGGCGACCTAAATTGCCTGGGCGTGGTTCTCTCGCGAGGCGTGGTCTATCCAAGATATATCCCACGTACCGAGTTGCCGGCTTGGTAGCGTTTGTAGGCTGAGGATACGACTGCTAGCTGGTAGCCGCTTGCTGCTGCCGCTACACCTACGTGACCCGCTTACGTAAATTTGCCTGCGCGTTGTAGTATACGCGAGGTATACCTGCGCGTTGTGGTATACGCGAGGTAGGTCTATCCAAGATATCTTCCTCATGCTGGTTTTCGATCGGTGCGTGTGTAGGCTGAGGATCTGACCAGGCCTGTTTTCATCCGTGCAGCAGCCAAAGGTCTACGCTGCAAGACGCGTCGCAAGTCTCAGCAGTGCATCTGACCCGTGTACCTGCAGGACGAGGCCGGAGCTGGCAACTCCGTCGTCTCAACACCACAGTTTCGCCACCTGCGGTTGGTCATAAGCTGTGCTCGACGGGGCGCAGTAGTCTGGGCGGACGCAGGATAGCTAATGCCGGACGTGGGTCGTGAGCTACGGAGCTGCGACCTGAACTAAGCCTACCCCTGTGTAGCATTGCACTGTTTCCTTCTTAGGCGCGCCGACCCTTTTCAGGCTCTCGGGGCGTCGTACGTGTGCCGAAAACCTGACCACGCCCAGGAGTGTGACCCTGGCTGTCAGCGATGGCGGAATCATCGAGCTCCGGGCTCCACCGCATCTGAACGCCGTTGGACCATCTCGGGGCAGCAGGGTTTTTGCGTGTGGAAGACAAAACTCCGGAACGCAGTCAACCTCTTCGCGCTGGATCTTAAGCCCATCCTAGCCGGGGCCGACAGCCCTGCGGAACCTGAGCCGGACGAGGGAGATAGGGCCAAGTGGGACCAGACTAACATTCGCCTGTTCTCTCTCTTCTTCTTTGTCACCTCAGGGTCTGCGCACGCCAGCGTCCTTACTCACGAAGAGGCGGCGGATGGAACGGCGGCCTGGAAGGCCCTCAACGAGCGTTTCGACGCTCACACCCAGGAAGCTCGGCGTGCGTGTCACAGTGAGCTTTTCGGCCTTCGGCACCTGGCGGGCGGGGATCCCATCGATTTCTTCACGAAAGGAATATATCTCAAGATTCGCCTCCAGGGCCTGGGGGAGGAGGTCTCCAAGGAGGTCTACCTAGACATCTTGCTCTCGGGCCTGATGAAGGCCCCAGAGTTTAAGTTCATCCATGAGATGCTCTACCGTGAGGAATTCACGTCCGTAAACCGTCCCCAGGAGACGGCCAATCGCTTCTATGTGGACCAGCAGTCGCGCAACGCGTCGGGGCTCGTGGTTTCGGCCCGGGGGGCCGCGATGGCGGCGTTCTCATACGACCAGTGCCATCGATGCACGGCGTTCGGGCATTTCCAGTGTGACTGCCCCCAACAAGTGCAGAAAAACCGTCCGAAGCCGAGAAAAAAGAATTGGAAGAACACGCGCGGCGGTGGTGGGGGGACTGCTCAGCCGAAATGGTGCTCCTACCACAACACCACCATGCACAGCGATACTGAGTGTCAGAAACAGTAGGAGCTTCGCGCGAACAAGCAGAAGGAGCTCCAAGGCTTAGTTGCCAACCTGGCGCTGCTGCATTCCGCTGGTCAGGTCAACCTGCCCAACATCGGGAGCGCTCACTCGGCGCAATCGACTCCGGCGACGGCGCCGCAGGCTCACGCTGAGCCGACCTTGTTCGGGTTCTCCTTCAGCGCCCATCGCGCTCCAATGGCTGCGGAAACTTCGTCTTCTGCCTTTTCCAGGCACCTCCAGCGGCGTCTGCCACCACTCCGGCGGCATCTTCATCTATCTCCTCAGAGTCGCCTGCACAGGACCACCGCTTGCCTTCAGGGTTTTTCGGTGCGTTCATGGCGACTCCTGCGGAGATGTCGCTAGCTCCTTTTTGCTCACACGGGTTGTGCACCCGGTTGGTTGTGGACAGCGGAGCGACCAACAACTACCTCGACCCTGCGCTTACACCAGGAATGCGGGCCCACATGTGCGACGTCGAAGTCTTTCAGGTCCCTCACACGATCGTCGCCCCCGGCCAGCATCTCCTCAAGGGTGAAATAACGGGGACTATCTTCGGCGCCGTCACGGACGACAACGGAAATGACCGGCGCGTCTCTTTTCGCGCCGTTTTGGTGCTGGACTTGGGCACCAACCTCTTCTCCGTGACCGCGGCGATGCAGAAGGGAGTGGCGACGTTGTTTCATCCGGCCAATCCCAGATTGGAGTTGGGGGACGTGGTTATCCCGATGCAAACCTGTGGGGTGGACGACGCGACCGGAAAACTCATGTGCTTCATCGAGGTGAAACTAGGGGGTGGCGTCGGGGGCCAGATGGTACCTTACCTTAAATTCGGAGTCCGCTGAGCTGCGGCACCGACGCATGGGACACATCAACCACAAGAGCTTGGACGTCCTGAGGAAGGAGCCGGCTAGCGGTGTCGACTACACCGGCGACGTTAAAAGCTGTAGTACCTGCTCACGCGGGAAGAGCGCACAACGACCTCACCCCAAGCAGGCCACCTACAATGTTCTACGTCCCTTCCAGTTCGTATCCGTCGACACCCTCGGCCCCTTCACGCCTAAATCTCTGGGCGAGTTCAAATACGCCGTCAAGTTCGTTGACCAGCAAATCAAGTGGAAAGAGGTGGTGCTCATGAAGGACAAGACCTGCTCTGTGGACGCCCTTGCGGTGTTCGTCAAGGAGACCGTGATTCCGACCGGCGAGCGCATCCATACCCTTCGCGGGGACCGCGGCACGGAATTAGCGAGTGCATAGTTCGTCAGTACTGTCAAGACGTCGGCATCAAGCTGGACTTTGCCTCTGTGAACACCCCTCAGCAGATCGGAGCAAACGAGCATGCGGGCCGGACGATTTTGAACATCGTGCGCTGTTTTCTCGCCGACTCGACACTTCCGAATTTCCTTTGGGGGGAGCTGGTGAAGACGGTTGTCTACCTGAGCAACCAGACTCCTCACGAAGTTCTGCAAAACGGAACGTCGTACAAGGCGTTCTACGGCAAGGATGCCTATCGCGGCCATCTCCGGGTGGTCGGGTCCCGGGCGTTCGTGCACGAAGAGGTTCACACCAATAAGCTGGATCATCGTGCTTCGGAAGGCCGGCTCGTCGGATTCAGCGAGGAAAGCAAGTCCTACCGGATCTAAAACTCTGAGACGCGACGTATGCGGGTAAGCCAAAATGTTATGTTCATTAAGACGCCTTCTGTCGCGCCCTCGTTGGACGCGCGCGGTTTTGAGGACGGGGAGTTCAAGTACGACGACCACAACTACATGCTAAGAGACGTGCGAAACTACACTTCCAACCACTCGGCTGATTCGCTCTCTCCTGAACGTGCCGTTGGGGATGCCGTCGGGGATCTGTCTGCGATTGAGCTTCTCGAACAAATTTGTGAGACAACCGACCGTGATCTTGGACTTGCACCTGCTGGATCTATTCCTGCCAACGACGCCCCTGGGACTTCTGGTGGTACGCCTGAGAAAGATCTGGTACTGCGCCGCAGGGTGGTTCTGTGCGTGGACGTGGTTCTTTTTGTGGTGGACGGGGTTCCGCGCCGACGCCTGCAGTCACCAGGTCTGCTTTGCGTGGTGGATCTGCACGGGGAGGCGTCACGCAGCGCGGTGGACGTGGTACTCGTGGTAGATGAGATCCCATGTCGACGCCTGCAACCACCAGGTCTGCTTCGAGCGTACCCACTGCAAAGACCATCATCGAGCTTCGTCGCTTCTCCTACGCGTTCACCGTAAAAGGGGAGTTTCCCGACGTCGCCCACAGGGACGGCACATTCGGCTTCACGGAATACGCGTACGCTGTGGGAACAACGTAACCGAATGTTCCACGGACAATCAAGGAAGCGCGGGCCACGCCCGAAGCCGCCCAGTGGAACATGGCAGCAGAACGCGATATCGCGAGTCTTTAAGACTGTCAGGTTTACAAGCTTGTTCCGCGCTCTGCCGTTCCCGCTGGACAGAAGTGAATCAATTCGAAATGGTTGTTCAAGCGCAAGGTGGACGGCTCCTTTAAGGCTGGTGTAGTGGCTTAATGTTGGAATCAAGTTCCCGGCCTTGACTCTGGCAGCGTCTACGCCCCGGTGTGCATCATTCAGAGCGTGCGGATCATATGCTGCATAGCCGTGCACTTCGGCCTGCTTCTACGCCAGATGGACGTCTCAACTGTCTTCCTGTACGCGGATATCCAGCAGTTGGTGTTCGTCGAGCCGCCGCCTGGCTTCGAGGTCAAGGACAAGGATGAGGGTGAGCTAGCTGCCTCTACGGGCTGGCCCAAAGCCCCGGGAACTGGTTCAACACCTTCGATCCTGCCCTTGTCGAGATCGGCTTCGTTCCGCTTTAGCCCGACACGTGTGTCTACTTGTACGATCACGACGGTGTTCGGATCTACTTTACCCTCTACGTGGACGATCTCATTCTGGTCAGCAACAACTCTGACGCCATGGTGATGGTGAAAGATAAATTGAAGCAGCGTTTCAAGATGACCGACATACGAGCGGTGTCGCTCGTCTTGGGCATGGAGATAAAGCGAGACCTTGAGCGTGGCACTTTCACGATCTCTCAAGAGGCTTGCTCCAATTCCATCCTGGAGAGGTTCGGAATGTCGGAATGCAAGCCGACCAACACGCCGGGGTACGGTCCCGAACTCTCCAACCAGCAAGTTGACAAGACTCTGCTGGACGAGGAAGAAAAGAAGCGCTACCAGGGCATCGTGGGGTGCCTGATGTATATTTCCCAATTGTTAAGGTACGACATCATGTGTGCCGCTGGTCAACTGGCTCGCCCGATGGCGAAACCCAGCAAGATCCACATGGTGGCGGCGAAGCACACTCTTCGCTACCGCGCGGGGACAGCCGACTTCAGCATTACGTACAAGAGGGGAGGTTTCAAGCTTGCAGTCTTTTCGGACTCCAACTAGGCGAACAACCCGGACAACGGAAAGTCCACCTCATGGTACTTGTCGATGCTGTGCGATGCGCCGATTGGCTTCAAGTCGGGGCTACAAGGTCTGACTGCCATGTCGACCATGGAGGCGAAGCTGGTCACGTCGGCTTTGGCGATGAAGGAAGCAGTGTTCTGCTCGAACACGCTGACTGAGCTAGGGTTCGGCAAGGACTTCGCGAAAGTGCCGTTGCACTGCGACAACACGGCGACGCTGCACGTGCTGGGAAACCGCTCCTTCAGCTCGAGGACGAAGCACATTGCGCTGCGCTTCTTCTTCATCCGAGAGCTCGTTTCGGAGGGAAGGATCTCCATCCACTACATCCCGACCGACATCAACCCTGCCGACATTGGCACAAAGCACCTGAACAAGCATCGCTTCAGGAACCTGCTGGACATCATTAGCAACTTCAACGTGAACGGCTTCATTAGCAGCCAGTTCATCATCAACAGCCAGTTTAATTAGTCGTGCTATATGTTTGTGAGTTTGGTTTGAATCTGTTCTGTTTGTGCGAATCAACTTGCTCCATCTGTAATTCTGTAATCGACATTCGGCCTCGCACCATCACTGGTTGAACAAGCCATGTAGGATTGGAAGTCATGGTAGTCTGGTTTGTGCAGTAGCAGGTGCTCTTTAGCAAGCGCATGAATGTATTTTTGCACGTAGAGGACTGAAAAATCACGTGGTACTTCAGTGGTTGAAACGCATGAAACGAAAATACTTGCTTGAATTAATCATCATTAGTTTGGTACGAGTTAGAGCAACTTCCATTGAGGGGAAGTGTTATGGAAATGTTAGCACATACTGGTAGCCAATTTGAGTCAATGTTCAGTAGAACTGCTCTTGTGTATCGTAGATCTCATATGTGTCGGTTAGAGTGTAACGTACGTATGTGTGCGGAGGAATTACTTCCGTAGGATTCTCCGCTTGATATCCAGGTAGCTCATGTTCTCGTGTGGCTCGCTCTTGTAGATTTTTCCGGACCATAGCTGTCCTGGTCATCTCTGAGAAGCAGCCTTCGTCTGGGCTCCTGCAACTCTGCGGTTTATATCTGTGTGTATTGGCCAAATTAAGCGCCACCGTTGTACTATTCAACATCTTCTTTACATCTCGGAAGCACTTCGTTTTCCAGGCTATCCTTTCGCACCGTGCCATCATCTCGACTAACTTCGACGGCACAGCCTCTCAAACCACCGTGCCAGGGTATCACACATTGACAATAACACCTGCATCTCCCTGGGTTCACCATGTTGCTGTTGTCTCCCTGAGTTCATCACGTTGCTGTTGTCTTCCGAGGGTCGTCTTATTACTGTTATTTCCCGGGGTTCACGAAGTGTATATTTTTCTCTGGGTTGACCATGTTGCCTTGATCTCCCTGGGTTCACCTTGTTCCTGTTGACTTTTTGGTATTACTATGTCGATTTACCATGGGTTCACTATATGTCAATTTATCAACCCGGGTTCACTTTGATTTTTTACCTCCATCGGTTCACTGTTTTGCTGGTATCTCCCTGGGTTTACGGTGTTTCTTTGTTTCCTTGAGTTCACCACGCTGCTTTGTTTCCTTGGGTTCACCACGTTTGTTCGATCTATTAGAACCTTCGGGTTTTCGACCCCGACTTGTGAGATGGTCGCCCAAGACAGGAGAGTTGACAACCAGAAAATTGGTATTGCCTGTTGTTCCCCCCTCCGATCCAGGTTAACAGATCCACCGCCTGTGATCCAGACCGATGGATCCACGGAGAGAGAGAGAAAGAGAGAAACTGTAGACACGCCTAAGCTAGGCAAGGCCTACTGACCAGAAGATGTCCCCCCTTGGCCTGAGGGGAGCTGGTCAGCACCATTCAGGCGCTAAGAAAGGAGAGAGAAGTTGTTGTATTATCTCCGAACACAAGAAAGCAAGGGATCTTAACTTCATCCCCGAATGCCCATACCAGAATCCAGAAGAGGATATGTAGAAACCCCTACCGTCTTCAGATCTAAATAACGTTCACACACGACATCAGATCCTCAATAACCAATCACCACCAAGAAGATCAACTGTCGTGTCTTACCACCCACACTATACACTCTCTGGTGCTCCACTGTCCACAATGTTCCAAAATCGTACCAGAAAAGAATCCCTGACTAACGTCGGAGTGTTCAACCTGAAGTATCGATAATTGTAGACACGCCGAAGTTAGGCAAGGTCTACTGACCAGAAGATGTCCCCCCTTGGCCTGAGGGGGGCTGGTCAGCACCATTCAGGTCCTAGGAAAGGAGAGAGAAGTTGTTGTACTATCTCCAAACACAAGAAAATAAGGGATCTTAACTTCATCCCCGAATGCCCATACAAGAATCCAGAAGAGGATATGTAGAAACCCCTACCGTCTTCAGATCTAAATAACGTTCACACACAACATCAGATCCTCAACAACCAATCACCACCAAGAAGATCAACTGTCGTGTCTTACCACCAACACTACACACTCTCTGGTGCTCCACTGTCCACAAGACACACACCCACAGGGTGGCCCTTTTCCCCAGACCGACCCACGACGTGAGACCCAGACCGAATATCGACAAAACCGACAAAGAACTGCTGGTGCGCGCGATGATATCAAAGCAAGCAGCAGTATCCTTTTTACCATCAAGATGAAAATCAAACAATGGAAACCCCGGAGATGCATCCCGGATGTCCCCTGGCGACCACAGCTCCTCCCCAGAGCGAACTCACGGGCCCAAAGCGACTAGCAGAACGCGACAAAAACAGACAGGGGCAGCCGGAGAGCATCCACGAAAATATCGCAACTCGAAGAAGGAATAAAATAATAACCACAAATAAACATAATCCATGGGGGCATAATTCCTACAGATGCTATACATCGTTGACGATAATATTATACGCAACCACACATCGTTTTACTGAAATATGAAATTGAAAGCAAAATATAGACGAACCAATTTGGCATGAAAACATACGCAGCGTCTGCACATGCCTTCTCTTACCTTATCGAGCCTATTTCTTGAGGTATTGAACATTTCACTCTCACGCACACACACAAACACACACCCAAAAACACACAGAAATAAGTCATCCACCGGCTTCTTCCTGTTACAGCCTATAGCCATTAGCCAAGAGCAGCTAGTAGAGGGTCCAAGGTCAGAGGGTCACATTCTGACTCCAGACTAGCAAACACGACCGGAGAATCTTGAGTTGACGCATCAATGACCTTAACCCCAGCAGAGCAACCGATTGCACCGTCAACAAACACTTCTTCCTTGACATAACGCAGTAGTTCATCATGCACTCTGCTCACCAAAACTCCTGCGTTCTCACCACTGTCCGATCCAACGCGAATTTTAATGACCTGTTTCTTGAGCCCAACTTCGGGCAATAGCATAGCAACTTCAGGTTCAGTATCCATCGGAAGAAATGGTGGGTTTAGAGAACACAGGCTCCTTTCCAAGAGCAGTCTGTAACGGATCAAAATTTGCAACAACAGGTAAACCCCCGTCACTCTCGGACTTTTGACATACATCCATATTCGTTGCGGTCTCATCCGATATAGACACCAGCTCAACACAAGGAACGACAGCAGGTATGTCCACAACAATACCAGACTCCTCACAAACATCCACACCCCCCGTTGCAATCTCTTCATAATCAGATTTCAGTGCAGCAGAAGGAACGACAACAGGTATGTCCACATCAATGTCGGGCTCCTCACACGCATCCACATCCTCCGACATGGGCTGCTCAAAAACAATTCCAGTCCATTAGAAAGAGATGAAACAACAGACGTATCCACACCAATCTCGAACTCCTCACAACACACATCCACATCCTCCGATACCATGCCCTCAGGAACAGATACCAGTGTCGCAGAACAAGGAACGACCAAAGCTTTATCTGGAATGCGGCGGGCGGCATGAATTGAACCCCGGGTACATGTGTGGCTACTTTGATCCTGTTGGCTACGAACTCCAGACAAACAAGCTCTCTCATTGTTAGTAGATATATCCGGAATAGCAGCGGTGTTACCATTTATTGCTGTTGAATCTTTTGTTCCCCCATTGTAAAAACAAGTTGTTGATCATAAACTACGTTGACATTTGAAGAACCAGCCGAATTTAGTTCTACTATACCACTAATAATACTATTGTCGAAACTTTTCCCACGTGCAGTAGATCCGCTCGTAGATACCAGAACCCAAACCAAAGATACTCAAGATATTGAACCTAAACCGAAGACGGAAGACACACCCGACGATATAACAAGAGACCCGTAGATATATACCCTCGGCGATGCCCACACGATCGAAGGAGATGCTAAACGCGGTACTCGAAAATTCCCGAGTACCAACTCACCAGCGTCCACGCGAAATCTGCAGATTTATTAGGACCTTTGGGTATTCGATCCCAACTTGTGAGATGATCACCAAATACAGGAGAGTTGACAACCATAGAATTAGCATTACCTGTTGTTTCCCCCTCAGATCCCGGGTAACAGATTCACCGCCTGTGACTCAGACCGATGGATCCACGGAGAGAGAGAGAGAGAGAGAGAGAGAGAAAGAGAGAGACACACACACCCGCGGAGTGGTCCTTTTCCCCGGACCGACCCACGACGTGAGATTCAGACCGAATACCGACAAAAACCGACAAAGAACTGCTGCTGCGCGCGTTGATATCAGAGCAAGCAGCAGTATCCGCTCTACCATCAAGATGAAAATCAAATATTGGAAACCCCGGGGATGCTTACCGGATTTCCTATCGACCACAGATCTCCCTTGGTTCACCAAGTTGTTGGTGTCTTTCTGGGTTCACCATGTTGCATTTATTTACCTGGAGTCACCATGTTGCTGTTACCTCCTGAGGCATGCTACGGTAAAGGTGCGCACGTTTTTGTTTCCCGAGGATCTTCGTTCGAGAAGCTTAACACGGCAAGGAAGAACACGGTTGAGCGTGTGCCGCTTCCTGACAATCATTTGGCCAAACAGCCGCCATTTTAGCAGTATTGCAGTACTCTGCATGGTACACACTGATCTCAAGTGTCGGATAGACATACCATTGACCTGTGTGAAATGGTTCCACCATTACTCATCATTACTGAACGGATAATACTCACATGAAAGGCTATGGTAGAGTACCTCCCGGCCATGGATTGTGTGTGGGAGAATCGTGTCTACTGTCTCGACGCACCCCCCCCCACAAATATATCGTATTTTCGAGCATGTTCAGCACCGCACGATTGCTTCAACATGTATATTCCAGAGCCCTCATGGAGACCATTCCCCAATCTTTTTCAAGGTTCGACAATATCTGGCTGGCAATTCACACACTAACATTATCACCGTCAGCCTTGAGATTGGGGCCTTTGCGCCCTTAGTCTCGCCGAGTGTTTCGGCGGTCAATCGCGGCTGCTGAACCTCGAGCGCTGCACCTGCCGCCGCTATATCATATGGTATCCCTGCGTGGTTTATCTCCGTCTGATGATACCGCTTGGACTCCGTAGTAACACATCACAAGAACAAACGCGAAACAACGCTCAGTCCTCGCGGGAAAAAGGAGATTTATCTCTAACACATATCGCATGTTGCACCATAATAGCGACATCGGCAATGTCCACGGTCCTTGCAGTACGCTCTTGCATCCGCTTGGCCACCTGGAGCAACTTGTTCCCCTTTACCTTGCCCAGGGAGCCATGTGCTCAGCTTATCGTGGTACGCACCACAGTACGATAGTCGGCCACAAGCTACACCTGCTGACAGCGCTTACCACGTGAAAAAAGTACGAGAATAAATATACTCGACAATCATGCAAGAAGGGAGAGTTTTTCTCCCTCCACGCCTGGTTTATACTGATCGATAAACCCGGTGGGTGGGGTATACGCTGGCTCGCGGAGACAGACGTCACGATATCCGGAGTGCCAGAAAAGTGTAGATTTACAAAGGGGACTTGCCCCATTTTCATATTTTGGTGTGCGCGACCCCAAAGTCACGTTCACATACCAATTTATTGTACCCTTTCGAGAAACAATGAGTTTCCCCGCATCTCCGAAGACGCTACCGTCACATACACCGATACCACATAGATACCACATAGTAAATCAGACCTGTTCGCAAGCACAAACCAACACCCCCCCCGCCTTGTGTGCAGTCGTGATCAAGTTCATTTAAAGCGCACCATCAAAACAAGCTTATTGAACCAAAGTACATACCTCAAACATGTGGCATCAAATCATAAAAATACTACCTCGAACTATAAATAAACAGTTATCGGTAACCAGCGCCATAATCAAACGGGAATCGCTGATAAAATATGGGCGAGCATCTAGGCACAGTGTAGTTGCCCTCGTCTAAACACTTGCCCCCTAGCGGGGCTGTAGGTGTTGCCACCTTTCATCCCGGGTGTTTGTCGTTTCCTCGTCTACCCCCCCCGCCTTGCCGATGGCCCGCGGGAGGTTTTTCGCATGACTTCTCACTTGTGTTAGCGCCTGTGTTCCCCTTCATATCGACGAGGGCTCGCCTCGCCATAGTACCTTATCTGTGGTTGGTCTGCCGTAGAGCCTTTCCTGCCCCCCCCGCCGCCACACCGGCGACATGCGGCAGGTTCTAGAGCCGTTTCTACCCCCCCCCCCCCGGCACACCGGCGGCACGCGGCAGGTTTTTGATGGGTGACGTTTGCCTTGTTGTAGGGTCTGCGTTTCTTTCAACTGCTTTTCTTCGCGTGTTCCTAGCTCCATAGCCAGACGGTTAGAGGTGTGGGAGTGGGTTTTGAGGAGCCGCATCTTCGACTCATGGTCTAGTTCGTAGAACCGGAGTTTCCGCGAATCTCTCATATTTCTGCATATGCGACTCATCAGGGTGGGCTAGTGTTAAGATACGGCCTCGAAAGGCCTGTAATTATCCCAATCTGAGATCATTAAAATGGGTTTCGTATGATAAGGTTGGCGTTTTATACTCGGGAAAGTTAGGAAATAGATCGGAGGCACGTGCCTCCGATCTCAGAAGCTATCCAGCGCTCTGGTGGAAACGAACAAAGCTACGTCTCTACGAAGGAAAAGAAAGTGAGTACTCTCCGAAGAACTGCTCAACTGGCAGACCTGCCGGGGGCACTCTGTGTCCGCCCCCCTATAACTTCACATAGTGGTGTTAATCCATACGCCGTCGAAACTAGAACCGTTGGTAGTTTAGTAATCAGTCGATAACCGGCGTGTGAAATCAGGAAACATACTTAAAGACAGTGTGCACAGCAGTAGAAATAGTATCCGTGCGCCAATAATCTCGGCTGGAGATAATCAAATTTGAAATAATCCCATCCCATATTATTTGTGACCTAAACCTCCTAAATTCTCCCCCCCCCCTCTTGCTCTCCCTTACTCAAACGCCCCACCAAATATCGAAATCCGCCACATTAATAAACACTTCACGCACAGGATATCACCTCATTATCTTTCGAGAGCCATCCATGCCGCTGTGTTCCCCCCCCCCCCCCCCCCGCCTCGAACGCCCCTTTCTTCCTCATCACCCGCACCATCGCCTAGACCTAGCACCACACGTATAACAAACCCCTCATCTGAAGCCCTTCATCTCCCCCCCCCTCCCGCCCCCCCCCCGCCCCCACACCCCCCACCTCCCCCCCAACCCATCCCAACCCCACCCCCTCGAACACTCCACCCTCTCTTTACTCACTGATTGTACGACTTACCCCAGGATATACATGATAAACTGATGCATTATTTCCAAAACCATCACATTTATCCCCTCAAAATCATGTAGAGTTTCCAGGCACATATTGAGCTGCCCAACACGCCCCCCCCCCCCCCCCGCCCCAACCCCCCCCCCCGCCCCCAATAATATACTGGTGCCAAAACCGTCAGATTTATCCCCTCGAAAGGATTTATAGCTTACATGCACAAATTGCCCCCTTCCCCCCCCCCCCCTCCAAACCCGCTCGCTTTTGATCAAAACCAGGCCCCCACGTCCTTCAAAACTCCGCCCCACCCCCCTCACCGGTTATTCGACTTACAAGATTCACTTGATAAAAGGATACATTTCCCTTCACAGCTGTCAGATTTTGTCCCCCTCAGAAACGGGTTTTATAGTTTCCGCGCACAGACTGACTAAAATCATCCTGTTGACCCCTGATAGCTACACTGTAGTTGTAAGGGGAGTCGCCGACCTATATCCTTAATGAGGACACACAACTCGTAATGCGCGCGATCGGAGTATCACACACAGCTTGCAAAGATGAGTTTCGACGAAATCTTCGATCTCACAGCTGGAGTGTATTTTCATTTTTATAATATGATTCCTTCAATTTATCTACTCCAATTCTTCGATCAAGCAAAATGTATTTCCGTCAGAAAATGCGCTCGATTTCAACATGCCCACGACAAAGCGATAAACTGTAACTACCAACGCTACCACAGCACCAGAAATCAAAACAATGCCTATGCTTACTGCAAGTTTGTGTCGAATTCCGTTCATAATCACAAAAACACAGTCGAAACTAGAACCGTGGATAGTCCAGTAATCGATCGAGAATCGACGTGTTAACTACTTGTAGTGAAGACAGCAGTTACAGACAGAGTGCACAGTGGTAGCATTGGTATTCATTCCTTGCCCGAGAATACTCTCAGCTATAAAGCATAGCAGACCAACACCGAGCAAAAACAAGGTATCCCAAAACCCAAAACTACTTGACCATGCCTCCATTTTTGAACGTATCATACCAAAAAAATACCAAAAAACCCTAGTCTAGTCTAGACTATATCTCGAAAATCTTTTCCAAGGCGTTTATTTTCATCGCGGGAGGCAGCCGCCCGACCAGAGTTGTCCTCGACGAACTGGCGAAGGATTATGTCGAAGTTGGCGACCCGGTCAGCGCAGGCAGTAGCTACCTCGCATGTGTAGGAAACTGCTTCAGATGCCACGGCCATTTTTTCATCGAAGCGCGCATTGACCCGCGCGAATTCCGCCTCAACTTTCCCGGCCCACTTGGCCAGATCAGCCGATGTCAAAGCCGCACCGACCGCTGGCGCCCCGGAGGTGGACCCAGAGTACGCGAGGGCTGCAGCGACCCGGGCTCGCAGAGCGGCCTTCGCCTCATTGCTGGCGGCCGCGCCAACCGCGGCATCCGGCGAATAGCCCATCGTCGAAGAGACGGTCCACAGCGCTCACAACAGCAGCAGCCGCAGCGATTTTCGCTCACAGCAGCAGTCACAGCGAATCCCAGCAGCACGGGAATCAACCAGTCTATATCGCACCTTGAACCTGTCTCAAGGACAATGCTCCTCTGCGTGCTTCGCTTGCGTGTCAGCGACAAGATAGACTGATCCAAGGCGCCTTTTTCTATACCAGTACAAATAGAAGTGTTCCAGCGCTACGAACGCCAGGGCGCTCGAGGCGCCCGGGTTATTCTGAGATGCGTGATAGCCGACCGGACCAGTATTACGAGGAGGGTGCGTCGTGTAAAGTGGAGATTATACCGTCGGGTAGGCCCTCCTCAGCACGATGTAAGAAAGGAAGGATGTCCCCAGCGAAGGAATCCTTCGGGGAAAACGTGGATAGCCCGTTCACGAGGGGTAAAACCTTTCGCGAGGGGTCCGCCGATCCGCCTCAGAGTTCTTACTCTGACCATGAGACAGAATATCAAAGTTATGCCACCTGTCCAAACCACCAAGTGTGCCCCAACACCGTGCCATCACACATATACGCTGCTCTTGCCCCACTCGCAACCTACCTGCCCGTGAAACCGCGTGCACCCGTTCTGGCAACGTTGACACTGGTGTCTTTTGTGGTCTTCTGGACCATTGCGACTTCGGTTGCATCTTAAAATAACGTCTGCAGCGTGTGGATAATTTCCAAAATTGGCACCATTTCCAACCGGTGGGTAGTTGCCAAAGTCTTTCAATTTTGCGGTGGTATTCTCTCCAGCGTTTGTTTTTCTTGACGTCTGCAGGGCTTGAGCGCGTGTTATAATACCAGTTACACTGATCGTCGATTTTTCATCGAGTGTTGCTAACTCACGCTCTCGCGCTATCCGCAAGTCAATTAGAGCACAACAAAACGAAAAATTATACGAGTACGCACTCGGGGGGATCCGAACTCACGAGCTGATCTGTACCTGTACCAGGCTCGAGGATATAACCGGATGCACCACCGGGGCAATGAGTGATATAGAGCCGGTCGCCTCGGTGGTCTAGTGGGGTTACACTCGAATACTACTCCTACCATAAATACTAGCGTTGGTCCTTGAGTTAAATAACTACAGTTGTGAGCTTTGTTGGCTTTATTTATTTACAGAAATAAATGGGGAAAAAAGGGATCAACTAACTGCTGAAGCGCACGCATGACTAAACGAGGAGGAGATAGTAGTGATTACGATTACTGCGCCAGGAAAAGCCACACAGCAAGCAGCAATGCGAGTGACTGCGTCCCAATGGCCTCGAGGGTTGTTTTATACAAATTCTTCCTGTTGTTAAGCTGCACCACTCGAAGGTAGTGGTAAGTAGACAGTAGGATGGCGTGCTTCGTTGTTGTTATGGTCCCCGACTCCGTTGCTGGGTCGTTTGCCGGTCAAGTCCAAGCGGTCTTGTGTTGGTTCGTAACTGACAAATAAGTTTGTGTTGCTTCGTACTTGACGTGCTCCTTATTGCTGCTGATTGCTGATTGATCATCTTTTGTAGTATTTGTTTGTTTTTTTTCGGCACACTTCTACTTTCCAGCTTCTGGACAAGCAAGCCGTGGTCACAGGTAGGTGTCGTCCTTCCCTCCCCCCCCGGTTATGGCCTTCATCGGTTTTGGCGCATAGGGTTCAGCACCCACTGATCGTCGATTTTTCATCGGATGTTGCTAACTCACGCTCTCGCGCTTTCCGCAAGTCAATTAGAGCACAAAACGGCAAAATATACGAGTACGCAATCGGGGGGATTTGAACTCACGAAGCTGACCTATACCAAGCTCGAGGAAGTCGTTCTACGGTAGCCCCGCCAGTTCTTTTATACCGAAATCGCTGGTTCTGAAGGCAGCTTCGGGCCGTACCTCTTGAAATACGGTGCCCATTGACACCCCGACGTCATCGTTCAATAGCCATTTGCTAAACAAGAACGTGTAGGGAAATGTTTTATTAATGCCACCCTTCGTCGTGTCGAGCAGCCGTGATACCTTCCGTCAAGAAGACCGCTGGTTCAGGGCGAGGCTATCGTAGAATCCGTCGAGGATATAACCTGATACGCCACCGGGGCGGTGAGTGATATAGAGCCGGTCGTCCCGGTGGTCTAGTGGGGTTACACTCGAATACTACCGATATTAATAATAGCGTTGGCCCTTGAGGTAAATGACCACCGTTGTGAGCTTTGTCGGCTTTATTTATTTGCAGAAATAAATGGGAAAAAAAGGAAGAAACTAACTGCTGAAGCGCACGCATGACTAAACGAGGAGGAGGTACTAGCAGCATTGCGCGTGACTTCGTCCCCGGGGCTTCGAGGGTTGTTGTATACAAATTCTTCCTGTTGTTAATCTTCGCCACTCGAAGGTGGTGGTAAGTAGACAGCGGGATGGCGTGCTTTGTTGCTGTGGTCCCTGACTCCGTTGCTGTGGTCGTTTGCCGGTCAAGCGCAAGCGGTCGTGTGTTGGTACGTAACTGACAAATAAGTTTGTGTTGCTTCGTACTTGACGTGCTCCTCGTTGCTGCTGATTGCTGATTGATCATCTTTTGTAGTGATTGCATTGTTTTTTTTCAGCGCACTTCTACTTTCCAGCTTCTGGACAAGCAAGCCGTGGTCACAGGTGTCGTCCTTCCCTTCCCCCCCCGGTTATTGCGATCATTTTGTTTTGGTGCATAGGGTTCAGCACCCACTGATCGTCGATTTTTCATCGGGTGTTGCTAACTCACGCTCTCGCGCTTTCCGCAAGTCAATTAGAGCACGAGACATCAAATTATACGAGTACGCACTCGGGGGGATCCGAATTCACGAAGCTGACCTATAGCAGGCTCGAGGATACAACCTGATACATCACCGGGACAATGAATGATATAGAGCCGGTCGTCCCGGTGGTCTAGTGGGGTTGCACTCGAATACTACTCCTACCATAAATACTAGCGTTGGTATTTGAGGCAAATAACCACCGTTGTGAGCTTTGTTGGCTTTATTTATTTGCAGCAATAAATGGGGAAAAATGGGATCAACTAACTGCTGAAGCGCACGCATGACTAAACGAGGAGGAGATAGTAGTGATTACGATTACTGTGCCAGGAGAAGCCACACAGCAAGCAGCAATGCGGGTGACTGCGTCCCCGTGGCCTCGAGGGTAGTGTTATACAAGTTCTTCCTGTTGTTAAGCTGCACCACTCGAAGGTGGTGGTAGGTAGACGGTAGGACGGCGGGCTTCGTTGTTGCTGTGCTCCCTGACTCCGTTGCTGTGGTCGTTTGCCTGTCAAGCGCAAGCGGTCGTGTGTTGGTACGTAACTGACAAATAAGTTTGTGTTGCTTCGTACTTGACGTGCTCCTTGTTGCTGCTGATTGCTGATTGATCATCTTTTGTAGTATTTGTTTGTTTTTTTTCGTCGCACTTCTACTTTCCAGCTTCTGGACAAGCAAGCCGTGGTCACAGGTGTCGTCCTTCCCTTCCCCCCCCGGTTATTGCGATCATTTTGTTTTGGTGCATAGGGTTCAGCACCCACTGATCGTCGATTTTTCATCGGGTGTTGCTAACTCACGCTCTCGCGCTTTCCGCAAGTCAATTAGAGCACAAGACGGCAAATTATACGAGTACGCACTCGGGGGGATCCGAACTCACGAAGCTGACCTATAGCAGGCTCGAGGATATAACCTGATACATCACCGGGGCAATGAGTGATATAGAGCCGGTCGCCCCGGTGGTCTAGTGGGGTTGCACTCGAATACTACTACTACCATTAATACTAGCGTTGGTATTTGAGGCAAATAACCACCGTTGTGAGCTTTGTTGGCTTTATTTATTTGCAGCAATAAATGGGGAAAAAAGGGATCAACTAACTGCTGAAGCGCACGCATAACTAAACGAGGAGGAGATAGTAGTGATTACGATTACTGCGCCAGGAAAAGCCACACAGCAAGCAGCAATGCGAGTGACTGCGTCCCCGTGGCCTCGAGGGTTGTATTATACAAATTCTTCCTGTTGTTAAGCTACACCACTCGAAGGTGGCGGTAGGTAGACGGTAGGACGGCGGGCTTCGTTGTTGCTGTGGTCCCTGACTCCGTTGCTGGGTCGTTTGCCTGTCAAGTCCAAGCGGTCGTGTGTTGGTACGTAACTGACAAATAAGTTTGTGTTGCTTCGTACTTGACGTGCTCCTTGTTGCTGCTGATTGCTGATTGATCATCTCTTGTAGTGATTGCATTGTTTTTTTTCATCACACTTCTACTTTCCAGCTTCTGGACAAGCAAGCCGTGGTCACAGGTGTCGTCCTTCCCTTCCCCCCCCGGTTATTGCGATCATTTTGTTTTGGCGCATAGAGTTCAGCACCCACTGATCGTCGATTTTTCATCGGATGTTGCTAACTCACGCTCTCGCGCTTTCCGCAAGTCAATTAGAACACAAGACGGCAAATTATATAAGTACGAAATCGGGGGATTCGAACTCACGAAGCTGATCCAGGGTCATTCGGCGTGTGTTCGGATTTATCCCATCGAAATCTGATGAATGAAGCTCGGAATCGGATTCACTTAAAAAAAGGTAGCTATTAATTGTAGTACATTGCTATGATTGTAAGTCTGTATCGAACTCTTGGCATTACCTTACATGCTGTACGCGCAGACTATGATTGTGTGTGGTGATATTTTTCACTCTACCAAGTATTGAATCGAACAATTCGAAGTGCTGCCCTGCCCTACCCATGCGGAGCCCTTGTATATATATTTGTCTATATATATGATCATTCTTTTTTTGGGACATTCGATCATGAGGCTTTTTTGTCTCGACCTCAGTATGCGCTTCTCGGAACTGGAATTCTCGGTCAAATAGCTCCGTTCGAGCGCCGTCTTCGGGGGGCGGCTCCAACGCCCCTCGCCCTGCCGTATCCGTTTCGCACTTCGACGTGAACGCGGATAGACGCTGAACGAGACAAGCGAGGAGTGAGTGTTGTTTTTTTGTATTTTGGGCGGTATACGCCCGAGCTATTCTTGGATCTTGGCATGTGACGAAAAAAATCAAGGGACAGCATTTCCAAGTTGGAATATGAATTTCTTCTTGACGTCGCCTTTTTCATGGCGGCCTCGAAGCGGTTACCCTATCGCAGCTACTACCGCTGCTGCTGTGTGTCCTTGCTTTTCGGCTCAGTGGGTATAGTGCTATGTAACCAACGAAGGATGTGTAGTGAGTACGATTATCAACGAGATCATATTTGGTATTCAGGAGCGTGCGCGCTGGAGACATTACAAATGGTTATGATAGCTGTTAGTGTTCTCCTAAGTGCTACTAAATGTAGTTCGTGGAGAGGGGATAGCTCCGGAGATCCCCCTTACGAAGTCGGTGAGAATTAATTAACGAACTTGAAAACATATATTTGGTTGTTTTTTTAGCCTAACCCACTGAGTTATTGAGTCACGTGACAGTGGGTAGTACTATGTGTCGTGAGTTCGTTCCTCACCGTCTTCATATTTGTCTTCTTCAGGCGTGCGTGCTGACGACATTATGAATTGTTATTTTGGTAGTTTAACATATGTAGCACAACCCACTGAGCTACTAGGTCAAGTGATAAAGTAGGTCAGTGGGCAGTGCTGCAGAACTTCTCGGTCAAATCACTTTGTTCGAAGGGCGCTGTCCAACGCATTCCATATCCGCCCCCTATACCTGGTCGTGAACGCGTACTACATACGGGAGGTAAGAAACACATCCGAAAATCGCGGGGACGATTTTGGATTTTAGATTCCTGGGCGGTTCTGTTTCCGAGAACGGGTCAACGCGTGGCGTACTAATCGATGACACAGCAGCAACCTATATTACTACTAATAGGTATGTTGTTGATAACATATCGTGTGCCCGAGAAATCGATGATACAGCAGTAAACAATCTGTAATAATAGTCGACGATATATACCCCACACCCCGCACGATCGCCTAGACCCAGCACCGCGCGTATAGCAAGCCCCTACATAAATGATTAATAAGCGCGATCGGAGGATCACACACAATGTTGCGAACATCAGTGTCGACCAAATCCTTGATCTCATAGCTGGAGTGTATTTTAATATTTTATATGACCTAACCCTCTTGCACCCGCCCCCCCCTCCCCCCCCACCCCCCGCCCCTTTTTTTTTTTTCCCTTTTTTCCCCTTGCTTCCTCTCGCTTAAACGCCCCACCTAATATCGAAATCCGCCAGAGTAGTAAACGCTTCCACGCCCTGGACATCGTTCATTATCGGTTTAGAGCCGTCCATGCCGCTGCTGCAATTCCCACCCACCCCCGCCCCCAACGCCCCCTCCTTCCCCACCACCCGCACCATCGCCTAGACCTAGAACCACGCGTATAGCAAACCCATACATCTATGCGACCTAAAGCCCTCTCCCCCCGCCCCCCGCCTCCCCCGCCACATTCCCCCCCCTCCCCCACAAGAAGGATTTATAGTTTCCACGCACAAATTGACCTGCCCCACCCGTCCCCTCCCCCCCCCTCCCCCCCTCCCGCCCCCCGTTTAATCAAAATCAGGCCCCCACGTCCTTAAAAACTCCGCCCTCCCCGCACCGGATATTCGACTTCCAGGATTCACTTGATAAACTGATGCATTTCCTTCCACAGCTGTCAGATTTTGTCCCCCTCATAAATGGGTTTTATAGTTTCCGCGCATAGACTGCCTAACATCACCCTGTTGACCCTGATAGCTACCCTGTAGTTGTAAGGGGAGTCGCCGACCTATATCCTTAATGAGGACACACAACTCGTAATACGCGCGATCGGAGTGTCACACACAGCTTGCAAAGATGAGTTTCGACAAAATATTTGATCTCACAGCTGGAGTGTATTTTTATTTTTATAATATACCTGGTACGCTGTTTTCAAATTCCGAGCTTCAAGAGCAGCAGTTTTGTTGTTGTTGTTGTTGTTGTTGTTGTTGTTGTTGTTGTTGTTGTTGTTGTTGTTGTTGTTGTTGTTGTTGTTGTTGTTGTTGTTGTTGTTGTTGTTGTTGTTGTTGTTGTTGTTGTTGTTGTTGTTGTTGTTGTTGTTGTTGTTGTTGTTGCTGTTGTTGTTGTTGTTGCTGTTGTTGTCGTCGTTGTCGTTGTTGTTGTTGTTGCTGTTGTCGTTGTTGTTGTTGTTGTCGTCGTTGTTGTTGTTGTTGTTGTTGTTGTTGTCGTTGTTGTGTGTATGTGTGCTATTTTTCACACTGTTTTCCACATGTTATTTAGGTCACATATAATATGTACGTGTCTGGGAACCCGTGCTGTATCAGACCACCAGTCTGGTGACGTGTTGATTTTGGGTAACTGTAGCTTCCTGTCGGAGGGGGGGAGCGACACCGCCGTGGCGGAACCGGCACCGGACACTGCATGTGCTGTCCACGATAACAGGAAGGAGAAGGCAGTTCGTGCACGTGGTTTCGTATCGGTGGCGGTTGGTGCTCATCATTCTATCGCAGAAAGGGATATGGTTGAGCTTTCTTCTTTACCATTTTACAATAAGAAGTCTTAACTTTCATTACTAACGTACAGTTGACCATACCACGGCGGCAGCTGTTACTATGTTAACCGGCTCCCGGCAGTATAGCCTGAAATACGATGCCCCTTGCCATCCTGGCTTTATCCTTTGGTAGCCCTTTGCAAACACGAAGAAAGTATATGGACAATAGTTTTTCGTAGCATCCTTCCTCGATCTATCATATGTATACCGTATTTTTTACGCACATAGATTACGTGATAGTGAGGGCCACATAAAACAATAATAAATAGTGTACACTACTAGAAGAGCTGCAAGATCGAAGATTTCGTCGAAGCCCGTCTTTGCAGGCTGTGTGTGGTATATGCTTCAATGGCTTATTACTGGGTGTGTGACCTCATTAGATCTCATTAGACCTCATTAGGGATACACTGGAGGTTGGCGACCCCCCTCCCTGTACCAGAGTCCAAAGGGGGATGCAATCAATTTACTGTATATCATACACGGGATCGAGTCAGTAATATTATTAATCTGCTCTTCTATTCATACATGCTACGTATTTGGAACCCTGCAAAGCAGGCATCGGCTTGTGGTCTTTAGATAGCATGCAAGCACGTCTGTGCTGTCTGTGCCCTGTCCGTCCGTCGCGCGTGCTGCTCGTCTACATGGTTTTCACTCGGTGCATGCTCAGACTACCGCTAGGCAACAGATCAACCCGCCATACAACACTTTCTTGAAGAGTAATGCCAAGCGTACAGACACAGGGACGATACGCCTGCTCGTTCCATTTCATACAGGCGACCACGTGTCTTGAATAGTGTTATGAATGCTCGAAGTGGGAATGGTAGTCGGCAAGTTTCCAAGTGTACCACCACCCACAACGGAGCTAAAGTCAAGGCCCTAGCCGAGACCTCAAGAAGAAGAGTATAAAAAGAGGAGGGACGGATAGAAAGAGAAAATTTACCCAGATTGAGCCAACAGTCGTGATAGCCGACAAGTTGTTCTCACATACTCAACACAATGGTAGCTTGCCACGCGTTCTGGGAAGGAAGATAACACTTCGGGAGGGCAGAGAAGCTAAGCTAAGACTGGCCAGCAAGTTCAAAGCACCCCCCCTCCCAAGGGTTTCAACCCCCTGCGCGGTCTAGCATGGGGGGGGTAGATACAAGTGGAGAATGCTGGTGTGAGAAGATAAGAACGAAGAACGACCTCACAACAGGCAGGTATAGTCTGAGACGATCAAGAACGATCTCATCACCTGTTCAACAAGACTAGGCCCCGTTTCCCCAGAAGCTCAAATTTCCGGATATGCCTCAACTGGGGGGGATTGCACAGTAGTACTTGCAACGTCTACTGTTTCCTGGAAGGCAGGGGGAGTCTCAAGTTCGTCCGTCTACGGGGAAGGAGCGCACCTGCTGTGTCCTGGAAGGGAAGCAGAGTTTAAAGATTGCTGGTCTACCAGCGTCTATGGGAGCCGTTCGCTGAAACGGCGGGACAGGTTTGGGAATGGAGGAGTGCATCCGGAGCATAGTCGCCGTAAAAAGAGTGGAAACGACGCCCGACATCTGCCCGGCGCCGACGCTAGATAAGCGTCGCGCTGGAAGAGGAAGGGGCAACGTCAGACAGGCGGCGGCGGAGAGAGGAGGAACGTGTTCACGCTGTAACCGGGCCATGACCGGGACGCCCGCTTGTTGCGACGATAGTTGTGCGTCGGGCAGGGGGGCTGTTACAGCGCTACGAACGCCAGGTCGCTCGAGGCGCCCGGGTTATTCTGAGGTAAGTGATAGCTGACCGGACCAGTACTACGAGGAGGGTGCATAGTGAAAAGCGGAGATTATGCCGTCGGATAGGCCCTCCACAGCATGATGTAGGAAAAGGAAGGATGTCCCCGGCGGAGGAATCCTTCCGGAAAAACGTGGATACCCCGTTCACGAGGGGTGAAACCCCTTTCGCGAGAGGTCCGCCGATCCGCCTCGGAGTTCTTTCTCCGATTATGAGGCAAAACATCAAAGTTATACCACCAAATCACCAGGTGTGTCCCAACACCGTGCCATCGCACGTGTACGCTGCTCTTGCCCCACTCGCAACCTATCTGCCCGTAAAACCGTGTGTACCGATTCTGGCTACGTCAACTCTGCTGTCTTTCGTCGTCTCTGACTTTTGCGTGGCTACAAGCTACTTCTCGAGCTCTGCGTACGACCGCTCGGCTACGTCAAGGTGAGACCGTTCTTGACAGGTACCAGAGGACACTACACTGCTGTAAAACAAGTAATCACCCGCGGCTATCACATTCGTCAACGGGCAGTAGCCACAACATTCTTCCGTACATACAAAACCCTTTTTTTCTCGTGCCTAGATGAAAACATGCTTACAATACTTTTTCTGCCAAACCTCAGTACCTCTCCATGTCAAGTGTACCCCGGTATATAATACAAAAACGCACGGAAGCATATACGTACAACAAATGTGGCACCACACGCAAGTATATACCTTGTATACGTACAGCAAATGTGGCACCTCACATGTTCATGGATATTGCCTGCTCAATTTTATTTCTTCGTTAAAAACAGAAGTCTATACATTCAGCGGTTCCGTGTAACTCCCACTACAAGTACTAAAAAGTAACTTGTTTTCCGATGATCTTAAGGTATATTCATCGAAAAATACCAGTTATCGATGACTTATGCCAGGTATATATAGTACTTCCCTCCTCGTAGTATAGGCCGAAAACTGCTCCAAGCTGAAAAAAAAAAAGTGTTGAAAAATCTTATAAGAGACGTCAGCTGTGAGTTCGATACATTTAGGGTCGATACTCATGCAAGCTGCGTGATACACCTGCCGTTCGTTTGTCCTACAACAGATAAATGCTATCACATCAGGAAATCAAATCTATTGTTATTCCGCATTCCATCAAAAGTCGTAATAAAATACCGAAATACCAGGTATCAGGTGTAGTAGTCACGTATCAATACGTGCAAACGAGAATGATTTTGCATATATACGATCGTATACCTGGCCTGCTGGTAGCATATACCTGGTATATATACGACCATTACTAGCTACCGGATTAGACCATTCATGTTACTCAAGTTCCGTACCAGGCAAAAAATTCGTGATAATAAACCGGGGAGTGATAATGACACACATGTGGGTGTCATTTTTTTGACACACAGGGGACAAAAGAGCTCCATCCCCGGGTTTCCACCCTCTGGTTTATGCTTATCGGACACAGCATGCACCTCTCTTTGAGGTCGCAAAGAAGGCTGGATGTCGCGCCCTGTAGGCACGCCGACACCACCGCAGACAGCAGCACGTAGTCTGCACATCACTGACCCTTCCATATCCAAGTCGTGAAGCCGGAGATGGAAAAATCGTCCAGAACGAGCTCCCTTCGTGGTGCCGTCACCACAGCAGCAGCAGCCCCAGCACAGGCAGCACAGGCACCCGCGCCAGCCGCCAAAGATCTCCGCGGCGCATTGCTTTCCCGTCCGCAAAGGAGGTGTGTCTCATGTGTGCAGCGGCCCATGTCAAATCTGTTCTAGCGTGGCGTTGCGAAGATTGCCGTCACTGCCGGTCAAGTTAGGCTCTCTGCGTGTTTCGCGTACCCGCGCGAACTTTTTGCCTTGTGTTTGAATTTGAAAGTTGCGCCATGTCCTCGCAGTATGTATACCCCAGGACATCATCCGGTATGCACACATGCAGTTGCTACCCGCGCGAACTTTTTGCCTTGAGTTTGAATTTGGAGTTTGCGCCATGTACTCGCAGTATGCATACCCCAGGGCATACTCCGGTATGCACACATGCAGTTGCTCCGCAGGTGCGCTCATGTCTACAGATCGGTCCAAGTAGAACATATTCTTGGGATGGGTTTGTTTCGCAGGTGCACTGATGTCTTCAGATACAAAACGTCAAGGGAGATAGCAGACAACTGCTGTAATCGTGTCGTCGTGTGTATGACGCCTCTACTCTTGGGGGGCCACCCCCACCTGGCCCCAATTGCGGCCCTGGTAAGTGCACGTTGTGCTGCTGCTGCTGCTGCTGCTGCTGCTGCTGCTGCTGCAAACGGCGTGTATCCTTCTACGACGGAACTACTCTAAATTCTTGTAGACGGTAGTGCCTACAGCAGTACAGCAGTACGGGCAGGGTGTAGAATGCACATAGGCAGGTGATGCTGAGACCATCCTGTAGGCGGGTGATGCTGAGACCATCCTGTCCTTTGTTGCTGCGCTGTTTCGGTCAGTGTTATCTCGGAGGCGAAGGCCTTAGAACTACTGCGGCAGCTCGTAGGTTTCTGCAATGGGGTGGTGGCACCGAGACCTGCACGGGACACGGCGTCGGTGGTTGACGGAAATGGGGTACAGGGGAAACCGAAAACACCATTCGAGCGTGTGAAGGACTTTTCGAACACATGCGCTGTGGAGAAAATTTTCGGAACGACATGCGGAGAGCTGCCAGCAGTGCCAAAGTCTCTTGTGGGCGAGAACAAAGACGACACGAAGCACGAGGTGCGGAGGGTTCACACTCCAATGCAGAATCTTTTCTTAGAGCTCACAGTGAGAATGTGGATATATTGCTTTTTGTGGAAACAGTAACCGGTAGCCGCGAGGGGGTGGGCGTGTATGATACGCTTTTGTCCGCGAAGAACTTTAGGCCTCCGGTTGGAATACCGGGTCCCGGCAAAGTAGCGCGATCTCCAACACGTCTGTTTGCAGTGACCGTGAACGCGTTTTCTGCAAGGCGATATGCCATAGAAATCAACCCCTTCCAGCCTGGGCACGGCACTTCGAAGCCTGCGTTGTTTGCCCGTACGTTATAATCCCCATCCACCCTCCCCTGCTTCCAACGTGTGCGACGAGAAGATTGCCCACGACTACTTTGGCACCATGGTTCTCCCGAAGGAGGTGCGCGACGAGGGGTGGATAGCGAAGTTTGTCGCCGGCGACGGAAACTGTGCCTGGCGGGCCTTGGCGATGGGAATTTGGGGCTCTGATGTGTACTGGGCTCCACTAAAGCTTGCGGTCCTCGCATGGACCGCGGCAAACGCGGAGGAGCTTGTATCGGAGG
The DNA here is from genome assembly GCA_012845835.1 of Undaria pinnatifida. Classification (NCBI taxonomy): domain Eukaryota; class Phaeophyceae; order Laminariales; family Alariaceae; genus Undaria; species Undaria pinnatifida. The sequence goes on from JABAKD010000025.1 coordinate 23,178,641, forward strand.
GTGGCATCCTGTGGAATTGCACGCGTTACTACCCCCAAGCGGTCATGAAGTACGCCAGATTTTCTAGCGAGGGAGACGTTCTGTCGACTCGCCAAGGCAACATCAAGATGGTTATTGCTTCCGTTGCTCTTTTCGGAGAACCCAAGCGCTGGGGGGGTGATTTGACTATGCTGATGGCCTCACAGGCGCTCCGACTACGAGTGAAGATGCTCGTCCCCATAGATAGGAAGAGCAGGAAGCAGTATGATGCGCAGGGGGCAGCGCCTTTTCACGGGACGGGTAGGAAGGGCACGAATACGGTCGACGACTACCGCCATTCCCGAGACTTTCTGCCGGACGAAGCCCAGCTTGTGTACCGCGTAGCTGGAGCAGACGGCGGCGAGCGCCTTATCGAGGAGGTTGCCGTGGTGCTAACGCACGGCTGCCAGATAGCCCGTCAAAAGGACTTGTCCGACATCCCCGAAGTTGGAAAGGATACAACGTTAGAAGCAGGGTGCCACTTCGGAACTTTTGCGAAGAGGGACGGCACGTTTCCCCCTTTTCCTGTGGTCGCGGTGTCACCCCCTCTGTTCCAGGTTCAAGTGAGTTACAGTTACAGTACCGTAGTATGTTTTTCGTCGTTTCTTTGCCGGCGAACACCACCTGGGTCGCAGGGTTGATGCGGGAACCGGACAGTAAAATGAGGGAGAACGGGTACAACGGACAATCCCATATCTATTTTGGTCGCTGAGCATTCATTAACGTTTCGCTCCCTCTAGGACGAGAAGTTCCAGGAAGCGTTCGATTGCGAAGTCGCTGCCTACAACGCGAGGCGAGAGGCTACATTTGGCTCGACGACGGCAGAGAAAGTGCAATCCGCGGCGGAGAAGGCTGCGGACATGAGGCGACAGGCGAGGCTGGACTTAGTCGCAGAGAACTTGCGGCTGAAGCAGAACGAGTTGGCGGATGCAAGGGTTAGGGAGGTAGAGAAACAGCGCGAAGAGAAGAAAGAGGAAGAGGAGAGGGAGAGGGAGCGTGAGAGGCAGGAGGGGGAGAGGAAAGGTGCTGAGGCAAAAGACGGAGATGGTGGGTTGGATGGTGCGGGCGGAGAAAATGTAGGTGGCGACGGGAAGGAAGCGGCGGCCGAAGGAACAGAAGAAGAGGGGACTGGGTTGGGGACGGGAAGCACTGAGGGTGATGGGATGAAAGGTGAGATGGAGGACAAAAGTGGGGTGGAGGGTGGGGCGGAGACAGCAGCAGCACATGGCGAAGGGACGGCGGCTGGAGCGGGGGAGGATCCCGGGGGACAACCTGAGTGGTTCGGGGGGTCGGCGTGGGTTGGGGGGTCGGATTCCGACTCGTGCCGTGGTGAAGCACAAGCAGCCGAGTTTGATGCGATTCAGAAGAGGAAGGCCGAGGCCAGGGCCGCCGCAAAAAAGCACAAGACCAGATACCACAGGCTCAAGAAGGTGAGATGGAGTGCAAGGTCGCAGTCATCAGAGTCAAAGGGGGTTGTAACACATCCGCTTTATTGTCGCGAATACGACAGAGTGGTTTCCACGCGGTCAACTTTTGTGATTGACGTGGTCGCCATTACCATGTCATTTTGTTCGTTCGGTGTGCCGTCTGTTGTCCCAACCGAACAGGAAATCCACTTTGCCCAAACCCAGCAGAAGAAGCGTGGGCAAGACGCCATGTACAACTACGTCCCAGTAGTCTCAAACCTACGGCTGGAGCTTGCGAAGGGGAGAGTCGCAGCAGCTCAGGCCCGACGTAAATATGACCGTGCTGAGTCTGCGATACGCCGATTCATGCGTCAAGAAAGGAAGGTGTGTCCCAGGTAGTTTCCGTTTGGGGGCCCATGGTGCCTTGGCGTCAGCTGTCGAGCCACTTACAACGCACCGTCGCCAACAAGTCGGTTGTACGGACGCCCGGGCCTCGAATGCACAGGTAGTTGATCGAAGTCAAGCACAAGGTATTCAAGACCACGATGGTTAGCATGCTGTTGTATCGGAAATTTGCCGCGTCATACTGCGCCATGCCGGGTCATGAGACGTTGCGCTGTTCGTTGATGGCATCGTGTATTCTAGCATGTTTAGTCGACCGATGAAAATGGAAATTGTTCCATGCACACACCCCATCAACTGCGATACAATTTTTGACCCTTACGTGGCCGAATTGTTGCAGTTGTGTGTCAGCGAGGGTGTATGGCACGAGGACGGTCGCAATAACAGCGGCGCCGAGAACCTCAGTAACAGTGACGACGACAGCGACACTCAACACGACTGGTTCAGCGACGACGATCTGTCCTCGTGCGAAGGTGAGAGCAGTTTATACGTTATCAACGTCGGAACACGCGGGTCTGTATCCATTCCTCTGTGTCAAACAGAGTCGTTATCAGGCGCCTTGGTGGCTTGTGCCGTGCGTCTTTGCGAACGTCCTGGCGATGCAGGCGATTTGGACGGGTTGGAGGACTCGGTACGCATGGCGGCGAGCGCAGCAGCGGCGGCGCGAAAGGAGGAGGCGGACCACGTCGAGATTCTTCGTGTTGCCGCAAAAGACGCGAAGAAAAAGTACAAGAGACTGTTGCGGGTAAGGGTTGATGGGAAAGTGGTGTGAGGTAGGACGGTGCCTTCCGCCAGCATTCGCGAAGTTTCGGCGCACTTCCCCGCTCGGGGCATTTTGTTTGCTGATCGAAACGAGTGTGTCTGTCGCCTGACGCAGGAGTCCGGTATTGCAAATGGGCACGAGGAGAGCGAGGAGGAGGACGACGGGGGGGAGGGGGTGGACAGAGCTAATCGGGAGAACTCCATCGACCTGGCCCGAGCTGCGAAAACTGCGGCGATCAAAGCCTGGAAGACGTACAAGAAGGCGCAGGTAGCCTCACGGAAGGTGGGGGCCGCGGATCCACGCGTGGGTTCAGAAACCTAACCATCTGGGACACATTCGCCGTGTTTGTGGACTATTCGAGCATGTCCTCTGCAGCATGTGGACGAGACGTCTGTCATACGTACCTGCATGCGGTTTCGCGCCCAAGGAACGTTGTTCTGTGTCTTATGGTCACAGTGTTTAGGGTTGAACAGGACAGCTTCTCCCCTGTTTCGTCGTTTGTCCGCACGTGTTGCAGATTTATCAGGCCTCCAACCCCACGGACATTGAAATTAATGACGGTGGCAACGACTCGAGGTGGAAGGACGCCAGCGACGACGACGTCGAATATGGGTCCGATAGTTGGAGTGGGTGGGAGAGTGAAGACGATGAAGAGGGTGAGTAGAGGGTACAATGGCCGTACATCATCACACGATAGCCGCTGTTTCCCCGTTCGTCGGTCTCATGCGGTCTCATGCGGCTACCGAGGGTGGGATGTCGAAGACCACGCGAGCGATTGCGCATGAGCACCGCGCCCAGGACGTGCTTTAGGTTGGGCGAAACCGGTGAAGGAAAATATGTCGAAGGGTGTGCGGTTGCCGACCTCAGTCAGTGTTACCCCCGGATTGATGGTTTCGTTTCGATCACTTGGAAACAATCAACTAAACAGCCATTCAACGGATATTACGAGGGTAGAGCAATGGCATGCTTATATCTTGCTCGCTCTTTGACGCAGATGAAAACGAGGAGACCCCTACGGAAGAGCCGTTAAAGATCGAGTCTGGGTACGCGTTCTCCGTTCTTGACGATGCCGAATCTACCTGGGAAATGGTGATCCGCAGGATCAAGGCGGAGCTTCGACGCCAGGGTTTCACCGGAAATAAGTCCACAATCAAAGGAGACCCGGTGCGTAAAAAGAACGACAACAAATCGCGTGTTTGCCCACCCTTGTGCCAGTAGCATCCCTCTCGAATCCGGATCTCGTCAGAGTAGACAACGGCATTCTCACACCAGCACGTACCACCCTAAACAGATCGCAGGGAAAGGTAGCCGACCGAGCCGGATTACGTTGAGGTGCGCCGCTTATGGGAGGGCGAGAACCTCGAAGTTGCCGGCGCCAAGGAGAACATCATGGTCGGCGAAGGCAAGTATTTCTCGATGTAACCGAGATGCCATGTCATCCGGAATGTTCCGTCCAAGTTTGGAGCGTGTTTTTATTCGCGATTGTCACTCGTGCCCTCTGACCGGCCTTCTGTTGTGCCTGTCTCTTGACCGCGATTGTTCCGCCGTGCAGTGCGAGTGTGACTTTCGCGTGGCTGTCGCCTGGAACACCAAAGACCCACCGACAATCACGAAGGTAAATACGACCCGACCGTGAATTGGTCTGTGTAGACGAAGATGTGGCGAGGAAGAGATTGGCACCTCGAAGTATATGGAGCTGTACACAGAATAGTGTGGGACGATGTCCGCCCTCACTTGTGCCCTCCCGTCCATTGTTTTCTTCAGGTCCATCTTGAGCACGCTGCCGCCTGTGATATGGATTCTCGCGCGTCCCAACTCGAGCAAGAGAACTTGGTCCCTGTGGATGAGATTGAAAAGCGTTGCATGGGTCAAATCCGCAAGATGACGTTGGGGGGGGTGAGACCACACCTCATCTACCGCTGCGTTGCGGAGGAAATGAAGCCGTACAAGCTCGGCCCGCAGGGTGCACGAAAGGTGTGAACACGGTGAACCGGTCATTACGGTACCTCTGAAAGTTACGGTTTATTTTTGGTTGCCTGTGTCGGCGTCGGTCCCCTCGTTCCGATTCAAAATGTCACTACTGGCGTAGAGACATACCACAACACCCTTCGTACTTTGCTGAAGGGCGAGCGGTGAATCGAACCCCCGCCTCCTCAGCATCTTGTCTACCTTCGCCTCGGTTAGATAGTATCCTCAACGGGTGTTTCATATGACTTCCGTCTATGCTTTTGCGCGTAGGTTGATGTCACGAAATCGGTTGTGTGATTGCAACAACTACACAGTAGCGTCCTCCTCGCCTTTGTCCTCCTGTGTCCCACGCAGGTGCGCAATTTGTCGGCGAAGGTGCTACGTGGGCGCTGGGCATCGGGCGAAGACGCTCTCAACCTTGTGGCGGAGCTGGAAAGAGGACCGCAGACCGTGAAGTGGGATGTTGATGCCGACCAGGTGCTACGGTCCATCATGTGGGCTTCACCCGAACAAGTTATGCTGGCAAGAACCTATGGCGGTGTTGTTATCCAGGACAATACGTGTCTCACCAACAGGTGAGGAGGGTGTGGAAGTCTTCAATTGCCTCCTACCCTCCCATTGATGTGACGACGTTGTTCGTACGTGTGAGGGCTTCGTCCAGTAGTAAAAGATGCCTTTCCTCCGGATCGGCAATCATTGCCGTGCAAACGATGACGACCCACCCACGTACACTGCATTTTCGACAGGTACGACTTCAAGCTGTGTTTGTATGTGGGCGTCGACTCTGAGAATAAGACCATCGTTTTCGCCCAGGGTTTTCTCGGCAACGAACAAAGCGAAACATTCGACTTCGCAAACCAGTTCTTCCTGGAGATTTGCGGGGGCCACCCGAAGGTGAGCTTGTCTTCACGTTTTTTTTGTATGATGAATGAATGGATCGCGGAGCCTACTGAGTAGTTCGGGTTTGCTTCGGTGTCAACGGTGTTGCTCAATCGCCGTCATCACGTATATTATGTTCACAGCGCCAACCTCCCACGGCCGTCCTTAGGTAATCATCACAGATGCCGACGGAGCAATGACGAGTTCGATCTCGACGCTTCTTCCTCACACGAAGCACTTGTACTGCTCCTGGCACATCTGTAAGAACATCAAGAAGCATTGTATGGGGGCCTTGCAAAAAGCAGGATGCACGGAATTGCTCCGGCGGTTCACGGCGGCTTCCTATGCGACATCGACTGAGGTGGGAAGATCGCAGTACCAATGGAACAGGGTTTTACTTGGGTTCTTTTTTTTTGCGCGCCTGCCTTGAATGAAATGGAGACTCATGTTGTTGTGAAAGCAGTTTGTCGCGTCTGTTCTCCAGGAGCTTACTGCATGTTTTTCTTTTTTTCCCGTCTCCAGGCCTTTGATCGCGTGTGGGAGGGCGTGAAGCAGCTCGTGAAGGGCACAGCGTGTGAAAAATACGTCAACGAGCACCTATACAGGTGAGGGCGCTTCTGCACGCCTTTTTGTCTTCGGTTTTAATTTGCGTAGGCGACCCTTTGGACAACCTAGTGTATATGTGGCCGCTTGTCGTAACACTTGGTCGCCGCGAAGAACTCTTCCTCTTTCCAACGAAGCCTTTGACATACCGTCCCTGGCGCCTTCTCGCCTCGCACGTGCCGTTCGCAGCATACGCACGTATTGGGCGCGCTGTTTTTTCCCGACAACCATGACCTTGGGTATGACAGCCACTCAGCGCGTTGAGGGTATTTTCAGCGCGATAAAGAACGGCCGGAACCTGAAGAGAAACTCGACGTTTCGTCAAGTGAGGCAGAGAGTCGAACAAGTCGCGGAAGACCTCGCCCTGGCATCCCGAATGTAAGTGACACAACGTCCCCACCGGGTTTTCGCTCCATTGCTCGTTTGGTGTGGTACTGCGCACGGCGTGTCGGTAGTTTGATATCAACCCCGGGCAGGAACGATGCTCTGAAGTCTTCGTTTTTGGCGCCCTTTTTGGGCACATTTTGTTCGTCTGCATTGTACACGTACGGCCGTTGCGAATAATGCTGACAGGCACCTTTCGACAACGTCCGTACTGCAGGCAAAGCACCAAACGCGCTTCTTTGGGGAAAGCTCACGTCGAAAACGACATCAAGAGATCGCTTGAACCAGTCCTAACAGCGTACGAGAAAGTTGGAGCCAGTAAGTACGCAGCGGAGGTAAGCTCTATTCTTGTGTGTTGCCGCGGCCGTGTCACTTTGACGAGCATTTGCTGCGGTTGGCACACGCTTTTGTGACGCGAATGTCAGACGCTGTCCGATGCTCCCCTGGCGCGACCGGTTGACCGGTTGTGTCCTTGCGCTCACCCCCGCATCCTTTTCGGACTTGCTCCTATTTATCTCGACAGGAAGTACTGGCCGAAATGTTAGCAAGCTCGGCGTACGAAACAAGCGTTTTGGTGGAGGGGCGTGGATCGATGCAGTTACTACAAAATCTGGCGGCGCGCTCCGCGGACGACGTCAGCGGATCATCTGACGACGATATGTGCATCGACGTTGAAGGGGACGACGTGTGTTGCCAGGTTCCTGAAGAGGTATTCCAGGAAAGGGGGGAACCTGATATCACTATGTTTGGCACCACATCCTTGGTTTCTTTTTATCGTCTTGTTGCGGGAGTGGAAGTTGATTCCATAGTGAAAGTTTTGTACAAACACAAAGCTGACCGAAAAGTAGGACACCTCGTTGTCATAGGCCCTGGTGGCTTTCAACTGTGCACGTGCTTGCAGATACTGAGGCGAGGGCTGCAATGCAGGCACGTTCTCGCCGCGCTTGTCACGCACCTAAAACGTGGCAAAGAGTTCAAAGGAGAATCCATACACCCACGGTGGCGTTCCTCTTCAGAGCATTGGAGCCTGGATAAAGCGGGCTTGGGGAAGTTTGACGAGGATGGGGGTGGGTCTTACAATGGCGGGTTCACTGGTGACTGGGACGGGCCTGCTGATTTCGGAGACGCCAGCACTGAAGAAGCGGCACCCGACCGTATGCTGTCTGTCATCAGAGGTAGGACGTTCGCGAATATCATGGAGCTTTGCACAAGGGCCGCTCGCAAGTACACCGACAACATGACGAAGGACACTAGACCTGGCGAGATGGGGATGTTCAGCGAACTGGGCCGCGCCGTTGATGCATGGGCCCGGCGAGGCGAGAGTAACGTTTCAGAGACTTGGAGCGGAATACGAGACCCTCCGCTCCAGTTGACAAGAAATAGGAAGCAGACTCGGACGAAGGATTGCACGGAGAGTGGCAGGGGGAGCGCGAAAAGGGTAAAGAAGGAATAGGAACTTCCAGCTGTTTGCTGTTTTGAACCGCGCTTGGTGTTTGCCTTGCTCGTGTCCATGGGCCGCGAGGATTGGGGAGAGAGCCTGCCTGGGTGGAAAACATGTCTATGTGCTGGTTCATTGGTGGTTTTATGCTGCTGTTGTCACCGGTTTTGTTTGTGTGGTATTTGAAGACGGTCTGACGTTGGATGGCGTATACTGTTCCCTCCGGGAGGGCGCAGCCCATGCATACAGCACCTTCGCCTACCAGAACAATCAGGGTGAGATTCTAGTGGAGGACGAACCTGTCGACGGGTATTTCAAACGATGGGGTGTAGTGCATCAGACTCTGACGATTTCCCTGTCTCGATTTCCCGGTCTCGAACCCCTGAACGGAGATATCTAGGGTCAACAACAATGCATAGATTGCGTCCGCTGTCTATCGTGGTGATGGCGTGCCAGCAACGCGCTTGATCTGCCTCGTTCCTTCTTTCATCTTTGCGTCCTGGTAGTGGTTGTACTTCGTGACACCAGTGCTGCTGTTTGCTGCTGCGCCTGTGAAGGTGTCTCAAACTAAGCTCTATCTCCACGTTTTCTCCATCATGAACGCCAAACGTCGGATATCTGACGGTCATAACCATCTAGCCTAGCTGCTACTATCTGTGGAGGTGATTGCGTGCAGGCAGCATGTTTGATCTGCGTCTCCGCCGCGGAGATCTTTGGTGGCTGGCGCGGGTGCCTATGCTGCTGCTGCTCTGATGACGACACCACGAAGGGAGCTCGTTCTCGACGATTTTTTCATCTCCGGCTCCACGACTTGGATATGGAAGGGTCAGTGATGTGCAGACTACGTGCTGATTTGTCGGTCTCGAACCCCTAAACGGAGATATCTAGGGCTATCTAGGGTCAGCAACAATGCATAGATTCAATGCATAGATTGCGTCCGCTGTCTATCGTCATAGCGTGCCAGCAACGCGCTTGATCTGCCTCGTTCCTTCTTTCATCTTTGCGTGCTGGTGGTTGTACTACGGGGCACTAGTAGTGCTGCTGTTTGCTGCTGCGCCTGTGAAGGTATCATCTCAAACTAAGCTCTATCTCCGCGTTTTCTCCATCATGAACGCCAAAAGTCGGATATGTGACGGTGATAAACATCTAGCCTAGCTGCTGCTCTCTGTTGAGGTGACTGCGTGCGGCAGGCAGCATGTTTGATCTGCGTGCTGCTGCTGCTCTGATGACGGCACCACGAAGGGAGCTCGTTCTCGACGATTTTTCCATCTCTGGCTCCACGACTTGGATATGGAAAGGTCAGTGATGTGCAGACTACGTGCTGATTTGTCGGTCTCGAACCCCTAAACGGAGATATGTAGGATCAGCAACAATGCATAGATTGCGTCCGCTATCTATCGTGGTGATGGCGTGCCAGCAACGCGCTTGATCTGCCTCGTTCCTTCTTTCATCTTTGCGTGCTGGTGGTTGTACTACGGGGCATCAGTGGCCCGGCATCAGTGCTGCTGTTTGCTGCTGCGCCTGTGAAGGTGTCTCAAACTAAGCTCTATGTCCACGTTTTCTCCATCATGATCGCCAACAGTCGGATATCTGACGGTGATAAAGATCTATCCTACCTGCTGCTATCTGTGGTGATTTGAGTGCAGGCAGCATGTTTGATCTGCGTGCTGCTGCTGCTGTGGTGACGGCACCACGAAGGGGGATCATTCTCGACGATTTTTTCATCTCCGGCTCCACGACTTGGATATGGAAGGGTCAGTGATGTGCAGACTACGTGCTGCTGTCTGCGGTGGTGTCGGCGTGCCTACAGGGCGCGACATCCAGCCTTCTTTGCGACCTCAAAGAGAGGTGCATGCTGTGTCCGATAAGCATAAACCAGAGGGTGGAAACCCGGGGATGGAGCTCTTTTGTCCCCTGTGTGTCAAAAAAATGACACCCACATGTGTGTCATTATCACTCCCCATAATAAACCATGAAATCGAAACGGGGAGCACAATCGAAACCCGTTTTGATTTCACGCGCAGCACGACATTTCGGATATTGCACCAGAGCTAACAACCAGATTTCCCTTTAAAATTTTTTTCTTTGAACGACCCGTTCCCATAGTTCAAAACGATTCGTACTTCCAGCTAACTTCATATCGTGGGAGATAAACCATGACATCACCTCACGCGGCAGAAACAACACAACTCATAAAACCTCGTATAATGAGAAGGTTACTTTCCCCGGACGCGAGCCCGTCGGGGTCTGGTTGGGCGCCGTGCGGCCACTTCCTGCCCAAGTCCCACCAAACTGCTGCATGACCCCCACCCCCACGTACCAATCCCAGCTCGGTTCCACATGTTCCCGTCCTGCTCATAGTCTTTCCAGACCGTAGCCCACGAAAAAACCAAATCAACCCCATCAAACGAAAAAGGTATTTTTTCCGTTATTTTCCCCGCTTGGCTGCTGCTGCAGCAGCTCCTGCGAGCCCAACGATGAGGTTTGCTGCTGATGCTGCTTCTGTTGCTGCTCCCCAAGCCTCGATGCCTCCCATATCAGCTTTTCCCACCACTGTTCGTCCCCTTCCCCTTCGACCCAAAAACCAGCTCGCCCTTCCTCCTCCTTTTCATCCTAACGTGAATTCGAGCTTCTTGCTCCCGCGGTCAGAAATACATGTCAATGGGAACAAAGACGTCCTCTGCTGTGCTCCAACGACCTTGCGGCGTTCTCGCTCGATAACTGCTGCATCAAGTGGGTCTGGCTAGATGGCGGGGCGTGGCTCTCTTTGGCTTGTGCTCCTTTCCGTTCTGCTCGTACCTCTGTTTATGCTTGGCTGCTCTCGGCGGCGTCTCGCTGGTCTTGCAACTCCCATCCTACTTTGTAGGCTCGCCTTCGTTGTTCGATTCTGTATTGCATTTTGGTGGATCGCTTCCGTTTGTTTTTAAGACCAGACCAACCCAGTTCGATAGTCTTGAGTAGAAAAATTCCACTTCGGAGGCACCTCCGCTATGGCCTGCCGCAGAGCACCCGAGTAATCAATGTTTCCCCCTGACATTGGGCCTGTCGCTCATTTATTGCAGTTGTTGGCCCCTGCTGGCAGCATCCTCGAGTCTGGCAGCTTCTGTGGATGCCTTCACAGCTGCAGCGGCGTTTTCTTGCAGGCGACGGCGCTCTTCTTAGGGAAGGCTCGCGCCGATGGATGGGTTCATGACCCTGGCCCCTAGCACCGGTTATGATGTCGTACGATCTTGCTAGTAGCATTATCGATACACCCGGTTGTTGGGGTGCAGGCTGGCTCGCGGAGACAGAAATCACGATATCCGGAGCGCCATCAGGCGGGGAGGAGAGAGAAAACCAACATAGACTATACCACCATCTTCTGCCACACGAAATATTGCGTGTTCAGCCATTCCCAACACATACAACAACCTAGATCCCTCTCGTAAGATCAAACATCTACTGTATACAGTACTAGCACCTTGACTTCGCTTCCGAAAACAATACACCCGAGCGAGCACTAGGTGCTGTAAATGAACTGCTACTCGATCTCGGCGAAGAGGATATTCGGATCGGCTTTCCTTCAAATGGGTGCCGCAAATGCGCGGCCAAACAAAGAACATTCAAGAAATCTTGCCAGAGCGCGTCGAGAAAAAACAACACACATACGATACATGTCCCAATACCACACTCGAATTTCCGAAACCTAGGTCGTATTCAATCAGATCGAAAAAACCAAGCAAAGCCAGCGTCATATGCCCCCAATTAACGGCCTGTTTCACCCCTTATATATCGATGATGATTTATTCTCGTCAGGTCAATGGAGGAAGCCGAAATATATCTCCAAAGGGTTACCGGTGGTGGCGGAGCCCATTGCCCGGACGTCGATAAAACTTGTCACCAAGGGGGTGAACGATAGCAATTGAATCAAGCCGAAAACTCTAGCATCGATCAGGCGTCGGGTGTAGAGTGTCGCGGCCAGCAGCGTGATCGAGCCCGAAGTAGCCACGGCAAAATAAGCGTGGAAGAGAAGCGCAGGGGCAGCCGGGTACGCCTCCCCCAGGCGTTCCACCCACCCGCTTCCGGTTAAGGTGGCGTACAAATGCGGGAGACTAGGGAACAAGTTCGCTATCGACCCACCGCGGTTGATCGCGTCCCCCCACCCGTGGTCCCCCCTACGCATTTCAATGTGACCAGAAGCCGGCTTCGGCGACAGACGGCCTCTTCCTACTCCTGCAGACTTGCCGATCTCGAGCTCTTTCTTCCTCGCCCTGTTTTCTTTCGCAATGCTTTCTTCAGCTTCCACGTACGTGATGACGAGGATGGCGAAGCTCGCCGCCGCTAACCACGGGTCGGCGGGTGCCAGAGAAGCTGGGTAGGCTCCAGAGACGTACCAGGCGTACCACAGCTGTATGACGGACGCGCACGCGCCGTTTAGGACCCAGCTGCGCGTGTTGAGCATCGGTATTGAGCTTAGGACGCTGACAAGCCCAGTACCGATAATGAGAAGAGGGAACGGTGTATCGGTCTCTAGCTGCGGGATGCCTGCGAAGAGTTCTGTGCCTAGCACATTCAGCAACCACAGGGAACCGCAAACCTGATACAGCTGCATGCACGACATATGTCAGAGGAACAGAGCAAGGCGATGGTCGAGGGAACACGTCAATAGCTTTCTCCACATTACGATTCCAACACATGGAATATACATGGAAACCGTATGCGTGGTGTTTTGTATCGTCAAAGCTAAGGTCTGTCCGCCACAATGTAAAAACTTGGATTTTATTGCTCTTCGTGACATCACCATATTATTGCCGAATTGGGAAATTTCCACAGGAGTAAGAAGGCGCACCTTGTGAGGGCCATAACAGGTGGGCATTAGGTACCCCACCAGAGTTTAGTCTTTCACCGAAGTGTGGAAGTGGACGGACACACGTGTATAACGACCATGAACCATCGGTGGAAAAATCTGGTGGGATATGCTACCCAGCCTTAGTATACTTGGCGTCGACGGTAGGACTCAATATAGGTCTTGGGGTCTGGCCTCGTTCTTTGCTTGCCTGTTTTTTCGTCCTTACTCTTCTCTCCTCCTTGCTCAGAGCGTGGAAACGAAATTCGTAATGTGGCACATTCGTTTGGTGGCACGGGACGAATGTTTTCGTTATTGATTGCTTCAGTTTCATCCTGCCGACTCCCCACTCGTCACGAGTCGGGGGCGGCCTAGGTGTTCTACGTGCTCATGCTGCGGCACAGGATTGCGTGATTTTTGTGTCCTACCTTCCTACAATACTGCGGGCCCCTCGTTGGAGATGTGGTGTTTGCGAGGTTTTGACCAAAGGCTACGGTAAGGGAGGGTATCCCCGTTTCACTACAGTACCGGGTTTGAGCTACTGGCACGAACGACCCTGCACATCACGAACAAGAAAACAATTAAAGGAGGTGGTTGTTTTTGGCGCGGCGTAGCTGGCAATATTGCATTGCGGATTTACGTCGCGAATTCATCTGCGCGTAAGCTCAAGCCCGCAAGAGGAATAACGGTCATTCGCGCGAGTGACCCCGCGCCACCGCAAACAAAAGTTCCCACAATTTACCCCTCCCTATCGTGTAGCCTCGGTCTGTCCTGTACTTTTCTTCCATACGCTCTCGCCCAGCCCCCCCTACGCTGTTGGCGATGTTAGCGATAATGTGGTTTCGAACATTTCTTCCCGATACACGTTCGCCCCCCCCCCAACCGTTTGCCTTGTTGGCCATGTGGTGGTGGGACTTCGACGCTTGGCGTTTTCCTCTGGTCCTGACGATACGAGCAGGATTTCTCCCTTTCCCTATGTTCTTGAAGTTTCCCCCGGCTTCGTAGCCTCGCCGTTCAGAGATGTAGGAGTGGGTTTGGGTTCATGATCTACTTCGTGGAACCAGGTTTCCACGAGTATGACCATATTCATGCATATACGGTCCATCAGAGTGGTCTAGTGTTATGGTATTGCCTTAAAAGGCAGGTAATTACTTATGTACTTATGTACATGTCGAGGTTTACCTGGGAATGGGTAATTGGAAGGTTTCCTTAGGAGTAGGAAGGCGTATCTTGTGAGGGAATAACTAGTGGACATTGGGTAGCTCGCCAGAGTTTAGTCCTTCATCGGAGCGTGGAAATGGAAAACATTTTTAACTTCAAGGCTAAGCAACGAACACAGGGTTTGTGAGTGGTAGCGATTATGACCCATCCATAGGTAAACTTCCTGGGATAGGTACCCTGTGTCCCCTACCCAGTCTTACCATAAAATCGATTTATTCATTTGTCCCCCCCCCCGATAAGATGAATGCGGTAAAATCGCAAATGGAAGTGGGGAGAAGATGAACTACCGATCGTTAAACCAATATACGTACCTTGGCGTAGAGATCTCGGAGGACTGCTCTTGGCATGTACACATAGCGAAAGTGACAGGAAAGGGTATAAATCACTCGTAAGCAAGATGGGTACGATGCTAACAGACCCGCACCTTGACACTGAGATTAAAACATGTATTAAGATGAATGTGATTGTACCAAAGTTAGAGTATGCAGGATAAGTACGGGAAGGGAACGAGAAGTTCGTAAAACAACTGGAAACAGTGCAGATGACAGCAGCTGAAAATGTACTACGAGTAGGATGCTCCAGTACGACGAGTAATACAGTATTAAGAGCAGAACAAGGAATGTACCCACGTTATACAAAAAGAGACGCGTGAAAGCTGAAATTGCAATATAAAGCAAATAAAATGTCAGAAAAGAGGTTGCCAGCCATAGTTGATAATGCAGCATGGGATAAAATAAAAAAAGGCGAAAAAAGCCGAAACTGCGATGTCGTCCAGGGGACCTGGACCTGACCAGAAAGAAGAAAGAGATATGCCAGTAGTCGGGCGGAGGAGGACGTGGCTACAAATGTTTGCCCGTGTGGCACAACAAAAAGAGCAGGACTCACATAGTAGGAGAATGTGAAATATACAAGGAGGAACAGGATGCGTTAGAGGATGAGATGAGGAAATTAGACGTTTTGTATGTGAAATAGAAGAGTTTGGTGGACTAGAGAGTAGCGAGGAAACAATCGCTATATCCTAGGAGATAGATGGTGGCCGCAGACGGCGAAACAGGACAGTGATAGGATAAGCAAACAGGTTCTACATGTAATATATGGAAGAAGCGCAATGAGCGCGAGAAAAAATTGGAGGTGTCTCTAGTAGGAGTAGGAACGGTGCTCCGTCTCGAAAGGGATGTGTGGTCAATGGTCAAACGACTAAGGCAAGCAACAAATGAGCAGTGCCCCCCCCCCCCCTCTTCCCAACACTTTCCGATTCGGGTTAAAGCCATTTCCAGGATAAGTCGTAAGGGTTTTCACCCGCGGATCGACGTCTTCCACCGATGAGCAACGCTTCTTGCCGAACACTACGGCTAACAGCAGCTCCGGACTACAGCACGGAACGTCTGCTTCACATCCCGGGCCATCGCACCCTGAGCTCGCCTCGCCTATTTATCGGCAGCTCCACCCGCGCTCGTTCCAGGACGTACGCCTTTTTCGAGTGCCAGCGATGGGCCCGCGAACGACGGGTTCCCACTCGCTGCCACGATGTCGACAGCACCGCTGCCCCTGGGCCCGAGGGACAGTCCCGTCATGACGACGGAAGACTCACGAGATACAAGTAATTGTCTCCTGTGATACATGCTACACCCAAGTAAGTGTCTCTCCTGTAGTGCATACTACCTGCCTTCTCTCCTCATCGCTGCAAATGTGTGTGTACGCTTTCGTTTTTCTAATGTGTTGACGCGTGCTCCAAGATTGAGGTTGCATTTCTTTGTTCTCGTTTTTGAAACGTTTTTCGAAAGACCGGGGCTCCTTGACCCCAAACCGTGGACACTTTTCATTCCTTTTCTTGGAAGCATCTCGGTGTGATCACCCAAGAAGGTCGCGGGATTCTTTCGTCTGAGGGAACACTTTTTTTGATTGCCTCGAAATCAATGGTTGGGTGAGGAATCGTCTAGTAGAGGTCCTCATGTATGTGACGACCTTGCAAAGGCAACACATGTCCACCTCTTCAGTATCCTAGGCTTGGTGACTTTATCGCGAGCTATTCGGGACGCGTGCTACGATACAGGTGCACCATTTTTTTTCTGAGGTTTCCTCAATTTGAGAGCTCAAGACCTCCCAAGGACGGATTTGGAGAAAAGCAAAACAGTGACCGGATAAGAAAAATCCCATGGCCTATGTACACAACGAGAATCATGCAAAATAAAACAAAAAAAGGCCATTTCCGACGATTTTGGGTCAAAGGAGTTCCATCATTCAAAAAATATTTTTCGCCAAAAAGTGCTACCTCTATATATATAGTAACATGCGTCTTGGTGCCGCAACATGCTTGTAAACCAACACGATCGACTCCTTTCGGTGTCATGTCGGTTAATCGGGCGTGCTTTAGGCTTCTGTGAAAGGTGTCGTGGAACCGAAAGGTGGGAGGGAAAGGACGCAGGGGTATCAGCTTCGCTTGGAGATAGCACCGGTTCTTCTTTATAGGTTTTTCATTATTGGCGTTGAGCTATGAAAAGCTCGAGGGAGACAGGAAAGCAGAAGGAGGAGGAGGAAGAGGAGAAGAAGGAGGAGTGGGAGCACGGGGGTGAGGTGAAGCTCACAGAGTTCGCTTCACCCCAGCATTGCTGCTGTGCTCTCTTCAGGACATTTACCTATGGAACGTACAAGGAACGTTCTCCTAGATGTTTTATATTCCCATGAGCGCCCAACGCGCTTACTTCTATCTATCTTGTCCAGAGGAGGAACGTTCCATTCCGAGAACGCTCTTGTGGTACAAACTTACTAGATTCTACGGGTTATCCGCTTCACTCAGAATATTCCGTTTAAGAGAACCTTCTTGTGGTCCAATAGACCATGACTCTGGGGGGCATCTTACCGAATCTATTGCCAGCTATACTGGCACTCTATTACACTACATACAGTAGTTAGTCGTAGTGAATGATACCACATCTAAATTTTTAATCCAGTACACTGTTTTTTCGTGTAGTCTGGCTTGTTTTGGTTGTGTTTTCGTACCCGGTACGCTAGCATTTCACTTGCTTTGCCTTGGTGAATTGCGACTGTTTGGTGTACCTGGTACTCTGTTACACAGTCTGCGACCACATTATTTGTATATCTCTAACATGAAGAATCAGTACGGACTCTGGGTGCACTGTTATCGTTGGGTAGAAATACCGGTTTGATGAGATGACAACACACACTGTACTATTAACACTCCATTACGAGCTAATACGAACACCAACCGCGGCCTGTGTCATGACTTGAGTAGCGCGGAACAGCGACATCCCCGAACAACTGACCTAGCTTAGCTTAGACTTCTGCTAATATAACAGTAATAACCTGCCAAACACACGTGGTATGTCTGTTGTTGTTGTTGTTGTTGGTCTCACATTCACTCGCATAATCAAGTCCGTGGTCACAAGGACAGGCTCCAGTCACTCTGGAGCTGAGGAATACCCCAGGGAAAACACACACACAACCCAAGGTGGTACACGCATATATCACAGCTGACGCAATTCATGCCTCCACCAGAAACATAAAAAAGTGAAATCGGGAGTCAGTCTACGATGTGCCAGGTCCAGGCCGGTGCATACGCCTCACTACTCACGCCTGGAGAAACCAAATATTCCGATTGCCACCCAAGGAAGACCACCACGTATATATTACGCGTAGTATCTATCACTACGCATACGCACGACAGGCGTAAGTCAAATGGAGAAAAATAAACAAAAAAAAGAAAAAAAGATAAAGGAAAGGAAAAAAAAGAGAAGAAAAACGAAACAGAACGAAAAAGGCAAACAAAGAGGAGAAAAAGACAAGAAAAGCAAGAAAAGACAAGACAAGAGAGCAAGGAAAAAAGAAGAGAAAAAAAGAAAAAGAAGAAGAAAAAGAAAAGAAAGAAAAATTGTCATACTAGCAGACCCTAGGAACTGCTGAGGATGGCATTGGGCTAACAAAGGGTATCACATCCATCATCAATGGCACCTGGGAGAGAACGCAACATGGCGGAGAAGTCAGGGCGGTCTTATGCTATCTTGTGATGGCCATTAGAAGGCCCACAACTTTCAATACGATGATGGCCAAACCCAGACTTCAGTCTCTTGGGCATGACGCTCCCCCTTCCCCCTCCCCCCTTCCTCCCTTTCCCCCTCCCCCCTCCCCCCCTCCCCCAGTCCCCTCCCCTCCCCTCCTCCCCCTTCCCCCCCTCCCCCAGCCCCCTCCCCGCCCCCCCCCCCTTCCCCGTCCCCCCGGCCGCTTAGAGATGCCAACGGTGGATGGCGCTGCCGCAGCCGTTGCGCGTCGCTCTGCAGCTTTGCGTCACTCCGTTTCATGCCAATTCCGCATGAACAACTCGGCTCCCTCCTCTACTCTTCGAAACCATCTGCCAGCCTTCTGAGCAGCCTTTCGCCATCCTTCGAATTTCATTGCAAAGACCGACATATCCTCCTTCAGATGATCCATCCAGTCATTCTCTTGCCCCCCTGAATAGCCCTTACCCCCAACAAACTCCCCAAACATCACCCTCTGTGGCAGACGCTCCTCCCCCATACGTGCCACGAATCCCGCAAACAAAATCCTCCGTTTGCGCACTATCACCTCAACGCTCTCGGAATCTGTCTTGGCAAGCGCGTCGGCGTACGACAGGGTGTGGTCGTCGCGCTTCCGTTTCCGCCATCCAAGGCATCGGAGGAGCATGGAGCGGTGAACCCGTCGTAGCCTGTCATAGTCAGGCTTCTTCGGGCTCCACGTCATGCAACCGTACAGCAGTGTCTCGACCACCTCAGCTTTCAGCAACCGCACCTTCAACCGTAAACGCACACCCGAGCGATCACAGAGTTCCATCTTGTGCTGGAAGCACGACCAGGCCCTCTGAAGACGCCGCGTTATTTCAATGCTAAGGTCTCTGTCTGCGGTCTGATAGCCCCGCCCAAGTATACAAACTGGATTGTTTGTTTGTATACCTGGCCGGCTGCATTGATCGTGAAGGACACCTTCCCCCCGCTTTTTTTGGTTTCCAGGCACATTATCTCTGTTTTTGCCTCGGATACTGTAAGCCCGAACGTATATATGCGATGATGGTTGTGCCCAACTCGACAGCATGTATTGCAACACATCCGGAAAATCCTGCGGAAAATGAAAACAATCCTCCATTTTACTGTGTCCTACTTGCTGTACTTTGTCAGTATTGCAGGTGCCTGTTGTTGTAATTTGGTCCCCAACACCAAATTCTACAGGAGGGCTGTTCACGGGTCGGATTACTTCTCGCGGGTAGGATCGGGTCAGATGCGTCAGACCCGACCCGTGATATGTGAAGAGCTCTTGATCCAACCCGACCCGACCCCTGAGATGCTGAGCACCTACCTCCTGTGACCCGACCCGACTCGACCCGCGAGTTTCTTTAAGCTTCCCGACTCGACCCGCGGGCCGTGTCACGACCCGTGAGAAGCCCTGCATTTTTAGTTATTCGTATCTACGCTACGTTTTACAGTGCCTACTTATTTTTGGCGCGGGTCGAAGAATAAATCAACACGCGATCTCAACGCCACGGTAGCGGGGATGCTAATACCCACAACTCTCACTACCCACAGTCTGAGCCACTTACACGAGTGACTCTAGTAGTAGCTCACTTAAAAAAAAAACGCGAGTCAGGCGATTCGTTTGGCACAGCGTAGCTAGCCGCCTCTTCGGAGATTCATATCGAAAAACTAAATCTGCACGAAAGACTGACCGGCATGGAACAGGGGAGTCACTCGCGCGAGTGACCGTGAGCCAATGCATTAAAAACCCCGAAAGGGATCAACCCTCCTGTCGGGTGGCATTGGTCCAGACAACTTCGATGCGGGTGGTAGGTAGGGGGGACATTATACCGGTATCACGTGCCTGTAAAAAAGGTGGCATACATCAACCCAACATTGTGTCACCGCGACAGGGCGTACAGAAACGCGGGGATTTCTCCCACGAGGGGCAGTTTTGTATGTCCGTTGTTGATTTAGTAATACAGGTCTACGGACGAATCTTGCCCCGCTTTTGCGAATACTACACTGCTGTTGTATACATAGCTACAGCAGAGTAGTGGTCCCTCTACAGTGCCAATATGTGCCAGCCGGATACTATACGATACTGATACTACAATGGCGGCAACCAGTTCCACTCCGCATACTGCAACTACTACTGGGTTTTATTCCTATACTTGCCAAGCGACTGCACAGGCGGCGCTGTGGCTGGCAAGCGGCACTACTCAGCCGGCACTACGGAGAGAGAGGGACCACTACAGCACTGATATCGCGTAATTAATATAGTAATTGGGTGTTTGTTTTTCTCCAGTACTTCGAAGAATACCATTTTGAGGCATACCACTTACAATAATAATTGATCTGCAGGCTGAAGATGGACAGGCACATAGCAGGCAGTATGAGCTGTGTCCACGTGCAGCGCGGTGGGCGATCGTAGACGCAATGAACACACGAAGTTGTACAAGCGTTAAGCCAACATGGAGGCATGCCATGCTTCACTCTAACTATGGTTTTGCAACCTTTGCGCTGCATAATTTAGGAGACAGTAAGCAGGCATGACTCGGAAGTCAGAATGTGCGTAGGCGATTGCCTCAGAAATCTCTGTCAAGATATTAGTGGGGTATTAGTCTGTTTGACCACATGCAAAAGGTTAGCCAATAGCTGATTAGTCTGTTTGACCACATGCAAAAGGTTAGCCAATAGCTTACCCAAACTAAGCCTTATACCACTCCCTCCCCTTGAAACCGCGGAATAGAGGGTCGGCCGGATATACGGGCGGACCTGTCAAGATCCAAGCGGTTTCCTTTCCTGGGTATACGGGGTAGAGTATTTTTCAAGTTCGACATGGATGGGGAAAATCTGATTAAGTTTATTATTGGATGATGGGATTTGAACCCACGACCCAAAAACCCATAGTCTGTCGACGACGCTATTTGTTAAGGTGTTAGTGGGGTACTAGTCCGTTTGACCACTTGCGAAAGGTTAACCAAGAGCTTACCCAAACCAAGCCGTATAACATCTCATCTCTACAATTTCCAAGCGATGGGCTGATGATCTTCTAACGATACGGCTCAGGGTTTAGTAATGTATCATAAAGAGCACGTATTGAGAAGGAGGGAGAAATCATAACTATGCGGATACAGCTTAAATATGTTGGACGTAGGCATAGAAGGGAGTTAGACTTAGCTTTCCGTTGTTTCCGATGTTTTCTTCTTTCGGGAATGTTATGGGTGACCAACGACCAAGAGCCAAGAGGGTGTGCCCGCATTTTCATGGTCAGGTTTGAACCACTTTCACGAGTGAGCCCTTGGTTAACCTTTTGCAAGTGATCGAACGGACTACTGTACTACTACCCCACTAATACCTCAACAAATGGCGTCATCAGCAGGGCCATGGGTTTTTAGGGTCGTGGGTTCAAATCCCACCAGCCACCATAATGAACTTTATCAGACTTTCCCATGTCGAACTTGAAAAATACGCTTCCCGGTATCCCCAGGACATGAAACCGCTTGGATAGTGACAGGTCTGCCCGTATATCCGGCCGACCTGCTATCCCGCCGTTTCGGGGGGGGAGATTGTTATAAGGCTTAATTTGGGTAAGCTATTGGTTAACCTTTCGCAAGTGGTCAAACGGGCTAACACCCCACTAATACCTTCACGAATGGCGTCGTCGACAGACCATGGGGTTTTTCCTGAGTTAGTGCTGTTGGATCATATTGGGGGCTCGAACTAATATCCCATTCTAATACCTTAACAACATTCAGCGTGATTAGTGTCATAACCCTGTTATCGCGGCATGAGTCCTGCGTCATCCCACTTTCGACGCATGCTACGATAGACGTATTAAGGCATAGTCTACCTCTTTTTGATTGAAAATGGTTTGTGGATGGCGGGTCTCCTTATCGTCGGAAATAGGCCCTTTGTTCAGCTTTTTTTGCATGGTCGTTGTCGTTGCGTACGTACCTAGACTATAGACTAGGCCCCATGGGATTTTTCATCCGGTTCAAGTAGCAATTTTATTTTCCTCCGCATCAGTTTGTGGGAGAGGTCTTTCGGCAAAATGGGATCGATGCCGCGCGCTGCTGCCGTCGTGTGATACACGCTGCTGGCGAGCGGAGCTAGGAATGCGCCACGCCGACTTGCGGCGAGAAGCGACAACAGTGATAGCTAGGCCAGCGTCAGCGCCTTGTTTCTTTTCTCCAATTGACTTGCGTCTGTCGTGCGTATGCGTAGTGATAGATACTCCGTGCAATATATACGTGGTAGTCTTTCTTGGGTGGCAAGCGGTATAGACTAGTCGGTTTCTCCAGGCGTGAGTAATGAGACGTATGCACCGGTATGGACCGGGCACATCGAAGACTGCCTCCCGATCTAACTTTTATATGTTTCTGGTGGAGGCATGAATTGCGTCAGCTGTGATATAGTCTATGCGTGTACCATCTTGGTTTGTTTATGTTTTTCCCTGGGGTATTCCTCAGCTCCAGAGTGACTGATGGAGCCTGTCCTGTGACCACGAACTTGATTATGCGAGTTAATGTGAGAACACAACACCACCAACCACCAACAACAATAACAATGATACTGCTGTGCTGTGTGGTACCTGATATATATATATATGTGTGGGCGTGTGGGTGTGTGGGCGTAGGGGTGTGTGGGTGTGTAGGTGTGTGTTTGGTGGTGGGATGATCGATGCGTTGGGTTAAAAGAACACATGTAAAACTTTTTCGACTGAATTTTTCGACTGGCGGATCCAGTCGAAAAAGTATTTTTCGACTTTTTCGACTGGATCCCCCGGTCGGAAAACTCAGTCGAATGAGATAGATGTTGAGTCGAAAAAGCTCTTTTTCGACTGTGTGCAAGAAAACCCGATTTGGGCCTCATTCGACAAAAAGAGGCCGTTTTCGACGGACAAACCCGATCGTGTAAGAAATGGCCTAAAATTGAGGAACATCAGAAAGAAAGTGGTGCACCTCTATCGTAGCACGCATCTTTTGCCGACGACGCCATTTATTTTCTGAGGCTACTCACTTTATTACTAATTAGCTCTCATCTCTGTACAATTCACCCAAAAAATCGCCTTTGAAAAAGAAGAGCGACAGTTCGGATGAGAAAAAACTCCAAACGGCCTGTTGATATGTAGACTAGATATCTTATGTCGAGAGACATTGCAAACGAACGCCAACGGCATCTCGCAACGCTTTTTTGTGTATACATACAGCGGTATAGCAGATCTTCTCAGCAAGGCACGTGATACCATACGGGTACTGTACCTCTTTTTGGCTAACATATTTATGAACGGTGGGGCTCCTTAGCCTATTGCAGTAACGATGTCATCTGACGATATCGTCTCGTCTGAAAGTCGCTATTATTGAGTTTGTTTTGCTATTCTTGGTCGTTGCATACCTAGCTAGGCCACTATGGGCCTGTTCATCGTTTCTTTTTTTCGCACTTTCATTTTTTCTGAGCTTCTTTTTTCGGTCTCTGGACTTGTGAAGTGTTATGGTACAGAGCACACGTCAAGTGAGGAGCATTTACCGTACGTAGGCTATTTTTAATAGTAGCATGCGTGAGTTGTCGTCGGGTACTGCTGTAGCGTGCATGCGTCGTTGAGGAGACTCGTCAGCCACAAACACGTTTACTTTGGCTATTAACAGTGTTGTTACGTATGGCCCTCCCCGCCGTACGTACCAGGTAGCACTTATTTGTTGTCTCTTACCAGGCTAGAAGCGGCGTGGACATGACGCCAATCCTTTTTAGTGAGCATCCGCCGGCGGACGGTGCGGATCGGTCCCAGACCGCCACCAGCTGGACCCCAGGTCCTCCTCTTCAGTGCCCCACTCTCCTCCCGCTTCACCTTCTTCAGCACCGGGGCAACAACACTATCTCCACCCTTCGCCGTTGCCGCCGGATCCGAGGGGAGAGTAGACCTGGGGATAATGTTTTTTGTTTGCGGTACCAGGCAAGGTGTGCAGCGTGAATGCGGGTCGCAACAAAAAGAGGAAGAAACATACTGTGTAATGAAGACCGTGCGTATACGAACAATATAGACTAGTCTACAGCTAGAGAAAACGTAGTCTGAATGTATAGTCTAATATACGGCAAAACGAAAAGTCGACGCACAAAACCAAGTCCCCCTATCTATGCACTGCTACCATAAAACCAACCTTTTCGTTTCGGGGATATTTTCGTTGTGGCTTTTTGTAGATGATATCCCGCTCGCCGATCCGCCCAACCCATGAAATTCAGTAGCAATATCACCACCACCACTACCACCGCCATCACCGTCGTCGCCAATTGTCGCCGAAGTGGCGGTTAACTCGTAATAACCCGTCGACGCGCGACCTGGTGCAAAGCGGTTGCAGGAGCGATGCGCGGCCATCGATACGCGAGCTGTCTCAACGCCGCTGTAGCAGTGGTGCACGGTCGTGGATACGCGAGCTGCCCCAAAGCTGGTGCAGCGGCTTTGGCTGGATCGGAGTGTCCACGCCACGTTGGAGTCGACAGTTGGAGCTGATCCGACCGTAGATCGACGCCGTAGTAGTACCGCGGATGTTGGGGGTATGGAAACAAATGCCGTTGCCGAAGGTGCAGCTGCCTCTCCGTAGTAACTATGAATAGGCGAAGAAGAAGACGCGGACGCGAGAAGTGGAAGAGAGAGAAGCCTGGTTACCAGGTGGCCGTTCCATGTCTGCCTCTGCCCGCTAGGCGTGATCACAGCGACGGCGGCGACAGGGGCCGCTGAACTTCTACTACTACTGCTGCTGGTGATGGCCATCCCTCGAAATCTCGTATATATTTGGAGGAATAGATTTTTATGGTGTAGCTTATGGGAGTGGCTCTACTATTATCAGAGATATAATATGCCCCCGATCGCTAGCTTCAGGCTGCAAGCCCACTACAACACAGTGTGAAGAAGATGATGGTATGGATCTGTCTTTGTCAGCTGAGGTCTCTGAAGAATCGAGCTGGGGTAGAGGTGGAGTGGGCTCGTGAGTCATCCCACCGTACGAGGGGTTGCAATTTTGGGGCCAAACGTTTTTTATCTTCTGACCGGTTGAGCTCATATAAATATGCAGAACACAACTGTCGTTTAGTTTTACTATGATGGCGACTTTACGAAGAATGTGTATGGTTGTTTTTGGGCCAGCGCATAGAAAACGGTGGGTCGGGTTGCGCGAACGAATCTCTTCGAAGTGATGTGTCGGGTGCGATATTTAGCGAGTAGCCCCCCACGTTGGGAGCTGAGCAACTTCCGCTGCTGCACCCCTACATGTAACAGCCTACCTTGGATGTCTTTTTGTCTGCAAAGTGTCAAGCTCATCTCTCTCCGCAATAATATCTAGATTCACAAAGTTCTTGCTGTTTTAACACCACACAGACTGGTTAAGAGCGCCACACCGTTCAGTCCACACGACTACCATTATAGCATAGGAGCACAATGCACCTATCGTCCCCAGTTTGGAGTACTCCCGCGAGTACCCCGCCAACACCCGTTCGGACAATTCATTGCGACCGTCGTTTTATGTTGTATATTGTTCAGTGAGACGGGCTATATCGAACAGAGCCATACGTAGAAGATTCGTGCAGGTTTTTTGTTCAGAAAGACACCGCGCGCAGCGTTCTTGTACAAAAGGAACCTCGATTAGCTTTCTTTGCAGAAGAGAACCTTGTTGAGTAGATTCATTTGTAGAAAAACAACCTCTGTACGTACGTAGTTTATTTGTAGACCCCCCCTCCCCGTGTGTACAGTTATTTGTACGCCGTAGTTTGTACACTTTTGTACTGACTGGTTGTAAGCGGTCTCGCCTACAGTTAATCGTGCCAGGTATCAGGTAGCTTTGTAGTGAATCTACACTCTACCTTGTGTATACTGATGGTGTCATATAAGGTTTGGTCTTAACGCCTTCACTACTGGAAACCCTTTTGGAGGACACATTTACTCGAAATTTGTATAGATAGGGAAGGATTTCGGGGTTCTAAAAGGAAATGTGCGGGGGGTGTAGCTCGGGGTTTTCAGATCGGCGACAAAAGCCGGAGGGTACCTTACCACTTATTCGAGAAAATGGTTGGCATGCTCTTTAAATTATATATACCGATGAGTTCCGACAAAATATTCGATCTCACAGCTGGAGGAGTGTATTTTCAATTTTTATAATATACCCTAACCCCAACCCTAACCCTTACCCTAACCGAATGAAACGCAACCAACCAATTAATGTAGGGTGAAACCCCCTTCGTTTCGTGCACACTAGTGTACATCAACCATTTTCTCGAATAAGTGGTAAGCTCTACTGACAAGCCGGGCAAGAAAAGGCGCCGCGTGGTCCTCGAAATCCTGATTATACTGTCGAATAAGTGGTAAGCTCTACTGACAAGCCGGGAAAGAAAAGGCGCCGCGCGGGCCTCGAAGATCCTGAGTACACTGTCATACGTACGGAAGCGCTTCGGGTGTGGGCCGTGGACATGTCTGTTGGAGGCTGAACCAAAGACTGAATCTACATTTTTTTTTTTTTATTGCATCCCATTTATTATCATCCTCGCACTACTCTCGCGCTCCCTCCCAGTAGTAACTCAGATTCGGAGCCACATAGTGGGCCCTTCTTCCCCCTCCCCACTGCAATACGACATGCCTTCATTTTTATCACGGGAAGAATTCTCAGCGTTTTCTTCCTTCGTCGACTCGCGTCGAATAGTACCTACCCACGCTGCTAGTCGCTCTCAGCAGCTGATCCTTTTTTTTTCTTACATTTTTGCAAATAATATAGTAAAATCTCCACACGGTGGGAATCGAACTCTCAAGGACCAACGCTAGCAATATTCGGGGGTAACTACTAGACCACCGAGGCGACCGGCTTGCATGGACCCTGGCATTAGCAGGGGAGTCACCGACCTGTATCCCTCACGAGGGTGTACACACTCCGTAACACGCGCGATCGAAGTATCACACGCAGCTTGCAAAGCTGAGTTTTGATCTAAAACCTTTTGTTGGTCGATCGCACAGCAGAAGAAGTGCATTTATTTTTTCTATTTTAAAAAAATATTGTTTTCAGCTGTGAGATCAACTAAAAATGTTTTTTTGATCAATATTCAGCTTTGCAATCTGCATGTGATACTTCGATCGCGCGTGTGACGGTGTGTGTATACCCTCGTGAAGGATACAGGTGCCGTGGCCGTATTGTGACTCCGTGGACGATATCATGACCGTATTTGATTGACTTTGAGGACGTTCTCGGGATCAAGCTGTATAATAAGAAACCACCCTCTGCTAACAATCCGTAGTGTCCGTAGTGATAGGTACTACGTGCAATATAACATATACGTGGTAGCCTTTCTCGGGTGGCAAGCGGTATAGTTGGTTTTTCCAGGCGCGAGTAGTGAGATGTATCCACCAGTATGGACCTGGCACGTCGTAGACTGACTCCAGATTTCACTTTTAATTTCTGGTGGAGGCATGAATTGCGTCAGCTGTGATATATGCGTGTACCACCTTTGGTTTGTTTGTGTCTTTTCCCTCTGGGGTATTCCTCAGCTAGCTTCAGAGTGACTGGCGCCTGTCCTGTGACCACGGGCTTGATTATGCGAGTTAACGTGAGAACAACAACAAACAACAATCCAGGTGTATCAGGTGTCAGGTGCCAGCTATCACGCGTAGAGACACAAAGGTCGAGACCCGTCCTGGAGAAACTCAATACTTCCACACTACAATAATATTTGATCACGAGTACGTACAAGTATTTATTCATTATTATGTAAGTGCTTCAATAGAATGCGACATTTTGGGCAAATAGGCCACTCCAAAACACCCTGGCGAGAACCGAAAAACTTTTGGTATCCCAACCCGTCGATTTTCTTGGCGGGTGGACATAGCACGGACGAACAAAAGCCAGCTGGCTCTCACTTAAGGTTGGCATTCAGGACGATATCAAGGTGGAATCGATCTGACGCCGACATCTATTCCTCCGATGTTCCGAGCCGCCGGAGGGTTGGCGGAAAGCACCCACCCGCCCGTTGCGTGCCTTTTTGAGGAGCGGGAAACTCGTTCAGGATACCTCGGCGAAAGGAGGAGGTTACAAGCGCCACCGGGGGGTCGTCGTAAAGCTAGCTGCTGAAAGGTGGAAAGGTTTATAAGGACACATACATGGCAAAAAAGGAGTGAGCGGCATGTATGTATTGTATGTGCGCCCCGTCTAAATTGCATCACGGTGGTGGGAGGCGTGGCAGCAGTGATGGCTACCAGCGATATCAGTGCTGTTGTCAAGGGCAAGAAAGGAAAAGGCAGACTGCATGCACATATATATATATATTTAATCTTTACTCGGAGTATAATATAATATACACATATGGTCTACAGGGAGTACACAAGAACTTGCGGACAAATCCGGTAGAACCAAGTAGTCCACTGCAAAAGTGAACTCACACTTAAACACTAGTCTAAGTCTCATTGTTTCATGCATACTGCATTCTACAGAAGATGTCTGGTTTTGTCCCCCGCATGGGGGTTATACATTTTCCGTGCGCAGGACAACGCTGAAGGTCTTAGTCCTGTTGACCCTGCCATTAGCAGGGAAGTCACCGACCTGTATCCTTCACGAGGTTACACACCCCGTAATACGCGCGATCGAAGTATCACACGCAGCTGCTTGCAAAGCTGAGTTTTGATCAAAAAGACATTTTTGGTCGATCTCACAGCTGAATGAAGTGTGTTTTTCGTTTTATATAATAATATAATATAATTATAAATGACACGTACTTCGAAGTTTTCATACTACAGGAGGTAAGAAACGTACTGCTGTTGTTGTAGTACTGAGCCAGGCTGGGTTCATTATTTGCGGAACGGTGCGCTTTCCACTAAATTCGGTATGATGCCCCTCCCGGATTTCTTATAATAGAACTAAGTACCAATTCGGTGCGGCTGGCCGGTGAGGCTTCCGTGCCTGCTGGCGGGCCTTTCATAGTTTTGTTGCCTGCTGGCGGGCCTGCTGTTCGGCCTTTCGTTTCTTTTAGGGCTATTGTCTGCAAATAAATGTTTCATCAGCTGTATATATTTTCGCCGACCTATATCCTTAATGAGGACACACAACTCGTAATGCGCGCGATTGGAGTATCACACACAGCTTGCAAGATGAGTTTCGACGAAATCTTCGATCTCACAGCTAGCTGGAGTGTATTTTCATTTTTTATAATATAT
Organism: Undaria pinnatifida; assembly: GCA_012845835.1. Taxonomy (NCBI): domain Eukaryota; class Phaeophyceae; order Laminariales; family Alariaceae; genus Undaria; species Undaria pinnatifida. Next base: position 23,207,734 of record JABAKD010000025.1, read on the forward strand.
TATCAAGAGAAAAATACACTCCATCCAGCTGTGAGGTCGAAAATTTTGTCGAAACTCATCTTTGCAAGCTGTGTGTGATGCTCCGATCGCGCGTATTATGATCGAAGATTTTGTCGAACCTCATCTTTGCAAGCTGTGTGTGTGATACTCCGATCGCGCGTATTATGTACATATATATGTAGCTTGCAAAGATGAGTTTCGACCAAATCTTCGATCTCACAGATAGCTGGAGAATTTTGTATTATATGAGACATAAACCTCTTGAAAACTCTTCCCCCGCCCCCCCCCCCCTCCCGCCTCGAGCCCCCCCCCGCCCCCCGCCCCCCCAACGCCCCCTCCTTTTCTACCACGCGCACCATCGCCTACACCCAGCACCACGCGTATACCAAACCCTTACATCTATGCGACATTATTTTTTCGCCCCCCCCTCCCCCCCCCCAACGCCCTTAAAAACTCCGCCCTCCCGTCACCAGTTATTCGACTTACAGGATTCGCTTGATGTACTGATGCATTTCCTTTCACAGCTGTCAGATTTTGGCCCTAACAAAAACGGGTTCTGATAGCTACACTGTAGTTGCGAGGGGATTCGCCGACCTATATCCTTAATGTCCACAGCCCGTAATACCCGCAATCGGAGTATCACACACAGTGGTGTGCAAATAAGTATGAGTTTCGACAAAATCTTCGATCTCACAGCTAGCTGGAGTGTATTTCAATTTTTATAATATAGATAGATGTGTGTAGCCTTCGAGCAGCACGGTCAATTTATATATATATATATGCAGCTGTGGGTAGCCTCCGAGCATCACGGTCAATTTAAAGACAGATAATGCCCTTTTTAGTTAAAAACAAATCGCCCAACGATATGTAAAAATGTGTTTGATTATTTGAAGTAACTGTTTAAGGTAAAATCGTATACACGACCTACACGCGATATGCCCTGAACACGTAGATAAAGCCGTTCGCTTGATGATCAAAAATAACGATTTGGCACGAAATAATATGGTTTATACCTGGTATCGTAGCACAAACACATGCTACTGCTCGTGGTGCGGTATGTCATGCGTTTCCAAGCGCCGCTCTATTTTGAAACTGCATGAGACATGCTATAAATAACATTCCCGAATCCCACGCAAGAAGCAAAAAAAATAACATCACAGCAGCACAACACGATTCATCGGGGCGCAAAGTACATACCTTGATTTTGCCTGTACGGTACTACGTAGACACGTGGCACGTCTGAGCGAGATACTTGAAGGACAGCGAGTAGACTACGAGGGTACTCCCAAGGCACGTTCTTCGGCTTTTTTAGCTTTTACTACTTAAAACGAAAAAAATGCTCGTAGATTGTCGTACAAGCCACATCAAGCCCAACCAGCCAAGTATCACAAAATCAATAGCATTCGTCAATGAATGCGAGATACTGCCACTGTTGTTGTACTGTTGCTGTATCACAGATAGAACATGTCAGCACGCTTACACTTTTTCTCCACATGCCTAACCTCGTGCTTCCACTGCAGTGAGTCGTAATAGCACTCAGCAGCAGCACGCGCGTATGATACGTACTGTACCGACTCGCGCGACCGCGGGCCCGGTGGTATCAGCTCCGAGAATTTCCCCTCGTAGGCTCGGAGTGCGTTTGTCCACAATGCAATAGTTCGCTATCACTCGGGGAAGTGCCATTCCATCCGCCATGGACCTTCCCGTTCGTATCTCAAGATCTCAACAGCTCACAAAAAACGCCAATATTGACAATTAATTGAGCTCCCTGACAAAATGTATCCGTGAATAGCCTGTGAACACAATGGTAAAAGTGCTCTGTCTTCTACGCGAAGAGATGCAGAGGTGGCACCGAAGTGTCTGTTAAAATCACTTGTGATAAGGGAGAAAAAAGATAGTTTGGAAAAGGCGCTTGAGGCCGAAGAGAGAAGGAGAAGGGAAAGAAGGGAGAGAAGGGAGAGTGATCGTGGTGGGTTGCATCACCACTTGATCATCACGGAACAATGCCCGTAGTCCGATAGAATACCGGGACAACGGGACAACCTTAACATACTCAAATCTACGTTTACATCTAGGTTCCAACGAAGATTCAACGTAATATTCAACGGAAGATACAACTGCATATCTTATTCGTGCGAATAGACTGCGCATTAAGTTAGGTTTGAATCCAAGGTTCATACTCTCAACACGCCCCCATAATGCAAAGTCAGATTGCTAGAGAAGCCTCACATTTGAAAAAAAAATCGTAACAGAATAAAAACAAATGGGTCTCATATTCAGTCCGGTGTTTCAACCGCGGCAATATGGATGTATCCATGTTATTCACACATTTACTAAAAATAAAGCCTTACATAGAAATATACGTTTGAAAATCACGCTTGGTGTAATTGCCGGCGATAAGTAGCCTAGAAGTTAAGAAGCAAAGATACGTCTACTGGGTGTTAAACACGCTTCCTGAACTGTCCAAATAGATAAACAATACCAGATAAATAAAGAGAATTGTGGACAAGTGTCCATTACGACAGAGTAAAGCATTCTCACTATCCAGTTGTTTGTTTTATGTACTTACGTACTTCCGCACTTGAAAAAAAAAGAAATAGATGGAATTGAGAATACTGATAGTACTGTAATAGGCAATGATGGGTGTAGTCATAGTCCATCATCGAGCTATATCTCGAAAAAGAATAAACAAACAAACAAACAAAGGTCACTGCTGTAAGTTAACCACGCCACTTCAACATGATTGTAGGATACGGATATAACGACAAACTGTCTGATACTAATCGTACGCTGAAGAGCATAAGATAGACAGTCTTTGTGAGCCTTTACTCCTTAATGCTGGAATATACACTCGTACGCATTTTCCGGTAGAACATAGCCTATTATTGCTATACGATCGTTGACTCAAGTTCATACGACCCATAGTTCCACCTTTACTAATACGTAACTGGCGAGCAGTTGTAACTTTACAGTTAACAAATATCTGCTGCGCTAAGTAATATTTTCTACTCAAGTATCAATTTCAACCGTACCCACATTTCCGGCGCCTGTCCCCGATTGTTGACGGGAGTGCAGTTCGGGTAGCTGTTGATGGAGCTCATTTGTATAGAAGGTAAAGGAAGGCTGAAGAAGCGCCTAGACAGAGACGGGGAGAAAGGTTGCGATTCGATGTGTACGTCGGCCTTGTTCTTCCCCGGTCCATTGCAGTCCTGCAGCTGAGTTATAATAGGCCAATCTCTTGTCGGTACATTGCCTTTTTGGTTGTACGTAACGCGCTTTTCCGTCCTCGGTACATCGCGGTTTGTCGGTGATTGAAAAGTCCGATAGCACATGGTAGAATCCGGTCGTACACCGTACACGGCACAATAAAAAACGGGCTTAGCTTTTTCCCACTTATGAAACGCCGCAATCTTGTATGGATCTCCATGAAGCAATAATTTTTTTTTTCGATCATGGAGGTTGCCTGAGATAATTTACAAGGAAGTCACTATGGTCAAAGACGGTTTTGCGAGCCGGAGCTGTAGTTGCGACTTCAAGGTGTTGGAGCTTAGAAGGAGTTCTCCTAGCTGAACTCGTTGATCTTCGAGCAGAGGTCGCTGAAGATTAGCATTCTTCCGCTTGTGGTGAGGCCATAGCTTGCGGGTAGGTGTTGGGTACCGAAATAGATACCGAACGGTTTATTTTGTCCATTCCAAGAGCCCCTGTGGTGTACTGCGAAACGGTCTCGAACTGCTGTTTCGGAAAATCTTGGCATTGTAGGGCCAGCTGACGCGCTCTTACTTGAGAAATGGCCGAGTCTGCTGTTGGTAGAACGGAAGGCAGCTCTTCGATGAAGGAGGATGCTTTTACCCTGCTTTGGTGGTCGGTAAATTTGGCCATGTAGGCGTATCCTAGCAGGTCAGTACTCACCAGTTTTATACTTTCGCTGGAAAAGCTAGGCCGCAATGTCTTACGGTGTTCCTTTTGAGTGCTGTTATTGATTTTGCACGTATCACATGCTGATAAAGTGTCTAAAAACGTTACCCCACACTCTGGGATATTTTTCACCTTTTTCACCTGCCCATTGGAATGACCCAACCTTCTGTGCCCGATGTTAGCTGGAACGGTTTTAGGCCGAGAAATAGCTTTAGTAGCAGTTAAAGCGTGAACAGCGAGGACGGTTTCCGGTTTGAAGTTTTTGCCAGAAATGGTCGGATTCGCTGTCTCAGGTGTTCGGCTGGTAGCACCAGTGATGAGGTCGAGATGATGCAGAGAAGAGCAGTGGTTGTCTTTGCGTACGGGTATAGCAAATGCACCCATGTGCAGATACGACTTCGTGGCGATGATCACAGCTACCCCTTTCGCAGCAGCTGATCCCCCCGAAAACAGGTGCCTGCCTAGCCCTGGTACTACCGTGACAGGAAGCTGCACAGAGTGCTTAGAGCCTATGTGGTCCGACACTTGAACGAACAAAACTCCTTGACCAACGCCAAAAAGGCGATGGTTTCCCGCTACGTCGATAGTTAAGGGGGGGTCCAGCTGCACGTAGCGGTTTATTTTATGTTCAATGCCCGGTAGAAGCTGATTGTCGATGAAGTGGCTATTAATAGAAGCTCCGCTGTCCGCGGTCATGGAGAAGTCGACGGGCTGCGCGGCGACGTTGATCGGAAGTGCGGCGATGACAGAATAACCTATACCAACTAGAGGTGAGGATGGACAGGGAGGAGTCTCGAAGAACGTAGAAGTAGCTGCTGTAGTCGCAGCCGCAGTAGTTGATGGAGCATGTGTCACTGGGACGTAAGCTTCCATTTGCGTTGTTGAAGTTGGAGTTGTGGCGGTGTTGGCGTGAGCGCTGCGGTTGGTATTATGCCGTCCATTTTGTTGACCAGGACGAGGGCGACGGATTATATTGTCGTCCCGCATTTGAGATCGACAGTCGCTGTTATCGTGGCGATCGGTATTATGCAGGCTACACCACGAATTCTTTCGAGGTGTCGGGGAAGGCTTCTTTCCCGACATCTTTCCCTTGCGTTAAAAGCAATTTTGGAGTCGATGGCCTGGCTTTTTGCAGCGTGACCAGGTCGCTACTGCTGAGAGTGTTGACGTGACTACCATAGCAAATTCACGCCCCTTCGCTTTTCGCAAAGGCCCATTTCGCATATCTCTATTCGCGTACATATTACGCACCGTTATCACAGCTCGGTTGAGTGTGAAGTCATCATCTACTTCAGCGCTATATTTTTTTTGCAACTATTCATCCGTGAGTCCTTCCAGCACTATGTCCAATATGCTGTAATCGTTGAATACCTCTCCCATGTCCACCAATTCATCCCGCAATTAGTATACTTCATCTATGAACACGTCCGGGTCTTGCCCATCCGTCATGACCATATGCGTCAGTTGTTGTTTGAGTGTACGTCTACGTTGGCGGGTGGAAGTTTGATATTTTCAAACCATACCATCTCAAGCAGCCTATCCATTTGCAGGTTCACCTCGTTTGGGCTTGAATTGTAGCAGAAAGCTGGCCGCAGCTCCCGATGTACTCAGGAACAAAAAGCCGAAGAGAAGACGGTTGTCAAGGTGCCAGTGCGTGATGTCTTCCAAATTCGAGATGTTGTCATCTGTGGCCAATGTAACTGATGTTGCGGCTGGAAGTGTAGAATATCCTGAAGATGATGGTAGCAGATGCGCCGTGTCCACGGGAGTACTCCCTGCGTCCGGCTGTACATTTTCTGCTGTGCCAGCCGGGGGTGTTTCCTCGGACTGAGTGTCCGTTTCGTCAGCGGCCTGGCTGCGAGTTACAGCTCGTGAAGGCCTACGTATTCTAGAAGATGGACGAGGACTAATTAGTTTAGGCTCGGGGCAAGGACGCCCTTCCAGGATATCAGAGATCTCGGCATGACGCATGCTTATCACGGACTGAGCCGTGCGTTTCCATACGTCGAACGTACTGTTCGTGATAGCGGCATGTATGTATCAACTGTACTGCGGTGAAACTCTGATTGGTTGGTTTGAATAGCAGAACTGTTGATTGTATGTTGTTGTACCAGAATACTCTTCTTGTGGTGCTACGGTACTTCGGTAGATTGTACATGTGCACGAGTTATACATCGGACCGTAGTGGTGTGTACGGTACGTTGGTATGTCGGTACGTTGGACATATTGGCGAATAGGAACAGTCCTGTAGTGTTGCTAACACGATATAGCTTGTCTCAACGAACAGCCTAGCAATGAGTTACAGTTACATACGTTGTGTCACGGAGGTAAGTTACAGGGATCGTCTCGTGGTATCACCCACGAGCAGTCCCACGGGTATGTACGAGTAGGCACTATGCGAGGAGGTTTAGGTATTCGACTACGAGCGGTTGTTACTGGGCTGTGGAGAGTTGGCCCACATGACCCACTCCACTTTCTGACCTGTCTCTCCAGACATTGGTCTCTCTAATATAATACCTTTCTCCAGAAGCAACTGATTTACCAACACGCTATAGCGCTATCGGGCGACTGCTGTACGTCCCCCTGGACTTTGTTCGACGAGACTGTGAGGGCGGCTTGATCAACCGGCCTCGTCATGGCTGAACAGGAGGGAGGTGACCCTGCGGCAAACCAACAGGGTGACCCGCAGGGCTTTGGTGAGAGAATGGATTCCTTAGAGTCTCGAGTGTCTCAAATGCTGGATATGTTTTCTAACCAGCAGCAGATGCTCCAGACAGTTGTTGAGGCACACCAGAGGGAGAATGTGGAGTCCTCTAGTTCGCGTGCTGCGCCGCGAGGCATCGAACTAGAGTCTGGTGTGCACCAATCGGGTGCTGCCGGTAGGACCGCGGGGAGTACGGGAGGCGATACCCTAGGCTTTGGCGTGTCCGACATGAGGGTTGGGAGTAGGGGTGTTGTAGACCCAGGCTTGAACCCGCGTGTTTCTGATGAGAATCGTTCCTCTGTTCCTGCAGTAAACTTTGGTTCGGTTGACGGGACTGTTGGTGGGGCTTTAGGTAGCCAGTCCTCTGTTCCGCCCACTACCTCAGCAAGTGAGTGGTGGGGAAAAGTCGCTAGTGGGAACACACTGATCGCAGCGGCCGACAGTAGTTCGGGGGAGAGCTTGGGTGGGGGTCTTTTCAAGAAAGTTCCCAAGGCCCCTGAATTTATCGGTACTGATGTATCGTATCCTTCATGGTCGCAGAATTCTCTGCTCAAAGCTCGTCACTACAATCTGAGCGAGCCGTTCACCTGTGATATCGACATTAAAATTGCCGACGTTAATTTTGACGTGACCCCTTGGGTAGAGAAGGGATACAGCGTTGGTGTACTGCGTCAGCATGAGATTGCTTGGTGGTTTCTGTTCGACTGCTTGAAGGCGTGTGATGATTTGAGTAGGATGTGGTATGATGTCTCTGGTCTGAAGTGTCCGATGACGTCCCGTGATGATCTGATTATGAGCGCCGTCAGTAATGATATGATCCTGAAAGCTGTCAACAAGGCTAGATATCTCGAGGATTGGTATGCTGACACAGGCACTTCATATCACATGACTGATTCCCTGTCTTGCATGAGAGACTTGAAGCCTTGCCACAGAAGTGTGAATGGAATTGGTGGCGTGTCTTGTGAAGTAGCTTACTCCGGAACGCTAGACTTGGTATTTGTGACTGCTGACAGTGAGTTCTCCGTGGAATTGAAGAACGTATTGTACTCTCCCAACTTGGGGTATAATCTCTTTTCTCCGAGTGCAGAGTTTGATGGCGAGTCATGGAATGGTCTTGGTGGTCCTAATGGTGTTATGACTGCATTCAATGGACAAGTAACTTTTCAGAACTTCGATGGCATGCTGATTGCGTCTGCGTATCGCCTAGGAGAAGCCTCTGTTGGTACGGTGTTGGCTGCTCTCACTCCCGCCAACCCCAAGCATGAAACTACGATGGATATCAACGATTTCCACAATATTTATGCACATTCGCACGAGGGTCTGCTTCGCACTACTGCAAAGCGATTAGATACCAAGTTGGTTGGTGACATGCATGCTTGTTCAGGGTGTTCGATGTCGAAGGCTATTCGGAAAGGAATCGTTCGGGAAACTAAAACCCGATCGGATAAAAAGTTGGGCAGAGTTTTTGTTGACCTGGGAGGAAGGAAGGACATTGCGTCCGTAGGGGGAAAACATTACCCCGTGATTGTGAAGGATGATTTCACGAGACGTGCATGGCTGTATCTCCTGAAAAATAAATCAGACGCTGGCAGTGCTTTCCGGAGTTTTCTTGCGAGTGTGGGTGCTGATGGTGTCCCGCCATTGGTTGAGATTGTTAGGTCTGACAATGGTGGGGAGTTTTTCGGGGGGGAGTTTGCATCTGTGTGCAACGATCTTTTGATCAAACAAGAGTTCACACCGGCTTATAGTCCGCAATATAATGGTGTTACAGAGCGTGGGCAGGGATTGATAGAGGAGGAGGCGATGGCGGCTCGTATTCAAGCTAAAGTTCTTTTTGGGCATGTACAGTTACCTAAGACTGATAAACTCTGGGCTGAGGCTATGCACTGGGCTTGCAAAGCGATGAACCACACTGCGTGTTCTGCTAAACCTGAATCCAAATCGCCGTATGAAATGTGGTATGGTGAACCTCGTCCCGCTAGACCGTATCCGTTTTTGAAGCCCGCCTACTGTAGGTGGCAGCGACCGTCAAAGCTGCTGCCGAAGGGTGAGAGTTGTTTCTATGTCGGTCCTTCGAGAGACCACCCGCGTGATTGTCATAGAGTACTTACGAGGGCTGGTACTATTCAAGAAACGAGGGATGTGACGTGGGAGGTGCTGCCGTCACAGCTCCCTCCGCTGCAACCTCTTTGCCGATAGAGATAGGAGAGGAGGGAGGGGAGGATAGTGACGACGATGTTGAGACCGAGATATGGCCGCTTGTGGGAAGAGGAGTCGCTCACACACTTTTGAAACGTGATGCCGTGCCCTCTGGTGCGGGAGTCGGGGAGGTTGAGAGTGTTGGCGCAGGTAGTATAGGCCGTCCTTTTCTGTTCCATCTTCCCCTGCTGAACCGTCTGCCCCCGTGAGCATTTCTTCTGGTAATGTAGCTCCTTCTGTGTCTTCGCCCGTGAATGACGGGGAGGGCCAGGGAGGGCAGGAATCAGGAGAGGTAGAGATGGGGGATCTGGGAGGGGATGATGAGGTAGAGTCGATGGGGCAGGGAGGGCACGATGATGAAGAGTCGATTGGGTCGGGAGGACTGGTAGAGGCGGAGGCATCCCCTCCAGCCGCTCGTCGTCCGTGACATGTGGCCGAGCTTGCTGACTTTAATACTTCCGCGCGTGAAAATGATGAAGTGAGAGAAGGTAGGACTCGCGCGCAAACTCGTGCAGTCAACCAGCAGAGTGTACCCGGCCTCATGGCCACCCTAGGACCCATCTTCGCGACAGAGGTCGTGTACTCATTGTTGTCGGAGCAGAGAGCAGGTGATGAGACGGAATTGCCGAAAGAACTGGTTCAGGATGTAGAATCGGAGCCTGGTAGTTATCAGGAAGCCCAGCGTTCGAAGTACGCTAATATTTGGGAAGGAGCCAGGTCTGCCGAAATTGAAGGCTTGATAAGAACAGGAACGTTCACGTTGGCAGTAAAAGTCCCGATAGGCTGTAATGTGATTGATGCTAGATGGGTTTTCAAGTGGAAAGCAGACGAAACAGGAAAGATAGTGAAGGCCAAGGCTAGGCTTGTAGCGAAGGGCTTCAAGCAGAAGTATGGTGTGGATTATCTTGAGACATTCTCGCCTACCGCAAATGCTGCATCTTTACGATTGCTGATAGTGTTGTCGTGTTTGTACAATTTGGAAATACTCCACTGGGATATTGAGCAAGCATTTGTTCAGTCGAAATTGGATCACGAGGTGTTCATGAAGTTGCCTCCTGGCTGCGGGTCGATGTCAGGAAAGGTTGTCCGTTTGAACAAGAGTTTGTACGGATTGAAGCAGGCTTCTAGGACATTTTACAAGAGGCTGGTGTCGGAACTGAAGAGGATTGGTTTTGAGCAGTCAATGTCTGACCCCTGTGTCCTGCGTTTCATGATGGGAGACGAGGTATTGGGGATGGTCGCGATCCACGTGGATGACATTCTGTATGCAGGAAGTAAGAGCCTTGCCAAGGTGGTTGTGGCAGCACTAGGTGACTCTCTTCCTACGACGGACTTGGGGGAGGTCAAGTTCTTTCTAGGTTGTGAATATATTCGCGACCATGAGGCTGGTACGATTGAGATTTCTCAAGAAAGTTGTATCAGGAGTGTTCTCGACAGATTCAATATATGTCGCACCAGCTCGATCCCTGCTTCCCTTGCCGATGATAACAGGTCCGTGATGGAGGATGAGGGGGCAGGAGATGTGCCGTTCCGAGAGGTGGTGGGGAGCCTGATGTGGACCGCCAGCCAGACAAGGCCCGACATCGCGAATGCTGTGCGGGCGGTGGCGAGGCACTCTCACGAACCAAAGAGGAGCCACTGGAAGGCAGCTCAGAAGATTCTCAATTATCTTCTGGAAACGGCGCATCTGACTTTAAAGTTCAAGCAGGATAGTTCGGTAGACGCAGGCACGTTGGTGTATGTAGATGCTGACTTTGCAAGTAGGGCCACTGACCGTAGATCAGTTTCGGGTGCGATGGTTTTCGTGGTGGCGATGCTTGTAGTTTGGATTTCTAGGACGCAGAAATGCGTTTCACAGTCAACTTCAGAAGCAGAGTATCTTGCGATGGGAGATGGTGTAAAGGAGGCTCTGTTTGTAAACGGAATGCTTCAGTTCCTGAGGCCTAGTGCGAAGCCTCGTAAGATAGATGTCCTTGAAGACAACGAGGGGGCGATTACGCTCGTAGAGAACCCGCTGAGCTCGAGTAGGAGTAAGCACATCGATGTGAGGCACCACTTTCTTAGGAATCTGACCGAGGAGGGTGTGATCGAAGTCACCCACGACCCCAGCGAGAAACAACACGCGGACATCCTCACGAAGGCGTTGCCGAGAGATCTTTTTGAAGTTCACCGCGACTTTGCACTTGGTATCAAGAAGTAGAAGTCTGAGTCGTTTTGTTTTTGTTTTTGTTTGATATGTATTTGGTCTGGTAGATACAACAGCCCCTAGGGAGGGTGTTCGAGATAGCGGCATGTATGTATCAACTGTACTGCGGTGAAACTCTGATTGGTTGGTTTGAATAGCAGAACTGTTGATTGTATGTTGTTGTACCAGAATACTCTTCTTGTGGTGCTACGGTACTTCGGTAGATTGTACATGTGCACGAGTTATACATCGGACCGTAGTGGTGTGTACGGTACGTTGGTATGTCGGTACGTTGGACACATTGACGAATAGGAACATTCCTGTAGTGTTGCTAACACGATTTAGCTTGTCTCAACGAACAGCCTAGCAATGAGTTACAGTTACATACGTTGTGTCACGGAGGTAAGTTACAGGGATCGTCTCGTGGTATCACCCACGAGCAGTCCCACGGGTATGTACGAGTAGGCACTATGCGAGGAGGTTTAGGTATTCGACTACGAGCGGTTGTTACTGGGCTGTGGAGAGTTGGCCCACATGACCCACTCCACTTTCTGACCTGTCTCTCCAGACATTGGTCTCTCTAATATAATACCTTTCTCCAGAAGCAACTGATTTACCAACACTTACGCCCAATAAATTTGTCGTTTAGAACTCTAAGGTGATGCTGACGCTGATGCTGATGCTGATTGCTGATGCTGATGCTGATACTGATGCTGATGCTGTGGCCGGCTTATTGGTGGTTTCTCTCAAACTTCCCGGTAAGATGCGACAAACTTCAATGAGATGTCGCTTGGTGCCGATCGATGTTTATATCGAAGGTCGAAGGCTCATAACCTGTGAACAGCCCGTGAACACAATGGTGGTGTGAAGGCTCTTTCTTGTATGCGAAGATATACAGGGGTGGCACCGAAGTGTCTGTTAAGATCGCTTGTGATAACAAATAAAAAGGATAGTTTGGAAAGGGCGCTTGAGGCCAAAAAGAGAAGAAGAAAAAGGGAAAGAAGGAAGAGAAGGAAGTGATCATGGTGGGTTGCATCACCACTTGATCATCACGGAAAAATGCCCGTAGTCCGGTAGAATACCAGGACAACGGGACAACCTCAACATACTCAGATCTACGTTTACATCTAGATTCCACCGGAGATTCAACGTAAGACTCAACTGCATACCTTGTTCGTGCGAATAGACTGCGCATTAACTTAGACTTGGATCCAAGGTTCATACTCCCAACAGTATCCAACCATTCTGTACGGTAAAATGCCCAATGATACGACCACAGCGGTGCAGCACCCTCCAAAAGCCCATCTCGGGCTACAAACCACATGTTGGCTCAGACCGAGCAGCTTTAATAAACATAGCTGTTTGCACGTTGGACAATGTTCAAGTCGAACACATCCCGATCTTTTTCACTACAACCTAAGATCTACCACGTTTACCGACCGCGAACAACGATTGCTTTGCATTCGCGTCATCACCAATGCATCAAGTAAACCGAGTGCACCAAGCGTCACCCCTCCAATTGCGCATGTTAATAGCCCGAACCCAGACCACACATGGAACGCATACTTCAGAACAGCAGTCACTCGTAAAACGGAAGCATCAATCCCGGGCATGTTCTGTCCACACAGCCTCGGCAATGAACCGCCAGCTGTGGCTGCGTCAGCAGGAGCTACCAGTGCCCAAAAATTCCAAGTCAGAAAAACAACTCGAAATCCAAAATTTAGATAAAACCGAAAATCAGCAATTCAGAATTCGGGATCCCCCAAGCCACAAAATGATAAAAAAATGCAGCCCATACCGCGCTGTACGAGTCCCCGCTTCTGATCTGTCCTCAGCCGTAGCGCCTTGAGCTATTTTTGCAGCGCGCCGTCGCGCCATTAAACACGCGCGACACCGGCTCCCAGGTACTCTCCGCCTCCTCCGGCCCTTCCCAGGCCACCTTGACGACAAATTCGTCGTCACTACCGAGCGACAGTCGGCCACGACTCTACCTCACTCCACCGAAGGCGATTACGTCCAGGTGGGGGCTTCACCCGCACCACCCTTGCCCCTGAATGAAACCGGACCACCCCATGCGTCTTGTGTGTAGGTGGGTCACCCGACAACGCCCGACGTAACACGTCAAGGTGCGTGCGAAAAGCGAAATTGCGCAGCATCTTGGCACATTCCGCGGGGAGCCATGGTCAACAGCGTTATCGACAGCCGTGTCGAACTCGCCCGCACGATCCCGCATTTCCACCTCGGAATCCTGGAATATCATGGGTCGTTGAGACCGCAATATCAGTGTGACCTCATCGTCCACGTCGCCTGGCGCGTCGCCACCCGGAACGAACGCTCTGACACCCATCGCCGCTCGCAGCACAGCACCATCGTTGGGCTCACCCACAGAACGAGCTGTAAGCTCCATTCCAGCACCATCTTGATGCCCTTGTGCCTTCAGTACAGAACTGCGCCATACGTCGACGCCTAGTTTCTCTTTCAGCGTCTTCTGCCCGATGATAACCAAATCGCTCCCCCAGGGAGCACGATAAACGGCATGGTAAATCGGACTGATCCCCATGGTGTTTCGATAGTTAACTGGAGCGCACACGATTGCGTCTCGATATCACACTCCTGGCACAACGACGTCACCACACGCACATGCCATACAAACGCCTGTGTTAACGCGGTTTGCGCCATCTCCGGCTGTCCTTGCAGGGCCTCTACCAGCTCCTCCGATATAGTTGTAGTGCCTGAACCAGAATCCATCAGCACTGTAATAACCTCAGCAGCCGCGGAAGCACCGGGAACCGCGAGACGGCCTGCGACATGCTGCGTCAGGGCCTCCAAGTGCGGTTCGGTCTCAACGGTATCCACGCTCGTATCACCGCTTTCACCCGGCTGTAACACTAAGACACGCGCGTACGAAATTGTGACGGAATCACCACACGACTGCTGCGATGCAGGTGCCGGCAGCTGCACCGGAACGGAGTGAAGAAGTGGCGCTGCATTCTGCGGCCTAGCGCTTTGGGAAACCTGGTGCTGCACCGTCTCGGTGGCCCCGTTGTCCACTGGCGCCATATTTTCGCTCCGCACGCAAAGGTACACGTAGTTGTCGTCATTCTGCATAGACGCTTCAGGCACAGCAGGTTCGGTGTTCATAACCACCGCTTTTGAAGCGGTCTGGTACCCACTAGCTCGAGGGGGGGCAGACGCAGGGGCCATCCCAGTTGTCTTGCTCCGGGTATGCTGAGCAGGACCGTTTGTGGACTGCCGCTGCTGTATGGGGGTCTGTCCGTGGTTATGGTCTTGGACGCCTTTCCCCGCCTTACCCTGCTGGCTTTGAGGGCGGTCTCACTGCTTGCATCTCTGCTTGCCACATACGAAACACTCGTTGTTGTCGTACCGACTGTTCTGCTCTTCTTTCATACCAGCAGCCTTGGCACTCTCGCGTGAGTTGTGCCCGTCAGCAGTACTTTCCTGCGGCGTGGTCCCCGCAACCGCCACCGACCTAGCGTCACGCCGCATTGCTGTTTGCCGGCGTACAGCATCGTTGGCCTCAATTACGGCTTGATCCCGTTGCTGCTTGGCGACTATGCTGGACAACGCATGAGGATCGTGCGTTCCGAGATCGAAACGCATCCTTTTTCCACCTTGCGGCGGAACTCGAGTGGCTCGATTCCCGCCGCTATTGCCTCCACCAGCACCTTACCATGCTTTAGCGTGTACTGCCGACCACCACCTCCGCGAGGTCGTTGTCAGCAAGGTATTTCCGCAGGGCGCGTTTTTGCATGAATGCCCTGCTATCTACCGGCACGCTCGCATCCGTCTCCAGCACACGGAATATCTGGCGGCAAAGACCCTCATCACTCGTCTGCTGCATATCAACGCCAGCAAGCCTTTTGAGCCCTTGCACTAGCTCCTTCGTCGGAGAGGTCGACCCAGGGCTTGCCATCGTAGAACTCATCAGCCACCATCTTGGTTTGTGATACGCATCTGCTGCTCCTACTCCGAGTAGGCGACAGGAAATTCACGCATATCTTCGAAGGTAACATCACCACCCAACCTACGTGGTCTGTCTCCTCCCAGCGTCACCTTGACTTCCGGATTCAGCCTGCCACCGGTACGGCCTTCACCTCTCAGGTTGCCCCAACCTGCAGAATGGACCCCGCCAACGCCCTGCGCTCGCGCTCCTCTTGATACTGTACGGTCTTCTTCCATTGCTTGCGGCTGGTGCCCAAGACCAACACGCAAAGCACTGCTTTCCGGCCTTCAAAAAGCAAATTGGTCACGTTTTGGCAGTCAGCAGAACTTACCCAATTCATTTGAATTGTACCGACTCGCGCGACCGCGAGCTCGGTGGTATCAGACCCGAGGACTTTCCCTCGCAGGCCCGGAGTGCGTTTGTCCACAATGCAATAGTTCGTTCGTTATCACAAGGGGAAGTACCATGCTATCGGCCGTAGACCTTCCCGTTCGTATCTCAAGATATCAAGAACTCACAAGAAACGCCAACAATAACAATTGAACCCCCAGACAAAATGTATCCAATCATTCTACGAATGTAACGGTAAAATGCCTTATGATACGATCACAGCGGTACCATATATGCGCTCGTGTAGTGTATTCGTATTGTAGATATCTTGTACAAGTGTGCATGAAACCTGACGGTAAGGATCTACACCAACGGCGCAAATTTCGACGATTGGACCGAAACGGTCGTTTTCCGTCCTTCTCGGCGGGATTGATTTTCGTAGAGAGTCGGGAGTGGAGAGTCGATAGTCGAGAGTCGAGACATACAGGCATCGAGACTCATGCTTTGTGGCATCGCGAATCCTGTCACTTCTTCTTGCGCCCGCTTGCACATCCCAGTAGTTATTTTCCCAATAGACACGAACGTGATGGCCTAAAGTAGAACGCACGTGGCAAGGCCGCAACCTTTCGTCCGTGGCGTGTCGATGTTTTTTTTTTTTCCGCTGCTTGAAAGACGACGAGCCCGATTTTATAAAAAAAAAAAATTGAAAAACGTAAGCTGTGAGTTCAACCGATGGAATAGTTGAAACTCAACTTTGCAAGCTGCGTGATACATAACTATGTTTCGCTAATATACAGTAGTTGCACAAAAATCGAAAAACGTCAGTTGCGAGTATAACCGGTTGAATGGTTGAAACTCAACTTTGCAAGCTGCAGGACACCTGTACTATCTGCATTTATGGTGAAAGCTCGTTAAGTTTTCCATGGAAGCGATAGAAGCTTCCATGGAAGCTTCCACGGCTTCCGCGGAAGCTTCCATCGCTTCCATGGAAGCTTTCATGGAAGTGCTCGAAGCTTGCAGGGAATTTACTTCCACGGAAGCTTCCATGAAAGCTTCCACAAAAGTTACTTCCACGGAAGCTACTACGGAAGCTTTCACGAAAGCTTTCACGGAAGCTTCCACGAAAGCTTTCGTGGAAGTAAATTTGCTTTCATGGAAGCTTTTGTGAAAGCTTCTTTCACAGACGTAAATTTTCTCCTACCGAAGCTTTCAAACTGGAGTAAATTTGATTCCACGGAAGTTTTCACGGAAGCTTTCACGGAAGCTTTCACGGAAGCTATCGTGCAAGCAAATTGCTTTTGCCGAAGCTTTCGCGGAAATAAATTTGCTTCCACGGAAGCTTTCACAGAAGCTTTCACGGAACCTATCCTAACCCTAATCCTAATCTTAACCCCTAACCCATAACCCTTCGTGGAAACTTTCGTGGAAGTTTTCGTGGAAGTTACTTCCATGGAGGCTTTCGTGAAAGTTACTTCCATGAAAGCTTTTGTGGAAGTTTTCGTGGAAGCTTTCGTGGAAGTTACTTCGATGGAAGTTTTCGTGGAAGCTTTCTATCGAAGCTTTAAAACTGGAGTAATATTCTTCCACGAAAGCTTTCGTGGAAGCTTTCGTGTAAGTAAATTGCTTCCACCGAAGCTTTCGCGGAAGTAAATTTGCTTCCACGGAAGCTTTCACGGAAGCTTTCACGGAAGCTTTCACGGAAGCTTTCACGGAAGCTTTCACGGAGCCTAACCCTAACCCTAACCTCTACCTGTCGTGGAAGCTTCCGTGGAAGCTTTCGTGGAACTTATTTCCATGGAAGCTTTCGTGGAAGCTTTCGTGGAATTTTCTTTCGTGGAAGCGTTTGAGAGAGTTGCTTCCATGGAAGCTTTCTTGGAAGTCACTTCCATGGAAGCTTTCGTGGAAGCTTCGTGGAAGCTACTTCCATGGATGGGAGCTTTCGTGGAAGTTACTTCCATGGGAGCTTCCGTGGAGGCTTTCGCGGAAGTTACTTCCATGGAAGCTTTCGCTTTCGCGGAAGTTACTTCCATGGATTTTTTCGTGGAAGCTCCCGTGGAAGTTACTTCCGTGGAAGCTCCCACTACTTCCATGGAAGCTTTCGTGGAAGCTTTCGTGGAATCTTCTTCCATGGAAGCTTTCGCGACACTTTCCGTGGAAGTTTGCGTTTTTTTTGCGTGGAAGCTTCCATAACTTCCATAAAAGCTTCTTTGAAAGCTTCCACCGCTTTGATAGATTTCTTGGAAGCTTCCACGGAAGCTTTCATGAGCTTCCACACAAGAATCAAGTAGTGCAGCAGGCCGTGCGTGAAGAGCTCGATTATATAAAAATTGAAAGTTGAGGATTGTTGCGGTGTGGCGGTGTTGCGGTGTTGCTGTTGGTAGACTCAACAACACAGTTTGGTTCGATGGCAAAGGCACACATCAAAACTGAGGTCATGGTACAGTGCTGGGCAAGGATTCTGGAGCTGGAGGGGGTAATCTGGAAGCTGGACAAGCACACGGAGCACGTAGGCCGCCCTACCAGATCTCCGCGACGGCCGACATGGGTAGCCGAATCTCAACACTTTTCTTCTGACGCTAGGTGAACAAAAAGGAACCACACTTACTTATAGTGCAGGATCCGAACGTGCGGTTCAATTTTTATAACGCAAAACATCGTACACGAGTACGCGTATACGCTTCATGACCACACGCACACCCCTCACTCATGACAAGCGCGACCGAAGTATCACACACACATACAGCATGCATATATGAGATCGACCGAATTCTCCGATCTCACGGCTGACGTGCATGTTTTTCTGTTAATGCGAAACGAAGCAGTACGCATGATTGATGCTCGTGTCAAAAAGCTGAGGAGTGGGCACTACTCGTAATCAGCACCGTTCGTTAGTTTGGGCGAGGTTGTATGCGTGCAACGTGAAGCTTGCTGAGGTTCAAATGCAACGCTGAGTATGTGGCCATCTGCCATACACCGTGTCGCCTCCTCGTGTGTGTGCCACGCAATCGATCATACACGCCACAAGAGTATTAAAGTAAGTACGATACAGCTCTGCTGTTTTATCGTCGAATGATGCGGGCTGGCAACTACAACAACAGTATTAAGAGTATAGTACACAGCAGTGTACAGCGAGGGGCCCCTAATGCGTCGTTGTGCCGCGGTATGTGCCTGCCCATATACCGGCACTTGAGGGCATCGGCACCATTAATAGCGGGAACAGGCTCACCATATATAGTCGCTATAGAGAGTTCAAGTCGTAGAAAGCGAGCTCACTGGCACAATCATAGAGAGCAGTGACACTATTCCACCAGCACTATGGACTATTCAAACGGCACTATAGAGAGCAGGGGCACTAAAGGAAGCAACAGCGCACAATAGAGAGCAGCGGCACAATTCAACTGGCACTATAAAGAGCAGTGGCACTATTCAACCAGCAATAGTGACACTATTCAACCGGCACTATAGAGAGTAGTGTCACTATAGAGAACATTGACACTATTCAACCGGCACCATAGAGAGAAGTGGCACTATTCAAATATCAATTTTGAAAGCAGTGGCGCTATTCAATCGGCACTATAGAGAAAAGTGGCATTGTTCAACCGGCACTATAGGGAGCAGTGGCACTATTCAACCGACGCTTTGGAGAGCAGTGGCACTATATGGAGTAGTGGCGCACTATAGGGAGCAGTGGCCCTATTCAAACGCCACTACTACGACTACTGGGACACTCCCACAGTACCCGTTTAAGTGTGCGGGTATATACGGCGGCCGTGAGATGACTGAATATGCCAAAAAAAAATTGAGCCGTTGCTAACAAGCACACAAAAAATCGCGAATCCTGACAAAATGTCACGTTTCGTGACATTTTGAAAGTTCTGAAATTAATAGACACTTCCTCGAAAAAAAAATCCCTTCTTTTTTCGTCAGGATTCCTGACATCTTTTTGTTTTTATGGAAAATGCCAAAACGATATAAAAGTCCAGATTCGTGACGAAATATCATGTGTTCGTGAAAACGATACGTTTTGTGCCACGATTCCTGGCATTTTTTTTCTTTTATTGTTAGGAACGGCCCTAAGTCGCCGACTAGACATTGCAGTTGCAGTCGGTTGCGTGCGGCAAAACGCGGAGTTCGGCGTTTTCGTATGTATGACTGGTACTGCTGATGAAATCGCTTACCACATTAAAAATGTTCACGGATAAAACACACTCGACTATCGCGCAAGAAGGGCGCAGAGATTTTTTCCCTCGACGGCTGTGTATTATATAATATATCAACACCTTCTCCCGCAAAAAATGTAACATGTTCAGCCATTCCCAGCATAAATGACAACCTCGATTCCTCTATTGAGATCGAAAATCTACTCACTATATCTTGACTTCGCTTACGCAACGAACACGTCCGACCGAGCACTCGGTGCTACAATGAACTATTAGAGATGCTACTTGTCAGGAACCATCACGTCGTTACTTGATACCAGGTAACACTTGAAAGAAATCTGATATACATTGCGAGTGGTTCGTACAACAGACAGATATAATAGGTCTCTTAGATGTCGTTTATCGGTCGATGTGGCATTTAGCATGCAGAAGTCTCAACAGTAACAACTTGGATACATGATGCACAGCAGTTTACTGGCTTATCATATCCAAAAGCTGGTACATGCAGTACGTACGAACATTGCGGTGTAATTAAATGATGCGGCGGAATAACGTACGTGTAGCAACATGCATAGAATATGATCTTAGGTTGACTGTCCGGACGTTGACATAGCTAAGCTCCCGGAAGCAAACCTCAGGAAACGTTGCCATAGGCGCGGTAGACCACGAGCAAGTATCAGGAAATGTTGCTGTAGGTAGATCAGACAACTGCCCGTAGAGTACATCTGTCCGTAGCAAAGGCATTGTGCCGTCTCGATCAGGTGATGGTCAGACCCACCTCGATCGCTCCAAGTACTCTTCGATGCTTGATTCTTCTTGTTGTATGAAGAAGCTCTACATTAAGCAGCAGTAATAGCATATTGTTTTGCCCTTTCTTGTCCAGTAGTGGTGACGATGGTCGTGAACCGATGTGCCAGCTGCTTGACGCGTTTGCGCGATACGAGGCCCATAACCTGTTGACCTTTAGGTGGCAAGGTGTAGCGTGTGTCAGCCCACCCGTAGCTGGTATACGCTTGCGTAGGCTCGCTTGCGGATGACCTGATCAAGACACAGCCTGTATAAGGTTTAGAGGCTAACGCAGACTCACGGTGAAATGTGTCAGTAGAAGAGCTTCGTAGAAGAGAAGATAAGAAGTTGGTCGGCGACCCCAAGCCGACATGTTGATTTATTGATTAACTTGCTCGGCTGACGAGAGCTGATTGCGAGCAAAGTGGCGTTGAAAAGTGAGTGATATACGGTTCGTTTGGGTGTCGCGTGTTTCCAAGAGGGTCCTGCAAAAATCAACTACTGCTGTAGTAGTCTAACTGCTATAGTATACGACATGTGACACCCACCGAGCACCGTCACGACCGTGTCATAGTCACCTTCGTCTCGATTTACAGGCGATATCTTGACAAAATCGAGCGAACCTGCTGTACGCTGTAACTCAGCAACTCCATCTCACAACCCCAGCATCGCTGTAGGTGAAGGGCTCTGCTGAAGCGTAATCCATGCCTGCCTGTGGATAGTAAGCCTCACTTACACTGAGCAACAGCAGCATAGAAGTTTAACACTCCCGACACGCCTGATCGCCATCTGCCAAAGGAGCATTGCACTTCTCATTTTACAAGAGGAACAGAGTGACAGAGCTGTCACCCATGAAAAATTCTGGTCACCAGATTCATCGTAGATCTGGGACCCCAAAATTGAAACCTCGATATAATCGAGTATCCAACTGCTGTACGTAGCCTCGACTCCAAATAAGCGAGTCGTTCTGAGCAACAGCGGTGCAGAGGCAACTGTCGACGGTATACATTACTGTATGTTAATAGAGCTCTGACCTCTAATTCAAGGGAACTTCACGTGTGATCATCATTATAGACCGAGCAAAAATCGAGCCCAACTCACCTTTCGTTCAGCGCGGGCCAAAGGCTTCACGTGTGATCATCGTGATAGACCGACCAAAATTCGAGCCCAACACACCTCATTGAGAGTGCGGGCCAAGGGCGTGACCTCCCAGAAAGGACTCGACAAACTCTGAGCGATAGGCTCTATCAAAATCAACTCCCGGCAGCAGAGAGGCTGTCTGTTAAAGGAGGCTCTTTTCATCAAGGCGACTCGTGCAAGCGGTCACCCCGCACCCAGCAGCATCCAAATCCGTAATGCTGGATGTTTTGAAATTTCGATTTTTTTCGGAAACCTCCATAACGCCCTTGATTTCTACACAAGCACCACTACTGCACTTGAAACGGCTGTTTAATACAGCAGCTCCTATCATACGTGCGGCGGGATTACTGGTACTACTACACTCCTGTACAAGTACTCACAAGACATCTGAGTGAACCGCTACTTGGTACATACTATTTATCATCATCAATGGGGAATCCAACAACAGCTACAGCCTTAAGCAACACCCAGAGAACAAGGACGTATGCTCTTCCGACGTATTTCTTCGCACCCTGGGCGGCACCGCTGACACGTCATCAACACCTGCTGTAGTTCCTGCAGCGCAGGCAAGCAACAACGCCAATCGAGACGAATGCATGTTCACAGAGACCCAAGAATTCTGCACCAACTCCAGCATCGCGAGGGAGCACACCACGACGGTAACGCCCCAACGGAAGAGGGTATGGACAAAATGTTGCGACCCAAAAGGAGTGCACACCAACAGGTGTAAACAACACGCTTGAAGAGGCTACTGCCACGGAGACTGAGCGCCAACATGAGCAAATCCCGGACATCACGCCCAAGGAAGCCATTGTCACTGAGACGGAGCGCCTTTGTGCGCTAGTCCAGGTTATGCTACACTACTCGCCCGGGGACGCAGGTTCTACTACGGCTGGGGCCGCACCGGATGTACCGCATCACGAGACCGCCAGTACAAGACCCAATCCAAGAGTCGAGGATACCTTCGGCAACACGCACGCGGCAGAAGCATCGGGGAGCCGCCGACCACGTGTGTGGAGTTCTGCACCGAGAGAGACACATTTCGTATTTCGGAGGATGAAAACCAGGTGATTAAAATCCCCAACGACATACTAAGATGCCGTCCACTTCACGGATCAGCATCGCCTGGAATAACCGGAACCGGAATCAACGGAACTACGATCATTGGACCAACAGCATCACATGGGACCATTGGAGTCGCCGTGGATCATCGCTATCTGGGACCACCGGACCATCAGGTGAGCCAAGGGTCGACGGATCGACAATGCCCGCTTCACCCGGGATCGCACCAGCTACGTTTGAGCCAAGACTTGGAACCAACCTCAACAACGAGACCGACCGTCAGGAGGGGGTTCACACGCTCACGACAGCAAAAGGAGAGCCGCCGGAAAACCGCGAGACAGGATCCGAGGAATCAACACAGGACGGTCAAGAGCCTCTGGCGACATCTCCGGTCTTCGTGTACACCCGCAAGCCAACCTCATGCTTTCTCTCTATCCTGAGCGAAACGTCCATACACATCGAGGCCAAGACGCACAGACTGGCTGAATAGTTAACAGTAGAGGCGGAGCTGATGACGGCAACCATTTTTGAGGGAAAGGCAGCCACCTATCTCTCCAACTTTAAGACAAAGTTAAGCCTCTAGTTTTAAGCGACGGACATCGGACTAATCACATTTGGCGACGTCTACATCAACGACGTCTGCATCAACAATATCTACACCGACAACGTCTACACCATTAAGGTCGAGCCACTGGAAGTGTGAAATGCGTTATCTCTTTACCAAAGCTGTACGTAGAGTGTCGCATGTTCTCTTTCTACGGGGCGAGAGCAGAGACAACGACCGGTGTTGTCCATGGTTTGGAGATTGCGAAATATCGCAGTTAATACCAAGTAAGAGTAAAAGCCGAATACGTAATTTCGACTGGATAGTACACAAGGAATACTGGTAGGCTGTTCACTCCTATGATGGTTGCAGAATGATTAACAGGTGGACTGTTTTAGACTATTGCAAACATCGTCTATTTCTTTGTTGATTATCCGACCGGAGTATTGTTGACGTCTGATGATTTTAGTATTATAAGCTAGTAAGTTAACTTGCATAAATATGCAGAAGAACGTATCGTGTCAGAGCAGCATTTTTCGTGTCCGCTTATTTTGTGTTCACCCCTTGGGTATTCTAGCAAGATGAGTTTGCTCTACGCCTGAATATTTTCCCAACATTTATCATTGTTGCTGCGTGCATTTCTGTTATGGCGTGTTTTAGCATTTGACGCAGAGTTAGAAAGTGCTAACTTAACGGTAGGAGGCATTAAAGATCCTACTTGCCAGTAACCATCATGTCGTTACTTGATAGCAATTAAAGTCATTTGGTATACATTGCGAGTTGTTCGTACAACAGCCAGTACTAATAAGTCTGTTAGATGTCGTTTATCGATGCGGTATTTAGCATGCAGAAGTCTCAGCAGTAACAACTTGGATACATGATGCACAGCAGTTTACTGGCTTATCATATCCAAAAGCTGGTACATGTAGTACGTACGAACAATGCGGTTTACCTAAATGATGCGGCGAAATAACGTACGTGTAGCAACATGCATAGAATATGATCTTGGGTTGACTGTCGGGACATTGACGTAGCTAAGCTCCTAGAAGCAAACCTCAGGAAACGTTGCCATAGGTACGGTAGACCACGAGCAAGTATCAGGAAACTTTGCTGTAGGTAGATCAGACAACTGCTCGTAGAGTACATCTGTCCGTAGCATAGGCATTGTGCCGTCTCGATCAGGTGATGGTCAGACCCACCTCGATCACTCCACTTTGCTCACAATCAGCTCTCGTCAGCTGAGCAAATTCATCAATAAATCAACATGTCGGCTTGGGGTCGCCGACCAACTTCTTATCTTCTTCCTTTGAAGCTCTTCTACAGACACACTTCACCGTGAGTCTGCGCTAGCCTCTAAACCTTACACATGCTGTGTCTTGATCGGGTCACCCGCAAGCGAGCCTTCGCAAGCGTATACCAGCTACGGGCTGACACACGCTACACACCGCCACCTGAAGGTCAACATGAACTACTAGTCAAAACGGGCGAATACGATATTGCGATTGACTCTCCCTCGTTGGGTGCTGCCAATGCGCGGACAAAGGAACATTCAAGAAATCTTGCCAGCACGTCAAGACAAAACAACACATACGATACATATACCCATACCACACTTGCATGTCCAAACCCTAGGTCGTATTCAATCAGATCGAAAAAACAGGCAAAGCCAGCGTTATATGCCCCCAATTCACGGCCTGTTTCACCCCTTATATATCGATGATGATTTATTCTCGTCATGTCAGTGGAGGAATCCCAAATATATCTCCAAAGGGTTGCCGGTGGCGGCGGAGCCCATTGTCCCGACGTCGATAAAACTTGTCACCAAAGGGGTGAACGAAAGCAATTGAATCATGCCGAAGACTCTAGCATCGATCAGGCGCCGGGTGTAGAGTGTCGCGGCCAGCAGCGTGATCGAGCCCGAAGTAGCCACGGCAAAATATGCGTGGAAGAGAAGCGCGGGGGCAGCCGGGTACGCCTCCCGCAGGCGTTCCACCCACCCGCTTCCGGTTAAGGTGGCGAACAGATGCGGGAGGCCGGGGACCAAGTTCGCTATCGACCCACCCCGGTTGATTGCGTCACCCCACCCGTAGTCCCCCCTACGCATTTCAATGTGACCAGAAGCCGGCTTCGGCGACAGACGGCCTCTTCCTGGTCCTCCTGCAGATTTGCTGATGTCACGCTCTCTTCTCCTCGTCCTGTTTTCTTTCGCAATGCTTTCTTCAGCTTCCACGTACGTGATGACGAGGATAGCGAAGCTAGCCGCCGCTAGCCACGGGTCGGCGGGTGCCAGAGAAGATGGGTAGGCTCCTGAGACGTACCAGGCGTACCACAGCTGTATGACGGACGCGCACACGCCGTTTAGAGCCCAGCTGCGAGTGTCGGCCATAGGTATTGAGCTTAGAACGCTGACAAGCCCAGTACCGATAATGAAAAGTGGAACCGGCGTATCGGTCTCTAGCTGCGGGATGCCTGCGAAGAGTTCTGTGCCTAGTACATTCAGCAGCCACAAGGAACCACAAACCTGATACAGCTGCATGTACGAGATGTGCCAGGGAGCAGAGTAAGGCGCAAGTCGAGGAAACAGGTCAGCAGCTTTCTCCGTATAATAATGCCAATAGATGGAATATAGCATGGAAAACGTATTGCTTATAAGTAATGCTTTATTATGGTCAAGATAAGGTTCGCCCGCTTCACTACAAAAACTTAGAGTCCTGTTTTGGGAATTTGCAAGGCTTACCACGGTATTTTGACAGGACGGGAACGACGGGAACGGCGCGACGGGACGGTAAAGCCGTCGTCAAACTGGTCCCGTCGTCCCGTCCCGCCCCGTCCCGTCGTCAAATCTCCTATCGTTGTCACTTACCGTCCCGTCCCGTCATCAAACTATGACCCGTTGTACGTTACCGTCCCGTACCGCCAAGAAAATCACTCCAGTGGGAAATTATCGTCCCGTCCCGTCGCGACACTTTCAACTGCGTCCCGTTATCCAAACCCGCACCGTTGTCTTTACCGTCCAGTCCAGCATCCAAAACTTGTCCCCTCTCGTCCAAGATTCGCCCCTGCCCGTTGCCTCTTCCCGTCCATTCCCGCCAAGAAATTAAGGATTTACGAGATTTCGTTTTGCACTTTGGAAATTCACTTCCTTTGTGTTGTCAACAGCAAACTGGTATGTACATTAAGTTGAAGCGATACGAATGTACGAAGTACGAAAATACCATAGGCCGTCCGAGTACCAGTACTACCCAGTGCCAGTCATTTCAGGTCGAAGTACTCCAAGTACTCGCGAGTACTCAGTCATAGGCCGAAGTACTCCACGTACTCGCGAGTACTCAGTCATTCCAGTTCGAAGTACTCCTGGTACTCGCGAATAGACAGTCGTTTCAGGTCGAAGTACTCCAGGTACTCG
Organism: Undaria pinnatifida; assembly: GCA_012845835.1. Classification (NCBI taxonomy): domain Eukaryota; class Phaeophyceae; order Laminariales; family Alariaceae; genus Undaria; species Undaria pinnatifida. The sequence continues at coordinate 23,234,129 of JABAKD010000025.1, forward strand.
CGAGTACTCAGTCATTCTAGTCCGAAGTACTCCAGGTATTCGAGAGTACTCGGTCATTTCAGCTCGAAATACTCCAGGCACTGGCAAGTACTCAGTCATTTCAGGTCGAAGTACCTCAGGTACAGGCGAGTACTTAGTCATTTCAGCTCGAAGTGTACTACTACTACTGCTACTGCTACTACTACTACTACTACTACTACTACTACTACTACTACTACTACTACTACTACTACTACTACTACTACTACTACTACTACTACTACTACTACTACTACTACTACTACTACTACTACTACTACTACTACTACTACTACTACTACTACTACTACTACTACTACTACTACTACTACTACTACTACTACTACTACTACTACTACTACTACTACTACTACTACTACTACTACTACTACTACTACTACTACTACTACTACTACTACTACTACTACTACTACCACTACGACTACTACTACCACTACCACTACTACTACTACTATACTACTACTACTACTACTACTACTACTACTACTACTACTACTACTACTACTACTACTACTACTACTACTACTACTACTACTACTACTACTACTACTACTACTACTACTACTACTACTACTACTACTACTACTACTACTACTACTACGACTACTATTACTACGACGACTACTACTACTACCACTACTACTACTACTACTACTACTACTACTACTACTACTACTACTACTACTACTACTACTACTACTACTACTACTACTACTACTACTACTACTACTACTACTACTACTACTACTACTACTACTACTACTACTACTACTACTACTACTACTACTACTACTACTACTACTACTACTACTACTACTACTACTACTACTACTACTACTAGTACTGCTACTACTGCTACTACTGCTACTACTGCTACTATTGCTACTACTGCTACTACTGCTACTACTGCTACTACTCCTACTACTCCTACTACTGCTGCTACTACTGCTACTGCTACTACTGCTCCTACTGCTACTACTGCTCCTACTGCTACTACTGCTACTACTGCTACTACTGCTACTACTGCTACTACTGCTACTACTACTACTACTCCTACTACTACTACTACTACTACTACTACTACTACTACTACTACTACTACTACTACTACTACTACTACTACTACTACTACTACTACTACTACTACTACTACTACTACTACTACTACTACTACTACTACTACTACTACTACTACTACTACTACTACTACTACTACTACTACTACTACTACTACTACTACTACTACTACTACTACTACTACTACTACTACTACTACTACTACTACTACTACTACTACTACTACTACTACTACTACTACTACTACTACTACTACTACTACTACTACTACTACTACTACTACTACTACTACTACTACTACTACTACTACTACTACCACCACTACACTACTACTACTACCACTACTACTACTACTACCACTACTACTACTACTACCACTACTACTACTACTACCACTACTACTACTTCTACTACTTCTACTACTGCTACTACTGCTACTACTGCTACTACTGCTACTACTGCTACTACTGCTACTACTGCTACTACTGCTACTACTGCTACTACTGCTACCACTGCTACTACTGCTACTACTGCTACTACTGCTACTACTGCTACTACTGCTACTACTGCTACTACTGCTACTACTGCTACTACTGCTACTACTCCTACCACTGCTACTACTACTACTACTACTACTACTACTACTACTACTACTACTACTACTACTACTACTACTGCCACTGCCACTGCTACTGCGTAATAATTGCATTGGCCAACGGGGGTGTTTTGGTTTCGGCCCTACTGCAGTACGTATGCAATACTTTGGAACATTCATGCCATTTCGAGGTATATCTACAAAAGAGTAAGAATCTATTAGCAGGCTGAATTTGTGTAGGCACTGCTGTGCCGGGGGGAGTATTATAAGCTGTGTTCACGTGCAGTGCGGTGGGCGACCGTAGACGTGATGAAAACACGAACTATTGATGGCAAATTCGTTGAGCGTTGACCCCACATGGAACCATGCCATGATTCACTCCATTCATGGTTGTACTTATTCGCACCGGTCGCCCCGGTGGCGTATCAAGTTATTCTCGAGCTTGGTATAGATAGGTCAGTTTCGTGAGTTTGAGCCCCGCCGAGTGCATACTCGTGTAAATTCGTTGCGATTTTTTCTTGTGCACAATTTGACTTGCGGAAAGCGCGAGAGCGTGAGTTGTCAACATTCGATGAAAAAGTGACGAGCAGTGGGATTGCTGAACCTTATGCGCGATGAAAATTGGAGGCAAGAACCGGGGGGGAGAAGGGATGACACCTGTGACCACGGCTTGTCCAGAAGCTGCAAAGTAGAAGTGTGAGATAAAAATATAAAAGAAATTAAATATTACGTCTGCTTGTAATGAGACACGACACACGGAATTCAAAATGTGCGTGCGCGGTCATGGCCTCAGATATTATAAAAATCAAAGTACACTCCAGCTGTGAGATCGAATATTTTGTCGAAACTCATCTTTGCGAGCTGTGTGTGATACTCCGATCGCGCGTATTACGGGTTGTGTTTCCTCATTAAGGATATATGGCGGCGACTCCCTTTGCAACTACAGTTAGTATAGCTATCAGGGTCAATAAGGTGATGTTATGCAGTCTGTGCGCGGAAACTAAAAACCCGTTTCTGAGGGGGACAAAATCTGACAGCTGTGGAAGGAAATGCATCCGTTCATCAAGTGAATGCTGTAAGTTGAATATCCGGTGAGGGGAGGGCGGAGTTTCGAAGGACGTGGGGGCCTTGTTTTGATGAAAAGGGGGCGGGGTTGGAGGGGGGGGGAAGGGGGGGGGGGGGGGGGGGGGCGGACGGGCGGGCAATTTGTGCGTGGAAGCTATAAATCCTTCAAGGGGATGAACGATCCTGAAGGTTTTGAAAAAAATAAAAAATGCATAAGTTTATCATTGGGGGGGGGGGGTGGGGCGGGGGTGGTGCGGGTGGTGCAGCTCAATCTGTGCGTGGAAACTATACATTATTTTGAGGGGATAAATGTGACGGTTTTGGAAAGAATGCATCAGTTTATCATGTATATCCCGGGGTAAGTCGTACAATCAGTGAGTAGAGGGCGAAGTGTTCGAAGGGGTGGGGGTGGGATGGGGTGGGGGGGTGGGGAGGTGGGGGGTGGGGGCGGGGGGGGAGTTGGGGAGGGGGGGAAGGGAAGGGCTTCAGGTGGCAAAAATGTAGGGGGTTTTATACGCGTGGTGCTAGGTCTAGGCGATGGTGCGGGTGGTGGGGAAGGAGGGGGCGTTCGGGGCGGGCGGGGGGGGGGGGGAGCGGCGGAACGGATGGCTCTAGAAAGATGTTGAGGTGATATCCAGTGCGTGAAGTGTTTATTAATCTGGCCGATTTCGATATTAGGTGGGGCGTTTGAGCACGGGAGAGCAAGAAGGGGGGGTGGGGGGGGGGGGGAGGGGAGGATTTTTAAGAGGTTTAGGTCACATGTAAAATGTAAAATTCAAATACACTCTGGCTGTGAGACCAAAGATATGTAGGGGCTGCTTATACGCGTGTTGCTAGGTCTAGGCGATCGTGCGGGTGGTGGGAAAAGAGGGGGCGTTGGAGGTGGGGGTTGACGGGGGTGGGGGGAAATAATGAAAACCGCGTCATGGATGGTCAGAAAGATAATTACGTGATATCAACTGCGTAGAGGTGTTTATCACTCTGGCCGAGTTCGATTGTAAGTGGGGCGTTTCAACAAACTAGGCGGAAATATATATATATATATATATATTATAAAATTGAAATACACTCCAGCTATGAGATCGAACATTTTATCGTAACTCATATATATTTACGCCCAGTTCGTTCAAACGCCCCACTTACAATCGAAATCAGCCAGAGTTATAAACACTAATAAGCCATTGATATCATGTCATTATCTTTCTAGCCATCCATGACGTAGCTTTCATTCATCCCTCCTCCCCCCCCCCAACGCCCCCTCCTTCCCCACACCCCGCACGATCGCCTAGACCCAGCACCGCGCGTATAGTAGGGCCCTACATATATGATGAACATGCGCGATCGGAGGATCACACACACAATGTTGCGAAAATCAGTGTCGACCAAATCCTTGATTTTAATATTATACGTGACCTAAACCTCTTGAAAACCCTTACCCCCCTGCCCCCCCCCTCGCCACTTTTTTTTTTTTTTTCCCCCGCTTCCTTTTGCGTAAACGCCCCACCTACTACTATCTAAATCAGCCAGAGTAATAAACACTTCCACGCCCTGGATATCGCCTCGTTATCGTTTCAGAGCCGTCCATGCCGCTGCTGCAATTCCCACTCACCCCCGTCCCCAACGCCCCTCCTTCACCCACCACCCGCACCATCACCTAGACTTAGCACCACGCGTATAGCCAACCCCTACATCTATGCGACCTAAAGCCCTCCCCCCCCGCCCCCGCCGCCCCCCGCCACATTCCCTCCCCTCCCCCACAAGAAGCATTTATAGTTTCCACGCACAAATTGACCTGCCCCGCCCGTCCCCTCCCCCCCCTCCCCCCCTCCCGCCCCCCTTTTGACCAAAATCAGGCCCCCACGTTCTCAAAAACTCCGCCCTCCCCTCACCGGATATTCGACTTACAGGATTCACTTGATAAACTGATGCATTTCCTTCCACAGCTGTCAGAATTTGTCCCCCTCAGAAACGGGTTTTATAGTTTCCGCGCACAGACTGCATAACATCGCCCTGTTGACCCTGATAGCTACACTGTAGTTGCAAGGGGAGTCGCCGACCTATATCCTTAATGAGGACACACAACCCGTGATACGCGCGATCGGAGTATCACACACAGCTTGCTTGCAAAGATGAGTTTCGACAAAATATTCTATCTCACCGCTGGAGTGTATTTTCATTTTCATAATATTATAAAAATGAAAATACACTCCAGCTATGAGATCGAAGATTTCGTCGAAACTCATCTTTGCAAGCTGTGTGTGATACTCCGATCGCGCGTATTACGAGTTGTGTGTCCTCATTAAGGATATAGGTCGGCGACTCCCCTTACAACTACAGTGTCGCTATCAGGGTCAACAGGGTGATTTTAGTCAGTCTGTGCGCGGAAACTATAAAACCCGTTTCTGAGGGAGACAAAATCTGACAGCTATGGAGGGCAATGTATCCTTTTATCAAGTGAATCCTGTAAGTCGAATAATCGGTGAGGGGGGGGGCGGAGATTTGAAGGATGTGGGGGCCTGGTTTTGATCAAAAGCGAGCGGGGTTGGAGGGGGGGGGGGGGGGGGAAGGGGGGGGGGGGGGGGGGGGGGGGGAGGGGGGGGGGGGGCGGACGGGCGGGCAATTTGTGCGTGTAAGCTCTAAATCCTTTCAAGGGGATAAATCTGACAGTTTTGGGGAAAAGAAATAACAAAATAAAAAAATAAATTGAAAAACACCAGTTTATCATGGGGGGGGGTTGGGGCAGGGGTGGGGCGTGTGGGGCAGCTCAATCTGTGCGTGGAAACTATACATTATTTTGAGGGGATAAATGTGACGGTTTTGGAAAGAATGCATCAGTTTATCATGTATATCCAGGGGTAAGTCGTACAATCAGTGAGTAGAGAGAGGGCGGAGTGTTCGAGGGGGTGGGGTTAATATATATCGTCTCTCCCTCTCGTGTATATATTTTTTATTATCCCCCGGTGGATGGGGCAAAATAAAGCTTAAGCTCACCACACTTCCACGTATTTTTATACGCGTCGTGTGTCGATTTAACTCAGTTGCTTCCGCAGCCCAACGCTAGCTGGCGCACCCTTCGGATCCCGCTAACTGTAGCAATAGCCAGCGTATGTATGACGATATTTTCTGATCGTTGGGTAGATGATGACTTTCTATCATGATAATTATACGGCGTAGGATTCAAGAGTACATCGTAAAGAGCACGTATCGAGAAGGAGACATCAAGGATAACAAACGTAGCACCACTGATGACTATGTTGTACATATTATGGTGTAAACCGGAAAAAGACATGGAAGAAGGGAGTCGGACTCCATGTTCATAAATAGTTTTCTGCTTCTTTCGGGAATTATATAAGTGACCAACGTTGAAGATCATACCGCACATTGGAGGATGGCAAGCACACGGACTGGTTGATTATTCGTACTGAGTACAAGTATTTGTCCTTCGGTTAATTGAGAAACCGAGGCACAGCTCGAACGTTTTAACAAGAAAGCACAACAAAATAAATATCATGCCCCTATTATGGCGGCGGGCGTCGTCGGTCGTCCCACCTGGTACTGTTTACGTCATGCTATGAACGGTTGGCGATGCACTGTGGTTTTCCGACCCCTCTCCCCTGATAGCAATCATGTCGATACATTTCGCCGAAACACTGGTTCGTCTTGAAAAAAGAAAAGGAATCTTCAACCTGATGATGACGATTAACATGTTTTTCATACATGTTCTATAAAAAAATGAAAAACGAAAATTGAAAAAAGTGAGCAATTGAATAAAAACGAAAAAATGTAAACAACCGCAACAACAGTTTGTTTGCGTTTGATACATACATGTACCAATATTCTATCTTGCGATCCATCATTTACAATAACAAATTACTTAGCTATAACATCAAATCTGCTAGATTAATAAACAATACCAGCAAAATGATATAAAGGGAAGTATTATTGCTACAACCGTCAGATTTGTCCCCTTCAAGGATTGATATTTTCCGCGCACATATTGGAGTGTCCCGCCCGCCCCCCGCCCCCCCCCCGATCCCTCTTGTTCAAACGACCCACCTGAAATCAAAATCTGCCAGAGTAGTAAACACTACCAGCCAGCTGATATCATCTCATTATCCATCTAGCCATCCATGCCGTAGCTCCAACTCATCTCCGCCCTCCGCCCCCCCACCCTTCTTTTTTTCCCCGTCCCCTCTTGTTCAAACGACCTATCTAAAATCGAAATCGGTCAGAGTAATAAACACTTCTGAGCCATTGACATCACGTCATTTCCTTTCTAGCCATCCGTGACGTAGCTATTTCATCCGCCCCCCCCCCCCCTCCCCCCAACGCCTCCCCCCCCAACACCCCTTCCTTCCCCACCACCCGCACGATCGCCTAGACCTAGCACCACGCGTACAGCAAGCCCCTCCGTATATGCGACCTAAACTTGTTAACCCCCCCCCCCCCCCCTCCCTTGCCCCCCCCCCCCTTCTCCCTCCTACTCCCCCTTTTTTTTCCCCCGCTCCCTATTACTCAAACGCCCCACCTAACATCGAAATCACCTCATTATCTTTCTAGAGCCATCCATGCCGATGCTCCAGTTCATCCCCCCCACCCCCCAAACGCCCCCTCCTTCCCTACCACCCGCACCATCGCCTAGATCTAGCACCACGCGTATAGCAAACCCCTACACCTATGCGTTCCAAAGCTGTTCAAAACCCTTTTGCCCCCCCCCCCCCCCCTACCCCCTCGAACACTCCGCCCTCTCCTCACTGGTTGTACGACTTACAGGATATACATCATAAGCTGGTGCATTCCTTCCAAAACCATCAGATTATCTCCTTAATCGATTTATAGTTTCCATGCACATTTTGAGTTTCCCCGCCCATCCCCCCCCCTCCTCCCCCCCGCTCCCTTTTGATCAAAATCAGGCCCCCACGTCCTTAAAAACTCCGCCCTCCCCCTCACCGGTTATTCGACTTACAGGATTCACTTGATAAACTGATGCATTTCCCTCCACACACAGCTGTCAGATTTTGTCCCCCTCAGAAACGGGTTTTATAGTTTCCGCGCACAGACCGACTAAGATCACCCTGTTGACCCTGACAGCTACACTGTAGTTCCAAGGGGAGTCGGGCCGACCTATATCCTTAATGAGGACACACAACCCGTAATACGCGCGATGGGAGTATCACACACAGCTTGCAAAGATGAGTTTTGACAAAATCTTCGATCTCACAGCTGGAGTGTATTTTCGTTTTGATTATATACAGACATTCAATCGGTCGTGCTCACAGCTGACGTTTTTCAATTTTTTTTCATAAAATCTACGTACATATATCGAGAAACGTTGCAAACAAACGCAAACAAACGGGCATCCCAACCATTTTTGTGGGGAGGAGTTATTTCAGCTCTTTTTGATGGGCGCGCAGGGGGGTGCACGTTTTCGACATTCTTTTTTTTTCTGACAGGCGGGGGGAGCGCCCTAACCGAATTTTGAAACTTCGGTGTCGTCATTGTCATTGATTTTTTGTGATGCGACTTTTTTGATACACCTAGGCCACGAGTCTGTTCGTTCATCAGATTACACTTACTTTCAATTTTTCTCAAGCTTTGTTTTGGTATTTGGGCGAGGAAAAGAGTCTTTCTTTCTCTGGCCTGCGGCAGCCCCCCCCCCCCCGCCAACTTTTCTTTAACCATATAATCGCCGGCTTTGGAGCCAGCTCCCAACCGTATCCTCCCCTGCAATATGGTTGGTGCCCCTTGCCGCCCCGACGTAATTGCATGGACGATCCTTTATAGTCCTTTGAAAACAAGAAATCAAAGTATGAAGGCATTTATTTCATCATAGCATCCTTCTTTGTGTCGAACAGCCATGAATCGTTCGTTAAAGAAAAAGTCGCCGTCTTTTTTTTTTTTTTTTTATTTGGGGGGGGGGGGCGGTATCGCAGAATCGGTGGTGAGATGTTGTAGAGCACTTGAAGCGAGGGGCATCAGAAAAAACAATGCGCATCTCTGATGTACGACGTAGCACACGTGACTTGTTTTCGGTTAGCATTGCTGCGTCGTCGAGCAGACTCGTCAGCTATAAACGTTTTGGCTAAACAATGCCATACATATATATATATATATGTATCCTTCCCTGTTGTTGTAGAGTTTGTTTCTTACCAGACTAGAAATGGCGTGGACATGACGCCAATCCTTTTTCGTAAGCATCCGCCGGCGGACGGTGTGGATCCACCATCCCAGACCGCCACCAGCTTGCTCCGAGGTTCCCTTCTTCAGTGCCTCACTCTCCTCCCGCTTCGCCCCGAGCACCGGGGCCACAACACCGTCTCCACCTTTCGGCGTTGCCGCCGCAACCGGGGCGGTAGACCTGGGGATCATGTTATTTTTAATATGTGGTGTTGCCGCATCAGGCAATGTGTGCAGCGTGAATGCCAGTCGCGACAAAATGAGGAAGAAACAGAAAATGAGCGAAAATCGTTGGTAGAAAAAACGTGAACACATGTATATCGGAGAGGCATCTACGCTACATTGTCGGAGGGCGAAAAATAATAATAATAATAATACGCGACAAACAAACAAGTCGACGCACAAACACCAAATCCTCCTATGCACTGCTATGATAAAAACCAACCTTTTCTTTTGGGGGATATTTTCGTTCTTGAAACCGACCAAGGCTACGGTAGGGGGGTACCCCCTTTTTCACTGGCGTGTTTGAGCCACTCGCACGAGTAGCTCTGTACCCTACGGATGAAGATGGTTTAGGAACTTGGTTTGCCGCAGCGTAGATCACCTTTGCATTGCAGATTGATTTCGTCAATGCAAAACATAAAGAAAACGTAAGATTGCATAGTAACAAAGGGGTCACTCGCGCGAGTGACCCCTAGCCACTGAAATAAAAGGCCCAAAAGGGGACCCCCCTACCGTAGCCTGGGTCAACCGTGGCTTTTTGTAGATGATGTCCCGCCCGCCGATCGACCCACCCCATCAAGTGCAGTAGCACTACCACCACCACTACCACCATCACCACCACCACCACCACCACCACCACCGTCGACGTCGCCGTTTGTCGCCGAAGTTGCGCTTAACTTATCATAAGCCGTCGACCCGCGACCTGGTCGAAAGCTGTTGCAGTATCGATGCGCGGCCTTCGATACGCGAGCTGTCGCAACGCTGCTGCAGCAGCGGTACACGGTCGCCGATACGCGAGCTGGCCCAAAGCTATTATTGTAGCGGTGGCCGGATCGGAGCGCCCACGCCATGTTGGACTCGAATGTTTGAGCTGATCCGACCGTTGACCGGCGCCGCAGTACCGCAGGTCTTAAAGGCATGGGAACAAATGCCGTTGCCGAAGCTGCTGCTGCCTCTCCGTAGTCATTATTAATAAATGAAGAAGAAGAACAAGAAGACGCAACCACGAGAACCGAAAGAGATAGAAGCCTGGTTACCAGTTGGCCGCTCTTGCTCTGCTTCTGCCTTCTTGGCGTGGTCACGGCGACGGCGGCGGCAGGGACCGCTGATCTTCCACTGCTGGCGGTGGCCATCTCTCAACAACTCGTCGTGTAGATCTGGAGGAAGATATATGATGGTGAGGCTTCTTATTGGATTGGCGCTGCTATGAAGATAACGATCCCGACAGCCAGTCTCGGGCCCTGAAGAGGCAGGCCGAAACAAGGGGGAAAGGTGGACTGGGCGTGTGAGTCATCCCACCGTATACACGGGGGGAATTGCAATTTCGGGACCAAACGTACCTGACCTTCTGACCGGTTGAGCTCCTAAAGTGTAGTACTGTACTATAGGCTAGTAGTATGATCATTTTTACGAAGAATATTCAACTTGCGTTAGACCCGCAGCGCGGGATGGCTCTTTTGCGTGCAACGTGTCAAACTCATCTCTCGCCACATCATCTAGATTAACACAGAAGGTATGACTGCTGTGTATATTCACACCAAACAGACGGTTCTTGAGGACACCGCACCGTTCTTTGTAACAGTCCACAAGGATCAATAATACTAATGGGAACATTTCACCCGTCGAACCGTTCGTTGGCGGTTTAGAATACTCCCTTAAATACCCCGTCAATATCCGGTCGGACATTTCATTGTAACCACCATCGTTTTCATTTTGTATTGTTCGGTGAGACAGGCCATATCGAACATAGTTTTTCTTCTTCTTAGTAACATCTTTGTGCAGCTTTTTGAACAAGACGCCTCGTACGTGTAGCTTTCGTTATAACCTCCTGTTGTAGCGCTGTAGTAGGCAACGCCGTTGTGTAGCTATCTATGGGGAAAATATACTACTATGTAGGGGTAACCCCACCCGCCCGTGTATGTTCATGTATATACGTCGTGCTTTGGTACATTACAGCAGTTTTGTACTGACTGGTTGTACGACGTCCCGCCTGCTGTAGGTTTGTAGTGATTCTACCATGTCTATTCTGACGTTACAAAATGCGCGATCGGAGTATCTCACACAGCTTGCAAATATGAGTTTCGACAAAATATTCGATCTCACAGCTGTAGGAGTGTTTTTTCATTTTATATATAATAATACCTACCTGGTGTATTTTTTTTTCGTCTCGACGGGAAGATGCGGGGTAGAGGTCGGGGCCCGGATCGATAACAAAAACCGGGCCAGAAAAATGGCGCTGCGTGGTTTTCTAAGATCCTGAATGTGCTGTCGTACGGGAGCACTTTGGGTGTGGGCAGGGGACAAGTATGTCGGCGGTTAAACCAAGGACTGCATCAAGATAATGCACATTTATGTATTTACTATATTATTGAAAACATACATCTTTCTTGCTCGACGGTGATTGGGTATAAGAAAACACGACGTAGATGCAAATACAGAGAGAGAGGACAAATACTACGTGCTACGCGTATGATACGCGCCCTTGAGACACTTCTTCAGCTGCCAGTGATCCACATTATTTGATATGTCTAACCATTTCACCCCCTTTGGGGTTTATCGTGGGCGGGAAAAAAAACAGCGCGACGGCTCCCTGACGTCCCTTGCCCTGTGCCACGGTCCTCTTCATCAGTGGCGCGATTTCCGTTTCTAACGGCCCGTTTGCGATCGGGATTATGCCACCGCTGACCGACCACTATGCGATTGTGCTTTCGGATAGTCTTGTTTCTAACAGCCCGTTCATACCGAGAATCCACCACGATTGCTATACGATTACTGAGTGTGATGATTCCCGTTTCTAACGGCCCGTGCGGTCGGGATTACACCATCGCTGATCGACCACCACCTATGCGTGCTTGTCGGGTGGTTCCGTCTGAAACGGCCCGTGTGATCGGGACCCACCACGAAATCCACACGGTTACTCGTAATATGTAATGATTCCGTTTCAAACAGCGTGTGCGATCGGGATTATGCCATTACTAATCGACCACTGCGTCCTCTTCCCTTCCGTTTGCTCACCCGCTGTGGAAATGTGCGCGAGAGTGGGCGGGAAAAAACAACTTGGCGACTCCCTGGCGTCCCTTGCCCTGTGCCACGGTCCTCTTCAGCTCGTGCAGGGCCTCGCCCGTTAGCTATATCTTCTTGCCTATTATGCTGCACCGACAAGTCCTGCTTAACCAAGTTCTACAGTTTCTTGCTCCCATCTGACCTTTCGTTGCTCCTTTCTGCCTCGTTAGACTATACGGAATTTTCATTTTCTCTATTAATACCCCGTACCAAACATCCCGCTATCCTACATTGAACTCCCCCCAAAATTTCGCTCTTCTACTGCTCTATCTTTCTACCCATTACGACAACCTTTCTCTTTGGGTTTTACTTCCACGAAAGATATTTTATATTACGCCAAAATGCTGGTGAAGGGGGAACGGGCTGCACTCCCCCCCCCCCCCCCCCCCCCCGGATGCGTACGCCTCCCCTACCTCTATATAACATAGCCGGAAGGAGGAAGGAAAAGAGGGGCCGCTCCCTCCCTTTGCCCTCTTGCTTACGCCCCCCCACCCACACAAACGAAACGCGCTCGACCTATCTCTCGGTCGCGCTCCGCTAGTGAGACACCTCCCTACAGGAGACAGCGATTTTGCCACCTCTCGCCCGGATATCTGCACTGACAGTTTGGCTTCATATAGCAGGTCCCCAAGCCGTCGTTGCATTACCGGACAGAGTGGTACTTTCCCCATTCCGCCCCACCTAGTCCCTGGTACCGGTCGTTTCTCAGACTCCCCTGCCCCGTCCTACAACACCCCTGACACCCAGACCGGGTTCTCCACGTTCGCTCTAACATACAACTTGCATTAGTCCGACGACCACCTTCCTTCTTTCTTTATTACAACCTCTGGTACTCTTCTCGCGGCCAGTCTTGCCGCCCCGCCTATTCTCCCCCAATGCAAGGCAATTTTTTTCTGGAATCAGTCTCGCCCCTGCGCCCTTCCCCTCCTCTGTCCACCTCTCCCATACGCTTGCGATACCCTCCCTAAGCATCGGGTTGCCGCCCCCCTGGACCATACGTCCCAGCCATCCCTCTCCTAATACGACGTCAAGGGAGCTTCTTCCGTCAACTTCTCGTTGTTGTGCATCTTAAATGCTCCACCAAGAGACCCACCGCCGTCCATCCTCTCCCTCCTCAAGCCCTTTCTTCGTTCTCACCATGACCGCCCACTTTCTCCCCTGGTGCCCGTTCGGTCCCCTGCACCTCACTTCTGCTTTGTTTGCTTCGTGTATTTTTGCTTTCGGCCAACTGCTCGTCACCCATGAACACGCCATATCCCCCTTTGCAAAAAAAAAAAATCATGGTACACCCCGCTACTTGTGGCAAGCATTTCCGACGCCGCAACATAAACTTTGACAGCGTCAGACCTATCCAAAACACTCTCCCTCCTATCCCCATGCCTGAACGCTCCCGTGCATCCCCGGCCCATCACCCTTCACGTCAACGGCCTTCTCACTCTCTGCTGACTACCCATTTCTTTGCGTGTGCTCTCTTTATACCTTGCCTAACATATCTATTCAACGGTTGCTCGTGGGCACTGACTGCCCCAAGAGCTTCTCATGGTAGAAATTGATCGCCACTAACTTGCCTACTATGGTCGACTCCTTGTTCTCTTTCCCTGCGCAACAGTACCCGATGAACTCGACGACCAACTCTCCTACCGACTCCATCTCCCCCATGGTTTTCCGCAGCCGGCACCCCTTCCGACGAAAGACCTCCAAGCGTCTACCCTATCAAAATCTCCCAACACATGAGTTGCTCCCCCGTTCCAACCTCTGCACCTGCCAAGCAACTCAGGGACATTTTGCGTTTTGTTTCTCGGGATTCTGCCCCACTTGCCACCTAGTCATACCGTCTGTCAGCCTATTATCGACCCCTCGCACATGTCTTGCCTGAAAACACCATCCCCCCCTGCGCTTCCAATACCGCTACCATCATCATCAACGCCCTACCCTCGCCTTCTTCCCCCCCCCCCCCGAGACACCTCCTTACCCAGGTCACGCTGCTTCATTATCCGCCCTCACCATAACTGCTTCCCCTCTTCTACGCGGTCTCTCCCCCCTCCTGTCCATCACAACGAAGGCCGTCATCACTATCGCCATTACGTCGTCCTGTACGTGCCCCACGCCCCCGCCCCCCGGGCCCGCTCCGCCCCATTAAGCTGCAGATTAGAAAGCTGCAAAAGCCTACAGACGAAGTACCGTCCGGGCCGAATCAGAAAGGATGCGTGGTGCAACTTCCCGGCTAACAATGACATTTCTCGCACCGTTGCCAACTGCCGCACTGCCGGCCATTCTGCTAATCGCCCCCACCCCCACCCTCTACCATAGCCCCCCCCCGCCGTCCCCTCCTCCCCCCCTCCTCCCCCCCTCCTCCCCCCCTCCCCCCGGCAAATAAATATATATACTCCTCTAACCCCCCTCCCTCACCCCCGCGTCCGGCCCACCCCCCCCTCCCCTCTGGTTACCCACCCCCACCCCCTCGCCAAACATTTTATCTATATCAACTTCTCTAATATTTACGCCCGGACACTTCGGTAAGTTCGGTACGACATCAAAACCGGTACCGGAACCTGCGGTAAGTTCGGTAAGACATCAATACCGGTACCTGGCACTTCGGTAAGTTGGGTGAGACGTTAATGCCGGTACCGGACAATTCGGTAGGATCAGGACAACATCAACCCGGTACCGGACACTTCGGTACTTTCGGCGCGATATTAACCCGATTCCACGCCATTGTGACGTCATCTCTTGGAGCTTTGGCTCCAGGCAGCACTCTAAGCCACACACACCCCGATCTCCAAGCATCTTCCAGTACGCTCGGTATACCGAGACTCTGAGCACGCCGCATGAGCAACGGTACAAATTCCAAGAATGAGGTGGCCTCGAGCGGTGATGCCATCGCTTCTGGTGGCGGGTAATCTTCGACAGCTCCCACACCAGCGCCGGCGGCAGACGTTATCGACATGGACGCGGAAAAGAAAGCCGCGTGCCGGTGTTTTTGGCTATTCCCGTCTGTACAACTCGCGCACGGGGAATGTGTACGGGTTGCCGGCGAAGACGATCAAAGCCGTCGATGGTTTCCCGATGCCGGTCAGTTTTCGGAGAGAAGGTGAAGGTTCGTTTATGTACTCGGTTGGCGTGTACGTCGAACCGATCGACGAGAAGGCGGCGCCCTGCTGATACTTCAAAGGTTCCTTACCTTACCTCTTGAACAGCAAACCAAGACAAATAAAATAAGATAAACATATAGAAATCAAGAATCAATGATAATTCACTTCAACTATTGTTATTATTATTTTTCGCACACATCTACTGTCCAGCTTCTGGACAAGCCGTGGTGGTCACAGGTGTCGTCCCTTCTCCCCCCTGGTTCTTGCCTTCAAATTTTATCGCGCATAGGGTCCAGCAATCCCACTGCTCGCCGACTTTTCATCGAGTGTTCCTAACTCACGCTCTCGCGTTTGCCGCAGGTCAATTTGTGCGCAAGAAAATGTCCCCACGAATATGTACTAGTATGCACTCAGGGGATTCGAACTCACGAAACTGACCTATACCAGGTTCGAGGACAACCTGATACGCCACCGGGGCGACCGGCTAATTATATACCTCAACGGGTACTCCCGGCCAATACCGGATTTATTCTGCACATGTACCACCACTTTATGTCCAGTTTATGTACCTGAGCGCAAGTGTGTGCCGGTATCTTGCCGGCGGTATATACCGCCGGTACTGCCGGTATTTGTATTCAAGTGTGTGCCGGTACCGGTGCCGGTACTGGCGGTATCGGTACAGACTTTCGCACCGGTACCGGACGCTTCGGTAATTTCAGCGTGCGTCATCAATACCGGTACTGGAAACTTCGGTAAGTCCGGCACGACATCAATACCGGCACAGGAAACTTCGTTCGGTAAGTTCGGTACACCTTCAGTACCGGTACCGGACACTATGGTAAGTTCGATACGACGTCAATACCGGTACCAGATACTTAGGTGAGTTCGGTTCAACATCCATACCAGTACCGAGAAACCGGTACCGTACCGAACACGCCCTTGAAATTACGCTATTCGGCTTTAGGTTGTACGCAAAAAGTATGACGAAACAGCCTAGTTAAGCACTAGTTTATACCGGTACCAGGTATGTAAGAAGCAGTTAAAAAGAAAAGAATCGTCGTGTTGGTCCGAAATGAAAGGCACATCTGGTGGATCGGTATGCCAGAAACACGGATACACCGACCCGGTTTGGGGATACGTCATTGTTAGCTAGTCATTGCCATCGCACCTGTACATGCTCATCGTACCCGAACATGCTCGTACGGCAGGTATTAACATAATCATTGCAGTTGTTCCCACATTAACTCAGCGCCAAAATCGAGGTCGTGGTCACTGGAGGAGCTGGCTCAAATAACTTGGGAGTGGACGAATACCCCGGGAGAAAACCAGACAAACTAACACCAGATACAACACGAGGAAATAAACTGCTCCGTCACCACAGACAGTAGTGCTTCATCACCGCCGTGGTCATTTGACGGGCTGGGTTCAACGCCGCCAGTACCTTCGACACTGGCCATCGGCACCAGCACCCGTCGATAGCGATGGGTCGATGCGCCATGAGCTGGTTCGTCTCTGTTCGCAGCGAGCTTAGGCTCATGGCGCGGGGAAATGCGTACCCCGTACGAAACAAGCTTTCCTACAATCAAGGAAACCCAAATAATGGTGGCGGCACCTCCATATTTTTCCCTGGAGACCCCGTAGTACAGGTCAATCAGCGTTCAGATTTTGTAATCCCGACCAGTCATGTTACTAGTAGTACCAAAAGCCTAGTCGGAGAGTCCCCATTGTACACTCTAGCACCGGAGGAACTCAAAGCAATCAACAGCAATACAAGACCAAGGGACCAGTTGCAAGCAAGAAAAAAGGGGCCCAAAACGTTTTTTTCAACGCTCCGCGCGACACTAACTTAATTGCCGACAGTAGCTACGACCATGGTAATGCGGCCAAAATAGTTGGATAATTGACACCGCCGCAACTAACTCACATTAACTAGCCAATTAATAACTAGCTGGCAACTTATAGTCAGCGAACTATCTCAAAGCCCAATTATTGTCATCTATGGTATCGTGTTTGTTTGTGAACTAAACCTACGATATATATGGTGTCAATGAAACACAAGTCTGGATGAAAGGTCGTCAGAGTACCAGTACCATCAGTCGTCTTGAATGACTCATAAATAACGATGTAAGGCCTTGGTTTGGGTAAGCTATTTTGGTTTACCTGTTGCAAGTGTTCAAACGGACTAGCACTCCTCTAATTCCTCAACAAATGGCGTTGTCGACAGGACCATGTTTTTTTGGGGTCGTGGGTTCAAATCCCACCATCCACTAGTTAGTAAAATCTTTCAGGCTTTCCCCATGTCGAATTTGAAAAATACTCTCCCCGGTATCCCCAGGAAATGAAACCGCTTGGATATTGACAGGTCCACCCGTATATACGGCCGACCTGCTATTAGACTATAAGGTTATTGGGCGGAGACACAGAGAGTGCCCCCTGCAGGTCGGACAATTAAGCAGGTCCTCGGAGAGTACTCATTTTCTTTGCCTTCGTAGTGACGTAGCTTTATTTGATTCCACCAGAGCCCCGGATGGATTCCGAGATCGGAGGCACGTGCCTCCGATCTGTTCCTGACTATCCCGAATAGGTACCGCCAACCTTGTCATACGAAACCCATCCAAAGTATATCAGATACGGATAATTACAGGCCTTTCAAGTCCGTATCTTAACACTAGCCCACCCTGATGAGCCGCATACGCAGAAACATGGGAGATTCGGGGAAACTCCGGTTCTACGAACTAGACCATGCGTCGAAGATGCGGCTCCTCAAACCCACTCCCACACCTCTGACCGTCTGGGTATGGAGCCAGGAACACGCGAAGAAAAACAGTTGAAGGAAACGCAGATCCTACAACAAGGCAAAAGTCACCCATCGAAAACCTGCCGCGTGCCGCCGGTATGGCGGGGGGGGCAGAAAAGGCTCTAGAACCTGCTGCATACCACTGGTGTGGCGGGGGGGGGCAGGAAAGGCTCTAAGGCAAACCAATCACACAGAAGGTACCATGGCCAGGCGAGCGCGGGACCCACTAATACATTAATGCTATCCCGCCGATTCAGGGGGGGTTTTATTATAAGGCTTGGTTTGGGTAAGCTACGATTAGTTAACCTTTTGCAAGTGGTCAAACGGACTAATAACCCTCTTGTTTATTAACATCAGTGCCTGGAGTTCGACCCGGAATGACTGAGTAATCGCCAGTACCTGTAGTACTTCGACCTGAAATGACTGAGTATAGGGTGGTACTGGTACTCTGACCATCTTTGCACGGTTTCACATTTATTACGTGTCGTTCGCGGGTGTTTCTATATTTTATCATCATGAACGATATACAGCAGTTTAGGTCGGTGGCTCTCCTTGATATTGTAAGGGTCAACAGGACGATTTCCATAATCATTCTGTGCACTGACTCCGTAAAGCCCGCGTAGATGGTGGGTGCTATATTTAGCTCAATATTAGACTAGAATATGGTATGACATGGTCAACAGAACCCGCATACAGGGCGAGGGTTAGAATAAGCATGATGTTGCTACATGCCGTGATCAACAGGCGACTTGTAATATCATTGTAGGGCGTATGTATCTTCGTGTCGTATCTATGTTTGGCCCTCATTTTTTCTCGTCAACACCCTTGATTTAATAGTACATGCATGATGGATGATATATTTAGGGTCGTCTCTATCCTGCTTGCGCGAGAACATACACGTATAATATCCACGGAGGGGCTGACCAGTTTCAAATGTACGATTGCTTTCGAGATACCTTTTTACCAGAACAACACACACTCTCTCACGACTGGTTCCCCCGTGAGGCGAAATCAGCAGCGGTGGTGTACTTGAGCTTAAGACACCAGATCAACGGTATGATAACATGAACAAACTGACATGCACCGCCTGTGACCGCGGCAAGCACATGTCTTCTGGACCACTGGCCTTTTTTTTGCTCCAAAATGGCTTTGACGATCGTCCTGGTCCATGCGAACACGCCCCTGCTACTTATGTGCCCGGGCGAGAGGCGTGTACGTCGAGTGAGTGGCGGGTGTATTTTGGCTTTATATTACGCCACCCGTACAACTGCCACACACCACCTCCACAGGTGCACGTATTTAATAGCAAGCACATATCTCTTCGAGTATTAGTGGCCCATTTTTTCTCCACGTTAACTTACATGAAATCCCTAGACCACGCCACCACTCCCCGCCGAGTATTGCGGCCATATGAGGTGCGTGCGGCAAATACGTAGCGGTGCCGTCGCTCGGCCGCCGCCGCCGCCGCCACCGGGCGGTCTTTGGCCGCCTTCGTCGCTCGCCCGCCGTCGTTCGCTTATTCGCTCGCTCGCTGCCGTCGCTCTTGTCAATAGTACGCTGTTACTAAATTTAAGTAGTACAAGTAGTCGTAACAGTCTCGAAACCGTACTACTTGGCTCCGTATAGTCTATACTACTTGGTGTTCAACGTTTACATCCCTTGAAAAGTTTGCACTTCGAGACGGTGACAAGTGTCGAAGTATACATTTGCGGCCACTGCTGCACGTTTCGGCGATTAGGTTGTTGGGCCAATGATATCCATATAGACTAGACTATCTATGTACAAAGCGCCATCGTACACAAAGAAACGTGGCACACGAGTCTGTTTCACGATTCATGGTATGTTCCATCTCCGCAGCCAATTTCGTCTGAAGCTAGCAAAAGGGCAACTCTATCACCCAAAACATATATTTCAAGGACTACATTGGACAGATCTATCCTACTTTCTTGAAGTAGTACACAAGGATAACCGGCACGAAGTTCATGGGCCGCCGATGTCCCGTCGATGGTTCTGTTTCGTGTCGTTTAGACCTCATGTTTTCGTGTCAACACCATTTGATAGAACATGTATACAATGTATATTATAACAATAGAAATACACTCCAGCTGTGAGATCGAAGATTGTCTCGAAACTCATCTTTGCAAGCTGTGTGTGATACTCCGATCGCGCGTATCACGGGTTGTGTGTCCTCATGAAGAATATAGGTCGGCGACTCCCCTTGGAATATATGACAGATGATATGTTTCGGGTCTTTATCTTGCTTGCCCGAGAACAAACAAACGCGTATGTCGTGCTGGCCCGTTTCAGCTGTACGATTGCTTCCGAGATAGATTTTCATCGGAACAACACACTCTCACGACTGGTTCCCCCCATTGAGGTGCGCGCAGCGAAATCAGCAGCGGTCGGTGTACTTAAGCTTAATATACCAGATCAACGGTATGGTACCACGAACAAACTGACGTGCACCGCCTGTGACCGCGGCAAGCACATATTTTCTGCACTACTACTGGCCCGTTTTGGCTTCAATAGGGTTTCGGTGATTGTCCTGGTCCATGCAAACACGCCCCTGGTAGTTATGTATGTGCCCGGGCCAGGCGGTGCGTCGAATGAGTGGCGGGTGTGTCTTAGTCTTGAAATAATTCACCACCAGTACAACTGCCACGCACCACCTTTGCACGTAATAAGCATAGTCTAGTCTATATCTCTTCGAGTAGTGGCATGGTAGTGGCCCATTTTTCTCCACGATAGCTTACATAAAAGCCCTATTAATAGACCACGCCAACACTCCCCGCCGAGTACAGTGCCGGTACGAGGCGCGCGCGGCAAATACGCAGCGGTGGTATATATAAAAAGCGCTTAAATACACACCACCGCTTTAGACTAGCGTGCTGGCGTACATGGTGACACGCACGTATCTACCGCAGTACTGGGTCGTCTCGGCTCCACGATGGCTTCAATGATAGCTCTGGCTTATACCAACACACTCTTGCTAGTTGTCCGTCCGAGGCGTGTGTGGCGAATGCGCGGCGGTCGTGCATTTAGGATTCAAGGCTTAAATACATGTACGTAGTGTGTTCAGCACTGCATAGACTAGACTACTATGCCGTTTAACATGTACCGGTTAGGTACACGCACCAGGATTTGGGTACATAACTGTTCGTTAAACAATGTGTGCCTGTCATAGTCCACTACCTACCGGTATTTCACTACATCACTACTACTGCTGTCCACGTGGTACAACGTACCTGGTATCAACTCTGCCATATTCGCCGTGGTTTTGTTGTCACGGAGCTCGTATCTCTTTAGGATGAAGAAGCAGTGCGGAAACTGGGTGTGCTGGAAGCCGACGAGCACTCGTTGGATGAGCGGTTTGGCTTGAAATACCTAGATACACACCAGGTATCATATATCTGCGTGGCGCGTATGTATGCATGGCGCTGACAGACATCGTCACGTCTGCTTGGTGTTTTGCATTCCATGCGTATGTGAGCTACCGCAAGACGTCACTCTGTGTAGGTGGACTACTATATAGTACACTCCCTGTTACAGGTTGCAGACCGTCCGATGTCCAGTCCATGCTGGGTTGACAGCAGCTAGTTGACAGGGTGGGTCATGTTCTCGCGTATCCTACCATGCATTCAAACGACGTTGAGCTTGCTTCTTCTCCCATGATATATTGCCATTTGTACTTGATATTTAATACGAAGTGCTGGTATGATGGTACTCCACACACCTGGTCGAGTAAGTGGACGATCCAGCGAGCAGAGTTGTCTTGGTTACAGCAGCACGGCAGCCGATGGATACCATGCGGGGCAGTGGCAGTGGAGACAGCAGCAGTGGCTCCTCGGTCTTCACCTCATCAAGCACTACAACCCGGCAGTACTTAATCAACAAACGTGTGGATCCAAGCGCACCTGGTCCTGTTCGTCTGTAATTCGTACAGCTATTTCTATTTCTATTTCTATAACAGGTCCCTATCTCTCACGTAGGTTTGATAATAGAGCGCCAAGGAAAATGATTGCCGCCCTTTCCCCTTCATGATTGATTGCCGGCGTCTACGCAAAGTAGACTATATCTTCTGGCTTCTTGGTACTCGTAGATCCGCCTCAATTATTTTTTGGGGTGTGTGCGTGATGAAACCCGATTATGGTTGGGTTTCGATTTGCTTCCGAAGGCTATTCATAAAAAAACTGGACAAAAGGTTCATTTCAGGTCAATAGGCAATCGATCGTAGGATCCTATTCCAGTAGGAGGCCTAGTCTACGTATATTGTTGCCCGCGACAGGTATCGATTGGTACTTTTCGTAGCCTATTGCGATCGACAACGGGTATCGAATGGCATCTTCAATGATCTACTGTTCGGCCAATAGCCTATTATTGTACCTATTTACCTGAACTTACTGGCCAAACAAGTTGGTATCGATGGACATTTCCAGGACGGTACTGTTCGGGCAATAGGATATTGACACTGCAGTGCGAGAGACGAAACCTATATGCGTAGCATTGTCCGATAGGTATCGATAGCTGCTTCACGAAACATCTTGCTTTTACAGATCAGTCTATAGGTATCGATAGACGTTCCACCATTCTACTGGTTCGACCAAGAGGTATTGGTAGACGTTCCGGCGTTCGGTTGGTTCGACAATAGGTGTCGGTTGGTTCGGGCAATGCGTATCCACCGTTCTACCGGTTCGGCCAATAGGTATACATACAGCAATCAATTGCTGTACTCTATCACCATACATACCGGCCATAAAAAGTACCACACATCCACCACCAAGCATATTTTTTCTGAATGTTCCGATAGAGTTGGAAAATCCTAAAAGCAAAGAGTTCGTTGTGCGAGAGCACACATCGTTGTGCGAGAGCACACCAATGCGACCTTGGCCACTCGATCGACTCGACCACCGACAGCAACGCAGCAACAACGAGCCCCCCATTCCAGAACGGAAGCGGAGGCAGATGGGGGCCTCTCGCAACACCTCTTCTGGTGGATGCCCATGGATGGCATCCACAGAATCCACAGAGCACTACTGCTGTAGCGCAGCTTGCGGTCACCGACCGAGAGGTGAGTCTCGCGCCGATGTGCCGATGTCTTTAGGGTGTGTGTTTTGTGTGCAGCATGATGATAATAATATCACGCAGATTGCGAAGATGAGTATCGACCGTAAAGTAAAGTTCCTGCTTGGTTGTAGTGAAGTTACTTCCCCTGGCTCTGGAAATACTACCAGGTATAGTCTAGTCTAATGTGCACGGTACCCGTATGTATGTACAATTTTGAATGCCAGGTATTAACAATGGGGCGTCGCATTTGTTTTCGGCGCGCTCCCTTCTGTATCAGCCAGCATGTGCCCCCCGGGGCACAGCATCATGTGCCATGCACGTGCATTGTGCAAAATAATGCTTGAGCTGCCCTGCCTTGCCTTGCCTTGCCTTTTGCCTCGCCTTGCCTTTTGCCTTGCCTGCTGAATCGGCACGGCCACCGAAAAGATAGAGCGCTGTCCTGTTCAATAAAATTTAAGTGCAGGAAACAAGAAGCGTTGGACGAGGAGAACGAGGTGTTGAACAGCCAGGCGTTCAATGACAACCCATCCGGTTTCAACCGAAGAGTGTAGTTGTCCACGCCGCGTGCCCCGTCAGCAATTCGGAACATGCTCGGACCCGTCGTTGTCGGTCGCTGTTGTGTCCCAAGAAGCTGCTGGTGGATGACACGAACAACAAGGCGGTGAGTACCATCTAGTCTCTGGTTTTTTTCAGCGACCTGTTTGCGTGCCGTTCGTTCGGTTGCCTTATACCTTGGACAATACCCTATTGAAAGGCTATTAAAACATCAATATATCGGAAATTATGACGATCGATAGCTATTGCGGGACACAAACGGGTGGGTTCGGGGCATATCGATAGATATCGTAAGAAACAATAGTCATAGGAGTATTGCAGTGGCCGCAATAGTCTAACGTGCGACTGACACGCTTACGAATAAATGTGTCCATCGATAGGTATCTTCGGCACACGAACAGACTTCGACATTTTCAACGAACAGGATACTGTTCGAGCAATACGTTCGTATCACCATCGATTGGTCCTTATTGGACACTTCGATAGGTTCGCAATGATATCGATCCATTTCTATTGCCCAATTCAATACATATATTTCCTCGCTCTCCCTTGCTCAAACGCCCCACCTATTATCGAAATCCGCCAGAGTAATAAACACTTCCATGCACAGGATATCACCTCATTATCTTTCTAGAGCCATCCATGCCGCTGCTTCTCCCCCCCCCCCCCTCCCCCCCGGCCCCAACGCCCCCTCCTTCCCCACCACCCGCACCATCGCCTAGACCTAGCACCACACGTAAATAAAACCCCTACATATATGCCACCTAAAGCCCTTCCCTCCCCCCCCCCCTCCCCCCATCCCCCTCCCCCACCTCCCCACCCCCCCACCCCACCCCACCCCCACCCCATCGAACACTCCGCCCTCTACTCACTGGTTGTACGACTTCCAGGATATACATGATAAACTGGTGGTGCATTCTTTCCAAAACCGTCACATTTATCCCCTTGAAAAAAATTATAGTTTCCACGCACAGATCTGCCCCATTCGCCCCGCCCCCGCCCCCGCCCCCCGGTGCATTTTTCTTTTTTTCAAAATTATCAGATTTATCCCCTTGAAGGACTTATAGTTTCCATGCACAAATTGAGCTGCCCCGCCCGCCCCCCCCCCCCCCCCAACCCCGCTCCCTTTTGATCAAAACCAACCCCCCACGTCCTTCAAAACTCCGCCCTCCCCTCACCGGTAATTCGACTTAGAATTCACTTGATAAACGGATACCTTTCCTTCCACAGCTGTCAGATTTTGTCCCCCTCAGAAACGGGTTTTATAGTTTCCGCGCACAGACTGACTAACATCACCCTGTTGGCCCTAATAGCTACACTGTAGTTGCAAGGGGACGACCTATACCCTTAATGAGGACACATAACCCGTAATACGCGCGATCGGAGTGTCACACACAGCTTGCAAATAAATATGAGTTTCGACAAAATATTCGATCTCACACCTGGAGTGTATTTTCATTTTTTATAATATGTATATATTCACATTGATATCGATCGACACCTATTGCCCAATTCAATACGCTTGCTAGGTTGTCAATCGATACCTATTGCTCGATAAAATAGTTGTTCGACGGTGTTGATCGACACCTACTGCCCCATGCAATATGATTCGGAAGGGTATCGAGCGATGCCTATTATTGCCCAATTTTTGGGACCGATCAATATTTATTGGGCCCAAACAGAAGCAATTTCGTAAGGGTGTTGATCGATTCCTATCGCTTGAATATCACAATGCATACCCTCCACGTGATATCCTCCGTATTGTTTAATCACATTCCTTAAATTCACATCCTGTTGTTCGAAAGGATTCCTAGCTTGACAGTAATATCTCGACCTTGGCCTATTTCTTGCGTTTCGTTTCGAAGCAGCAGATTTTCGTAAACGCGGGATGTATGATACAGAAGTTTTAAACGTGTTTGTGGGGATATCAATTGATACAACACCTGCCTACTGTTGAACAGAACACCACCTTTTGATTTTTCATTGGTGAAGTTTGGTAGTGATCTGACATTGATTGGATCCCGTCATGGCCGCGTGCATTACCAGCCGTGACCGGTCATGACCGCGCTCATAACCGCGTATTGTGGGCGTGCAAATGACCGCTTCTATGAGCGGTTATGACCGGTCATGACCAGTTAAGGACACGGCCATGACCGATCGTGCCCGGTCATGTCCATAACCGGTTATGACCGGCCATGATCGGCCATGGACGCGGTTGTATGCGCGCCCACGATATGCGGTCGTGACCGCGTGCACGACCGGCCATGACCCCGGTCATGAAAGCGTTTGGTGGGCGTTCAAATGACCGCGGCCATGACCGATCATGACCGGTCATGGTCGGTCATGGACATGGCCGATCGCGGTCGGTCACATGACCGCGGCCATGACCGCATAAGGTCGACGCGTAAATGACAACGGTCATGTCCGGTCATGACCGGTCAAAACCGGTGATGCACGCGGCTATGACCATTCGTGTGCGGTTTTCCTTTTTTCGCAACGGCACGGTGCAGTTCGGTGCAGCTTTTGTTTTAGAGAATCGTACGGTGCCGCGTGGTGCGGTGTCCACTTTTTAGGAACATCACACCGCGGTGCGGTGCGGATTACATTTTGGAAGAATCGCATGGTGTCGTGCGGTGCGGCCATCCGTTCTACAGCCTGCTGTTTTCAACGGTGCGGTCGAGTGTAAAACGTACTTGAATAATCCCTGCAACGTAGTCTAAACCGTAGACACACTTCACACGCGTATTACTGTTGGCGACTTCATTCGAAATGTGTAATACATGCTGTATATAAAGGCATCACATGGAGCAATATATCAACAATTAACTTCGTTGGTCTCCCAGCTGGACACCAATGAATTCTGCAATTATAATTCCTAGTCTGATTAGTCGTACGACCAAATCAAGGCATCTGACACGGTTCACATAGTTGGACGATATGGTGCGCAGCGGTTATCTATACGGATCAGCCTCACTCGTCAAACGTAGTCAGTTATGCACCGTAAGAAACGCCAGTTCTACGGGTTGTCACCAATTAAGAAAAAACATAAACTTCTGAACAATTTTGACGACGCGGTGCCTTGCGCCTTTTTGTATTAAAACTCTTATGGTGCGGTGAGTTGGGGTGTGGTGCGGTGTTGTTTTTCTTTTTCCTAGAATCTTAACGAGCTGCTCGGCTCGGTTTTGTTATAGCCAAAATCGTACCATGCGATGCGGGTAGGTTCAACAGCACCGAACCGCACCGCGTCGCACCGCCGTAAGAAAAATACGCTCCGTAACAGCATTACCTCGTATTGGATATTTATGCACACACTACAACAAACACGATAGGTCGCATCATGGTAGATTCGTCGTGTGTAGCGGCCTTGGAGAACCACGGTTGGGGCATGGTCGACTTCCATCGCAAAGCACTCCACGGTGGGGTCGTCCAAGGACCTTGCTGTGCATATTCTCGTAGTATATTGATGACGCCCCGTGGAAAACATAACCCATCGCTTTCACCGTTGAACATTCGATGTGTGCTAAAAGCATGGCGACGATGATGACCCACGCTTTATATCGTATCTGCATGTTGAAGGTCCCATGACACCATACAATGTCTAGACCTCTACAACCGCACACTACGTAATGCGTCTCGTACACAGCGGAAGCCATACAACGGACGACCAATGAGCGACTGACCCAGCGCGCGATGTTCGGGACAATGGCTGGTCTGGTGGGGTGAAGCCGGGACGAGGCAGGACCAGAAAAGAACTGGGCCCGGTGTCTGGCAGGCGACATCAGGGTTTTCGAAGCCACCAAGGGGTCCACAGCTAGCTCCCCTTTACTGTTCGAAGTAGAGGCTGTGCTATGGCCGAGGGCGGTTAGAAAAGTGGATCTGGCACCGGGGGATCGTCGACGCGGCAGATCGCTTCATGACGAGATGACAACGGGGAGAGGCGGAGAAGAGCTAGCTGCGCCTCTCAGAAGAGGTTGCCAAGAGCAGCAACACCGAGGGAAGCCGGGGGGACGGGGGGACGGGGGGGACGGGGGGCAACCTTACTGATACATACAGCTGTATGTAGATGAACGCAGAGACGAAATGGCACATCGATTGACAAGGCACCAGTTCCACTAACAAGTGGAGCGTGCGGTAATACTACTACTACTACTGCTACTACTTCTACTACTACTACTACTGCTACTACTTCTACTACTACTACTACTACTACTACTACTACTACTACTATTATTATGATGATAGTCCAACACCCTATTGCAGTGACTGGTAGTTTATGCTTTCTTTGCCTGTTTTCGTTCGGTCCAATGGGGAGAGCGCGACAGCGACAGTAATGGCCCTTGCCGTAGTCTTTTTTTTTTATTTGCTCCCTTATTTCGCTCCCCACCGGCCTTATCATGCCATATGCCGGTATCTTCTTCCTCTTCTTCGCGTTGCTTTTGTCCGTGCAACAGCAGTTAGTTATCTTCTTCGTGTTGTGTTGTCCGTGCAACAGCAGCAGCAGTTATTTTCTTCGTGTTGTTTTGTCTGTGCAACAGGTATGATCTGTTCGTCTTCGGCACGTATGTTGTTATTCTTGTCAAGCTTTCCTTTCCGGCGTTCTTGCATCACATTATTTAGAAAGCTGACGTATGTTTTCCTTTGCTTTCTTTTTCTCTTCTATTTTTCTTTTCTCTTTTTTTTTTTTTCTTTTTTTCTCTTCTCTTATGGCCTGACTCGTTTTGTTGTGTTCTAGTACCCTGTACGCTGGCATTTCACTTGCTTTACCTTGGTGAATGGCGACTGTTTGGTTTACTCTGTTTCACAGTCTGTGACCACAGGATTTGGATCTCTTGAGGATGAAGAACCAGCACGGACACTGGGTGTACTGATGATGTCGTTGGGTATACAGCAGCAGAAAAAATGGTTTGATGTGAAGACAAAACAGACAGCGACCATGATTAGCCATATGTAAGGGAGAATTGAACGACGGGTTAGCCAGTTGGGCGCACGACGAGCAGTGGGATACACGATGGTCCGCTGCCGTATGTTGCCCACCGTTTAGGCAACATCTAGCACACGTTAACAAATGGGTTAAAGCGCACTCCGCCGTGTCGTCCACAGTTTAGTCCACACTTCATATCACGCCCCGACCCATGGGTTACACCACGGCTTAGCCGATGGGACGTACTTGGCCCATGGGATATTGTATCACACACCAACCATGACCGATCACGCCCGCGGTCAAGTCCGGCCACGCACGAATCCTCATGGTGAAGTCCATGATGATGCGCCATTGACCCGTGTATGGCCTTCTATGACCGCGCGCACGACCGTAGCATATGACCGCCCATGACCCGTCGCCCATGACCCGTCATGGGCACGGCCGTGCTAAATTATCGTCGAGGCGTCCATGACTTGGCCGTCCGTGACCGGTCACGAATACCGCGGTCGTTACCACGTTTCGTGGGCGCGTAAAATTATCGCGCGCATGGCTGGTGATGGCCGTGTCCAGAACCGGTCATGACTGGTCATGGCCGTCCATGGACGCAGTCATTTGCACCCCCACGAAACGCGGTCGAGACCGGTCACGCACGCGGTCATGGCCCGTCATGAACGCGGCCATGAACTTGGGCGCACAAAAGACCGCGGCCATGACCGGTCATGACCGGTCATGACCGCAGTCATGATCAAGAAAAGCACAAACCATTACCGCAGTCGTGACCGTTCATGACCGGTCATGACCGGTTATGACCGGTCATGATCGCGGCCATGAACGGCAATAAGTGCTCTAACCATGGTCGACCACGGACCCGGTCATGACCGCAGCCATGACCGGTCGTGATCGGTCATGACCGACCGGTCATGAAATGACCGGTCACGACGGTCGTGGCTGCGGTCATGACCGGTCATGACAGATCATGGCCGGGTCCGTGGCCGACCATGGCCGGGTCCGTGGCCGACCATGGCCGGGTCCGTGGCCGGTCATGCCCGCGGTCATGACCGATCATGATCGATCATGGCTGCGGCCATGACCGCCTGACCAACTGATGTAGATGACCCGTTTTTGGGAGGGTTTCCATCAATCAGGAGATATTTTCCATAAACAATTGTAGGCTAAAAAGTGTTGATCGAATACCTTTTCGATTACTCGTGCAGACCTGTCGTTGGTTGTGTCACGATGTACCTGCGACCAGTATGAAGATAGGCTAGGGAGCACTGTATAACCTGGGATGGCATTGCGAATAAATTTCCTCCGAACCAAGGGACCCATGCACAACGTACGTGGTGCCTTTGGAAAGATCTCATCCGCACAACGTTTCAAAGACGAATCGCTCCTTGATTTTCCACCCCATCCCTGGTGTCAAGCTAACAGATCGTCCTAGGAGGTGTATCGTTTCGCGTGTTGTACGATAGTGCTATATAACCAACAAGCACGTTACCATCTGTTAGCGTTGCCTTGTTGGCGATGTGCAACATCGCTCATATAGACTACACCCATCTCGGCCACAGACGCGTGCGCATACATACATACCGTGGTAAACGATAGCTGGTACACCACCATATTTGCGTTCTCGTGCGTGGCGTTGTGTTGTGTTGTGCTACTTCATATACTAACCGTGCACATCATTGCTGCCGTACCCTGCGGAAAATAGCATATCAGCAGGCCCGTTTTTATATTTGAAGATGGTGCCCAAACTGGTACCTTGGTGTGAAGTATTCGACCGGCGCACCATGTACTGATGTTGTTGGCATCCTGTTTTGCTTTGTACACCGCCACGGCTACAATGTCGCATAGTATTAGTAGCGCCTCATACCACGGTTTTCTGGTCCTCTCGGAAGTAGTTGTTATACTCACGGTGCACGCATTTCCTACCCCCGCTCATTTGTTTTCCTCGCATCGGGTGCTGACCCCCAGGAACCGAAGGGAGGCCAACGCCGTGGACTAGTGGCGTGGGCACGGCAAAGTGCTATCGCCGGCGCTCCGAGCAGTAGCACAGTCGGTATTTGGTTTCGCGGCCTCGGCAGGGGAAATGGAACGCGACTTTGCACGGATATGTTCATGCCGCGAAATTGCCACTCGCTCATCCAGCGTAATCGGAGATGCCTCTTTTTTAGAGCGCAGTAGAGTCGTTCTACGCCAGCCCCCCCAACGAACTATTCTTTACAAGAAATCGCCCGTTTTGAAAACCAACTCCCGGCCGTATCTCCTGGACTACAGTGCCCCTTGCCACCCGGACATCATCGTTCGATACTGTAGTAGTACTTGCTGGTAGTGGTAGTAGTAGTAGTGGTAGTAGTAGTAGTAGTAGTAGTAGTATAGTAGTAGTAGTAGTAGTAGTAGTAGTAGTAGTAGTAGCAGTGGCAGTAGTAGTAGTAGCAGTAGTAGTAGTAGTAGTAGTAGTAGTAGTAGTAGTAGTAGTAGTAGTAGTAGTAGTAGTAGTAGTAGTAGTAGTAGTAGTAGTAGTAGTAGTAGTAGTAGCAGTAGTAGTAGTAGTAGTAGTAGTAGTAGTAGTAGTAGAGTAGTAGTAGTAGTAGTAGTAGTAGTGGTAGTAGTAGTAGTAGTAGTAGTAGTAGTAGTAGTAGTAGTAGTAGTAGTAGTAGTAGTAGTAGTAGTAGTAGTAGTAGTAGTAGTAGTAGTAGTAGTAGTAGTAGTAGTAGCAGTAGTAGTCCTTTCTTTGAAAACAAGAAAAAAATGTAAAGATATGTATTTCATGGCATTCTTCCTGGTGTAGGGCAGCCATGAAACACTCGTTAAAGGAATTCGTTTTTTTTCTGTTGGGAGGGGAGGGAGTATCGTAGACTCAGTCCGAAAGTACAACTGCATCCCTTGTGACGTCCAGAAGCTGTCCGACGAGGACGCGAGAGGGGCGATTCCTGAGCGGTTTAAGGATCAAACTATGCTGGCCGAGGTTCAAGTGTCGGACTTCGCAGCCGAGGAGGAGACGGACGACCACGAATCCGAGGAGAATGCCGACGAGTGGGTGGTGCCGGACACGACGATCCAGGGGGGAGTGAAGGGGCTGCAGCCGGGAATGGTGGAGGGTTGTCATGCAGGGCGAGTGGAGGGCCCTCAGACGTCGGCGGCGCTCAGACAGTTGCGCACGTTGGTAGCCCTGGCTAGTTGAACAACGCGCGTGGTATACTTGTTTGTGGCCAGTTTGGGTTTTTAGGTGGTGTGTGTTGCAAGGGACGCGCAACGAACGGCAATTTTCTTTGCAACCAACTTTATGTCCGTACGAAAATACCCAGTATTGGAGTAAGGGAGCTCGTGATTGGAAACCTATTGCAAGCGTCAAGGATATGTGTCTGACTCGTGTAGGAACGTGAGTGCCGGCGATATGCTTCAAGGTCGGGGCAGACAATAGTGCATTTTTATATAGCTGTTTCATTGTTTGGCGGGTTGCGTTGACCGCACTGGTGGCGTGTTCACACGACCAACTAATTGTGACTATTATTAATAGTTGGCGGCATCAAACTGTGCGTGTATTTAGCGGAGGTTGATTTGCCTTTCAAACTTTCGTGCAAGTTTGGTCCTAGTAGATTATGATTTATTTTCCTCCCTGGCGACATCCGAGATTGGAGGTACCCTTCCCCTCGCCCGCTCAGTTCTTCAAAGAAAACAAACAAACTGTTCGTAAGGTCCGAAACGGACGTGGTTCCAAAAAGAGCAAAAACCCCCCTTCGAGAAAAAAAAACGTCCCCGTGTACCTGAAAAGCTTCAAAAACATTTCGGAAGAAAACACGTCGACAATCCGGCTTCATTCAAAAAAAAGGGGAGAGATTTTATCGTCGCGGCTTGGTCGTGTTGACGGGGGAAGCCGGTCTCACATTAGCGATCGGAGCCAAGCTGAGCGCGCGAGGGCGTTTTCAGCGAAATCCACCTGTGTGCTATTATGCTGTGCCGTGTGACTAAAGTTTTTCATCTCATCCTTCGCTGTCAACTCGAGGTTGATGAGTAATATCGAAAGTCTGACGACGTATTCGTTATCCCCACCGACGAACCAGCATGCCCTGTAAATTTCAGCGCCATCGAGGCATTTTTTAAACCCGGGGATATCACCTGCATCCCCGTTTCCATGCTCTCTTGATTGGCTGTTACTCGAGAGGGATGAGTCATGTCGAAAATCCAACGACGGGTTCATGATCCCCACACCCCAACATACGTACATAAGCTTGAAAAATTCGGGAGCAGTCGAGACATTTTCGAAACCGGGGATTTTTTATCGGCATATACCCGTTTTTGGGCATTATCGTGGTATTCCCGTTACCGCCGGCACTAACCCGGTAAAAGTCAACATCATCAACCGACTTAGTATTTGCAGACTATATGACCCATACCTGCATGAGGAAATCTACCGGCTATTATTTTTTTGTGGGATAACAGAGGATTTTTTAGTACCCCCCCTCCCGCAAACATCTAGGGTATTGCCAATTTCGGATGTCGCCCCCGGCAAATAAATGTCATTTTTTTATATGTTGTGCGGACGTGTTTTTGTTGTTGCCGCAACCAAATAGCTTTCCGCGGCGGGGGGGGGGGGGGGGGGGGGGGGGCACTGGCACAGCAAGTGTAATGGCAGTAGCTAGAGGTACTGATCGAACCTGGCAGTAGATGTTGCCAGTGTGTAGCTTTGATCAGACGTACGGCAAAAAACACGCTTCACGTCCTTCCTACATTAATTACGGAAACAAATTGAAGTAGAAATACATGCGTTTCCGGTAGGATCGGTGTGTCGTCGTAGCAATATTAAGCATCAGCAGAGTGTTTTTGGTGCACCTGCGCGAATAAACATAATGCAAAGAGCGTCGCATCATCGCCCCCCGTTCCGTGCATGTTTTTTTTTTGCTTTTTTCACTGCTCGTTCTTTTCTTTTTCTGGCTCGATGGCCGCAAGAGCCCCGTCAATACCACACCCAGTATACGTATGCAATCAAGTATATTGCTAACGCAGTCAGCATATTTCACCTGCTGATTTTGGCCATCGAAGCATTCCCTGCCGATTGGTCCCTTCAGCAGCCTTCTTTTCTCTTATTATTGTTGCCTTCAATATATATGCAGTTCTTGTTGTCTTCTGTAGCTATCGATCAACGCCCACGTATCGATTGATCTTTCATCACTCTCGTACACAACACGCTTGACAGCATACTACCCGATGCTCGATACCTCGTACTCGATTCCTATATATTGCAAGCGACATTCACGTGCCGGCCTATTGCAATACGCTCGTAGGATGATATCGATTACCCACTGATCTCTAAAGCCCATGTCAAATGCTATGGATACGCATGCATGCCGCCTACCTCGACAGACCCCAAATCGACCGATTTTCGATAAGCTATTTTCGATGACACTACACACCTATCTCAAGAACAGTAGCTTGTTGTAGCATTGTAGCTGAACCCATGGGTCAAGTCGTGTAGGCCTCGATCGACACCTATCCGAAGGACAACAGCCTATAATTGTACCGACTTCCTTTGATTTATCGGTAAGCGAATAAGCCTCGATCGACTGTTGTTGTCACACATATTCGAACAACACGAACCTATTGCACTCATTTCTGTTAAGGTTATTAGTGGGGTATTAGTCCGTTTGACCACTTGCAAAAGGTTAACCAATAGCTTACCCAAACTAAGCCTTATAACACTCTCCCCCCCTGAAACGGCGGGATACCAGGTCGGCCGGATATACGGGCGGACCTGTCAATATATCCAAGCCGTTTCATTTCCTGGGTATACCGGGGAGAGTATTTTTCAAGTTCGCCATGGGAAAATCTGAAAAAGTTTATTATGGTGGATGTGGGGATCGAACCCACGACCCAAAAACCCATGGTCCTGCCGACGACGCCATTTGTTAAGGACTTTAGTGGGGTATTAGTCCGTTTGACCACTTGCAAAAGGTAAACCAATAGCTTACCCCAACTAAGCCTTATAACATTTCTCTAAACCAATAGAAACTATTTGTAACATAAGACTTATAGCCTATTGTACCAAAATGTCTTCATCTATGGGTCGAATTCATGAGTATCGATCGACAATTTCAAGTTCCTACCGCATGTGCGATACTCTATTGTACAAATCTCTCCGAACCTATTGCTCAGATCAAAAGTTATCGATGGGAAAATTTCACACTTATTCCAAGAGCAATAATAGTCTATTGTACAATTTTTACTGGCCCGATTATTGGCGTAAGGGACAGGTATCGATAGACAACTTCACATGCTCATCCCAAGTGCAGTAATAGCCTGTTGCACAAAGTTATACTAACCTATTGTACGAATAAATAGGCGTCTATAAACTTTTTTTTCAAGTACTTATCTCAATACAGTAGCCTATTGCTGAAATCAATATGAACCTATTGGTCGAAACAACCCGTATCGATAGACATTTCAAACATCTGTCCCAAATGCAGCATGTTAAGGTACGGCCTTAGCCGTCCCACGCTGAACGTCCTCTCGCGTCCTTCCTCCGCCCTCCGTTGCCTCCGCCAGAGCTGCGGCCACCGCCCCGGTCGTTGACCATGGTTGCTCCCTTGGCGGCGTTTTGAGCCACCACCAGTGCCCGACTGTACAAAATTCTCTGAATCTATTGAGCAAATAAAAAAGGTATCGATAGCGATTTTTAATACCTTACCCCAAACACAATAGTCTACTGCAAAAATCAGTATGAACGTATTGTAAGACCAGTAGGCATAATCAATAGTGTATTGGCTGGGGTGTGATTTCAGATTATCAAAACGGAATCGGGTTTGAAATTGCTTGCGATAACCCAAAACAAACCATAAAATTTTATTTTCGAAGTGGAAATTGATTTCTGGGAATTTTAAAAGTACAAGAAAAATACCAACGGGTTCGATGCAAGATGCGGTCGTTAAGAAAAAGTTACGTCAGTTCAAGTCAGGCACCAAGTAGCTGCTTCTGCTGCTGCTGCCGCTTCTGCATGTGTGCTCTGTGCTCCACGGCAGTCATGCGAAGGCTGCCCAAAGACGCCAGCGGGGTGCGCTGTTCAGTGCTTGCATGGGGCGTGCTGTGCGGTGTGCGTGCGTCGCCGCAGAGCCCAAAACTATTTTTTGCCGGCCGACGCTAGAGTCTGCACGGCATAAAAAAAATACCAGGCACACGCCAGGTACCATATAGCTGCTGCTGACGCTGCTGCTGCTGCTGCTGCTGCTGCTGCTGCTGCGTGTGTGCTCTGTGCTCTACGACAATTCATGTGAAGGCTGTCCATCGACGCCACCGAGGCTCGTTGTTCAAGCTTGCGTCGGGCGTGCTGTGCGGTGTGCGTGTGTCGCCGCAGAGCCCAACACGCACGACTACGTTTTCGCTGACCGACGATAGACAAGAGTCTGCAGACAAAAGGCGGCCTTTTATTTTGCTTTCGAAGTTGTGTAACTTGCGTCATACTATTGCGCACCCCCCGCTCGGAGCACGGGGGGCGGAGAGAGTGGTGCGCCCCCGAATTTGCTCCAACAACAACCTCACGCTATTATCCTCAAACCTGAGTCAACTTCCATCTCAACTGGCTACGTCGAGCTTTCGACCCCAGCCACCCCACGAGACTGGAATAAACCTATGCCACGGCAAACACGGCACCTGCGCACGCACGACACAACCCGCTAATTATCGTGTCAAGGCGTAGCACACATACCTATACATCAAACCGAACAGATGGAATCCACGGCCAGGCAGTAAATATTACAGGCACCTGTCTCTCCACCGGATTCAGATTGCGCTAATTCCGAGCTTACTGCGGTCCCAACTGTTGCGTCTGCTCAATCAACCACCAGCATCACCCTACTGTCTGCGATGCATAATGCAGTTGCCCGACAAGGCAAGCACGAGAAAAGAAGAAAGACGCACCTCCAGCCTGGAGACGTTCGTGCACATTCATTATGACGCTAACTAAAACCCCGACCACCACAATGAGATTGAAGGACCACATGATGCAGCACTACGGCGTCCACTTTATACACATATTACTGTAGTAGGTATCACGCACCTACAAAACGCACAACCCCCAAGGGAGGTACACGTAAAATATCCGATATGTGCCGTGCATCAAAGATACGAACAGCATATGCGGTTAGCTAAGCCCCCTGCGCAATCTACGACACCCGGGCGCCTACACAGCGCCCCTCAGGTACGTGCAACGAACAGCAACCAGCATTGCGCCCGCGTTGCTGCGACTACTTCACTTCCCCCCCACCGACTCCCGCAAAAGCACGGGCGGGCGGGTGGGAAACCAACCAGATTTATCGTACCTTGAGCATATCTCGCTGATAACGCTTCTCTGCGTGCTTCCCTTGCGTGTCAGCGACCTGGCCGACGGATCCATTGTGCCCCCATTTCTCTATACCACTCCAAGTACAAGTAACAACCCGTGTTGATATGATTGGTCAACGGGTTATTGCCTCAAACTTCTTCCGTACATACAAAACCCTTCTTTTTTCGTGCCTCGATAATAATACGCTTCGTATGTTGCTTTCGAAGTTGTGTCATATTAATACGCACGGTGGGCGGAGAGAGGGGCGCGCCGCCGAGGCTACTCCAACAGCAGCCTCACGCTATCGTCCTTACACCTGAGTCGACTTCCATCCCAACCACTATCTCGAGCTTTCGACGCCAGCCTCCAGCAATGAGGGTCGCCTCAGCTTACGGACGCATTGCGTCCACCCCTCCCCCTTCTTGCTTTACCCTGGGATGCGCACGTTAATATTGAACTTTCTCGTTCCTTTCCGGCTGGTATAACAACGTTGCATACTGGCTGGAACAGTTACGTTGACTTCTACTCCCCCAGCTTTGGAGTAGGACCAACTGGCCTCCAGTCTGTACCCTGCCCGGGCTGGATCCCGTTACCTACCCCCTCCGGGGTCACTACATTCGCTGCCCAGCCGGCAACCTTCCCGTGGCTACGACCGTATGCCTTATACGCATCAGACGCCCACTCGCCCTCTCGCAGCAACATCTCTGGGGAGGCCTCCCCTTCTGACAGGTGCGCTGCGCCTCCAATACTGAGGGAGTGCAAAGCGTGCTCCTCCGCACGCGCACCCGCTAACGCAAGCACTTCACGCAGAGCTACCGTCGCTTGCTGCTTCGTCCACGTGGACCATCTGCCATTACAACTGACATACACCACCAAGAGGGCCGACGACGGCGAAAACAAACATCAACGCATCTCAAAAACTCGATAATAATATCGACAGCGCTGCCACCTTCCCCCACGGGTGTTGGTGGACCCGGCCGAGCGTGCAAAAGAACCAACCCTTTTCGCAATTGGTCGCCCTTCGACCCACAAAATCGTACCTCGACGCGGTCAGCGGTCGACCATTGCCCCCCACCTAACTGCGCCGGACCGCGAAAGAAAGCCACGTCCGCCCGCCGTAAACAATACGTCTTGTAAATACGCGACTTGTTTGCTGCGAGCATTTCGGACCCGCCAGTCACGAAACAAAACGAAGCACATAGAGCAGTCCACAACACGCGCCTCCCGCCACGCCACGTAGGATTCAAGGTTCGCCAGCAAGCAACATCGTCCTCGACACGGGCTGACGAACGATTGCTTGATTGCCCACTTCGTCATACCAGCGCGCCGCACCTTGCAGAGAGCTCGCGATGACGGGGTGAGTGGTGTCGAGCTCGAAAACGCGGGAAATGTGATGGAAAAACTTGATAGCTGACAGATGGCTTTCAATGGTCGCCGACCGTAGTTTTTTGGTGACAAAGGCGTACGCTACGTCCCCAAACAAATGCCACACGTTGGTCATACCGTTACTGCCGCGCTGAGCCAACACATGGACACCAGAACGTACCCGAAAGTCTACCCATGCGCCACAATTCGCTAAGTGAGCTCGTTCAGTAGGGGCCGCAACGGCGGTTCGCATCAGTCCAAGGCCAACATCGAGGTACAGAGAGACCTGCCCACGATCCCCAAGTCCCGAACCTGCCACGGAATGTCGGGACAAACGCTGCGCAAGTTTTCAAGAACGGAGCCGCGACCTCAACGTGATATACCATCGGCGGCAGCGTTGCGAATACCTCACACGTACGTCGCCTCATAGTGCATCCAGATTACTCTTCGAGAGCGCCGAGGAGACGCATCAGGGCACTGGAACGCGGTTCCAGTCCCCCACGACACTTCCGCACCCAATGCACAGCGGCATCGTTGCATTCTCCAACAAAGCACAATCTCCTGTCGCCGACGGTCGATCGGCACACGAAGACACTGGGACAAAGGACGAGACGCCATTCCCAAAACTTCAAGCACGTTGTTTGATAAGTCGTCCTCGCCGTGGACGGACTTACTCGAGCCGCAAAACCTAGACTGTTCCTGAGCGGTAAGATTATAGCGCCAGCAAACGCCGGTTTCAATGCAGTATCCACCGACAGCGGTGTTTGACGCGTCCGAGAACAACGCACGTTGTGCCGGGCGCTCAAGCAATCGACACATAGGCGCCGACGACACGCCGCCGCGCGCGTCAAGACCTCTGTCAACAAACCATCTCGAGATCCCCATGGAACTCGGGCCCGAGGGCAACACGCCGCCCCGAGTGGGCCATCCGATCAGCGAACTCCCCATCGGCTGCGATGCCCGGCATCCCAACCGAGGCCAGCAAACGTTGCACATTGTAAGGACGTGTGCCGCGATAGACGTGCACCGCGTTTTTATTTAGGTTCCTCAATTTGGGGGCTTAAGACCTCTCCTAAAAACGGATTTGAAGGCTTTGAAACTGGTACCGGATTAGAACTCCCATGGCCTAGGTATACAACGATAGCCCTTCAAAAACAATAACCCATTTCCGACGACTTTGAGTTAAGGAGCCCCGTCATTCATAAATCACTTTAGACGAGAAGTGCAACCTCTATCGTAGCACGCGTAGAAAACCCGGGACGAACGGCGAACGAAATGGGCATGGGGTAACCCGCGAGCTGCGACATCTGCTTTGCTGAAGCACATGTGCGAGACGGGGGCCACTCCGCGAGAAGCGATCGCAGCTTGAGTCACTTCTGTGACGGCAGCGTCACCGTAAGTACCTCAGTGTCTACTATCCAGCTCAACACCTCGAGGTGCGTGTCTCAATTAGTGGTTTTGCTGGCGCACAAAAGAGGAGGGTCGGACGCGGCACGTTCACCCTACAAGCGAAAGTGGTCGCACAGCCCGCATACAACGGCGGCCGTCTGGCCACCACTACACCTCGACAAGAATGTCGTCGTCTACGTAGTACCGCACAAAAAAATTACTGCCGGCGTAGCCGCCACTACCGAGAGACCTGACCGAACCCCCTTGCGGCGGGGCGAGTTGCAGATGCTCGACGGCGGCCGCCCCATGTGGGGAAACGGTTGCGTCTTGAACCGTAGAGTGAATATGAGCATGTTCCAGCGCCGAAGCCATCAGCCCCCAGAACCCGGGGCTATTGCGCTACCCGAATTGCAAGCAGATATCCACAACCACGTAGCCGCCTATCGAGTACCCAAACACCGGCGCCCTCGCCGGGTCAACCAAGACTTGACGAAAGGCGTCTTTCACGTCAACGCGGCAAAGGACCGTTCTAGCTATCGGACCGTGCTTCTTTCTCGAAAACAACACCCGCAACAACACATAGCTAGCCACATGACCGAGCTCGCAGGGGGGGGTGGAGGAAAAATAGGTATCGTCGTCAACACTGGACCGGCCATCCGCGCGCGCAAACGGGAGATCGCGAATGATGCAAAAACTTAGGCTTAAGAACGACAGCCAAAGGTGAAACACGTAGACCCCGAATACCGGATGCGGAACTTAGTTCAAACACCAAGGTCCGCCCGTATACAACGTCAGCCCATATCGTTTGGTGAACAGTAACGACATGGGGGGCTACGCTCAGGTGGTTATTGTATGCAAGATCAGCGGTCAGATTTCCTCCTCGTGTAACACATACTGGAAAGCCCGGTACCAAAGCGCAAAGAAACAGCTCCACACCGGGGAATTTCTAGACGCTACCAAACCAATGACGCACGACGTAGGGTCGGACGCGTCCCGGTCATCCAACAAGCGAAGGTGGGCCGGGATGAATAACTGGGGCGAGACGAGCGGATCTGGCCAAAGACGTACACAAGTCAACACTGCCGTGGCAGGCTCGCAAACGAGATGACCCTACGCTGACCACCTGATCGAGATTCGCGGAGCCTGTCGACGACACCGAATGCGCTACGCTATCCTACGCGGCACACCACGCCTCAAGCATTACGTCCGACCGGGCTCACGCTCGCTCACCGGCGGTCGCGACGTGTTCGCCAAGACGTCGTGGAGAAGATGGCACTTGCGACGGGAGCGAGACCGACCCTTTTATTCTAAAGATGGATAAAGTCGATCGATAAGTTGTCTCGCTATCTTCTACCACGCCGCGATACTGTTACCCCCAATATACCACGCCAAGAACTCCCAGCTACGAACGAAGACTCATTTATTTCCTTCGTGTATTCTGCAACCTTGTAGCGCGTTGCCTTCGATGTCCTATGCCGACTGGAGACTGCACGCTTGTGCGGTTTGCTCGTCTGTCGGCCTACTAATAATGACAATGTCGAATTCAACCGCCTCCCAAACGCCGGTTTCCTGCGGAAACCTACAGTTCTTATCGATATCTACGGTAGAAATGCAGCGCAGACGGGAAGGAAACCCCACACGATTCGTAATCCGTAAGTGGCTCACAGCAGGCATCATTCAATTACCATACACACATAACCCCCGTGACACCAGATGCAAGACGAGGCGCATACCTGGTCGGGCATGGAAATTTTCATTGGGTCAGGAGTTTAATAATTTTCTCCAAATCAGATTTTTTGGGTAGGTCTTAAGTTCTTCAAGCGAGGAACCTAAGAAACAATGCGGTGCACCTCTATCGTAGCACGGGTCCGGTGCGTTTCACTTCGCCACGGCGCCGAACGGCCACTGTTTCAGTCTTGCCATGTGCACGTGTTCAGGCACGTACTGTTTGGTTGGCGTTCCTCGTTTCGGAGAATGGTACAGCGGAGGCTGTTTCGTGAATGGTACAGCGACAGGGAACATTCGTTCGTTGCGAGTTTCCAGCAGGCACGATACTACCGACTCGCTCCAAGCGTGGACCGAGGGCCTTTCTGCCTTCTTCGGTGCTACGGATATGAACCACAGACATAGTGCGGGCATCCGACCTTCTGTTCTCCCCTTGCCTACGGTATTGAATCAAGGCGCGGGTTGCACTGACCCAGTACAAATGCCGTAGGGGCTCTAGTCTTCTACACAAACTAGCACGTGCGAACCATCCTTCGACTGCCCGGCCGGGGGTTCAGCAGCTCCGCGGCGGCCGAATCCGACAACTGGCTTAGGTGTAACTGCTCACGTAGCGGCTGGACAACGATCCCGAGGGACGACACGGGCGAACCGCACGGCAAGAGGTACGGGCCTCACGTGCTCGTGCGTGTGTAGGTTGTGCAATCGAATCAGCTCCCCGCGCGGTCGATACAGACGACTCATGCGGGAACGAGGTACAGGCCCGGCACACTCACGCGGCGGCTGAACGAGCGTCCCACGGGACCAGTACAGACGATGCCCGCGGGAAGGGGTACAGGCCTACGCCCTCCAACGACTGTAGATGGTTAATCTGGAAGAGAGTCTCGTGAGACATATGCAGACAGCACTCGCGGAAGGGGTAGGTACAGACGACGCCCGCGGGAAGGGTTGCAGGCCTCCTGTGCGCAAGCAGCGCCATCTGATAACCCTGAACGAGCGTCCGGCGGAGTGGGTACATACGGCATTGCAGAAGGGGGTACAGCCCCCTCCCACTCAGACAACGGCGGAACCTGGCGTGC
The DNA here is from genome assembly GCA_012845835.1 of Undaria pinnatifida. NCBI lineage: Eukaryota > Phaeophyceae > Laminariales > Alariaceae > Undaria > Undaria pinnatifida. The sequence goes on from JABAKD010000025.1 coordinate 23,276,665, forward strand.
CGTGAGGTAGCTACATACAGACGATGCCCACGGAAGGGGGGAGAGGCCCCTAGCGTACAATCGGCAACGGGTGGCGATACCGAACGAGCATCCCGCGGGGTCGGTAGAGACAAGACACGCGCAGTGGGGTGCAGGCCCCACGCACTGGAACAGCGGCTGGCAGGTCGTCCCGCGGGGTCGATACAGACGACGCCCGCGGGAGAGGGTACAGGCTCCACGCGCGCAAGCAACAACACATTGTGAACTAGGCGAGCGTCCCGCGGATGGTACAAACGACACCGCGCGAGGGGGTACAGGCCCCACGCACTCACCCGCCTTGCAGGGGACAAACAAAAACGAGCGTCCCGCGAGGTCGATACGAACAACAGTCGCCAAAGAGGTTATAGGCTCCATGCACTCGAACAGCGACTGGAAGATCGTCCCGCGGGGTCGATACAGACAACGTCCGCGGGAGGGGGTACAGGGCCCTCGCGCGCAAGCAGCAACACATCGTGAACCTGGATGAGCGTCCTACGGGTCGGTACAGACTACAGGGGTACAGGCCCTACGTACTCACGTGACTGCAGGTGCTAAACTGAAACGAACGTCCCCAAGGTCGGTACAGACGACGCTCGCGAAAAGGGTTACAGGCCCCACGCACTCAAACAGCGGCTGGCAGGGCGTCCCATGGGCGACGCCCGCGGGAGGGGAAACAGGCCCCTCGCGCGCAAACAGCGACGAAATTGAGCACCTGGGTGAGCGTCCCGCGGATCGGTACAGAGGACACCGCGGGAGGGGGTACAGGCCCCACGCGCTCACGAAACTACAAGTACTAAACTGAAACAAGCGTCCCGCGAGGTTGGCGCAGACGATACTCGCGAGAGGGGGTACAGGCCCCACACACTCGGACAGAGGCTGGCAGGGCGTCCCGCGGGGTCGGTACAGACGACGTCTGCGAGAGGGGGTACAGGCCCCACGCGCGCAATCAGTAACATATGGTGAACCCGGATGAGCGTCCCGGTGCAGGCATCGACCGCGGGAGGGGGTACAGGCCCCACGCACTCACGCGCCGGTAGGTTACCAACGGAAACAAGCGTCCGGCGAGGTCGGTACAGACTATAATCGCGGGAGGAGGTACCGGCCCCTCGCACTCGAACAGCGACTAGAAGAGCGCCCCGCGGGGTCGTTACAGACGATGCCCGCAAGAGAGGGTACAGGCCCCGCGCGCTTATACGGCAAAAGGGCTGTAAAACTGGATGAGTGTCCTGCGGGCCGATACAGACGGCGCGTGCGGGAAGGGATGCAGGCCCCTCGCACTAGAACAACTACGGTTTGCGAAAATCTGGGCGACAGGTTCATAAATTCTCATTTCGCGCTCCATTACGAGCAGAAATCACACATACGCCGTGAATATTGGGTGACATACACTCACCGTGAGGGCGATTGGATGAGGATTCCGTGGGTCGGTACTGGCTACATGCGCGACGGGGGGTAAGGGCCCCTCGCACTCACACAACTGTTATTTACGAAAACGGAAGAAAGCGCCCCGCGGAGTCGGTACAGGTACCGCTCGCGAAAAGGGGTATAGCCCCCTCGTACTGTGCTGCGGCCGATGGTGTGATCTTTCACGTATGTAGGGGCCTGCCCGGTGCAGCTGACAGCTGGCTGGCGTACTCATTACTGTTTCACGAAGTGTACGCTGCCAAGAACACGCGGCACCTACATGTTGTGTACAAGTTCACCGGTCCGCGATGTGTACATCTGGGAAATTATACTCGTACGCCTATGTTGTCTGTGGCGGATAGCGATACGCATGCTATAGTTTGCGACACCGCAGCAGCAAATCCTCAAATTCGCCCCTGTCGTCGGCTATGCGTGAGCACCCTGCCCTCTAAGATGAACTTCGGCTACTGTATACTGCTGTCCGATCCGAGCGACCTACGTTACCCGTCGGGGCAAAGCTGTCTACGAAACTCAACCAAATTATCTCAATTCGGATAATTACAGCCCTTTCGAGGCCGTATCTTACCATCACTCAGAGTGCCCTCGAGGGGGACTGATAATCGCGACTATGTAGTGGCGATTTACATCACGACTACACGGGGGCGTTTAGGACCCATCCCCGGGTTTCAAGTCTTGCATTTTTTTGCATGTTGTTCCTGCCACACCCGTTCTCTCCAGCGCACCAGCCAACTCTCACAGGCAAACTTGCAACGACAGCGAAGCCCTGAAGCAGCGTGTTTACACCCTAATCCTAGGTACAGGGGTGAATCACGCCAAAACCTCGGCCAATTTGGTCACTGCATGCAGCTCTCACAGCCCTCGAAACAGGCACCCAAAACGATACAACCCCAACCTTCCCAGTCCCTGACCCCAACCCTAAGCCGAAATGCAAGGCCTGCCTGAAACCCGGGGATGGGTCCTAAATGCCCCCGTAGTCGTCGTGATTTAAATCACGATTATATGGTCGTGATTATCGGTGCACGCCCTCGACGAGCCAGGATGGATGTGATCTTGAAGGGTTATAGTATTAACGAGGCGGTACGATCTAGGGAATAGGACCTGTGGTATCCACATTTATAGAAACTGAAAAACTTCGCTGTGAGTACGACCGATTGAATGGTTTAACCTCAATTTTGCAAGCTGCGTGGTACACATGCATCTATCTAGACTATCTTTCATTTTTTTATGATATGATGTTTGCTAATTGAACCTACGAGATGTGGTTGTTAATGCACAGCTAAAAAAAAAGTGAAGCGTCATCTATGTGTACAACCGTTTGAATGGTTGAAATTCAGCATTGCGAGCTGCGTGGTACATCTATATTTCATTTCTGATATGGTGTTTTTCCACAAATCAAATTAAATCTTATAAAAAAAAATACAAAACTGAAATTGAAAAAGGTCAGCAGCTGTGAGTACGACCAATGGGTGGTTGAAGCTCAACGTTGCAAGCTGCGTGATACGTCAGACACACTCATTTGGCGTGCTTGTGTTATGTTCCAATTTGCAATACAAGGTATGTATGGTGTTTAGTTGTGAATTACATTATAGATTATACGATGGTTGTTGATACTTAGTTCCATAAGTTTCATGATAGGCCGCGTGTGTTCTATATTACTTGTACATGTATTTTGAAAAAAATGTCTATTAAGAAACACGTTAGCTAGCTGAGTTCGATGAGTTCGATACGTCGTGTATTTTTTTTATTGTTCTGACGACGTCAGCTGTGACTTCGACGAATTTAGGGTCGATAATCATCTTTGCAAGCTGAGCTGCTGGTACTTGTAGTAGACTAGACTATACCTGGTACTATATATATGTGGGTGACTTTTGTCACTCAATTCTACGTCCAAAACAATTGAAAAACAATTGAGAAACGTCAGGTGTGAGTACGACTGATCGAATGGTTGAAACTCATCTCAGCAAGCTGCTATATTGGTGGCTTGCCTGGGGAGGACGAAAAGACTGCTTGTTCTTCGTTAGCCGAGCCGCCCACACCGGCAGGGCCCTGCCTACGACCATCGTTCGTTGGGCTTTCTTTTAACAAAATGAAAATGAAAAACGTCAGCTGAGTACGACCGATTGCTGTGAGTGTGTGTGTGTGTGTTCTTCACATTAAACCGTTCTTCTACTCGTCGACATCCAGCACACCCAGTGTCCGTACTGATTCTTCACCCTAGAAAGATCAGCTCTGTGGTCACAAGCCACGACACAGAGATAATGCATCGTAATGCATTCGACAACGCAATGTCATGCCCTAGTACTGGGTACGACAGGCACAACATACATACGTCAGCAACAGAAATACATTGGAAGAGAGAAATACGAAATAAACAAAAACAAAAACAAAAACAAAAACAAAAAACAAAAACAAAATAAGAAAATTGAGTACGAGTGACTGAATTATTTACACCCAACCTACGATCCAAAGAGGCGGCGCGAATTCCGACGATTGGACCGAAACGGTCGTTTTCCATCTTTCCATGCGGCGGGATTGTTTTTCGTCGAGAGTCAGCAATCGAGAGTATAGAGAGTCGAGACACCCAGGCATCGAGACTCATCATCGTGCATCGTGCTCCTCCTGCTGACGCCCGCTTGGACAGCCCAGTAGTAGCTATTTTTCCCGATGCACACGAACATGGCGGCCTAAACAGAACGCACGGGGCGAAGACGTAACTTTTCATTCGTGAATCAATTAATCCGTGGCGGATCGACGAATGTTTTTTTCTGCTGCTTACAAGACGACGAGCCCGATTGAGGAGTGCTGTTGCGGTGTAGCGGTGCTGCGGGGTTGACAAGCACGCAAACACGGTTCGATGGCACAATGACGCTCACCAAACCTGATATCATGGCACAGTGCTGGGCTGAGCCTCCGGGGCTGGAGGAGGTGATCAGGGAGCTGGACAAGGACACGAAGCACGCAGGCCGCCCCACCAGATCCCCGAGACGGCCGACATGGGTAGCCGACCCTTACCACTTTTCTTCTGACGCCAGGTGAACCAAAACTAGCCACAATCAACGCACGATTTGTATGTGCGGTTCAATTTCGACACCACAATAGTGCTTGTATCGTACTCTTACATGCATGCCCTCCATCCCAACATAGTCTACACATCCCTTGCAAGTCGCGCGCGATCGAAGTATCGCACACACAGCTTGCATAGACGTGAGGTTGACCGAATTCCTCGATATAGCGGCTGAGGTGTACGAGTAGCAGGTATTGCTTTCTTGAACGAAAAACGAAAGCAGTAGTTCCAGGTGGTGCTTGTGTCAAAGGTCTTTTCTTAGACCGATCTGATACATTGAATTCAAATTGTGATCACACAGCAGTCCGAGAAAGAAGATCAAATATGCGTAGAAGCAGAAGGCAAACAGGGGTGTTGAGAGGAGAGGAGAAGAGTGGGTGTTCAGGTATTTGGATAGACAAATCAAGGCTGAGGAGCTGGCACTACTCGTGATCCGCACCGTTCGTTAGTTTGAGCGAGGTTGTGAGCCGTACAGCGTAAAGCTTGTTGGAGTTAAAAAGCAGCGCTGTCTGTCGCTATCTGACACACCGTGTCGCCCCCTCGTGTGTGCCACGCAATCGACAATACCCGCCACATAGAGTATACTCGTTCATCACTGCTGTTTTCTCGTCGTATGATGATGTGGATTGTCAACTGCAGCAGCAGTATTAATAGTAGTGTACAGCAGTGTATGTATGTGCAGCGAGGGGCTAGTAATGCGTGGTGTCGGTATGTATGTGCTAGCCCAACATACCGGCACTATTCAGGGCACCGACGCTACAACAGTAGGAATAGGATTAGCATAGATATATCCACTATATATAGGGAGTTCAAGTCGCATCAAGCGAGCTCGCCGGCACTATGGAGAGCAGTGGCACTATAATAATCGGCACTCTACTACTATTGAGAGCGTTCCATAGTTGTACCCCTTGGAGTGTGCGGGAATATAATTCCCTGTTTTCTACGGCGGCCGTGAGTTGACAGGGTACTCAATAGGGCCGTCGCCAACGAACGCAAAAATAAAACACGAATCCTGGCAAAAAAATCGTCACGTACTTCCTGACATTTTGAAATTCTGAGGTGAACGTCACGCGTTTTCAAAGAACAAGTCATGTTTTTTTGTGTCAAGCATATTTTTTTTACGGGAAACCGTCAAAGCGATTTAAATGTCCGGATTTCTGACTAGTATTATCACGTTTCGCAAAAATGTCACGTTTGTTTCGCCACGGTTCCCGACATGTTTTTGTGTCCGAAAGGAACGGCCCTCAACCGGCGACTAGTACACTACCGTAGGTGCTACAGAGTTAGCAGCAGCAGCTATTAATAGTTGCGAGCGGCAAAGATGCGGAGTTATATGTACGGCGAAATTTGTACGACCTAACACCTGAACACCCCTGCTTCTCCTCTCCCCCCTCCAACACGTCCTACTACCTGGTATAAAAACTTCTGAAAGATGTCACGTTTATTTGCGCAAATTTCACGTTTCTTTCGACAAAATTCCTGACCTTTTTCTTGTGTTCGTGTTGCAAACTCCCCCAAATCGCCCACCAGGTATTAGGTATTGCAGTAGTAGTAGCAGTTAGTTGCGTGCGGCAAACTGCAGAGTCCTGCGTGCGGCGAACTGCGGAGTACTGGGTCGTCGGTATGTACATGACTGGTGGTGCGTTTACTGCTTGTGCGGCTCGCAAAGTGTCTCACGCCGAGAAAACCTCCAAAAGACAGTTAGTTGGGTGACTAGTCTTGCTTCGCCACCAAGCCAGTATATCGTATCGGTTGGCGCTGAAATTGATACTATCGTACCGTATAGTGGTTGCGGTTGGCGTTGCATGGCCAAGCCACCTTGCTGTATTTGCAACGTGTGGCTCTGGCTCGTAGTTGTTGACCACGGAGGTCGTCTCTCCATGAGGCATCAGCACGGACACTGGTAATGCTGAATGTAGATGGGTGGAAATATCAGTGCTGAATAGAACACACAGTTAAGAGCATACCTGGTACCACGAACCATTGCGCTTTTTCAGCTTAAATACATGCCGATTTGAAGTAGAGGGTTTACTCTTTTGTCCCGAGACAAAACAAATACCCCTTTCAGCCGGAGAAAAAGCGGCACGGCAGGTAAAAAGGGCGGCTTTCTGGCCTGCTCCGAGGGGCTCCCCATTTTTCCCCCCCTATTTTAATTTCGAGTTATATGTTCCCCCAAAAATGGGTTTCTGTTATGGCATCCCCTCTACCCCGTTGTAGCGTTATCGTTTATAGTTGCTATCCCATTTTACAGCTGGCAGGCGTTATCGCCTGCCTGAACCAACGCCCCCGCCTGCCCTTCTGTCAGAGTGTACCCGGCGGACAGCAAGCAACTAATACCAGAGATGTATCATCCATAGCAACCCACGTGTGAGTGACGACTACAGAGGCAGAGGCACCCCTACTTAGCAGTGGTCGGTCCCCAGGTCCATGTGCCCCCCCAATACTGACGCGTGCTACTGTAGAGGTGCACCATTTTGTTTCCGAGGAATCTCACTCAGAGAGTTTTAGATCTCCCTAGAAAAAACGATTATGTGAAAAACAAAACTGCTACCGGGTTGAACAAATACTACGTATGGCATACGGTAGATAAACAACGAGAATCAGGTGAGGGGGAATGTCGTCATTCCCACGATTTTGGGTTAATGAGCCCCGTCATTCAGAAACCTTCAAAAAAAAAATGTCGCCTCCATCGTAGCACGCGTCTACTACTACTTTTCGGCTTTGACGGGAGTACCTCGCTCTTCTGCATCGTACGTAGCCCATGCGGAGCCCTTGTACTACTGTACCATGTATGCGACTAGAAGTGCCGTGTTGTTCGGTGGTAGCCGTCGAGTCCAGCCAACGCACAGACAGGCCTGCTGTTGTAAGAAGGCTCAGCAGTCGAAGGCCAAGAGTATACAGGATAAATTGATGCATTTCCATCCTCAGCTGTCAGATTCGGTCCCCCTCAAAAACGGGTTCTATAGTTTCCGCGCACAGACTGACTAACATCACCCTGTTGACCCTGATAGCTACATGGTAGTTGCAAGGGGAGTCGCCGACCTATATCCCTATTGAAGACACACAGCTCGTAACACGCGCGATCGGAGTATCACACACAGCTTGCAAAGATGAGTTTCGACAAAATCTTCGATCGCACAGCTCTGGAGTGTATTTTTATTTTCATAATATATACATCATACATATATTCTCAAGGGATAACTTAGTAACCAGGACCAAAGTATATTTATTAATAGCGAAACCATGGGGAAATACACGAGTTTTTGATGTGCATCATTTGGCGCTGATTTCTGCTGTTGCTGTTGTCAATGAGAAGAGATTTGGAGAGAGAGACAGGAACATATATATATACTCCGTATATATTATATATTTTACGATAGAGGTTCGAACCCTTTTCGGCTTTTTTTTTTCTTTCGTTTTCGTTTTTTTCCTGAATGACGGGGCTCCTTGACCCCTCTAGAGCCCCCGAACCCCTCCCTATACTAAATCCAAGTAATTTTGTCCCCAAAAACGGGTTTCCAGTTGTAAAGGGGTTAACCTATGAAAAAGAACAGTCATCCCACGGCAGGGGTTTGCTGTTTGTATAGCCAAAAACAGGTATACCCTCTGTCCGGCTGAGCTCCCTCACGTCAGGGACTTACGGTTAGTCTGGTAAAATTTCTCGAGTGCATGTTGCTCTAGGACTAGGGCATAGACGCTCGCTCGGCCGGGTTACGCGAACGAACGCCTTCGAAGTCGTTTTTTCGGGTGAGATACTGGGCTCCTCCTCGTGTTACGGAGCTCAGAAAATTCTCAGAGAATCTGCTGCACCCCTACCGTGGGATGGCTCGGAACGCCTTTTTTTTTGCAAACCTGCTTCTTCTTCTTTGTGCATGCTCTTGGCGATGGGTTTGATGTGTTGACGGGTTGCGCTTTCAGTTTTAGTCGTGATCAGCTTGCGGGCGAGGTCCAGAGCTCCTCGAGCGAGGACCCTCAGAAGGCAAAAAAAAAAACAAGCAGAAAAGGGGGGTTCACATCTATCATGTAGAGCATGGGTTCTCTGTGATAGTTGGAGCTCTAACCTGCTTGGACTAGTCTAGCCACGGCACTTCTTGAGGCGTTTTCCCTTTTGTTCTTGTTCCGTCAAAATCAACGCTATGTTCTTCGTGTCGCGTGTCTGTTTGTTTGTTTGTTTGTTTGTTTGTTTGTTTGTTTGTTTCATGATTTTTTCTTTCTTTCTGATGCGACATGTTCTCGCTGTCGGCGTTGTTCTATGGCGCATGGCGTCCACCAGGAAGTGGCTTGAGCCGGGCGAGAGAACCGCGCTCCTCGAAGCTTGCGACAACGTCGACGTCGACCCAAGCCGGCGGGGACGGATACCGGTATCCGCGATCAGCGCGGTATTGTCTGCGGTTGGCTCCGAGGTGAACGCGCTTTCAACTTGCCTCACCGCGACGTGCCCACGATATAATTCGTAGCTGTCTAGCCCTCCAGCGCATGCTACGAACGGTATGGTCGGGGTGCACCGAACGTATCATCAGACTCTACCAGGGCCCGGGGGGGGGGGCATTTTTAACTGCTCGGTTTGGACCACTCGCCCGAGTGACTTTTCACCTCGCTTTGGCGAAAAACATTTATCGGGGGATTTTTTGTTTGGCGCAGCAAGGCTAACCGTTGCATGGCGGCGTCGTATCGCGCAAAAAAAACAAAACAAAAACACCACCAAAGCTGAAGACCGCAAATGAATATCAACATGGGGGAGGAGGAGGTGGGCGGGGGGGGGGGGGGTTACTCACTCACGCGAGTAACCCCGAAGGCAATCCCCCTACGGTAACCTTGGTCAGTCCTAACCGGAGCTGCTCTTCATGTCACCCGAAACGCTGACTTTAGCGGGAAAGGTACAAGGGTACAGGGGGGTCGCGTCCTACACGAAAAAGTAGCGCTAGCAGTTTTCGTGTGAAACGCCTTTCTGAATGACGGGTCTCCTTGACCCAAACTCGTCGGCAAACGAAGGTAATTCGTTTTGTGTTATTCTCGTCGTCGTGTACCTAGGCCATGATGGCGTTTTTTCATCCCCGTGTACGTAGTAGCAGTTTTATTTTTCTCCAAATCAGGATTTGGGAGAGGCCGTGAGCTCCCAAATTGAGGAAAAGCTCAGAAAAAAAAATTGGCACATCTCTATCGTAGCACGCGTCTATGGTGGTTATGTTGTGTTTTTTCGGCTATTTCTTTTTGCGGTGGCTCGAGGTCACTCGCGCGAGGGACCACCCCCCTGTTTCAGTGCCGTGTTAAAGCTCTTGTGTTTTTTTTATGAAGTTTTTCTGTTTGAATCCGCGATGAAATGGTCAGCATCGACGCTGCGCTAAAACTTGAAAAAAAAAATAAAAATCTTGTACCAAAATTCTGATTTTTTTCCGTGAGGTACGGAATCATTCATTCGTACGAGCGGCTCAAATGTAGCGGTAAAAACCGCGGTACCCCTACCGGATGTGAGCAACTTTGTTTTTTACCGAATGACGCTGCAAATTGCTACCATTAATGCTGTGATGTCTATTCCACAACGACATTATGTTTAGTCCCCTCACGGGAGGAGTGGCTTATTCTCACATGACAAGCGCCAGCCCTGTCATCGTAGCGTACAACGGGCACTGTACAGCGTTCGGTTCGTGATGCCGTGAGGGGTTCCTCCTTTTGCGAGTCAGCCGCTTACGCACGAGGTTTGCGAGCGACACCACCCGTTTAAACTTGGCGATGATCAAACTCCAAACCCTTCCTTGCAGATTGTGATGATTACCACCGCAATCAATCCAAATGGGCACCTGAGGACTACCAATGTCACGCATTCCCACGGCATCGGTGACTTGTCTGATATGCGTTTTAGCAGTGCATGTATAGTAGTGCATACAGCGGGGACCGAATATTAGCTGAAATATTATCCTGCTTTGTCGGAATTATGCGCCGCGTTGTTTTCGGGCGCGGCGGGAGCCAAACGACTGCCATGGAGGTTGCCTCGCCTTCGATGATGCAGTTTATAGCTTCAGCTGGACACACGGTCAGACGAACCCTCACCATGTGAAAATCATGAGGCCGCAGGCGAGCCGTGCGCAACGTTGGCTGCTCTGCCTCTAGGTTTTTGGCAGGCACGTAAAATATTCAGATATTTTCCTTCGCAGCATGCTGATAGAGAACGATCGCGCGCCGCACGCTACAGCATGGCCACTTCGAGTCGCGAGCATATCACACGTACCCCGAACGCAACATACAAACACGCTTCAGGAGTCGATCCTATAATAGTGTCGACCGACACCTACTCGCCCACCGCCCACCGTGCACATATTGTATGCGTTCTACACCCTAACCGCCTTGGCATGTTACATGTGTTGTGTCCAACAACCATCTTGCATCTATTTGCAGAGTTTGGCGGGAAGGGCTGAGCGTAGTCTTGCGCGAGAGAAGGGGCTGACCGACCCCCGCGGCTCCATTGGCAATGCGGAGGAAACGGTGTCCTTTGCTGCCCTCGTCGGGCTTTTGGCCGAAAGGTGCGCTTTTTCCTTGCTAGTATTAAGAGAGCGAGTAGGGAGAGTCTTTGACAGGCAGTCCCTTATTTTTGGTGTTACCTGGTCCATTTTGTGTGCCATGGCTGGCGGAGCAGTCTCGAAGCAGGCAAAACCCGTGCCTGCTTCGAGACCGCTTCGCCAGCCATGGCGCATAAAATAGGCCAGGTAACACCAAAAATAACTTACCAAAATATTCGCGACACTGCTGTACGGTGTCTGGAACGTGCTAAGGATTGAAAACGCCGTGAAGTCTGATGGAAACATGCTGCTCATTTCCGGACTAAACATGGGCTCCACTTACCCAGAACGCGCAGCTCTCTTAGCCTATCTACCGGTGATTTGATTGATTGATCTTTCCGGAGGGAAAGCCTGCAGCCTGAACGCTGCGCTTTCGTTGCATTGCAGTAAAGTATTTTTCTCGCGCACTCACCGCCGGGTATACGTGGATCTTGATCACCGGGAGACTTCTGTTTTAGTGTCGATTTTTTGGTGACTTAATACACAGCGACTATCAATAATAGTTTGTTTTGCCGCTGCCGATTTCCTGTTTCCCTTTCTTTCTCAAAACGCTCGATTCCTGTGCCGTCTTGCAAACTAGGGACGGTCCAAAGGTGCGGTGCCCCTTGTGTTTGGCCCTGCTCTCCTTTTTTTGCGTATTGTCTCACTCCATCACGATATAGTAACCGGCTCGGCTTGTCTGCTGGGACGGGGGGGGCGGGGGGGGGTGAAAGGGTGTAGGCGGAATCGGTGGCGGGCATCAGCCCGCTGCGCCGAAGCCCCCCTATTCAGAATTTTCCTCTATGTAGCGTTTTTTTTTTTTTTCCTCATTTCTGGCAATTTTTTGTGAGTGATCGGCGTTTAAGCTCATGCTGCCATTTGTTTTGTCGGATGACGACGAAACTGACGTGTTGGGGTCGTTCCTAACGAACGCCAGAAAAAATAATACAAAACCCAACAAAATGTCGCGATTCCTGACACTTTAAAGTTTCGAAATGTCACGTTTTTAAAATGCAAATGACGTTTGGTTTGTTTGGTCAGAAATCCTGACATCAACATTTTTATGGAAAATATCAAAACGATTCAAAGTTCGGGCTTCATGACAAATATCACGATTCGTGAAAAAGTCGAGTTTTTTTTTGGTCAGGAAGGAAGGCTTCCTCACATTTTCTGTGTTTGTTAGAAACGGCCCTTTCACGCCATGATAAAAGCAAGGTGGTGGTTACGTTTTGCTCCCGCTGTTTTACTCGCTCCACCCACTTCTCGCCACACGTCGTGCAAAAAGAAATCGCGTCGTGAGGTGGCCCTTCGGGGGGAAGCGGTGCATCGTTGATCGGCTTCCGCTACCACCCTGCTGCGCGAACGGCTACTGTGTTGCGCATCTGGAGAAACCCACAGCCGGCGCCAGTGGGGGCGGAAGAGCCCCCGACGAAGACCTCAAGATGTCGGCGCTGAACATCATCTTCGCACAGCATGACGCAGACGGGTCAGGTGACGAGCCTAAACGGCAGCCTCGACGTAGGTATTCTTAACTCTGTGTGGCACGGCTCTTGCGCGTTAGGTTTGTAGAGTGGGATGTGCTGGCATATGATACGGTGCTTGCGCAAATTATTCCTAACGTCATAACGCGGGAAATAGGTGGATCTGCGGACCGTGGTCTATTCGATGCGTATTATACTCGTGAAAATCGTCTCTACGATGTACTACATACAGCACCACTGCGGTGTATACCACGCTCACACACACCCTGACAGCGAAACCGCCGCCATTGGAAACCTCACGCCTCGCGACGTCGCAGCCCTTCGGCCTCCACACACACGCACACACATTCTTGTTGTTAGCACGCGAACCAGGCTGCGACATCACAGTTAAATGTATAATACGGATTTTCTCTGCCAACTTGAAGGCACCGGCGCGAACGGCATCTGCGCCCCTCACTAAAAAAAACACGCCAGCGCGACAAATAAATAGCCCATGGCGGTGCGCATCGCGAAGAACAAACTAGCGCAAAGGATCATTACTTTAAAATGTGCAGGGTAGACACTCGCGCGAGTGACGCTACGCCGATGAAACATGCTGGCTAGTTGAAGGCTGCCGTAGGTAGTACAATTGGTCTCGTTGAGTCATGGCCCAATTTTATCAGTCCGTGGTAGCGAGACAGGTTCCGACATTTCGTGCCCTCGGTCGACAGTAGTCCTGCGCGATGTACTCGTGTACGCTGTGAAGTTGTTCTTAGCTTGATGTTGATACCAAGAGTACTCGTGGTGGGTCGATACCAGTCTTGTCCGCCCGCGGAAGTGCTCCCCTTCCCCGCGCAACCACCGCAAGTTACATGTAGGAAGAACAGCCCTACCAGCTTTCCTAGGAAACGCCTTCCCTACAGAGATGAGCGCCAACGCGCCATTAAACCCAAAAGGCGATCAACGCTGCCCGCCAACGGTATAAAAAGCAGGAGGCCTGGGGATGGAGAAACTCCCCAAGATTCTGGAGGAGCACGGAGTGGACTACGACGAGGAACGCCTTCCAGACCTGTTCAACACCTACGACGTTGACCGGTGCGGCACATCCTATGTATTTATTTTGTGGGGCTCGAGATGGCACCATGTAGGTAGCCGCAATCGCTTACGGCGCATTATGGCGTGGACAACACCGCCTCAAATGGGCGGGCGGGCGGGCGGGCGGACGGACGGACGGGTGGCACATTATCTTGCATATTTTCTATAGAGGGGTAAATGTCGTCGCATTCAATGTCGTAACACAAGGTCGATGCGAGCTGGGTTGGAAAGTTGAAAGTGTGAACGCAAAAAAAAATGTGATTGAGCACAGGTCAGCCAAACCACGACTCTTCAACTACACCTCGCGTGGAAGGTGAAAGGAAATTCCGGAAAATTCCTTCTTTAAAGGTCTGCCAATCCAGCGTGTCACGGGAGAAAAGGCAGCCCAAAGGAACTTCACGGTTGATGGCACGCTTGATGGGACAATTGAATGTTTCGATAGGGAGCTCGGTGGTGCTTTTGACTGCAGCGAGCACCGCGTTGGCAGTGTAGATCTGTAGATGTTGGTAGCATTTTGTTTTTGCTAGCTTCCCGCATCCTAAACTGCTAACAAGGAAGTCGGGCTCCGGCGGCCGCTGGATGCACAGGCGCTATATCGTCTGGAAAGGCACTCCCACCGCGAGAACGCGACCCACGCTGCCTTGACTCCGCAAGCAAACACTCACTCACTCACCTTGCCTCTCCGCGTCCGTTTTCTTCCTTCACCCTTAACCCTCCCCTCCCTACTCCTACCCTTCCATACCCCTTCCCTGACCACTGCCGTATCCGTATCCCTACCCATACTCCTATTCCCAACCCAACCCTACCGTATCCATTTCCACCAACAAGGTATATTACCCCATTCCATTGACTGACCTCGTCGCAGCGTTTTATCAAAATCCGTACAAGTTGTACCAGGTTACGGAGTATTATTTTTGCTGTTTTTTCTGATCTGGCTCATTCGATTTCGATTAGGTTGTCGCGGTCTTCTCAAGCGCATGAACGCCGATCAAGCCCTATCCCTACCCCTACCCCTACCCCCACCCTTACCCCTCCTAACCCTACCCCTGCCCTTAACCCTACCAACACTCCAACCCCTGCCTCTACCCCTAGCCCAACCCCTACCCGAAGCCCTACCCCTACCCCTATCCCTAACCCTACCTCAACCCCAGCCACTACGCCTGCTCCTGCCCCTGCCGCTATCCCTACCTCTACCCCAACTCCTACTCCAATTCCTACACCTACCCCTACCCCATCCCCTACCTCTACCCCTACCCTCAACCCTACCCTACCCTTAACCCTACCTCTACCCCTACCCTTACCCCTATACCCCTCCTCCTGCCCCTACTCCAACCCTTACCCATACCCCATCCTTTACCCTTACCCCTACCCTCAACCCTCGCCTTGATTCATCTAACCCCCTGGTGGCCCCATGCCTTCCGATAATACCACCGTCTTTTTTTTCATTTCGCCTAATTTTTGGATGATCGGAACAGATCTGGAGCACTCGACTTCGAAGAATTCGCCGCTCTCCTCAAGGACATGGATGCAGACAAGGCCGTTGCGGAGAGCAGGATGCTCGCCTACTCCCTGCCTCCGAGCCTTTTGAAGGAGTTCAGCAAGGAGACGGTGGAGGAGATGAGGCTGACTTTTGGCATGTTCGACGAGTCGGGGGACGGGGCCCTCGACGAGGAGGAACTCGAGAGCCTTCTCAGAACGTTCGGGCAGGAACCCACCAAAGAGAAGGTACAGGTGCATGCATGACGCGGGGGCAAAACAATAACACGCCCGTCACTAAACTACTCTGTATACTGTGCAACAATGCGCCTTATCCCTCAACTTTCATGTTATAAAACCGCGAATGCGTGTATCGCCCCCCCCCGCGTTCACTCTACAAACTGAGACTGTGCGTGTGTCGCGGCTACGATTCATTTCATTGGCTGTTACGATACCGCACAAACCCCGTTTTTCTTTTTCAAGAGTTTTCCCCAACGCCGGTGCATCGCGCGTCATGCCTCATATCGTCTGACTTCTAGCCTGTTCTCCTGTTTGATGGCCGCTTTTTTTTTCCCCTGTTCGGAGCCAGATTCACGAAGAGATGGTGCGGATCGACTACGACAAGTCGGGAACCATCGAGTTCCAGGAATTTGTCTTGCTCATGAAGAAGGTGACGTCCGTTCATTTTGCATGTACGATAAAATTCGCTGAAAAATGCATCGCCCTGCCCATAAACGAGGCTCGGCTCACTCGTTTCGTGTGACAAGTGGTAAAAACAGAAATATCGGAGTCTCTTGCGTTCTGTTGTAGGCGAATTTGCTGCCGCCAGACGTCCTCCCTCTCTATGAAGGCGGTATTACTGGTGTGACACATGCAGCCTGCCGCGTTCAACAACAAAAACCTTCACCCACCCAACCTCCAACCAACTCTCCGTCTAACCCAACCCAACCCAACGCACACAACCCTAACCCTAAGCAAGCCCCTGCTCGCAGGAGCAGCTGACGGGGAGACGGAGAGGTGAACCTGGGTGACAACCCAATCTACCCCAACTAACCATAAGGAACACCAGTGCACCCTAACCTATACCAACTTCGCCCCTAGCTACCCCGACCCAGCCTACCTCAACCGACACCTTTCTACCCAACACTTCCCCACCCTACCTCAACCGACCCTATCGATGCCCTCCCCTCACCGATGCTCGCAAAACCCGCAATGGCCAAGGCTAACGCAGGGTATCATAAGGCGCCTCCTTTCCCACTGCTGCATTCGGGCTACTTGCAAGAGTGACTCTGTGCGTCACTGACCACAAAACACTGAAGGCAGACTTTCTTGGCGCAGCGTAACCTATATGGCGGAGGACCACAGCAATCACAACCAAACGACTTATACAAAATCCTAACGTGCCCCTCCTTATTTTTTTTTTTTGCCATTTACGGAGATCCATTGCTGACAGGGGTAAACGCCTATGGGGTCATAACTCCGTCAATTCTTCGTCGATAACGGTAAACGATAAATCTTGGATTGTTCGCATAGGCCTTACGGTCACGGCGCAAAAAAATTAAAAAATAAAAAATATGATGTTATGGCCGAGATATTGCGAAAATTATGAGAAATTTACGGTGAATTTTTACCCCTGTTAACAATTGATCTCCGAAGCCATGTCATTGTGGATTCGCATCGAAAACAGCCACAGCAGCAGCCCGAACGCTGAACGTAGACCGTAAAGACGACAGGGGGCGGGGTTACCCGCGCGAGCGACGGCCGAGCCACTGCATAAAAAACAAAAGCTCCAAAAAGTAACCCCCCCTATCGCGCAGGCGATCACATCCACATCCAACTCCTCCTCCCCAATCCCAACCCTGTTCCAAACCGTGAGAGAAGATTCGGGACGGAGAGGTTGAGCTGGACGACAGCGCCTTCGGCCGCGCGGTGATGAACTCCGTCACGGCTACTCGCCTCACACAGGAGCTGAATCAGCTGGAGAGCAGCCCCATCCCCTGTATTGAATCCGCCAAGGTAGGAGAGAAAATAGAGTCTCCCCGTCCACGACGGGTTGTTTCTCGCGGGTACCCGGTGCTCTCACATCTGCTGCGGGAACGCATACCTAATCCTAGCCTTAAACCTGGGAGCTAACCCATTCACCCTGCAGCGGGTGTGCTCGTTTCGGGCAGCCTACCTCAGATCCCTCCGCGGCCCCAGCTCACCTTGTATTCACCGTGTCCAGATAAGGTTTGCCGCGGTTTGTCTCTTTCGGCTTATGCGAACAAGGGTAGGCGGCCGGTGCAGCGGTGTCTGGAGATGGATTGGTAGAGGTGGCACCGGAAAAAAAGGTTGAGTAGAACACCAGCTTCTTTCGTGTTTATTCGCATATTATATGTGCTCTACGGCGTAGCGCCACGAACGGGCTCAGCGGAAGCTTCCACAAGACAAATATTTATTTTTTTCAAGACCGCTCATGTCTACTCCTCTTCCATATTCTTTTTCTTTTTCTTTTCTTATCGCCTGGCGGGTAGAGCTACAAGCGGGCGTTCACCTCTCACCCGTGAAAGACGAGCTGTGCGCCTCCCTACAACACTTCGAGCCAATTCTTCCCCTTTACCAGGATGGTATCAGTGGCCTCGCCACCCCCTCCTCCTCCTGCCCCCTCGCCCTTCCCCTACACCCGTGGCTCCTACCCTTCGCCTTCCCTCCCCCCTCCCCCCCCCCCCGCTTTTCCCTATCTTGCCACCGGAAGTTCATTTTCAGACTTTCATCGACGCGCTGGTGATGCTGGCTAGGCAGGGCGAGGCCTGCCGCCCTCCCCCCTTTACCCATACCCACACCCCCCTTCCCCCCCCCTCCCCTCTTTCTGTACACCCACAAACTCCAGCTGGCCGGGTCGTGATGGCGCTGCTGCGTCGAAACGTTGTTAGTAGTGCATGAAGCCACGCACTGCCACTCTGAGAGCAAGCAATCGCTCTATACTATCTTTCCCCCTACTCCTCCCGACCCTCCCCGCCTACCGACCCCCCCCGCCCCCTATCCCTGGCCCCTTCTCCTCCTCCCTCACGCCCGGAAGCCCTTCTCGCTAATCATGTCACTATCACCCTGCTTCGTCGAAACGTTGTTAATAGTTGATGAACCCACGCCATGCCATTTTGAGAGGTAAGGACCCCCCCCCCCCCTCCCCTACCCCCTCTTCCTCCCCCCCCCCCCCGACCCCGTACCCCCTCCTTCTGCTTACGTCTGCATTATATCGCTGCTGAACGCTTCTGTGTCGAAACCGGCTGCAATAATAGTTGATCAAGCCGTCGCCTGCCACCCTTCGAGCGACGATCGCCTGTCCAGATGGCTGTCCGTACGAAGGAAAATCGTTGACCCTCGAGGTTGTGGCTGTGGAGGGCTACCCTTTCATAGCACCCGCCGCGAGGTTCCTGGAGAGGGTGAGAGGGGCGAGACCCCATAGGATATGACTACTCAAGCATCATACCCGACCCTCTCTCTATGGCCCTAAAGGACTTTGGTCATGCATGATATAATTTCAGCCCCCCCCCCCCCCGTCCTCCGCTGTCTGCCTGGTCGGTGGAAACACGAAAAATACCCGACGTGCTCAGTCCCGGCATTGTGCGGGTGCGAGGGTCTTGGGTTCTAAGGACTTTGGAGCGATCCCTCTATATAGTGGGGCAGGGATTGCGCTTTAGCGTCCAATATGTCCCCTCTATAGCGCGGTACGGTTGAGAGATCCTCAAGTGAACAACTACCGGTTATTCTCGACACCTTGTTTAACGAGTATATTGGTTTTTTAGGACTGACTGTGAACAAATAGCGCGTAGAGGCGTCTTGTCGGATCTTCGCGAGCGAACGCTCTCGAGGTTACGTTTAAGCGGGTGAGACTTGTTGAGCTCCTCGCCTTAGGAGCCCAGAACAATTCCGCTGCATCGCTATCACCGTGGGATGACTCTACGGTCGGTCATGCATGATATGGATACGACCCCCCCCCCCCCCCCGCCGCCGCCGCCGCCGTCGCCGCCGCCACCGCCGCCCCCGTCTGCCCCCCCCCCCCCCCCGGAGACGGCTGTATTTTATTGCGGCGTTCACCCCCAACATGAACCCTCTCAGCCCCACGAAAATGTTACTCAATGGTAGACTACACTTCAGCAGTACACGGTAGCACTTGAGAAAATGGGGAAAAAAGTAGGAGGAGATTTGTTTGGCTCGACGTATTTCCACGAAACCTAAAAATAAAACAACCGTTTTTCAATGCGTTTCTTCAATGCTGAGGTTAGTGTAGGACATGCCCTGCCCACACACCAGACTTTTTGATTGGCCCCTTGACCCGAAATAAGAACACTGTGTCGCATATTGTACTCTCGCCTGTGCGCCTACGCTTCGGCATGTTCACGGTTAACGCGGTGACAACCCCCCCCCCCCCCCCCTTGGTGTCATGTATGTCTCTATTTTTGACGATGTAATGCAATAGGGATGTATATTTCGGGTGGCCTGGAGCGTTTGTTCGGCGACAAATATTGGAGATGGTACTCATTAGTCGTAGTTGTTGTGCAACCATCTACTCAATGCCGGATAGAGCAATCTATCTGATACTACGTACCTGAATGAAATGGCATATTTTTGCATCATGCGTGTTGTAAGCATTGCTCCATGAAGTAGCCCAATCGAGTCTGCGAGCATCTACCGCAAACCATGCCTTGCAACTACAGAGCAATTTCACTCGAAAATGGTGCCAGGTACGCCATCAACGAAAAATAATACCCCTTCTAACCTATACACACGACCTCTAAACTTGAGAGCAAGCCGATGCAACAGCCACGAGCTGGTGCACACGCCAACGCCACGACCAACAATTAATACCAACCGCTACCGGTGCCCGCCTGCACAACCTCTCAGCGACAGATGTTTTTAAGGTAACTGCACTCTTTGTAGACAGTGAGACACTTTTGAGACCCAATCCTCATTTTCGCCAATTCCCCCCCCCGTATAATGTACAATGCACTGGCGTTATCCGATGCCGAAAAAACGCCTCCGGCAAAATGTTTTCCAGCTGAACCATACGACCGTCCTGCCGGTAATACAAGACTACGAATAGACGGACGGAACAGTTAACCTACCGTATTTTAGAACTTTTTCGGAGAACATATTTACCCTGACACAAGCCATTTGTGAGCAGTAAGACGCTTGAAAACTCAATCCCTCGTTTCTCCAACCCCGCCCCCCCTGTTAAGTGTAAAACGTATGTACCGCCGACGACGTTATCCGATGAATAATTGAACGCCTCCATGAAAGGTTTTCCACCTGAACTTTGCCGTTCTGCTGGACGGGACGACCTCAATGCGGCCCGTGCTGGACCAGTGGACGGGGGCGTGGGATGTGGCGAGACTTCTGCGAAAGGTGTGTGCCTGAGCCATCCGAAACAGAATTAGTTATGTCCTATCTAGGTTTTTCCATTTTTCACAGTTCGTGCTACAAAAAATATTGGCTTCCTTTTATTGTTTGTAAGACGTAATCGGCGTTGAAGCGCGTGCTGCACAGCGCGTTGAGTGGAAAACGCGACATTATTATTAACGTCTTGTTTACATGCATGCGCACATAACCAGAAGAGCGTGATATGTAAGATGTGTAGAGTCATCCCACGATGATGGGGGTGAGCAGAAGTTTCTGAAGATTACGACGTGACGAGCTTCAACATCCCACTCGAAACATGACCTCGAAGGCATTCATTCGTTCACGCAACCCAACCGAACAATAATTTTGCTCACGTCCTAGAAAAAGAAACGCATAATAACAAATATCGTATTAACCGATAGCGGCACACTCAAGCAGCTCAGCTGGTCAGAAACGTTTGGCCCACAAACGTGAAAGACTGAGTCTACGATAGCCCCCCCCTCCAAACCCGGGTTATTCTCTAACAGACGTTTCGTGGCCGCTAGACCCGAGGAAGGATGCTCTGAAACGTATATAATTATCCATTCATTTTTTTGTTTGCGAAGAACAATCGAGCGATGACGTGTGGGGGGGGGGGGGGGGTGGCAAAGGGCACCGTATTTCAGGAGGCACGGCCGGACCTGGTTTCAAAACCGGCGTTTTTTTCGAGAAATTTCTTAATCGTTCGGGGGGGATACCGTAGAACGACTCGAAAGTCCTACCGTGAGATGACTGTGCACTCATCTATACTTATGCCACCGTATGCCGCGGCCGCTAGCTCGCTAGCTAGGTCGCTCGCTCGATCGCTTTTTTTTTCCGTTGCCACGGCAGAACCTTTAGCGTCTCTCTTGTGTTCCACGTAGCAGGGCTCGAGGTTAAGCTTTTCACATGACACCGATGGATCCGGAAGCGTGGTGAGCTTATGCTCTTCAGAAAAACACCGATATGTTTGTGGAGCAATCTACGTCAATGAGTGGGATCGTTTCTGAAGGGGTGAACGGGTTACCAATTACTCTATACCTGTCCGCCGGAGGATTGAATAAAGGGAAAAAAAGCGAAAAACAGCACACGGCGCCACCGTGTGTATCGGCCGCTCGCGTCGTTCCGTTGCCACGGCAGCAGAACCACCGTGTCTTTTGTGTCCAACAGAGGACTATATGAGTTAAAATTGACACACGACACAGATATGGTGCGCAAGCGTGGTGAGCCTACATACTCTTTAGCACTGAGTATCGGCCTCTCGCTTGCTCGCTCGCTCGCTCGCGTCGTTCCGTTGCCACGGCAACAGAACCGACGTGTGTCTTGTGTTCTACAGAGGAGTATTTGAGTTTAAATTGACACACGACACAGATGTAGTGCGGAAGCGTGGTGAGCTTATATACTCTTTAGCACTGATCCGATTTTCTGGGGGGGGTCAAACTACTTGGATTTAGAGTAGGATCATTCCCGAAGTGGTGGAAGGGGCTATTGATAGCGTTCTTACTGCCTGTCCACAGCAAGATAACTAGGAACAACAAAATACAGTATCAACGCAAGATAGCGACAAGGCGCAGGTAGATTGAGACCATAGAGCTATACCTACAGCATCTTCTGTTGATTCAAGCGCAAACGTCAAGGAACAGGAACACGGGGGGGGGCTTTGACGGGTCGATCGATTGACTGACGGGTTATTTTCAAGCTTTTCCCATCGTACTCACCTTACGAGTGGCACGCGCGGCTGAACCAAGGCCTTCCACATACTGTACACGTAATGAAGGGTTAAGAATTGACGGGGTCGTTTCACGGGGGCTAGACTCAAGCTCGCCTCGGCGTAGCCGCCTTGGCACGATACGTGCGCGCACGAGCCTCTGTCGTGTAGAACTTGGCGCCCAACCCCTTGCTGTTGTTTACGTACAGTTTGGTGCACGCTAATAGGATGACACGCATGTTTCCAACATACGTTGACCCCCCCACCACAAATCGGTGAAAACCCGACGTGTTCCGTCCCGGTATTGTGGGGATGCGGGGATCAATTATCTGACAGGCTACGACCCTACATGACAACGACTATCTCCCCCCCCCCCCCCCCGTCATCCTCCCCCTTCCTCCCTCTCTACGCCTCCTGTCCCCGCCTGGCTGATGTATCCCCCGGTTCTCGGTCACCCCCTCCCCAAGGTGGTGCAACTCCTAAGAGAACCGGATCCGCGCCTCTTGCCAGACGACTTGCGGAGGAAATCATCAAAATCTCCGATCCATAGTCACAGTAGTAGGAACAGCCTTCTTCCGGAGGGAATTGAAAGCATCAGCAATCAAAGCTCGAGCGGTAGCGCCTGCAACCTGGGAGGCGTTTCTCGAGTAGGAGCGGGGTGTGGTCACAACGACGACGAGAACGACCGCGGCGACGATGACGATGGCCACGGCGATAACGACAACGCCAACGCCAACGGCGGCGACGGCGATGCCGATGATGACGACGATGATGATGATGGCAACGATAACAATCCCCAAGGGCCGAGGGGTGGCAGCCGTCGTCACGCCCGTCACAGAGCTGCGTTCCGCGCACCTGGCGACGGCGGCACCAGCGGCAGTGACGGCGAAGCGGGCGGTCCTGCCGCCCTCGCCACCGCCGCCGAGGCGGGTGACGGCAACCAACGACAAGCCGAAGAGAGGGATGAAGAGCGACGGCGACCGAAAGCGAGAGGGGGTGAGGGCGACGACCTGCGAGAAGTTAGGCGGAGTGCGCTGGTGAGCACGTACGCAATTTACTAGTACACAGTAGACCGCGAATTGACCCCTCTGTTGGTTGGCCTTCCCCGCTCCCTCCCACCCCCTCCTGTAGGCCAACCAAGACCAACAAAGGTTTTGATGCGGCAAAAAAGACCGGTCTCCAATCTAGCCGCTACCATGTTTGCTGGTGAGAAGAGGCCCCGCCCCCCCCCCCCCGCCCCCCGCCCCCCCCACCGACACCGCCTCATCCCTGGCGTGTGTCCTCATGCCCGTACCTGGATACCTTCCCCACCGCGTTGTTCGAGGAAAAAGTGACACCTCCACGGTAGTACATGCCTGTTTCACCATCCATAAAATGAAACCAGGACTGTTTTATTACCCACCTGTTTCACCATTCTTAAAATGAAATCAGGACTGTTTTTTACGCAATGGAGATAGAATCGGGGGTACGCTGGTAGTGCAATAGTAATAATGATCCATTCGAGACTTTCCGACATCGAGCAAAAACAAGAAAAAAAGCGGCGAGGGGCGGTCGAATCAAAGGTCTTTCCGTCGGAAGAGCGCGCGGCTTAACCGGTACACACCATCGTCATGCTGCCGCGCGTCCCCTTTTGGGCCGCACATACGGCGACCAAAACAAAGTAATAAGCGCGGTCTCATCGTGGCGCGAGTAATGCAGCACACCGCAGTGCAAGTCACCCCATGCGCGTGTCTTCCAGAGGTGCGCTGCGTTGGGGTTCGAAAGGAAAACCGTCGTCCGCCTATATCTAGCGTTGATGCATTGATGCATTGATGCATTGGTGCATTGATGGATTGATGGGATTGGTTCTTGTGAAGAATGCTACGGCTCGTCAGTTTTTTCCGTCGATTTTCCCCCTCTAATCCCCCCCCCCAAGCATTGCAGTTCGCACGCACTCCCTATGCCCAAGCAGCCTCTGTAGGTTCGGGCGGGACAGACGCGGCATATTTAATCGTAATTTAAGTTCGAATATTTTTCCTGTTCAAGCCCAAACAATGGAGTTTGTCGTTGCGGTAGGCGAGTTTGTCGTTGCGGTAGGCGTACTGGCCTGGGTGACCTGGCGGGTTCCAAATTACAGTAAACTCAAAATTGCATTTGCAGTGCGAGGAAGGGTTCAGCTTCAATTTCCTCACGAAAAATGGCTAAAAAAAACTGCTTCAATGTGGTGGAGGGTGTGCGAAAAAATCGACTTGTTCGTCAACGCGTGCCATGGTGTCCGTAGGCTTACAATAGTAGCAGCCCTTTGTAACCTCTCTTAAGGACTTGAGAGAGAAAAACGGACCAAAACGAAACTGACCTTTACAGCATCGGCCACTCGAAGCAACGCGAGCTGCTTGGATATTGGTGATACATTCCGTGCCGCGAACTGCAACAGCGACGTAAGGCGCACGACTTGACCCCATTCGAACTGCTGCGCACAGACGGAGACTGACTGCTTGTGAATAGCGTTGCGCTTGTCGTCATGTCTTGGGTCGCTAAACCCGGGTCCCAAACTGGTTAGCGAGCAACATTTCTGGCTCACTAGGTGCTCCACGACTGAGGACGTTTGTCCACGTCGTTTGCTTCGACGACAGAAAAAAACGCTACGACGTCTTGGAGCAGTGTGGAATCAATACACTTGAGCCATTTTGTTGGGATACCGTTTTTGGCGTTTTGGTAGTGCGATGCGAATGTTCTTTGCACACCTGCAAGAGGCTACCGGGGAATAAATAGTCATCGTGTTGTTGCCCCTTCTTTTTTTTGTCGAAAAAATGGTCTGTTTGGGATTGAGGTGTGATATGATATGATATGATATGATATGATATGATATGATATGATATGATATGATATGATATGATATGGTATGATATAATATGATATGGTATGATAGGATATGATAGGATATGCTATGATACGATATGATACTCTATTATACCATATGATATTGTATGATGCGATATGACATGCTATGATATATGGAGTCCCTGAAGCGAAGAAGCGTGAAAAAAAAAGTTTGTGGTGCACGAGGCCTGCTAGGATATACCAGGTATATATTATAAAAGAAAATACACTCCAACTGTAAGATCGAATATTTTGTCGAAACTCATCTTTGCAAGCTGTGTGTGGTACTCCGACCGCGCGTATTACGGGCTGTGTGTCTTCAATAAGGATATAGGTCGGCGACCCCCCTTACAACTACAGTGTAGCTATCAGGGTCAACAGGGTGATGTTAGTAAGTCTGTGCGCGGAAACTATAAAACCCTATAGACTACGTACTACTGCTGTGTAGATATTTTTCGGGTAACGCATTTTCTCATTTACGGGACTCTTCAACCCACTATTAATAGACTACTCACGTACAATCTTTTTTTGTGCGACATACTGAATGAAGTATGCTTTAATACCTACCGGGTACTGTTTTGGACATACATGGGACTTTTTCGTCATCCACGCACTTCCCTTTTTTTTTCCCAACTCTTTGTGTTCGACGAATAATATTTGGAGCTCTTCAAGTGATCGCCCCCAGAAAACATAAGGTGCGCGTCTACCGTAGGGAAACTATCTTCTGGAAGACGAGACTCTCCTTGATCCAAGATCGTCCGACTATCATCCGTGTTTTTCCTTCTTCTGAGATACTTTAGGCCATGGGAATCTTCACCGAGTGGTCTTTCAGTTTTCGCCATAAATCATGTTTCCGGTGGAGATACAGTGCTGCTCAGGTGACTACGATCTACCGCGAATAGCATTTGACTGTCGCGCATGCGCGCGACTTTCGGCTACACACTCAAGGGTTCGGCGTTGTCCCCTGCTGATTGTACCACGGTTCGCGCCTTGTCGTTCTGTTTGGCTGGCCGTATGTTTGCCGAGATATACAGGTGTCGGCTGCAATAGCGAGACTGTGGTATGACGATCGACCCTTGTACGAGCAGACGGTTCGAAGGATGACGCAAGACCAGCGTACGCCGTCGTGATGTTGTCGGTGTTGTTGTTGTTATTATTGGTGCTGCTGCTGCCGCTGGGTGTTGGTGTTGCTGGCGCTGGTGTTGGTAGCGTTGGCGGTGCTGCTGATGCAGGTACTGTTGCATGGTTGCTCAAATTTTCAGTAGTAGATGCGATAATTATCAGCAAATGAACGGGCAGTCGGGGCGTGGCAGTTGCCGGTCTCGGTTCATGGTAGAGGCTTACATGGCGTGGGCGGCGTTTTCCTGGAGAGTCTTGAACGTAAAGGGGGCGGTATCAGGCGCAATGGTGAATATACGAAGCAGCGGTAGTGGCAGTAGTAATGGTATCACGGCGCAGTGGGAGCAGTGTATTAAATACTAATAATAGTCTAGCAGTGATAGCGGTAGTACAGTAGTCGCAGTAGCATTAGTAGCAGTAGCAGTAGCAGTAGCAGTAGTAGTAATCGCAGTAGTAGTGGTAGTAGTAGTAGCAGTAGCAGCAGCAGTAGCAGTAGTATTAATAGTAGTAGTAGTATAGTAGTAGCAGTAGTAGTAGTAGTAGTAGTAGCAGTAGTAGTAGTAGTAGTAGTAGTAGTAGTAGTAGTAGTAGTAGCAGTAGTAGTAGTAGCGGTATTATAGCACTATTGACGTTAACAGTACACTCGATACGTACCGGTACATAAGCGTATTGCTCTTTGCTACGTCATTTGACGCCTCTTGATTTCTCCGCCGCGTCCCGGATACACGGGTTCCCTTTTCCAACCCCCCCCCCTGGCTCGCAGGTCTATCATACCAACGCAGACGTCTGTCCGTTTTATAAAACAAAAACAGCAACACTATAGAATAGAATGTGAACACATTTTTTGCAACACTAGTCATCTCCCTATAGAATGTGAACACATTGTTTTTCAAGGAAAGCTCCGTGAGTAAAAAATATTTGACCAAGAAGTGTTAACCCGTTTGTCGCACGCGCCATTGAGCTGCGGGAAATTAGCATGCCTCTGCCCTGGCATCTGAAGTGCGAGGGGGGGAGGAGATAAAAGCTTGGCGCAGGAGCCGAGCCGCGCCGCCCTCATCGCCAGATTTCCCGTCTCTTCGTCTGCCTCTGCTTAAACCTGTTCACATTTTATTTTGTCTTGCCATTTGTTCTGCCTTTGTTGTCTCTCGGCCGCCCCATCTCCCTTTCTGACTCGGTGTGACTCTCTTCTCTCTCTGTCTGTCTCTCTTCACCCCTGACCACGTCCGCTCTCACTCGGCGTACGTATCTTTTTCTCAATCTTTATTTCTCTCAGTACGCATCTCTCTCTTCTGCCGCAAACACGAGCCAACCAACCCGCATCATATCATACACCAGCGCCGGACTCGACGCTTGCTTC
The DNA here is from genome assembly GCA_012845835.1 of Undaria pinnatifida. NCBI lineage: Eukaryota > Phaeophyceae > Laminariales > Alariaceae > Undaria > Undaria pinnatifida. Next base: position 23,304,176 of record JABAKD010000025.1, read on the forward strand.
ACTTCACCCCCCTCCCCACCCTCAACGCCCATTACCACATGCAACGCCCATCTCCACTCCCAATCGCTATCCACCTTCTCAACGGCTATCTCAACGGCGCGGTGGCGCCACCTTTCCAAAAACAATCAAGCGACCGAAAAAAAGAAACAACGCCGCTGGATTTTGAAATAGTTTTGATAGCATACAAACCAAGCAGGCACAAAAAAGAGAAACATCGCCGCTGGATTTAAAATAGTTTTGATAAAATGAAACCAAGCAATCACAAAAAAAACATCGCCGCCGGCTCCGATCCCTGCCGCTACCGCCACCAACGCCACTGCCACCACCACGGTACATCACCCTTGGGAAAACTATGGACGGAACAAAACACAACCACCACCACCACAACCTCCCCCCCATTGCAGCCATATCAACATGGCACTCTTTCGGCTCGACATTGTATACACGGTCAATATACCCCCACACACACCTGAAACGACTGCACTCCCTCCTTCAAACGAGTACCCTCCCTTCGTTGAATCCGTTACAGCAATAGCATTATAGCACCATTTAGACTCAACCATGTATACATCAAGCTATGACCCCCTCCCCCCCCCCCCCCCCTGTCCCGCGTAGAGAAGAGCCATCGCGGTGTTTGAACAGCTGGAAGAGCGATACCGTGCCCCTACGATGGAACCAACCTGACATGCAAATCGCTCTTGTCGAGAAATAGCGTGATTGATCACCATGCCCGCCCGTCAATGCGGTCCGTCATACACCCGTGGCGGGCCTTCGGCTAACCCGCTTCTTCTTATTTTTTGTTTAGTAATCCTGTTCGCAACCACCCCTCCCATCTGCTTCGTTTTCCGTAAGGTATACTCGAGTAAATGCAATAAACCCTTCATTCGTGCAACATATCATGTTCGATAAAACATTCCTCAAGTTTTCTACCCGTAAACGTACCCTGCTAAGCTATTGTTTTCGTTTCGTAAAATTTCGTCCTCAAAAAAAAAAAAGAGCTATACCCAGCCCACACCACACTATTAGTTCCAAAATACCTCGCGCTATATTTCGCGTAAACCAGCGTAAACGACACACGGCGCACGTCCCACAACCAACCGATTGATAGCTCTGTTGCACCGACGGCGGCGGCGGCGGTATGTAAAACATGCCCCTCTCCTCCTCAAAACTCTCCGCACACACATGGAACACTATTTCAATGCCACGGCACACGAGCCCCCGACTTCATATTACAACAGGCCGCGAGCAACATTTTGATAGCGGCACAGAGCCGACAACTTTGGGCAGTGATGTCCGCCTCATGCCAAGGAAAACAAGCAAACAAGCAAGAAAGCAAGCAAGCAAGCGAGTAAAATAACCAAAGGCAAGCAGCAACGAAAGAAACAGGAAAGCGGCAAGTAAGCACCGGGTGAGATACACCCTCATCGCCGCCGCCCCCCGCCCCCCCCTTTTCTCGCCCGACCCTACCTACACCCCTCACCCCCCCCCCCCTTCCTACGCACGCCGAACCGAGACTACAAACGTTCCGACGTGTACCGGCAATTCCCCCTCCTCCCTACGCACGCCGAACCGACAACAAACGTTCCGACGTGTAACGGCAAAAACGCGTTTTCGGACAGGCAATCGACCAAGGCCACGTTATTGTAGTACCGCATCCCTATCTTCCTACTTTCACTACCGTGTCCTCCACCAATCGTACGAGTGACGCCGCATGCACCTCACGGACGAAAACAGTCGAGGAGATTTTCTATGCGCAGCGCAGCTTTTACCATTCCACTGCGACTTCATCATCGAAAATTTCGAATGTTACAGCACGAAACCTCAGGGTGGCAAAGGAACAGGGGGTTCACTTGCCGCGCGAGGGACCCCTAGCCACCGCTGAAAAGGCGTCAAAACGCGAAATCTCCCTATCGTAGCCTTGATCATTCACGGAGGACCATCCTAGCCCCCGGACGGTTCAGGTGCAACAAATAAAAACTTCAACCAAGCATGACCCCAAAGGCTGAAAAAAACCAGCAAAGCAGAAAACCGTCGCAAAACCGAAGAAAAACACCAACCTAAAACAAAAATATGAAACGGAAACAGAGCGGCACGAAGCGGGACCCAAGTGGGAGCCAATCGGGGAGCCCCCCCCCCCCCCCCCCCCTCCCCTTCTCCGCCCCGCCACCGCACCGTTCTCAGCTTCGGTCTCGACCGACCAACATGGAGTGGTGGTTCATTTATAGTGCCGCTACGTGCCAGCCGGAAATACCGCTTTGTAGCGGCAGCCGGCACTACGCTACCTACTGCCACTAGTGGTTGTTCCCACATGTGCCGCACAAATTCACACGCGCTATAGCGGGCAACCGGCAGTATAGGGGGAGATCACTGCTGTACATAAATTTGTCTCACGGTACATCCAAGCCCTTGGTCTCCAAAGACGGGCGTGCAGCTCAAATGGGGTTAAACCCTTGAAACAATAGACTATCGGTCTCCGAGACACCTCGCATCAGCGTAGGATAATGTTTACAGTATACATATTCTCCAAGATACCTCGCATGCTATACTTGGAATCAGTGTACAGAACTACAAACAGCAGCAGTAGAACAAACGCCGAAAGTGCCAACACGACCATACGAAAAAGAAGAAAAGCCACACACACTAACGAGCAAGCAAGCAACCACGCAGGCAACCACGCAAGCAAGCAAAGCCAGTGACACAACAGCAGCAAACAAGCAGCCAATTAGCAGCTAAATGCCACCCGCCAGCTATAATACCGGTCGCCAGCTATAATACCAGCCGCCAGCCAGCGGCCAATAGGTCGCGAGCCCGCAACACACTAGTCGCCAGCCAGCAGCCGAAATACCACCCGCTAGCCAGTAGCAAACAAGCCGCCACCTAGCAGCCAAACGCCAACCGTCTGCTGCAGTAGCAACCAACGCCAGCCGCCAGGTACCAGGCAAACGTCAACCTAACGCCCGCCACAACACCAGCCAAAACGCCGGCTGAAACGCCGGCAAAAAAAACATCCAAAGTGCCAGCCCAGAAAACCCGTCAAAATGCCAGCAAAAAAACATCCCAAAGCGTCAGCCCAGAAAACCCACCAAAACGCCAGCCAAGATTCCAGCCATAGCGCTAGCCAACACCGCTGGTCAAAAACGCCAGCCTGCTGTCTACGACTCTTTCTTCTTCTCCCCCCCTTTCAAGCGTCGTTGCCGCCGGCCTTCTTGAGACCGCCGCGCCCAGCCCATCATCCTGGGTGGTCAAAACGTCAAAACGTAAAGGTATGCGATGTGGCGGAAAAAAAAATAACATGGGGCGGAGGAAACGCAAGGAGGTAAGGGGACGGAGTGTGGATGGATGGGGGTTGGGGGATGGAGGGAGGGGGGGGGTTGAGCGCAACCGGTCAATCAGAGGAGGGTGCCGATAAAACACAACCAAAAACACCAATGAAAACAGTAACTTCTCCCGTCGCTTTTCTCATGCCGACCTTCTTCGCCGCTGCTGACGGGGGTGGGTGGTTTGGGTCGGACACCCGCCCAAAAGGCGCAGAGCGTCGCCAAAATCTGCCACACCTTTGAACCGCGGGGCGTCGTCATCCACCAGACAGTCAACGAAACAAAAATATACCGCAACCACCCCAAGTTCAAGAGGAGAACCGCTGCATGTATAAAAACCCAACGCGCTGCCGATTCGGGGGCAAAAGCAGCAAACCAACACCCTCGCCCCCACTCCCCGCCCCCGCACGGAGCCTTCCCCTGTAATCAGCCTCTCACCACTCCATTTCCTCAAGCGACAAGTCGTTGCTAGGCCTGCGTAGCATCCGCAAAACGTCCTCCCTCCCGCTGCCCACTTCATCGGCTACTTCTTGCCCTTCCACCCCGGCCGCCCCCGTCGCGAGCGGTGACCTTAGATGTAGCGCTGATTGCTTCAGCGAGGGCGAGGGTGGGCTTGGCCGGGACTCGGGCAGGACAGATCGGGGATCTTCGTTTTCGGGAGCTTGGTGTGTTGTGGTGCTGGTGTTGGTGTTGGTGGGGTCGGTGTTGGTGGGGTTGGAGTTGGGGCTGGGGTTGGTGGGGTTGGTGTTGGTGTTGGCGTCGGTGTCGGTGTTGGTGTTGGTGTTGGCGTTGGCGTTCGTGTTGGGGGTGTAGGCGGCGGCGGCAAGCAAAACGCCAGGTAGAGGGTCTTTTGCGCGTGAGACCCAGGACAGGTACCGCACCTGTTGTGCGATGGTCACAATTAGAGTGATGCCGTTAGTGGCGCTGTTGTTAGCGATGCTACCATATATCCTGTTCGGCGTTTGCACAAATTTGACACCGAAACAGTAAACAAACACAACACAACAGCAGCAGCAGTACTCGTCGAGTGACACACGACGGCGACAGCAACAGCATCAACAACAACAGCAACAACAGCAACAACAACCATAGCAACAGCAGCAGCAATAACAACAACAACAACAACAACAACGACAACAACAACGACAACAACGACAACGACAACAACAACAACAACAACAGCAACAACAGCAACAACAACCATAGCAACAGCAGCAGCAATAACAACAACAACAACAACAACAACGACAACAACAACGACAACAACAACAACAACAACAACAACAACAACAACAACAACAACAACAACAACAACAACAACAACAACAACAACAACAACAACAACAACAACAACAACAACACCAACAACACCAACAACAACAACAACAACACCCACAACAAAAACAACAACAACAACAACAACAACAACAACAACAACAACAACACCATCAACAGCAGCAACAGCAACAACAACACATGAGTACGTACCATCTGGGAGGTGGTGAGGACCTCGGTAATCTTGTCCACCTTGGCTTGAACGCTCTCCTGAAGCACCTCTGTGGAAACCCTCAGGTCCGAAGCCACACGCTTCAGTCGTCGGAGGCGGGTCATCTCCGCCGAGGTACCGGGTGCCGCGGCGGCGTTTTGCTGCACGTTTCGAATCTGCGAATTTTAGCAATTTTTGTTTGCAGTTATATAGCTGGCTGGTAACTTGTAACTATAAGGCCAATAGTTGGCTGATACCATGCGCCGATGTTATGCAGCACGCATAAACAGATCAAACACAGATAGAAAACTTCAGCAGGACAAAAAGCATACCGTGGACTCTTGGGCTACCAAGGTAGATAGTCTTGCCTCATTCCATGAGCCAGAGTTAGCAGAGAAATACCTGACCCTCCCCCCTCATCGCACCCACCGCAACATAAACCCGGGCCTTCGTCTCCCACACAAACTGAACTACTTCAGCCTACTCTACCCCCCCCCCCCCCCCCCCCGCGCGCTCCTTCCTACCCGCCGCCAGTTCCCGCTCCCTCTCTCGCACACTGCCACTTTCCCTGTACGCACTTCAGTCCACTCTACCCCCCCTGCCCCCCATCCTTCACCTCTCCCCAACTCCTCCCCCCCCCTCTCTCGCACACCTGCGCTTCCTGCAAGTCCGAGAGCTTCAACTCTCGGCAGAGCGATCGCCACAGCTCGAAGCCCCTTGGCGCAGATGCCGGCGGCGGCGTCCCTTGCAGGGTACCGGCAGCACTACACGGCGAGACCCCGCCACCGCCACCACCATTACCACCACCACCACCACCACCACCACCACCACCACCACCACCACCACCACCACCACCACCACCACCCTCATTGAGAAAGTGTACCAAAGCTTCTGGCGACTGTTGGAGGCCTGCACGGGGGGGGCTGTTGAAAGTCGCCCCGCTGCGAGGGCTGCTGTCGTTGCTGTCGCTGTTGCTGTTGCTTCCCGACCGTCGACCGGGAGAGTGCTGAACTTCGAAGAAACTTTTCTCCTGAAGGCAGGGCAAGGAGGAAAATATTGCACGGGATTCGGATGCGTTTTGTAAGCGATTTGTACGCACGAAGAGAGAAGGAGGAGCCAGTATGACACGATATTCAGATGTAAGTGTTCGCGTCTTCGTGGTTACGGGCGGGGATGGGAGGGGGCGGGCGGGGGGCCGAGGGGAGGGACGGTGGGGGAAGGGCGGGAGGGAGCGAGGGGGGGGGGGGTGACACTCTGCTCCTGGCCACGAGGATGAGAAGGACAAGAGGGAGGAGAAGGAGGCGTTGCTACATGATATTCAGATAAGTTGGTTTTCCATAGGGACAGAGGGCGGCAGCGGGGGGGGGGGTTGAACTTGGAAGAAGCTTCGTTCATGACGACGACGACGAGGAGGAGGAAGAAGAGAAGGTGGTATTGCACGACATTCGGGTAAGTAGGCGTTTCATAGCTAGGGCGGAGGGGGAAGAAGAGGAGGAGGGGGGCAGGGGAGACGATCGTTGAACTTGGAATAAACTCTGCCCCTGATCACGACGATGAGGAGGAGGAGGCGCATCACGTTTTAGTCCGGTAGCGGTGCATCACGTGTTTTTTGTGGAGCTCCTCACATTGTACCTCAGACAAAAAAAACGTTTTTGAGCAAACTGAAAGTGCAATCCGATGAGAAAAATCCGTGGTCCAGGTATGCAAAACAATCATTTCGCACAAAAAGAATGAGAAATTCGACGATTTTCGGCGGTTTTGGGGTAAGGAGAACCCTGTCCACCAGAAACATTTATGGGACCAAAAAATACTACCTCTGTCGTAGCACGAACGAATTGCACGATACTCGAACAACTTGGGGTTTTCATATTTGCGGAGGGCGGGCGGGCGGGGGGGGGCGGCGAGTGTCAAACTGGGCAAAACCTCTGCTCCTGGCTACGACGTGGAGGAGGAGGAGGCGGCAGTATTGCACGACATTCAGACAACTTTGCGTTTTCATAGGGGGGGGAAATGGGGTAGGAGAGGCGGTGGGAGGGGCGGACGGTGGTGAGCCGGGACGGAGGCGGGGGAAGAAGGGAGTGGGAGGAGGGGGCGTACACATACTGTTGCTTGCCTTACGTCCTTTGACCATTGACTCTGCATTCCCTTCGAGACGGAGCACAAGAGAGTGGGAGGGGGGGGGGCAAGGGGGTGGGAGGGCTGAGAGGGAGGGGGGGGGGGGGGGGGCGTACTCATTTGTTGCTTGCCTTAGTCATTTGATCATTGACCACGCATCCTTTCCGAGACAGAGCACCGTTCCTACGCCTAATAGATACACCTCACCTCCAACATTTTGGGCGCTCATTACGCTTCTTCCATATAATACATAGAATATGTTTGCTTATCCTATCCCCGTCCTGTTTCGCCGTCTGCGGCCACCATCTATCTCCTAGGATAGCGATCATTTTCTCGCTTCTCTCTACCCTACCAAACTCTTCCGTGTCACATCTCCTTTAACGCACCCCGTTCTTCCTTTTATATTTCACATTCCCCTACTATGTGAGCCCTACTCTATCGTTGTGCCACACGGGCACGTATGTGTAGCCACGTCCTCCTCCTCCCGACTACTGGTATACCTCTTTCTCCTTTCTGGCAGGTCCAGGTCCCCTACACGAAATCGCAGTTTCAGTTTTCCGCTTTTCGCGTAGTCCATTGGGCCGTGCAGATACGTTTTCATTCCAACACCTTCCCACAACCCGTATATTTCCAAGTGTTTCTCCCCTTTCACCTTATTTAGTAGCGCTTGCCTTTCCCTTTCTTCTATTCTTTCTTTTGCTTCTATCTTGTACCCGCCAAACTTCTCTATAGACAGTATAGTACCTCTTCTTGGTCCCCCCCTAAATCCTTCCATATTTTTTCGTCTACGTTATCCCATCTTAATCCAGCTCGGCCTTTTGTTATCTTCTCTCACACAGCCCAAGCAACTACGGCTGGCAACCTCTTTTCTGGCATATTCTTTACTTTATATTGCCATTTCAACCTCCTCGCGTCTCTACTTGTTTTACGACAAACAGCGCGCGGTACATTCCCAGTTCTGCTCTTAGTACTGTATTACTCGTCGTGCTGATGCGTCCTAGTATATTTTCAGCTGCTGTCATCTGCACTGTTTCCAGTTGTTTCACGAACTTCGCGTTCCCTTCCCGTACTTCTCCTGCACACTCTAACTTCGGTACAATCACGTTCATCTTAATACATGTTTTAATCTTAGTGTCAAAGGTGCGTGTCTGTTAGGATCGTATCTATCTTGCCTACTTGTCATTTACCGTTTCCTATTACTTTCGCTCTGTGTGCATTCCAAGAGCATTCCTTTGAGATCTCTACGCCAAGTTACGCATATTGGTCTACGATCGGTAGTTCATCTTCTCCCCACTTCCATTTTAGATTTACCGCATTCACCGTATCTTCGTTACATACAACTACTGCGCATTTTTTCACGGCTGGGAGCGGGCGGGGGGGGGGGGGGGGGGGGGAGTTGGCATTTTTTCAGCTTCAGATACACGCCCCAGCTTAACTCGTGGGAGGTGTCATCCTCAGCGGCCTTCCTCTCGGCCGAGCCGTGGTACAAGGTGTCAACCCTTCTCCTCCCCGGAATATCTCTTCATTTTTAACGCAGGTAAGGGTCAGCTTTCCCACTGCACGCGAATTATGGCGGGCGAAAACAACGCAAATAACGTGTCACTTATATTTTTTTAAATGCGTCAATCTTCCCCACCCTCCCCACCAATCTCTTCCTTCGGACCAAAAAAAAAGGAAAACTGAACCCGCGCGCCTGTCTTTATCAATACAAAACATTTCGAGGTATACTTGTTTATTAATGAGAAATTTTGTATCTTCACTCTTTTACCAATGCAAGCATGATACACACATATTCCAAGTGCTTTTCTCCTCTCCCCCCTACGCATGGGTGCAATTCCAAAACGGTTCACAAAACAATTTTCTTGGGAATGTATGTCCGCCTGCTCGCCTATACCTGCGACATCACAAACTGTCGCGTCAGGACACCAGCGTGCGCCGGCACCAGCAGCCGCTCCAACCTCTCCAGCTGCCACCTGGACACCGCTCTCCTCTCCACAGAGTTCGCCCCGACCTTCGTCCACAGCTGGCTCAGCAGTGTCGTCAGCGCAGCCTCTGCGGCGGGCGGCAAGCCGCCGTCACCACCCCCATTCCTTCCGCCAACTCCACCTCCAGCCCCGGCTATGCCTCCGATCCCAAACCCGCCAAAACCAGCACCAGCACCGCTAACACCAGCCCCAGCAGCAGCAGCAGCAGCAGCAGCAGCAGCGGTAGACCCGACGTTCCACTGGGGTAAAGCGCCACGGCCACTGGGAGGAGAGGCCCAACTAGCCCACCCGCCGCCCCCGCCGCCGCCGCCGCCCCCGCCGCCGCCGCCGCCGGCGAAGCCTGCCGCGGCCACGCCTGGGATTGGAAGAGATAAGTACGCCGCTCCGGCTCCCGCCCCCGCCCCCGCTCCCCCGCCAGAAAATGCGCAGGCGGGACCGGACAGAGAGTTAAGCTTCGACTCTAGCTCGGCCAGACACTGCTCGTGCCCGTTGCGCACGGCAGTGTACGGGAAGAGAGGACGAGGGGAAGAGAGGCGGAGGAAGGAGGGGGGGGGGGGAGGATTGTGCAGGAGTTTGTACGTGTGAGTGAGCAAAACCGCGAGAAAATGGCATGATAATTGGCCGCGACGGAAGAGGGCGTGGGTGGGGCAGGGAAGCCGGGGGGGGGGGGGGGGGGGGGAGGGGGCAGGGTTAACGTTAATTTTTGCGGCAGGTCGCGCGTATATGTATGTGCGAGAGAGAGAGCGAAAGCCGAGCCCTAGTATCAACAGTAAGCCAGCTCACAGCGCTGGCAATCGGCATTCGCGACAGAGCGCAAAGGGGTGTGAGCCCGTAAACAGAAACTGCCATACCAGTTTACGTATCGGTAACAACGGCATTGTCAGCATCCGGCAATGCGTCCGAGTAGAAATAACAATATTGGGGAAGATGAACAGGACAGGACCATGCCTGGGCGGAGATCAAATGCGCGGAGCTAAGAGAAACGGACCTTGCGTTTTTCTTTCCTCAGCCCGCGCGCAGCGTTTCCCACCCGCGCCACTTTCTCGCCCTCAATCGTCACGTTCAGCTCTTCTATCTGTACGATGCAGTATGCAGTGCACCACACAACGCCGGGGAGGGGAGAGGGGGTGTTGGGAGGGGAGGGGAGGGGACGCGAGCGGAGACGAGGGGCGCGGCGGAGGCGAGGGGCGAAGGTGTTGAGCGAACGAACGACTCACGAGAGGTTCCCGTCGAGGCAGCAGCTACGACCAAGAGATAACAAACCTTCGTTCATGTATTGAAAGGGTGATACGTCGAAGCACATTACTGTTGGTGTGGCGAGACGTGCCGATTTGACCGCTCGAGTTCTCTTCGTCTAGGGGTGCTCATACATGGGGGTACCCACGGGAAAAGGTGCTACACCAGTAGCCCGCCAGTAGGGCGGTGGCGCGCCAGAGCAACATGACTGCGGTATTGGGGGAAGCCGCCATATTCTTTCCAGGCAACGGGTGCAAACTCCCGACAGGCGCCAAACGATTTTGATCGCCTCATACTTATGTATGGGTGCCGCCTGACCCAGACCGCCTTATTGGGGGACCCGCTTAGATAGCGCGAACCTGCAGGGCGGCCCTTTTGAGCAAAGGTGCCAGGAGACGGCTAGTCAGGGAAAACAAACACACAACGGTCAAGGGTGTCAAACCTATTGTTCCACACTAAAACCTAGTGGTTTGGCGTCAAGTCAACGGGAACCATTGGAAAATTGCCGTCGGTCAAGGGGTCAAAGTGGCGTCTCCTGACATATTTCTACAATAAAACCTTGTAGCTTGGCGTCAAAGTCAAGGTAATTAATTGGAAAATTTCCGTCGGTCAAAGGGTCAAAGTGGCGTCTCCTCACATATTTATACACTAAAACCTAGTAGTTTGGCGTCGAGGTCAAAGTACTTGTAATCCATTGGAAAATAGCCGTCGGTCAAGGGGTCAAAGTGGCGTCTCCTGACATATTTCCACACTAAAACCTAGTAGTTTGGCGTCAAAGTCAAGGTAATTGATTGGAAAATAGCCGTCGGTCAAGGGGTCAAAGTGGCGTCTCCTCACATATTTCCACACTAAAACCTAGTAATTTAGCGTCAAGTCAAGGTAATCCATTGGAAAATAGCCGTCGGTCAATGGGTCAAAATGGCGTCTCCTGGCATCTTCCCACGCTAAAACCAAATAGTTTGGCGTCAAGTCAAGGTAATCCATTGGAAAGCAGCCGTCGGTCAAGGAGTCAAAAAGCCGTCTACCGACATATTTCCACGCTAAAACCTAGTAGTTTGGCGTCAAGTCAAGATATCCATTGGAAAAAAAGCCGTCGGTCAATGAGTCAAAACGGCGTCTCCTGACATCTTCCCACACTAAAACCAAGTAGTTTGGCGTCAGTCAAGGTAAATTACCGGAAATTTGCCGTCGGTCAAGGGCTGAAAGCGGACGCTCCTTACACCCTAGCTTTCGAGTTGCCTCAAACGCCCCCCGCCCAACCGCGCACACAAGTTAAGGACAGTTACAACATGCATTTCGACGGAATCCTCCATCTCATAGCTGGGGCGTCTTTCGCAACACGTGTTGACAAAAGTCTCCTGCTGCAGGACATTCTTCGCGACAGCTCATAGTCTAGCAACAGCTCGTCGTCTAGCGACAGCTCGTAGTCTAGCGACAGCTCATAGTCTAGAGCATACCATCTTAAAAAAACAACCTACCAGGTATAATATTTAGGGGGCACCTGAAGTCTGTACAAGTAGCAGCACACGGCCTTGTCCTTTCCTCGCGGACTCCGTCAACCGAGTTTGGGTACAAACCCTTCTGCCTGGTATCGCCCCGTTTAGACCTTGTTGAAAATGTTGCTGATCTATAACATCATTCAAGCGTGGCTTATATTCTATAGCATAATCCCAATGTTGCTTACATTTAACATCGTCCAAAAGGTTGCTATATATTTGACATACTCCAAACGTTGCTTATATTTAACATAATCCAGAACGTCGCTTATATTTATACACCAGTCTCATACAGACTACACATTAGACTTAGTTTGGGCTGGTCTGTGTTACCTGCCCGGTTACTTGGGCGGTGGCTAGTGGCTAACTATCTTTTCTTCAGTCTTCAACTGGAAACCCTTTTTTTTCACAAATTTACTCGGAGTTAGTATATTATAGGGAGGGATTCGGGGGCTCTAAAGGGGTGAAGCTGGACCCCTGGTGTCGTGTAGCTCGTGGGAACACCCATGTTCGTTCTCCCTTCCAGTAGCCTATACGATACGTCTGATTGTTACATTATCGTCTACGATCAAAGTACGGAAATCGGGGGGATATCTCGACACATGAGTTTTGAAGTGGTCAACCACATTTTCACCAAAAAGAAAGCGTCGGGTTGTTTCCGGGGACAGAGTGTATGGGTAGGGTTGGGGGTTGGGCAGGGATAGGGATTAGGGTCTAAAGTAGTGCTTTGGGCAGTTCTTGGTATTTCCCTTGTCAGCATACTGGTAGAACGCGCGGGGCAAACCAAAATTACCCGATTTCCATACTTTGTATCCTATATAATAATCCATAATTGCGATAAAAGGCGGCTCCCCCCTTCTCAATTGGGCATGTACAAAAAAAAAAAAAAAACTTCTACGGGGCAAACGCGCAAGACCCCACACTTCCGTAATTCCAAGTGCAGTAGGTGTGGTCAGTCCGCCCCCCCCCCAAAACAGGCGGCCTGAATAACGCGACAGCCCGATATAAGTCGGTACCAAAAACGCCTGGCGCGACTTTGGGGGGATTGGTTGCACTTGCGCTCATAAACCTGAAATGAATGAGGCGGCTTTCCCCCAACAACGAGGCCTGAGACAAGGCGACACCCCGACATTAGGCAGTAAAAAAAAAACAAAAACGCTTGGCGCGACTGCTTGGGGGATTGACTGCCGTGCTTGCACGCTCAAAACCCCGAAACAAATAACGCCCCCCCCGTCCCCCCCCCCCCCCCGTCCTCCCCCCAATAAGGCTACTTGACATCGCTCTGGCACACGGCTCACCCGCCTTACCCTAAGAACCCCTACCGTCCGTTACAGTCGTTGCCGTTCTTTACCGTTCCTTACAGTCCTTGCCGTCCTTACCGTCCTTTATTTCCCAGAAACATCGACATGGGAGCAGTTTCAAAAATGCCTTCAAAAAAAAAACTAGCAGGGCGTGCGCAACCTCGGAAGGATCACGAGGTGCTTCAAGATCTCGCCGGGCCGAGAGCCGGGTTGACCCATATCACGGTTATTTTGGACATATCACGGGTCGGGTCGAATCGGGCCGGGTCAGGAGAGTTTTCAAAATCTCACGGGTCGGGGTCGAGCCACCCCGATCCAATCCGACCCATCAGGTTTCTTTTCGGAAATACCACGAGTCGGATCGGGTCGAGTCGGGTCAGGAGGTATTCAGAATCTCACGGGACGCGGTCGAGTCACCCTGTCCCGATCCGACCCGCGGGAACCGATTCGATCCGTGAAAAAAAAGCCCCGCAAAAAGTCGTAGTCGATACCAGCTATCCAGGTATCAGGTGTAGAATACGGCTGTTTCGGGCGTCCGCCTGCCTCTCCTACGGCAACACGAGCCTTTCTGCTATTGACGGGGGCTTCCAAAAAAAACATTTTTACCCTGCTGCTACAAAATATTTGGGGCATGCAAGAGGTGAGTGAGTCTGTGGCTGTGTCTGTGTCTCTTGTGTGTGTGTGTTTTTCATCTTCCCGTGGATGGAGAAAAAATGAAGCTTTAGCTCGCCACACTTGCACGAATCTTGATGCATGCCGGGTGTCAACTTAAATCGAAGTTGAGTATCGGCCACTCAACCTGTCGAACTCACGGTGGATGTATTTGAAATGACTATATACATGCATGATCTATGGATACACATACAAAGTATTCTGGGTACCTGCATCTCTAGCAGCACGAGCTTCTCCTTCTTCTTTCGACGCGATTCCTTCGCGCTCTCGCGGTTTCGCGCCAGACGCAGCCGACGAACTTCATCCTTGCGGACTTCCTCGTCTTCGTCCTGCCCCCGCCACCCGCCCCACGCAAACATAGCCGAGCAAAACAACAAGGAAACAAGAAAACAAGAACACGATAAGTCAATATTGCGATAAATAAACGACATATCATGCGAAAGCAAGAAAACAGGCAGCACCAAGGAAAGACAAGAAAACAAGAAAACATGACTAGCCAAACAAGAAGACAAAAACGGCGAGCACGCAAAAGGCAAAAAAAAACACAAAACAATAAAATAAGGTCAGCAAAACAAGAAGACAAAAAGAGGGCAAACATGCGAGAGAACGGCGCAACAAAAAAGAGAACCCGCGGCAGGCACACGAGGAAAAAAAACAACAGAAATAAGCTGCACGGACCCAAAAATGCGCCCTTCTTCGCGCCCCTCCCCGTCGTCGTCCTGCACCCAAACAGTCGCCGGAGGCAAACATGGTCAAAGAAGAACCCCCCCTCCAAGAAAAACTGAAAGCAACAGAGCAAAACAAAAACAAAAGAAGAGAAAGCAACAAAATAACTCAAGACCGAAAGAAAGCTACCGTAGAAAAACACACCAAACGGGAAGACGACAAGATGGTTGCATGAAAACCAAGAGCTTAGTCCTGGCGGCCCTTCTCGTCCCCGTTTTTCCTCCGACAACCGCTCAAGGCAAACGATACGCACGGAGGGACAAAAATCAAGAATGCCAGAAAGCAAGAAAAGTAATAGTAGAAGCAACAAGAAAAACAAGAAGGGAAACATCAACACAAAAAAGAAGGAAGACAGAGGGGGGGGGGGGGGGGGGGGGGGGGGGGGTACCCAGTTTGTGCATGGCCGTAGTCGTATAACCATAGACCCTCGCACCCCTACTATGCCGGGCCGGAGCACGTCCGGTTTTCACCGACCAGGCAGACATTGCTTGCACCAAGCGCGAAGCGCCGTAAGGTGTTCGGCGAGTCGCATCAAGGGTGACTGAACTGCATCCTTCCAAGAGCGGCTCGTAAGACGGACTTCGGCACCTTGAGCCTACATTCTTGATGATGGATGACAGCGCCAATGAGTTACCTTGATTTCTGGTGTGGCCAATCCAGAGACAGCAATGCATATTACTACGTAACTGCCTCGTGGGTGCCCTACCATTTTCACACTACGTGATGCGATCATTCCCCTTGTGCGGAGTTAGGGTTCTCCACTCCGCACAATATGATCTACCGTAACTCGATAACCATCGTGGTGACCGCCAAAAAAAACAAAGCAAAACGGTACCCTGGCTGTCTAGCTCAAGCAGTGATTGGCATTTGTTACAGCGTCGTGGTCAACCAACGTCAACCCTTATGTACATATAATGTTTTACAGCGTTGGGGCCAACCGAGGCCAACTAATATAGATATATATATACACATTTTTTATAATATACATTGAGGGGGGGGGGGGGAGGAAGCGCGAAGCCTGAAAACGAAAAAAAGAGAAAGAGTACAAGCTCCCTATTGGGCTTCAACTCTGGGGGACAAGACTATACTAAAAACCAAACAAAACAAATTACCCACCAGCCACCCCCCGCGAATAACCTAGCAAGTAGCACCGTCCAGCCCGCAAAATTTAATAACTTAGTCTACACGAAAGCGCGACATAGCAAGAAAAAAACGGCCAAGGAAAAAAAGAAGACGGAAAGAAGGCAGCACATCAACGAAAAGTCAACGAAATGATAAAACACCGCAAAAATAAAAACGAATGCAATCCAACAAAGAAGTCGTTAAGACTACAAACCAATACCCCAATACATCAAAAACATCAATACATCAAAACCCAGTTTCCCCTTCAAAAAAAATCGGCTCGGACGTTCATCCCCGGGGAATGCGCTTACATCTCGCAATACATACGGGAAACGCCTACCTACGATACTCGAGGCAACCGCCGAAAGGGCAAAAAAACAACACCACACTTACTCCCCCCCGGGCACCCTGCAGCAACGGCAAGGATGCTGTCTCCACACCAGCAGCCCGCAGCAGAAGCTCGTTCGGTCCGCTCTTTCTCCGGCCGCGGTCCGGCCGAGGGCTTCCTGCAGATCAATATATATATATACATACACGTAGCAGGGATGGTCTAAATGTTTTAGAATATAAATACGTACAGGTATTTACAGATTTTCAGCATTTGGAGCTACGCATGCGTAACTTTGGCCGCAGTCGGCGACGAACCGCCCCCCCCAGTCGTTAGGGGATGAGTCCAAGGCCAACCCTGTTCAGGGTTTCCGCGATCATATTTCGTCATCAAGATGCAAACGTAGAATGTTGCGGGTATAGACAACAGCAGTCCCAACATATTTAAAATCCCCCAAAACGAAACAAACCATATCATCGACACCATTTAGTTGCTTTTTTCTCTCAGTTGCGTACGGTTGGCTGATTGGCGTTGACACGGAACCTTACCCGTAACCACGTAACAACCATCTATGGTATCAACAGTCAAACAACATCGATTCCGTTCTAGTATGGAGAAGCGTCTGGCGTGTGTGGGGGAGGGGAGGGGAGGGGAGGGGAGGGGAGGGGAGGGGAGGGGAGGAGAGGGGAGGGGAGGGGAGGGGGGGGGAGGGGAGGGGAGGGGAGGGGAGGGGAGGGGAGGGGAGGGGAGGGGAGGGGAGGGGAGGGGAGGGGAGGGGAGGGGAGGGGAGGGGAGGGGAGGGGAGGGGAGGGGAGGGGAGGGGAGGGGAGGGGAGGGGAGGGGAGGGGAGGGGAGGGGAGGGGAGGGGAGGGGAGGGGGGGGGGGGGAGCGGAGGGGAGGGGAGGGGGGGGGGTGAGCGGAGGGGGAAGAGGGGAGGAGGGGAGGGGAGGGGAAGGGAGTGAGGGGGGGGCACGACCAGACGAAGTGCTGCTAAATGTCGACTGCGGTGGTGCTGCACTCCGAAGGAGTATGGCTGCTGCTGCTTCTCTCACGTGCAACGCACTACGAAAAATGGCAGGCTGGGGAAGAGAGCGCCCGCCCGCCCGCCCGCCCGCCCGTGGCTTTGGCAAGCTGTCAAATAGTTGCAGCATTCACTTCGCGGCAGGATGAAAGCTGCAATACAACGCCAGTGCATTGACAACATCACCTACTCTCCCTGACTCTTGGACGCGTCGATACAGCCATAAAAAACATGGGAAAATAACATAAGATCGCAAAATAAAAAAAAATCGAAAATGGAAAGAAACAATAAAACGCCCCCCCCCAAAAAACGAAAAAAAAACTAAAAGTAGAAAAAGCGACGTAAAAAATACTAAACACTTCGGACCATTCATTTGTTCAGGAGCACACAGCGATAACAAAGAAAAACCAGGTTTCGCGTGCGTCCGTGCGATAGGCAGACACTTGATACACACGCGCTTTCAATCAACCAGCCAACCAACGCCAACGCCTCACCTCCCACCCCCTCCACTGTTGCCTTCGCGTCGCCACCGTCGGCTGCAGCCAGCGCCGCCGTCACCGCCGCGGAGTTCCAGGCGTGCTCCCCTCCCCTCCCACGGCCGCCACGGCCAGCACCGGCAACCCTGTTGGGCCCACGGTACCCCCGCTCCCGCTCCAACAGCCTGACCCTTCCGTCGAACGCCTCCCCTTCACGAGCTCCGTCGGCCGAAACGTCGGGGTTTCCAACAACAGTGGCCACCACGGTTTGCTTTAGCGGCGCGGCATCGGCCTCCTCCGAATATGTCCTAACTTGGCCCCGCTGCCTCTGCCGCGCCTCCTTCGCCGCCGCCGCCGCTGCCGACACCGACGTTTCTTCTTTTCCCGCTTCAATGGGAAAAAAGGACGACATTCCGGTCGGTAGAACCGGCGCCGGCGGTGCCGCGGTCGGAAGCAGTGACAGTGCCGACGCGGAAGATGACGACGGCATGCCCTCGCCCGCCATGGCCGCTGCTGGCGTCGTCGGCGCTGAGTGGAACATGCTACCACCGCCCGCCAGCGCCGCCGCCCTCATCTCGTGGCCTCTTGCCACCGCGGCCGCCACCGCTGCCTTAGCCGCCGCATCCGCCGCAGCCTCCACCGCCGTCGCATCTAAGCCCTCCCGCTGAATCGCGCCGGTACCTTCTTCTGCGCCCAGGTCCAGCACCATGGCGGTACCTTTTTCCAGTACCATGGCGGTACCTGTTTCCAGTACCATGCCAGTACCTTCGTCCACTCCCTGGTCCAGTACCATGGCGGTGCCTTCTTCCATGCCCTGGTCCGTTGCCATGGCAGTACTTTCTCCCGCGCCCTGGTCCCGTACCGCGCCCGTACTTTCTCCCATGTCGTTGTCGTTATCGTTGTCGTTGTCGTTGTCGTAGCCTAGACCGGGGCCGTACCCGTGGCGGTACCCATGGAGGTAATCGTCATCACCATCATCATCGTAATCACGGCTAGGGTTGGGGTTGGCAGTAGGTGGGAAGCCGGCGTGGGGGTCGGGATTGGGGTTGGGGTTGGGCTCGAGGACGCCCATCCACGGTGGAGGCGGAAGTTGATCCCCAAACATAACCGGAGACGAGCGTGCGTTCGACGACGCCTCCGCAAGCTGCGGCACCAGCATCTGCTCCACAGGATTGAGATCACCGCCACTGTTGCGTGCGACGAGCGACGAAACGACCAAGTCGGGCCAGAGAGAAGCAATGAAAGCAAGCGAAAACGGGGTAACGACTGTAGCAGGCAACATTCCGCGCACTATTGCGCTTAGGCTTGTACCCCTTCCGCTCATGAATCCCCTAACCTTCATATGTTTTTTTTGCTCTATACGATAAGGAGGAAAACCAAATAAGATACCTGGTATACTATATAGGTGTCGGTCGCCCCGGTGGCGTATCAGGTTGTCCTCGAGCCTGTATAGGTCAGTTTCATGAGTTCGAGCCCCGCCGAGTGCATGCTCGTATAAAATCGTTGGGACATTTTCTCGTGCACAAGTTGACTTGCGAAAAGCGCGAGAGCGTGAGTTAGCAACACTCGATGAAAAATCGACGAGCAACGGGACTGCTGAACCCTATGCGGGAAAAAAAATCGAAGGCAAGAACAGGGGGGGGGGGGGGAGGGGACGACACCTGTGACCACGGCTTGTCCAGAAGCTGGAAAGTAAAAGTGTGAGAAGAAAAAAAAAAAATGTAAATATATATAGGTGGCGTATCAGGTCATTTCTCGAGCCTGGTATAGGTCAGTTTCGTGAGTTCGAGTCCCCCCGAGTGCATACTCGTATAAATCGTAGTTTTTTTTTTTTTTGTGCACAGATTGACTTGCGGAAAGCGCGAGAGCGTAAGTTCGCAACACTTGATGAAAAATCGATGAGCAGAGGGATTGCTGAACCCTATGCGCGACAAAAATTAGAGGCAAGAATCCGGGGGGAGAAGGGACGGCACCTGTGACCACGGCTTGCTGGAAAGTGGAAGTATTGAAAAAAAAAACAACAGGTAAACCTACTCACGTCGAAGTGTACATATTTTTTGTGTGTTCCCCCAGTTAAGCTCGGTGTGCTATCAACAGGGAAAAAAAAGCCCAACAACGAGTATATCTGCTGTAAAAAACGCCCCAATAAGCGGAGAAAAAAAAAATGGTTTATAGCAGAATAAGCAATGGATACAAGCAACCCTAGTGGTACCGTCCCTTTGCCTGCTCGAACCCAAACGCCGTGGTTTTAACAAAACCACACCCGTCGGGGATGTTTGTTTAATGGAACATGAAAAAAAAAAAGAAAAAAGAAAAAAAAAATCTCGTATGGCCGAAACTAACAAGTGGCAGTATCAAAGCAACTACATGACTACCATCGACAAACAAAATGGCTCTTCAAGGGCTGGCTCGTCGGTACTACTTGCCCCGGCTGCAAGGGCGGCGGCTAGTTGCCTCCATGTTCAATTCTTACACGAGTTTGCCCCCCCACCCCTTTTCGAAATTCCGACACCGTCCCGAGGTTTCGAGCCCACCACATCCCGAAAGGGCAGCTTGTATACCGTCTACTTTGGATGGAGGCTACGTCCGGCAGGGGGATACCTCCAGTTGTGCACTACCGGCTTTCCGTCAGTCGCGCGAGTGACTCCGTACCTCACTCACTAAAACGCGCTAGGTGATGTGTCTGATGTGTCTGATGTGTCTGTCGCGGCGTTGCAAAACCATCGCATTCGGGGTGCATACGAAGAAAACGAAAACCTCACGAGAAGCCTATGGCCGCAGGGAACAGAAGGGGGTCACTCGCGGCGAGTGAGTGACCCCAAGCCGACAGCAACAAAAAAAAGAGGTCCCTAAAGAGGGAACCCACCCCCTTACCGCACTCGTAGCTTTGGTCTTTCGTGCCGGTACAAAACTTCCTCGTTCCTACCAGCACAAAACGTACCGGTGTATGACCCACAGGTGCCACTTGATGTAGCAACACACGAAAATATTACGTAGCTACGCCCTCATGGGTTCGAAGTGTACATAATACCAGGTGCGTGCTTCGAAGTACTTCGAAGCATACGGTTACCGAGTGTTGTTAATCCAAACTCATTCTTCAGGAGACGGTGTTTGAACCGCTTTGCGTCCAGATTTTCGCAGGAAACATACCCATGAGGGAATATCGCCAATCTTAAGAATGACGACTCATCAACCACGGACAAGTCCAAACCCAAGCCCACCCCCAGGCAGAAATCCGACCAAAGTCCCCGTTACCTTCGCCCCTCGCGACGACACCGAGCCTTTCCTCTCCTGGCCGAAAGAAGCGGCTCGGTTCGTCGAACGGAGGTAGAGAACGCGATACCCGCTACGATGGAGCCCTCCCTCCTCAACGTTCTGACGTTCCCGATTTGAGGAGAAAACGTCCATACCAAACCCCCCCAAAAAATCCTGACTATGAACCGCGGCAAAAAACCATCAGGGCAGGGCAAACCCGACCCAACGAGCAGCAGTGCCATGGTCTAGGTATTCAAAAAAAGAATGGTATCGTATAAAAAGTCGAATGGCATTGAGTAGGTTCTGAGTTGAAGAGGCCGCCGTCGGTCGGAAATACTTCCCCCGAACAATTTCTACGACCTCTCCTATTGTAGGCCGCCTCGGGCAAGACAAATAACGGAGCACGTCGTATATAGCAGTGGAAAAAACAAACAAACAAAAAAACGAGTGGTGTCATTTGGCAAGCTTGAAACATGAAAAAAAAGAGCGAGTGAACACAGCACCGCGTCAGGCTCATTTTTTCTCACTCCTGATCCGGCTGTCTAGAGAATTCTTCAGCCCCCCCCCCCCCCCCCCCCGAATATGCGACTCGCCGAACAACTCATGGCGCTTCGCATTTAGTGCAAGCGATGTCTGCTTGGTCGGTGGAAACTGGACGCGTTCCGTCCCGGTATTGTAGAGATAGGAAGGTTTTCTTCGTACGGTTTCAAGACGACGGCCATGCACTATATGATAACCCCCCCTCCCATTCCCATTCTCCCAACCCCACATGCACAGCAAGTGACCACACCAGAAAAACAAATGATTTATAAATTTATCATCATCATTCGAAGCCCTCTTCCGATATGCAAGGACGCACGCAGAAGGTGCGGAAGCCCGCCTCACAAGGGGTTCTTAGCAGGACGCAGCTCACCCTTCACGCGACTCGCCGAACACTTCACGGCGCTTTGTTTGCGCTTGGTGCGCGCGATGTGTCTGCCCGCTCGGTGACAACCCGGCGTGCTCCGTCCCGGTATAGTAGGGATGCGAGGGTCAATCGTCTTAGGACTACGGCTATGCCTGAAACGAGTGCCCCTCCCCCCATCCGCGTGTACGCCTCCTGAGAAACTCACCTGCTGTCGGGCAGGGTGCCAGGCGGTTGCGGCGAGGCACCGTTGGAGGCGTCTCCCTCACCCTCTCCCTCTCCCTCTCCCTGGTCCGGCGCTTCCGGTGACGAGAAATAGTTCATCAGATCGGCGTCATCCAGCTGAGACCAACGGGGAACAAATTTTGCGCGGTTTTGCAGGAAAAGGGGGGCAAGCGCGTAGCAAAACTCATGAGAAGCGAGCAAAAGCACCAAAAACAAATTTCAAGCCAAGGTCGATAGACACACAGCACTAGCACGGGTCCCCCTACCATTAATAAGTTGAGCCTAACGGCTCCTCAATTTCTTATTTCCCCATAAATCTCAGCCGGAGTTTCTTGTTATAAAGGTCGCGTTCTACACCAACCTCAGTGTGACGGCTCCTGCATTTCTTATTTCCCGTGAATCTCAGCCTGACTTGCGCATTATATAGCGTGCGTTCTACACTTTGCTTCAGTGCCACGGCTCCCGCATCATTTACTATTTTCCCGTAAATGCCAGCCTGGGTTTCTTTTTGTATAGGGTGCGCTCGACACTAACTTCAGTGTAACGGCTCCCGCATGTCGTATTTTTCCGAAAATGCCAGCCTGGGTTTCTTGTTGTATAGTGGTGCGTTCTACAGTATCATAGTAATTTTCTGTGTAACGGCTCCTCAAATTGTTGTTTTCCCGATAATCTCAGCCTATGTATCTTACTATTAATATCTGTCCTGTATCTCCTGTAGTAAAATAGAGCGAGCGCGTAGAGGCTGCGTTGTTTGTGAAAGGACACTGCTGTGCTGCTGCTGCTGCTACTGCTGCTGCTGCGGGGCATCGGCGCCAACCACCAGAGTATATTTACACGTTGAATGTGGAGTGCTGACTACTTGAATACAGACTCCAGGACCGAGGTGGCGAAGCCTTAAGGTGGCGAAACCATGAGCAAAGTTCTGTTCTACGCTATGCTTGTGCTTGCATGACACCCGGGTATCAGGTACACGCTTACCCGGTATCATATTCTGCTGCTAGCCTACAGCAGTACACAGAATACTGCACTGGCCCAACACATGCCCGGGAACAGACACTGACTGGCGACGTGCTGCTGCTAATGTCGGCGGTTCAAACGATAAGCCTGCCAAGACAGGACTTTCACCTCCTGAGCACTTGACAGGCAGCCAATTTGACTGAGGCTAACGCTACAACAAAACTACTGCTGCCTGCTGCATGGTTGTACGTACGGCACATCTTGGTGTGGAACACTCGGCCGACCGGTGTACTTTCGCCCTCTGCTTGACATGCCTTTGTCGCTTGTGACATCTTTGATCATGGCAGTCTTTTATAAAAAAAATATTTCAAGGACGTCAGCCGTGAGTTCGACGAATTTCGGGTCAACACTCATCTTTGCAAGCCGCGTTGTTGGTACTTGTAATATGTATAGCAAACCCCCACATCTATGCGACCAAAAGCTGTTTAAAACCCTTTCAAACCAACCCCCCCTCCCCCCCCCCCCCCACCCCCCCACCCCCTCTAACACTCCGCCCTCCCCTCACCGGTTGTACGACTCACAGGATATAATAAAAATGAAAATACACTCCAGCTGTGAGATCGAAGATTTTGTCGAAACTCATCTTTGCAAGCTGTGTGTGATACTCCGATCGCGCGTATTACGGGTTGTGTGTCCTCATTAAGGATATAGGT
Source organism: Undaria pinnatifida (assembly GCA_012845835.1). Classification (NCBI taxonomy): domain Eukaryota; class Phaeophyceae; order Laminariales; family Alariaceae; genus Undaria; species Undaria pinnatifida. The sequence goes on from JABAKD010000025.1 coordinate 23,327,511, forward strand.
CGGCGACTCCCCTTGCAACTACAGTGTAGCTATCAGGGTCAACAGGATGATTTTAGTCAGTCTGTGCGCGGAAACTATAAAACCCGTTATAGAGGGGGACAAAATCTGACAGCTGTGGAAGGAAATGCGCAAGTTTATGGAGTGAATCCTGCAAGTCGAATAACCGGTGAGGGGAGGGCGGAGTTTCTAAGGACGTGGGGGCCTGGGTTTGATCAAGAGGGAGCGGGGGGGGCGGGGGGGGGCGGCGGGGCAGCTCAATCTGTGCGTGGAAACTATAAACCCTTTAAGGGGATAAATCGGACGGTTTCGGAAAGAGTGCACCAGTTTATCATGTATACTTCGAAGTATCCTGTAAGTCGTACAACCAGTGAGGAAAGGGCGAGCGTTCGAGGGGGTGGGGGTGGGGGGGGGCGAAAGGGTTTTTTAAACAACATTTTAGGTCGCACAGATGTAGGGATTTGCTCTATACCCATGGTGCTAGGTCTAGGCGATGGTGCGGGTGGTGGGGAAGGAGGAGGCGTTGGGGGGAGGGGGGGGGGGGGGTGAATCGCAGCAGCGGCAGGACGGCTCTAGAAAGATAATGAGGTGATATCAAGTGCTTGGAAGTGTTTATTACTCTGGCGGATTTCGATACTAGGTGGGGCGTTTGAACAAGATGGAGCGGGAAATAGAAGAGAAAAATAAAATAAAAGGGGCGGGGGGGGGGGGGGGGGGGGGGGGAAGGGTTGTCAAGAGGTTTAGGTCACATACAGTATAAAATTTTATTGCACTCTAATGGCGGGTTTTGGTATACATCGGGAGTATGAAGAAAGTAGTAGTAGTAGTAGTGATCTATAGAAAGTAGTAGTAGTAGTATAGTGATCTAATAGGTATCATGTAAAAGTCCAACCCTAAAAAAAAAAAAGAAAAAAAAAAAGACGGGAGTATGTGAGACTTGAACCCACGCTTCCAAATTGATACGGCTGTCACCCTAACATGTTACATGTAAAAACTCCCACCCTGAAAAAAAATAAACAAACGGGAGTCTGTGAGGCTCGATCCCACCGCTGACAGGGACAGCTTACGCCATACCTACAATGGGACCCGAAGGGTGCGCCAGCTAGCGTTGGGCTGCGAAAGAAACTGAGTTAAATCGACACACGACGCGTATGAAAATACGTGGAAGTGTGGTGAGCTAAAGCTTTATTTTTCCCCATCCGCCGAAAGATGATACAAGAAAAAAAACAAAAAACAAAAAAAAACGGGAGTCTGTGAGGCTCGAGCCCACTGCTGTTTCAAATCGGAAAGCTATCACCCTGACACTTTAACTACAGACATCTTGTACACGCGAACAAAAAATATGTTTTTATAAACGACCCTATTTTCCGCTTTCTCAATATTTCGGTTCACTTATAGCACGAAAGATTTCTGTCTACAACAGCAGTAGTAGCTGATCGCACTATTAATAAATATTAATCAAGGGTGGTCATGGGGCTGGTCATGGGGCCGCAGGCCCCATGACCACGGGATGGGACGGGTTTGCTCGCCGCAGGCGGCACTTTTTTTTGGTCCCATTGTGTGCGTTATGGGATCCCGCGGTCAGAATATTACGGTTCCACCTTAAAAGGGATGAGATGGGCCCACTCGGGTTGTATGTGGGATGGGGATGGGACGGGAAGCTGGGACGCCCTTCATCAATGGAGACCGCACGGGAATCCACAAAAACCGAGATGGGATGGGATGGGATGAGACTAATGTGTCACACGGGGGGGGGGACGCCGCTGGGACTGTGTCATTGGCAATGTGGGATTGTACGTGAGATCCAGTACGGGACCACACGTCCCCAACAACAAACTCCGCAAGAGAAGCAAACCATGTACGGTAATTATTTGCAGGTTGTTGTCGTATTCTGTATCCTCCAAGGATGACGGGCTGCACCAAACAAAATGCGCAATGCCCCCAAACCTAGCCACCCAACCCCAAACCCAACACAAGCAAGTAGACGAGAAATGAGAACTGGAGAAACTAAGTTTTGAAAACGCAAACCCATAGATTGTAGTGTAACGAAAAATGAAACATAAATCAAGTAAACACCGACGAAGTCTCCCTGCAGACCAAGCTTCTCATGTCGATATTTCTACGAAATTGAAATAGGAGAAACATTCGCGAGACCGGCCGCAGCGTCCTTGGCGTTCACTGCTGCTTCTCAGCTCGATTTTCGCTCATCCTTCAACGCATCCGGATTCCCCAACACCTTGCCTAGCCCGGGGATAAGTTGCTTGTTGAGCCTAAGGAAAAGAGTCTTCTCAACCTTGCCTGGTGATGATTTCGCACGAAGGTCGCTCACGATAAGCTTGAGGGCGGAAAAATTCCTTTCTGCTTGGCAACTGGTGGCATCAACACCAAGGTACAACCAAGGTACAACACCGGAGATTCGAATATATATACGTATATATTATGAAGTACTCCGTACAGCAGTATATGATATCCCCCGAAGATTCTAATGTACTTTCAAAGACTCTTTTGTGTGTCCTGAACGCTGCAGAACTTTCTATTTGTGGAAGGAGTATGCTCTATTTGGATGTGTAAGTCTCGCGCCAAGGTTCCCATGGCACGGGAGTAGCTGCGTTGACAGCGGGGTTGGGACGGGAGTAGCTGTGCCAATGTTGGGGTGGGAAGCAGGTGGGACGGGAGCGAAGATCTATCGGTTATGTGGGAGCAAGTGGGGTAGGAATTCGCGATGGGATGGAATGGGATGGGATGGGCAGCACAAATATCACTGTGGGATTGCCGTCCCATCCCATCCCATCCCATCCCCGTCCCACATGCCCGTCCCATTCAATCCCATGACCACCCTTGCAATCAATCTTCAACAAGGAAGGCGGTCCTTCAGGAGAAGGAAGCATATTCTTAATCTTCGTACATGTCTTTGTTCAAGTGAACAGCGAAAAATACCGCAAAACACCGGAACATCGGCCCAGACCCATCATGCTAGCATAGCTTATAGCATATTTGGCTTTTTTTCGCATAAGTAAAAGCATAAGTGGCGGGGAGCATTCTTTAAGCATATTATGCCTTAAAAAAAGCGTATACACGTTAGCGACGAGCATACCTTCCTCTTTTTTCAGCATATCGGCTGCAAATTAGGGCACAAGGGGTACCTAAGATATTTCCACAGCGCCTAGCGGGTTGCAGTTATGCACAATGTCGACTACTTTGACTTCGTATAAGATTACCAGATGACGCAATTATATACGTACCCCAATACCTAAAATAAGGAGAGTAGTTTTGTTTAAACGAGCAACGAAACCGCACAGCACACAGCACACAGCACACAGCACAAAGCACACAACACACAGAAATACCTCAAGACCATACGAGTACATACATAAAAAAAGGACAACAAGGGGAAAATCCCTGCTTGGTACAACGTAGCCGAAGACGTGGCCTTGATCCAACCCTCTTCTGCTTTCTTCGCAGAACGGGTGTTTTCCATCTTCGCAGCTGCCTTGACGACCGGCAGCAGAACTGCTACCTCGACCGCATTTCGGCGGCAACTCTTCTCAATTACAATAGGGCATCGGGACGCCGAGGGCTAAGAGGCACCTCCTCCGAGTAATCCATCATGGTAGTATGGTAGAGGGGCTGGGGCTGTCTGCTTTCTTGTGCTTTTTCGCCATCTCCTCCTGACTGACGTCGCGCTGCTGTTCGCTGCATGCTGCTTGGTTAGGCGAGTGACATTTCCTCATCTTTTTTCCAAACTGGCAGGAGAGGGAGGTTACTTTTTGCGCGACGAATGATAGTGCTGTATCCTGGAAGGCGGTGCGAGTCGACGGTCGACAGTCTTCGGGAGCGATAATACGAAGGATGGACTTCAGTTAGAAATAAGGCACGTTGCATCATCACATTGTCATGATCGGAGTACTCAGCACCACGTTCAAGCACATTTTCAGACATGTTGAAGCGCACACCATTGATTTGTTTTTGCCTACAGTTTTCGAGGCGGACGAGTCGTACTCGATCGACAACGGCTTTCGAAAGTACCTGGTACGTTGTCAAGCGCATGCAGCGGACACCTGGGGAACAGCAGGTTGGATACACAACACAACATGACCAGAAAAGCTTCGACAGAGTTTGTAACACAAAAAAGAAGGCTGGCCGTCGAGTATACCTTGCTATTTCAAGCATAAATGGCTGCTATGAAACGGAGCAAATAAGTGGGGAATAACAACAGAAAAAAAGCATAGCATATTTGCCCTTTATTTGGACCTGAGCCTACCGGAACATCAGCTTTTGGTTTGTCACACCGAAATGGACTCAAATATAAGAATCATATATATATACAACTTGAATGAAATAGTATTTTAAAAATTACGACCATGGTGGCAACGGGGATCGGAACTCAGAACGAGGCTGGAGGTTCGCCGAGAAGCAGCATGCAGCAGCAGATAGTTGCTACAAGATATAACATGCCACTTCGACAACAGCGTGTGATTCAATACACCACACACTCACCGCAACTCCGTCGTCACCTCCAGCACCACCACCACCAGCAGTAAGGGCCGAAAGATAATCTCCGAGAGACAGAGCATCGTAGATGTCAGAAGTATCCCCGTCGCCGTCTACGTCCATCCTGCAAGCTGGGATCCTCCTTGCTCCCAGGTTGCCTCCTTATTTTAAGCGATCTCAGAAACGACCCTCATGCCTCCACTGCTGCCAGGAGAGAGGGCTTTCCTTCCTCTTGGTTAGTACTTCCACGTGCTGAGTTCGTGCTTTGGGTGTCGCGAGTGCAAGGGTTGCTTCTTGTCTAAGTTTTGAATCATGTTCATTTTTTGCATTTTTTTCGGCAACGTTGCCGAACTTGCCGAATTGGAGTTGTGTAATGTTTGGCTTTTATGTAGTGGGATAAAGGGGGCGACGGTAACGATCCGTCCCTTTGATTCAATTTATTCAATTGGTGCCAATAATTGGCAGTTGGGTGCCCGGTTCCGCATGCCCGATCTTTCCGGTCATGTCGCTCATATACTCCCTTCTCCGGGATATACTCACTTTTTTGCTTGGGTTCAACACGATATCTTCTGCTGTCGTCGTTTTTTTCCCATGGGAAGAATGTTGTTGTTGTTGTTGTTGTTTTTGTTGTTGTTGTTGTTGTTGTTGTTGTTGTTGTTATTGTGCAACAACAGTTGTTGTTGTTGTACAACAGTTGTTGTTGTTGTACAACAGTTGTTGTTGTTGTACAACAGTTGCTGCTGCTGTTGTTGTTGTCACATTAACTCGCATAATCAAGTCCGTGGTCACAAGACTGGCTCCAGTCACTCTAGAGCTGAGGAATACCCCAGGGAAAAACACGAACAACCCAAGGTGGTACACGCATATATGTTAAGGAATTAGTGGGGTATTAGTCCGTTTGACCACTTTCACAGGTTAACCAATAGCTTACCCAAACTAAGCCTTATAACACTCTCCCCCCCTGAAACGGCGGGATAGAAGGTCGGCCGTATATACGGGCGGACCTGTCATTTATCCAAGCCGTTTCATTTCCTGGGTAAACCGGGGAGAGTATTTTTCAAGTTCGCCATGGGAAAATCTGAAAAAGTTTATTATGGTGGATGTGGGGATCGAACCCACGACCCAAAAACCCATGGTCTGTCGACGACGCCATTTGTTAAGGTATTAGTGGGGTATTGGTCCGTTTGACCACTTGCAAAAGGTTAACCAATAGCTTACCCAAACTAAGCCTTATAACATATATCACAGCTGACGCAATTCATGCCTCAACCAAAAACATATAAAAGTGAAATCGGGAGTCAGTCTACGATGTGCCAGGTCCACACCGGTGCAGGCGTCTCATTACTCACGCCTCGAGAAACCGACTATACTGCTTGCCACCCAAGAAAGACTACCACGTATATTTTACACGTAGTGAATAGTATCTATCGCTACGCATACGCACGACAGGCGCAAGTCAATTGGGGAAAAGGAACAAAGAAAGGAAAAAGAAGATAAAGGAAAGGGAAGAAAAGAGAAGAAAGCGAAACAAAAAAACGATAAAGAAAAGGAAAGGAAGGCAAAGAAACAGACAAGAAGAGCAAGAAAAGACAGACAAGAAGAGGAAGCAAGGAAAGGAAAAGAGAAGAAAAGCAATAAAAATGTCATACTAGCAGACCCTAGGAACTGGCTAAAGACGGCATTGGGCTTATAGAGGGTATCGAGTGCATTATCAATGGCACTGGGGAGAGAACGCGACATGACGAAGAAGTCGGGGGCGGTCTTATGCTATCTTGTGGCGGCCATTAGAAGGCCCACAACTTTCGAGACGATGATGTCCAAACCCAGACTTCAGTCTCTTGGGCATGACGCCCCCCCCCCTCCCCCCCCCCGCCCCTTCCCCGCTTTCCCCCTCCCCCTTCCCCCCCCCCCCCACCCCCCTTCCCCCTTCCCCCGGCCGCTTAGAGATGCCGACGGTGGATGGCGCTGCCGCAGCCTTCGCGCGTCGCTCTGCAGCTTTGCGTCTCTCCGTTTCATGCCAATTCCGCATGAACAACTCGGCTCCCTCCTCTACTCGTCGAAACCATCTGCAAGCCTTCTGAACAGTCTTTCACCATCCTTCGAATTTCATTCCAAAGACCGACGTATCCTCCTTCAGGTGATCCATCCAGTCTTTCTCTAGCCCCCCTGAGTAGCCCTTACCCCCAACAAACTCCCCAAACATCACCCCCTGTGTCAGACGCTCCTCCCCCATACGTGCTACGAATCCCGCAAACAAGATCCTCCGTGTAGCCCCACTATCGCCTCTATGCTCTCGGAAGCTGTCTTGGCAAGCGCGTCGGCGTACGATAGGGTGTGGTCGTCGCGCTTCCGTTTCCGCCATCCAAGGCATCGGAGGAGAATGGAGCGGTGAACCCGTCGTAGCCTGTCATAGTCAGGCTTCCTCGGGATCCACGTCATGCAACTGTAAAGCAGTGTCTCGACCACCTCAGCTTTCAGCAACCGCACCTTCAACAGTAAGCGCACACCCGGGCGATCATAGATTTCCATCTTGTACCGCTGGAAGCATGCCCAGGCCCTCTGAAGACGCTGCGTTATTTCAATGCTAAGGTCTCTGTCTGCGGTGATAGCCCTGCTCAAGTACACAAACTTGATTGTTTGTTTGTATACCTGGCCGGCTGCATTGATTGTGAAGGACACCTTCCCCCCTCCCTTGGTTTCCAGGCACATTATTTTTGTTTTCGCCTTGGATACCGTGAGCCCGAACGACGAGCACGCAGTCACGATCACCGTCATCATTCTCTCCATCCCTTCTGATGATCGCGATACGATGCCCGCATCGTCCGCGTACAGCATACCCTACAATCTCTGCACCTCCTCCCCCTCCTTCCCCCTCCGTTCGTCGACTTTGCCTGTGCGTGAATTGCCCTTCTTCTCGCCTTCCTCTTTTCGTTGGAGCTGCACCATGTTGTCCGTGATGGCTGCATCAGGGCGAGGAAGCGTTTCTCGGCCACACGCGTTACCGCCGTGAAAAACATGTTGAACAGCAGTGACGCGAGCACGCATCCTTGCCTGAAAACCAGTACCTCCATTACTGTACAAGGGCCCCGCTTCGCAGGCGGCTGACGCACCCTGCAATGATTGCGCAAAGTAGAATGGTGCAACAAAATATGAACGGGGCAAAAAGAAGAGGTTCGTGATTTGGTGCAACTAGCGATTTGATAAATACCAAGAGCTATACAATTCTGCAGAGCCGATTGCCCTATACTCTTGCGCTGGCGATGTCGCCTTCTGATAGGCGGTACGGGTACCCGGTGTCATTTGCGAGGAACAACATGAAGAGCTTGTTAGCAGTTTAAATCCAATGCCAAGTACACCGAGATCCCGGATGCATTAGGAGGAAGGGTCGGGGATCGATCTGCAATCGACCCCCCCCCCCCCCTCTATGCATTCGCCGAAAGATGTGTACATATGTCCGCCCTCGATTTTCTGTCCGCCCGTCGACCTCCTGTGTATAATTCTGCAACGAATTGTTTCGTAACGGGTACCGCATTTTTCGAGGTAAACTTGGTAACATAATGCTTTAACGTGTGGGTTGGTGCCAGCACCTGGTGGTACTGAGTTGCCCGACAAAAGGCTTCCCATATCAACAGCCTATGTTAAGGTAGTAGTGGGGTACTAGTAGTCCGTCTGACCACTAGCAAAAGGTTAACCAATAGCTTACCCAAACTAAGCCGTCTATCACTCTCCCCCCCTGAAACGGCGGGATACCAGATCGGTCGAATAAACGGGCGGACCTGTCAAGATCCAAGCGGTTTCCTTTCCTGGGTATACGGGGGGGGAGTATTTTTCAAGTTCGACATGGGGAAAGTTTGAAAAAGTTTACGACTGTGGATGGTGGGATTTGAACCCACGACCCAAGCAAAAACATGGTCTGTCGACGACGCCATTTGTTGAAGTATTTGTGGGGTATTAGTCCGTTTGACCACTTGCAAAAGGTTAACCGATTGCTTACCCAAACTAAGCCTCATAACACATACATAACACTAATCCGCCCTGATGCTTAGCGCTATACCCTACCCTGACTAGCCGATTACCGTCATCAAACTCTGTATTATTGGAGGTTCCGGGAAGGACCGGCTCCACCACTAGAAACAAAAAAAAGCTGGGTTAGAATTGAAGATGCGGCTCCCCACGACACCACCCCCACACTTTTGCGCTGCGACGCTACGAAGCCCCACATGAAAAACGCCACATATAGCTAAACAGGGAACAGTAAAGGAAACCTACCCGAAACGATCTCGAACACGCCAGATACCGGATGCACTGCCACAGCCCCAGCGACTGGGGGGGGGGGGGGGGGGTCGTTCTTCGCAACTGAAAAACATAGTAAGCTATCGCCACATCCCCAGCCAAGGATATGGGGGGCGTACTCATTTGTTGCTTGCCTTAGGCATTTGACCATTAACCACGCATCACCTTCGAGACGGAGCACTGTTCCTACTCCTAATAGCGACACCTCCAACATTTGGGCGCTCATTACCCTTTTCTATATATTTTTCATGAAACTGTTTGCTTATCTTATCCCCTTCCTGTTCCGCCGTCTGTGGCCACCATCTATCACCTAGAACAGCGATCGATTTCTCGTTACTCTCTAGTCCACCTCCTCCATATCACATTCGTCTAGTTCCCTCGTCTCCTCCTCCAACACGTTCTGTTTCTCCTTGTGTATTTCACATTCTCCTATGTACTGCGTGAGTCCTACTCTCTATTGCTGTGCCGTACGGACACCTCTGTGCAACCACGTCCTCCTCCTCCCGACCACTGGGGTACCTCTTTCTTTTTTCTTGTAGGTCCACAGGTCCCCTACACAAAATCGCACCTCCAGCTCTTTCGAGTAGGGGGGTAGGCGTACTCACTTGTTGCTTGCCTTAGTCACTTTACCATTGAATCCGCATCCTTTTCGAGATGGAGCACCGTTCCTACTCCTACTAGAGACACCTCCAACTTTTGGGCGCTCATTACGCTTCTTCCATATATTTCAGAGAAACTGCGTTCTTGTCTTATCCCCGTGCTGTTTCGCCGTCTGTCTGCGGCCACCCTCTATCTCGTAGGATAGCGATCGTATTCTCGCTATCTTCTAGTTTAACAAACTCTTCCATGGCACATTCGTCTAGTTTCTTATCTCCTCTAACGCATCCCGTTCCTCCTTCTACATTTCACATTCACCTACTACTGTGTGCGTCCTACTCTCTGTTGTTGTGCCACACGGGCACAATTTTGTAGCCGCGTCCTCCTTCTCCGGACTACTCGTTCCTTCTCCGGACTACTGGTATATTTCTTTCTTCTTTCAGCTGGTGGGGGGCGGGGAGCAATCGTTCGGAAAACGGAATAACAAAATGAGTAGCCGCCGCTGCACTCCAAACGAAGGTGGGAGGGGGGGGGGGGGGGGGGGGGTCGGGGGGAGGGTGTGCGTGCTCATATCATGCATGGCCGTATTCGCAATACCATAGACCGCCGCTTCTCTACAATGAGGGGACGGAGCACGTCAGGCTTTCATCGACCAGACAGATATTGCTTGCACCACAAACGCGAAGCCCTGTGAGGTGTGCGGCGATTCGCATGAAGGGCAAGAGCTGCATCCTACTAAGACCGTTTAGAAGGCGGACTTTAATACCTTTTGCTTACGTTCTTGTATATACATACTACAAGGGCTCCGCATGGGCAGGGCAGCACTTCGACAAGTTAAGGTGTCGCTGTCCGATATGACATTCATTGACCTTTAAAGTAATGCCAAGAGTTTAATACGAACATGAGATTATGAAAGTCATCATTTATTTGACAGAAGAAAAACGCCATACACAGCAAAGAAGGCAATGATGGGCGAAACACACTGCTTGCTGTTGTTTCATGCGCCGTCAAGCAAAAGTTGGCGTATATCAAACGAAAATACCGAAAAGAGTATCGAGAACCTGCTCCGCCTCTAGACGAGACGAAAGAGGACTTGGCATCAATGAAGAGACTGCAACTGCACTGCTGTCCCCGTGGCAATGGAGGTTCGAAATGTTATAAGGCTTAGTTTGGGTAAGCTATTGGTTAACCAGTTGAAAGTGGTCAAACGGACTAATACCCCACTAAATTCCTTAACAAATGGCGTCGTCGGCAGACCATGGGTTTTTGGGTCGTGGGTTCGATCCCCGCCATCCACAATAATAATAAACTTTTCAGACTTTCCCCATGTCGAACTTGAAAAATACTGGTATCCCCAGGAAATGAAACGGCTTGGATATTGACAGAGGTCCGCCGTATATCCGGCCGACTTGCTATCCCGCTGTTTCAGGGGGGGAGAGTGTTATAAGGCTTTGTTTGGGTAAGCTATTGGTTAACCAGTTGCATGTGGTCAAACGGACTAATACCCCACTAAATTCCTTAACAGAAAGCAACAGGATGCTAGGTCGGTGTGCATCAAACGTCGACATGGGGCCATGTCAGCCGGCGAGGTTTTGGAAGAAGAGCTTTGTTGTTTACCTGAAGGCTGTCGCATTGATTGGTCTGCGTGGTCACGGGCGAGGAGGAAAACGGAGAAGAGGAGAGCGATCTCTCGTTGCGGCGGCGTTGTCTAAAGAAATATGCGGGGGTGGCTTGCTCGTACGGGAGGTTGGCGTAGCGCTTCTTCTCTGTTTTTACTCGGGAAGGCGGGGAACAGGTATGTGCTTTTCACGTTGTCGAAATCGGACGCGTCCCCTCAATGAATAATATCCGGAGTGTCTCTACCATGACGACTGCTGACAGTGCCGTGCGTACTTCCTACTTAGAGATTAACATATTATTTACTGGTAGTAGTATCTTTTCGTTTCGGACTACGCGCATACATAGCGAAAAATATCGATGTTGAGCATTTTTTTTTCATTTCCGGCTGACGTCCTAAAAAAAACAATATTTTTATAAAATATAAAAAATCCCGGAAAAGGTCAGGGGTGCTGCTGCTGTGTGTGGTAGTAACAATTTACCTTTTTTGCAGCATTTTTTTTTCTTCATCCCATCTATCATCCTCGCACCACTCTCGCGCTCCTTCCCAGTAGTAACTCAGATCCGGGGTCACATAGCGGGCCCTCCTCCTCCCTCCCCACTTCGGCACGTGCCTTCATTTTTATCGCGAGAATAACTCAGCATTTTCTTCCCTCCTCGTCGACTCGCGTCGAATTGTGCCTATCCACGCTGCTAGGCGCTCTCAGTATTTATTTGATGCCTTTTGCTAATTTTTACAAATAAAGTCAAACCTCATCATGGTGGGAATCGAACCCAAGGACAAACAAACGTTAGAAGTATTCGAGGTTAGAACCACCAGACCACCGGGGCGACCGGCTCACAATTGAATAAAGCAAAACAGGATCTATCTTTGCATAGAGATTGCATTCCCCGATATTGTATGATATATATGATGATACGATGGTTGACGCCGCGTTACCCAGAGAGGTGTTGCCTATGGTGTCAGTCAACACTATTTACTGATGGATGGAGCCTGTCCTGGCACCACGGACGGACTTCCTTTTTGCGAGTTAATGTGAGAAACAACAACAACAACAACAACAACAACAACGACGACGACAACAACAAAACTGCTGCTCTTGAAGCTCGGAATTTGAAAACTTCGCACCAGGTGTATAGACTATAATAGTCTATATCGTCGACTACCTAATGCAGATCATTTATTTACTGCTGTATCGTCGATTGCTCGCGCACACGACATGTTGTCAAGAAGATACATGTTAGCAGTAATATAGATTGCTGCTGTATCATCGATTAGTACGCCACGCGTTGACCCGTTGTCGGAAAAATAATTGCTCAGGAATCCAACAGCCAAAGTTGTCCCCGCGATTCTCGGATGTGTTTCTTACCTCCCGTACGTAGTACGCGTTCACGGCCAGGTATAAGGGATGGATAAGGAAGCCGTCGGACAGCGCCCTTCGAACAAAGTGATTTGACCGAGAAATCCTACATAGTGCTGTAACAGCACAGCCCACCGGGTTACTTACTCACTTGACTCAGTAACTCAGTGGGCTATGCTAAAAAAACAACCGAATATGTTAGTCTAATGAGTTGGTTAATTAATTCTCACCGACGTCGTAAGAGAGAGGGATCTCCGGAGCTTTCCCCTCTCCACGTACTGCAGTTAGTAATACTCAGGAGAACGCTAGCCCTATCACAACCATTCATAATGTCTCCAGCGCGCGCGCTCCTGAATACCAACACGATCTCGGTGAGAATCGTACCCACGACACATCCTTCGTTGGTTACATAGATCAGCACTATTATACCCACTGAGCCGAAAGGCAACGACACACGGCATCTGATTCAGCAGAAGTGGTAGTAGCTACGATAGGGCAAGCGCTTCGAGCCCGCCATGAAAAAAGCGACGTCGGGAAGAAATTTATATTTCAATTTGAAAATGATGCCAATTTGGAAATGCTGTCCCTTGATTTTTTCGTCATATGCCAAGATCCAAGAATAGCTCGGGCGTATATCGCATAAAATACAAAAAGAAAAACGCACTTCTCGCTCGTCTCGCTCAGCAAGATTACCTCATCAAAATACAATATTTTTCACCTTCTCCCTTGTCTCGCTCAGCATCCATCCGCGCTCACGTCGAGGTGCCCAACGGATAGGGAAGGGCGAGGGGCGTTGTAGCCGCCCCCCGGCGACTTTTACTTGTTTCAAACGTTCAAGCCCAGCAGACGTCAAGCAAAACAAACGCTCGCAGAGGTGCCACCGAAAAATTCAAAACATTACATTGTTAGCAACTAACTACCGTTTGGAAATGATGCAAATTTTGTAAATCGTCCAGGCGCTGCAGATGTGAAGATACAACCAAAATCTCCGACACGCGATACTTCTTCAACTTCTCGCTTGTCTCGCTCGGCATCCGTCCGCGTTCACGTTGATGTGCGGAACGGATACGGCAGGGCGAGGGGCGTTTGAGTCGCCCCCCGAAGACGGCGCTCGAACGAAGCTACTTGATCGAGAATTCCAGTTCCGCGAATCGCACACTGAGGCCGAGGCGAAAAAACTCCTGACCGAATCCCCGAGAAAAAGAATGATCGTACATATATATATTTATGGCAGCACCGGGGGCCTTGATGTCTTTCCTGGTGTGGTCACGTCCAGAGACAGCGATGGGTATACTGTATAAACTGTCTCGTGGGTGGCTTACTGCGCCGTCAAAGGAGTGGGTGTGCGTGAAAACATTAGCATTGCCTTGCATGGCGATGGCCTGTCACACCCATAGACTCTCGCATCCCGGCAATGCCGACACGGGTCATGTCGGGTTTGTACCAACCAGGCCGACACTGCCTGCATAATAAGCATGCGGAGAACGGCCACACTTTACATACTGTAGCTAACTCTACATCCCTAATAAACATGCGGAGAACGGCCACACTTCACATACGGTAGCTAACTCTACATCCCTAATAAACATGCGGAGAACGGTCACACTTTACATATTTTCATACTGTAGCTAACTCCACATCCCCAGCCGAGGGGGGAGCGGAAGCTCATTGTTGACGGGTTCAAAACGCACCTACGAGTACTACAGTCTTGAATGTCGCCAAGTGACTAGCGGTCGCATTACCCAAAGCGTTTCCGGTGATGAGCGCGGGGGGGTAGGTACCGGCAAAAACAAACTGTGTACCCCGCGCGACTATCTTGACGGTAAAATGTGTCAAAACGCTGGAACTGGACAAGGGTGCCGCCGACGACGCCAATGGTAAAGGTATCCCCGGGATACACACGCATTCTCTTCCAGCTTTTGTATGATAAGCACGTCAAGCGTTGCCACTCATTTGAGATTTCGTTACATAAGAGCTTCGTTGTGAGTTTGAGTAAATGACGCAGCTTTTTTCTCTCGAACTGAACCCCTGTTGCCCGAGCTTTATATGCCCGTGGGCTGTCCAAGTAGCACGCCGTCCCTCCCCCTTAAGCCGAAACGCTTAGTAGTAGGCCTTTAGGTCCTTGCCCCCGGGCAATACGCAACGTAATACCGATATGTGCGTCGTGGATGGTTAACTATAAATAATTCCAGACAACTTTTTTCGCTTGCCGTCTGTCCATTTTGACTGCTCACAGCATATAGTATATCCGACATTGATACGAGTACATGGTGAATCCTACATCCCTCCTGCTCGTGACAACTGTCATGATATTGCTCATTCGATCCTATTAACGCAAACTCAAAAATACCACCCTCAAATCCCAAAAAAGTATAAGAGCATCGCCTTCAACTATCATTTCATGACCCAAAATATTAGTTAAGATATAACTCGCCCACTCCGGAGTCAAACTCCCCCACTCCGGAGTCAAACTCCCCCACTCCGGAGTCAAGCCACATTTTGTCCAACCAGTTCCGCTCTGGTTTAGTCCATACCAAGCTCTCAACACGCATTGGTATTGCAGGACACTTTGATTAGGACATTTGCTCTTTCAACTAACTATGGAAGCCAGCATTCATCATACCTACCTACTCTACCTGTTCGAAGAAATCAAGCATCCTGCCAGCTCGATCTCCAATTGATATCACCAGGAGTTCATCGCAAGACTACGGCGGTGGTGATGTCCCGCGGTAAATTCGCGAGCTGAAAATAATATGTCACGTGGACGATCGATATCGCTTTCCGCCCCACCAGCTCAAAGATAAAAATATCAGATTTCCTTGTCAAACGCTCCCAAAAAAAAGAAAAATATACCACCACGATCATGTACCAGGTACCATCTACGAATAGTATAGACCGCTAATACATCAATCAAAACCGTGATCTTTTCCTCGACCAAAATCAAAAGTCATATTTTCGGCAGTAACCATTTTTCCTCAACTCTTTGGAACTGAGGGAAAATGGTTGATTGGGAAGGAACCAAAGTGCCAACTCGTATTATATACGACTACTACCGAAAAATCCAGTTTTCAGCAGTGCTCTGACTATATCATCAGGCAATCAAGCATCATATCTCCTATCGTATCATATAAACGAAAAATTGACTTGATTTCTTCAGGTACTAACGACTCTGCTGAACTGTACGTACCACCTGATACGCACACAGAAACAACGACACATCAATCAACTCTATAGAGAGAAATATGGAACAACACAAAAATCAAGAGAAACGAATAAGCGCCTTATGTGAGCCGAAGCTCGTGTTGGCGCGGAAGGGGCGGTCCCCTCCTCCCTTGCTTTGTCCTGCTCGCCTCCCTGACCTTCCCTAAATCCCCTGCTGTGCACATGCATGCTGCTGCTTCACGCTCATTTCCATTTACTTCGCTGGCTGTCCTTCCACTGCCATCCCCGCTTTCCCAATCGTCGTCGCGCAGAATTGCTCGTAACTGCAGCTCGAAAATCAGCCCCGAAATCGCTCGCTCAATGCAAGTACGTACAAGGAGGTCTGGCTAGTAGGTGAAGGACCGTGGCTCTTCTGGCTCACGCTGTCCATCCCTGACTGCTCCGCCTCTTCCTGTATCTAGTTGTCTTAGGCTGCGTCTAGATGGTCTTGCTCTCTGTTGCTGCTGGTGTACGTGCGGGTTCCGTCACTGTCGTGTAGGGTGGAGGTCGACGGCGCAGAAAAATCGCTCCTGAAGCATCCCGGGAAAAAAGTGTCTTGAGTCAGCCCCGGTCCAGGGCCTCCCCGAGCACGGTTCCAATATAATGGCCATCGTTCACCAGTGTGAACTAGTGTATAGGCTTCCTCGCAGTACGATCGCTGGTGACGTCACCACGCTCGCGTATTGGAGTACCTCGCACACGGGGTTGCCTAGGTCATCATGTGGTAGAGCATGTCATAGTGGGAGCCGTCGATGGGCCCTCGGAAGCAGTCGTAGAACAGGTACATGTATTTATATTATCGTTGTCTCCGCCGAAGAAGGAAGGGCACTTTGAACATGCACACCCGAAGATGACAAATAGTGAACTGAGTAACACAGCAGTAGTACTCGTACACTGCGCCAAAGGGGGCTCAACTCGAACACATCGAAGACTGGGACCGCCAGTCATGTCAATGGTTATACTTTTACCATCTCCGTAGATTCTATGCAGTCATACACATCATACACCAGACTTGTGCGCAGGCATAAACCAACAGGGGAAGTGGGGGTTGAAAAACAACATCGATTGAAAAGGGGTACCGACTAACAACCAACTACTTTCTAGCTATGCTAAAACCTGCCAGCCCGGATATTGGGGACAAACGTCTTGCCTCTGATACCACCAGTCAGGTCCTCATCTATCTGTGGCTGATTCTCGACGACAGTAGTACAACCCAATGGAAAGAAGCTTGCTGAGTACCGCGGGTAATCTTGTTGTCTTGCTGCCACCACCTCATCCATCTGCGCTTAGTTCATCGATCCTATTGCAATGCAAGTGAAATCCGTCCGGATGCACCGTGTGGAGGCAATGGCCAAGGCTGTGGTAGTTAGCGGCAGTGTTGCACTAGTCATGTTTAGGGATTTGCACGAGCGGCTACCTACCGTACTTTACAAAATCAGTTCAAATGCGTCAGCTTTGAATTTTCAATAGATTCAAAATTGGTGGATATACTCATCTTTGCAAGCGCCCTGCATGATATACTCCGGCCGCGCGTTTTTACACAATATGTGTTACTCTCTTCTTCGACGACATCGTATGACTCCCCTTGATTTCTGTTGGGATTTTCGTTTCCGCGATAGGCGCCCATCATCATCAATGGAGGAAACGTTTTGTTACAAGTTTTTGGCGCCTGCGTACGATAGAGGCATTGGAGTATGCCCCTTTTCGGCCGATTGCGTTGCTGCATGACGGGGCTCCAACTCCTATTTTTTATCCTAGCCTAACTCCACGTGTTTCGACTCCATGTCGGGAGTGCGTGCTTAATGGGTTAACTAATCCAAAATTCGTCGGCGTTGTCATTCTGGTCATAAGAACATGCTACATATCTGGTATATATTTCTTGTATTCATACCCTTGGCCACGATGGGTTCTGTTCATCGGATTGGCACTTTTTACGTCGCATTTTTTTTTTTGTGGTGGAGGTATCGCACAAGAAAGAGCTCTTCAGATAGGGGATCCAGAAAAAAACGGGTGCGCACCTCTGCTGTTAGTAGAACTTGTCTTTGCGTCAACAAAATATACAAATATACATATGTACATATATATATATTTATCATTTGTCTTTGCGCCAACAATATATACAGCCAGTAGTTGTCAAGGATGGTTATTGCATGTTTATCCTCAGGGATAAATAGACATTCAACCATACTTGACAAAAGACGCGAGGGGGAACGGTGAAATTCCCAAACGTCCCTCCCACCTTCGTTCTTAGCCCCCCGAAACGGTTTCTCGGCGTACACATATACGTTTTGCAGATTTCCGCATCAAGCCCCCCAACCACCATAAAACGTATTGAAAAAACACCAGTCTGAAACAATACGTCAACGAAGTACAGAAAATCATCCAAAACATACACATCTAACAACAACCACCCGAACACAAAATTATCAAATCATAAGAATGTTCGCACACTACATTTACATATACCTCCACATACGAAATCCAGTCAAAAGATGGAACCCATATACCTTGGGTTTCCAAACTGAGGTCCCTACGCGTCAGAAACATCACATAGTCTACATATTCCTTTTTGCAAAAGGCTAAAATACGTTAAAACTGCTCGTTGCTAATAACAGATTTGTCGAGAACGCAAGAACAAACAGACTGAGCGACGGGGTAATCACAGCAGCGCGATTCATTATATCATTCGCCCACCACACCACCTCCTTGCAATTAGTTTGGGCATAAGCGAACTGGATCCAACGCACGCCCGTAGTGTTTTAGGTGGAGTTAAGACCGGTAGTAAAACCCAAGTGCGCTGCTCGATAACCTGATCCTACCCGTCGGTA
The DNA here is from genome assembly GCA_012845835.1 of Undaria pinnatifida. NCBI lineage: Eukaryota > Phaeophyceae > Laminariales > Alariaceae > Undaria > Undaria pinnatifida. The sequence goes on from JABAKD010000025.1 coordinate 23,345,896, forward strand.
TACTGAGCAATCTCCGGGCCGCGTCTCCTCTGTATCAGGTGTGTGAAGAATTTCATTAGTCGTTTTCAAAATGCAGTTGCGTTGACATATGCTACCTGGTTTGATGAAGAGGAAAGGAACATCACTCAGCGATCATCCACTACACGCTAGGGCATGTTTTCGTGAGCACCACTAACACGAGCACCAGACGTGGACGCGATGTCTACAGGACCACAACACCTTCGACGACATGTGGGGGGGGGAAGAAAAAATAGGGCTTCTAATCATTCATTATTAGATAATAATAATCTGAAAAGAAAGTACAGTCAGATATGTTAAAATCGCGGTAGACCACACTGCCAACCTATTTCGCAGGGTATTTCGTGCCTACCTGCCGTCTGCATGATCGCCTGACAACCTCTACAGAACGAAGTAGCATATGCCTAACGAAGTAAGGTAATTGAGCGCGGGCACATCAAGCGCTCCACTCAAAACACTGACGATTTGCGCTTCTCCCCCTCGTGTTCAATAGTGGTGGTATTGCATAACCACATCACCTCGCATGCTGTATTTGTAAAAGGCATCTCTTTCTCAAAATTGGCGACCTCAGAGCCCCATATCGGCACGGTAAAATCATGGGCTTATAATCGTACATAGCTAATGATAATGTGGAAAGGAAGTACAGGCAGACATGGTAACATTGCGGTAGACCACACTACAAACTTATTACGTAGGGTATTTCGTACCCACCGTCTGCATGATCACCTCCCAACCTCTGCCAAACGAAGTATGCCTAACGAAGTAACGTAATTGAGCGCGGGTGCATCAAGCGTTTCTTCAAAGCACTGACAATTTGCACTTCTCCCCCTCGTGCTCAATGGTGGTGACATTGCATGATCACATCACCTCGCTTGTTGTATTTTGCAATCTCCGTCTTATAATGAGCGACGTCAGAGCCCCACATTGGCACGGTAAAACCAAGGCAACTACATGATTGCACCTATCGATTGGAATGTTCTATCTTGCGATCCATTAGCAATAACACACCACGAAGCTATTACACATTGTATACCACACCAAAAAAACGTTTTGTATACCACACCTGACATGAAATCTGCTAGGATAATATACAATACCAGGCAGGTGATATAAAGTGATGCATTCCTTCTACAACAGATTTGTCCCCTTGAAAGATGTATAGTTTCCGCGCACATATTGAGTTGTCCCGCCCCCCCCACCCACCCACCCACCCACCCCCCAACCCCCCACCCCACCTCCACCCCCGATCCCTGTTGTTCAGGCGTGTTCAAACGCCTCACCTAAAATCAAAATCTGCCAGAGTAATAAATACTACCAGGCAGCTGATATCACCTCATTGTCTCTCTAGCCATCCATGCCGTAGCTTCAGTTCATTTCGCCCCCCTCCCTCCCCTCCCCCGCTCCTTTTCCCCCGCTCCCCCTTGTTCAAACGTCCCACGTAAAATCGAAATCTGCTAGAGTAATAAACACTACCACGCAGTTGATATCACCTCATTGTATTTCTAGCCATCCATGCTGTGGCCCAAATCATCCCCCCCCCCCCCCTCCCGCAACGCCCCCTCCTTCTCCACTCCCCACCAGATTAATGAACACTACCAGGCAACTGATATCACCTCATTATCTTTCTAGCCATCCATGGCGTAGCTCCAATTCATTTCCGCCCTCCCCCCCCCTCTTTTCCCCGTTCCCTCTTGTTCAAACGCCCCACATTAAATCGAATATGCCAGAGTAATAAGCACCACCATGCAGTTGAAATCACGTCATTTTTTTTCTAGCCATCCATGCTGCAGCTCCAGTTCGCCCCCCCCCCCCCCCCCCAACGCCCGCTCCTTCCCCACCACCCGCACCATCGCCTAAACCAAGCACCACCTGTACAGCAAACCCCTACATCTATGAGACCTAAAGCTGTTGGAACCCCCCCACCCCACCCCCAACGCCCCCCCCCAACCCCCCCCACCCTTTCGAACACTCCGCCTTCTTCTCACTGGTTGTACGACTTACAGGATATACATGATAAACTGCTGCATTCCTTCCACAACCGTCAGATTTGTTCCCTTCCAGGATTTATAGTTTCCACGCACAGATTGAGTTGCCCCCCCCCCCCCCCCCCCCCCCCCGCTCCCTCTTATTCAAACCCAGGCCCCCACGCTCTTAAAAACTCTGCCCTCCCCTCACCGGTTTTACGACTTACATGATACACTTGATAAACTGATGCATTTCCTTCCACAGCTGTCAGATTTTGTCCCCCTCAAAAACGAGTTTTATAGTTTCAGCGCACAGACTGACTAACATCACCTTGTTGACCCTGATACAAGCTACACTGAAGATCCAAGGGAGTCGCCGTCCTATATCCTTAATGAGGACACACAACTCGTAATACGCGCGATCGGAGTATCACACACAGCTTGTAAAGATTAGTTTCGACAAAATATTCGATCTCACAGCTAGATTGTATCATTATTGCTATAGTATATAGCCGGTCGCCCCGGTGGCGTATCAGATTATCTTCGAGCCCGGAATAGGTCAGTTCCGTGAGTTCGAATTCCCCCGAGTGCACACTCGTTTAAAATTGTGGATACTTTTTCTTGTGCGCAAATTGACTTGCGGAAAGCGCGAGATAGCAACACTCGATGAGAAATCGACGAGCAGTGGGATTGCTGACCCCCATGCGCGATAAAAATTTGAAGGCAAGAACCGGGGGGGAGAACGGACGACACCTGCGACCACAGCATGTCCAGAAGATAGAAAGTAGATGTGTGCGAAGAAAAAAAAAATATATATATATATATATATCTAGACTATAGTCTATATATAGACTATAAATATACATATAAATATACATATATATATAAATAAATACCGTTTTGGACAATGGCTACGGTATACGGGGTGTACCCCGATCTCCTCTACCTTGCACTCTGGATTTGAGGCACTCGCACGAGTGCTCTCTACCTCACCCACGAAAATACTTCGGGCCATATCTGCTTGGTTCACCGTCGTTTAAACCATTCTAAACAGCTGCGGATTCATCGTACCACAAAAATGAAACAGCGCGAAAAAAATTGCAGGGCCGCAATGGAACAGCGGGGCCGCTCGCGCGAGTGAGCGACCCCCGAGACGAGCGAGTGGCCCGAGACACCGCAAAACACGCCCCACAAAAGCGACCTTCCTACCGTAGCTTTCTTGCTTTTGAAAGAGGTTACACGGAGCCACCCGTGCAAGTGGCGTACAATCGCTACGTGGTGAAAGCGGGGATGCCCCCCCCCCCAACCGGAACACTTAAGGCAATATTCTTGTCCCTGGACCACATCCTCTATCCGTAGTTTATCATCGACAACACCAACAAATCCAAGGGAAAACACTAGCTCGGGTGCTGCGGATAATCTTCTCATCTTTGCGACACCACTCTATCTGCGGTTCTGATTGTCGACAACAACAACAGCAGTTCAAGGGAACGCAGCTCGGATGCCTGCGGGTCATCTTGCCATTGATACCACCTCGGCTATCCGCGGTTCATAGCCGACAACAATAACAAGCTAATAGTTCAGACGCTTTCTACTCTAGGGGTGTGGCTCTTTTTGTTTTGTTTTTTTCTGAAAAATGACGGTGCTCCTTAACCTAAATTCGGCGGAATTTTTCATAAATTTTACGCATTTTTTGTTTTTAATTACCTAGGCCATGAGATCGTTAATCGGCTCGCATTGTCCCATTTTCTCAACATCAGTTTTTGGGTGGGGAACAGAGCTCCTGAAACCAGGAGCCTGAGAAAAAGATGGGTGTAACCTCTAGCGTAGCATGAGTCTTCAAGCGAAACTCCACGCAGAAACGGCGGGAATTATTCCCTTTGCCTCTCTTGATTGCCACCTGACCTATCTATGCGTTGTCATCGACATCAATTCAAGGTATATCGCGTTGATTGCAGAATCTCTTCTTGTTCTTGGTGCACCACTCCATCTACCCGTGGTTCAGTACCGACAACAACACCAATCAAAGAGAAAATACGGATTGGGTGCAGGAACCGTCTTGTCCTTGATGAGACCCCCTCATCTATCTTCGGTCCATTCCCTTTACAACCGCACAAGGAGAGTAAGGTTGGTTGGATACTGCGGGTACACGTCCCGCTTCTTGGCACCGCTCTTTCCTCCATATGTGCTCCGTCGTCGACATCAACAGTACAACAAAAAGCAGCTCTGATACTGGGGTTGAGCTCGTTTTTGACACCACCCAATCTATCCGTGGTTCATCATTGACAACGTCCTTAGTTCAAGCGAAAAAAGCGCTGGGACACCTGCCTGCCAGTAAGTATTCTCGCTGTCGTTCTGACCGCACGCAATCCATCTATCTGTCTGTGCTTCGGTATCGGCGCACGCAGCATACGTTCAACGGGAATTCTATCTGATCGATGCTGTAGGCAAATCTTCTTGTCCCTGGCACGACATTCTCTTTCCGCGACAACAGCAGTTCCAGAAAAGCGCCATCGGATGCCGTGGGAAATCATTTTGCCCTGGGCGTCACATCATCCCCATATATCCGTAGTTCAGTACCGACAGCAGTACCAATCAAAAGGGAAGACTGGCCGGATGCAGGACCTCTTCTCGTCGTTGATTACACAACTTCATCTATCCGTGGTCCAGCATGGACAGCAAACGCAGTTCAAGGGCTGCAGTCCGGATATCTCTGGTACTCCCTCTACCATCTTCGACCGACACTACCTTTTCTAATGTCTACCTACCTGTGGTTCACTATGGACAACAACAGCAGTTCAAGGGAAACACCGTTCCGACACTGCTGCGGGTACGCTAGATGTCTTTTATCACCCCCGCACCCACGGTAGCACCTGTCTGTGGTTCACCATCAACAACAGCACAGATCGACGCTGCAGGGTTGGGCGAATATCCCCATTTTTCCTATCGAATGCGGACCACCCACTCAAACGCGAATGGCTCAGCACTACCTCAGACATAAAAACACGGGTTTACATCCCTTTGTCGGCCTAGCCTAACACACATACCTCGTACGCACTTTGCTTTCGCGCGCGAGGGGAGCTGTGAGCCGCCTCAAAACGGGCCCCTACAAGGTGGCCGCCTTACTGTCTCCGGGGTTGTGTACAACGGGAAGGAGGCTCGCACACTGCGGGGCAAATGTACCTTTGACTATGACACCACTCATGTATCTACTACATCTGCGGCTCAATTTCGCCAACAGGCACATGCTACGGGTTGTTGGGGGCGGTTTTGCGTGGTTCTTCGTTTGAGAAGCTCCACATCTCAAGCACAACAAGAAAATATACAACCAGAAGTGGGCAATCTCATGTTCACGGACTACGAATTCAACTCCACGACTCAGGCTATTGGTACGGGGGGGTGATTTTTTTTTTTTTATGCGGTGGCTTGGTGTCACTCGCGCGAGTGCCCCCCCCCATCCCCCCCTCCCTGTCCCTTTTGTGATCTTAAGCTTACCAGAGGTTTATGTTCGCTACATGAACCCACAACGGAATGGTAAGCTACACCCGGCGCCAAAACGATTTAACATAACAAAACTTTTCCTGCCCGTGAGTTACGGAATTACTCGTGCGAGTGACTCAGATCCGGGAGCGAAAAAGGCGGTATGATACTACAACACCACACCCTTGGTCCGAGTATAGCACAGCAGAACGCAAACGCAAACTTTGTAAAGATATTGGGTATAAGGCCATCGATTAGGAAGCCCAGCAGCCCGTCAGTCGGAAAAAAAAATCGATAAAAAAGAGGGAAAAAACACACACACGTGCTGACAGACCTCTATATCGTACGTAGGTAGCACAGCAAAAACGTCATCGCCCCCACTAAATAGGCCAAAAACGCCCCCGCCCCCCCCGAAGAAACGACGCATGTAAGTGCTGTTTGTTATTGTTTTCACGTTAACTCGCACAATCAAAGTCCGTGTTCACAAAGACTGACTCCCCAGTCACTGTGGAGTCGAAGAACACCCTGCACGCCTCACGCACGGTGGGTGGTGCATCTACCTCACACGTTTATTGAGGATCTCCATTTACTTGGGGAGCTCGACGCCTCTGACCCAAAGATGGATTGTGCGATCATTTACGAAAGTGCAACCCGGTGAAAAAAATGCCTCGGCCTAGATATACAAACACAAAAAGTGATGACATCCTATAGTTTATTAGTTCAAGATCCCCTACAGCCAGAAAAAAATCTTTGGCAATGACGTGATATTCCCCTTATCGCGGCACGTGTCAAACGCCATGACACTACGAAACCCACAACCGGATCTACGGGCAAAAGCTTACGAAGTAATACTTAAAAATACATAAATTACCGCTTCGAGATTTCCTCTTGCAACACGGCGTTTCTTTGCGCCAACAACATCTTCAAAATAAGGTCAAGCTTTTCTTCAAGCTTGTGCACTCGGGAGCACAGTTTATCTTCCACGGCTGCCGCTCCCGTCTGCTCCAAGGTGCCCTTCACCTCGCCGATACGCTTTTCTAGGCGCTTCCGCAGCAGACGAACGTCCCCTACGCTAGCCGGGCGACCATCAGCGTCCCTGTTGAAGAAATACGGCGAGCTCGACACGGGGTCAACCAGGGACGTTCGGACTTCCGCCATCCCCAGCCCTCGCGTTGATTCCTTAAGTATTTTATCAATGCTAACCTTGACGCGGCAGGGAGGGGTCGAGGATTCCAGAATCCCCTTTTGTCCCATGACCACACTCATCGCTTGGGCCAGCCAGGAGACTGTCAGACAAACCGGAACGCCCACGGTACTCCACACCACACACAACACTAGCCTACCCACACGGGACACGATGGAGCAAGAAGACCTCGCCACAGGAGCCCTCCATACAACCGCAAGCGACTTTGGCAAGGACACCAGCCAGAGCAAGGACCCCACCACGATGGCGACAGGGCCCATCACCAACCAAAACACGAGTCGCCCCAAGCCCTGTCTGACGGTAAGATGGGATTTGCCTCGCGCTAGGAGGTCAAACACAGCACAGGGGAGAAACGCCGCCAGCTGTAAGAGATTGAACGGAGCGGGCAGCACATCATCTCCCACTGCCCGCCGGTAGGTCATGAACAATCGTGCTCGGGAAACCCGGAGGATCACGTTCCCTTCCAACTTCGCGTGCGACGTGCTCAACACCGCAACCAGAAGGTTTAGGAGCATGACACTCATGATGATTAGATAGGTCACCAGCAGCACGGTACCCACCGCCTCGTACCGAGTCTCCTTGAACTCGTCGAACAGACCGACCTCCCCCAGCATGGCGACAAACACGTCCAGCAGCGACTGGTGGAAGGTTGAATCGTCGATCTCTCTCACGAGCGCGAAAAACGCGATGGCGAACCCAACCATGACAACGCCCATGACAATGCCGAACTGCACCAGCTCCGAGGACATGCTGAAAATGACCTGCGAACATGAACGCGCGCGCCAGCAGAACCAGCCCCCCCCCCAAAGAAAGGGAGACATCCATGTTTCGATTATTCGCATTTTTTCAGAAGGAAAAAACGATAACCGACTAAGGCGCGATAAAAAAACATGCTCGAGATTATAGCGTCAAAACGATTTACTCACCCAAAGGAGGGGCGGGGGGTACCGGGGTTAGACCTGTGAAAAAGGGAATGTAATCTTGGTTTTCGGAAAGCTGGTGTTCTACACCATTTTAGCGGCTGCATGTTGCCGGAAAAAGTTGAAATCAGAACTGCTTTTGTCGAGAGATATCCATCCTCTTGGCGAGGGGAGAGTTTACCGGAAACATGTCGCCCTCGGGAACGACGCAACAGTTGGGCATAGCAGACGAGTCACCAGTACAGAAAGGTAATGGTAGGCCGTGGAAGGTGCATCACAAAAACTGTCGCATAAAGTCAAATACGTGACAATTCACCTGAATCATAGCGCCCTGGAACGGCAAGAGCTGAACATAGTAGAGAAGGCGCCAGTAGAGCAGCGGAGTAGCCAAGGCGTAAAGAGACCGGCCCCACGCGCTGTCGTAGTCGAAAAGGCGTACCACAAACGCCGCCAGGCATAAACTCAAGGCGGACAGATCGAAGTCCTTCCAGCGGTCATGCATGTACTCCTCGAAGTCTCTCCTCATCTCGTCGATCTCGATCGCGAAAGAAGCCTGTTTTTCGTTCGAAGAGGAAGGGAGCGGGGGAGCGAGGGAGAACCGGGGGAGGGACGACGACTTCGAGTAAACTAAAATGCAACGCCCATTGTCAAACTCAGGGCCTAGGTCCAGAAAACAAGAAAAAAAAAACGTTGCAAAAGAGAACGACAATACGAAGATCTCGGGTTAAGGAACCCCGTCATTCAGAATTTATTTCGGCCAAAATGTGCCACCTTCATCGTAGCACGCGTCGTTACCGCTCTTCTCTCCGTACCGCTCTCATCTCCGTGCCGCTCTAATCTTCGTACCGCTCTAATCTCAGATTGGACCAAGACTGTGGTCGGGGGGGGGGGGTACCCCCATTTTTAACATCGGGTTTGAGCCACTCGCATGAGTTGCTCCGTGACCTCACGGACAAAAAACGACGTTTGGCGATATTTTTTGGCGCAGCGTAGATTACCATTCCATTTTTTAGGAGTGATATCGAAAAAAAATAATTAAAACAACACGAAATATCAAGAATCACAAAGGAACAGGGGGGTTACTAGCGCGAATGACCCCGAGCCACTGCAATTTAGTTTTGTGTTTGACCCCTACCGTAGCCTGGGTCATTGGGTATCAGGCTTTGCTACAGGGTCCATTAGTCGTGACAAGTCGATTCGACCGCCCGTTTTATCTTGTAGTGGGCGCTTTAAGTCGGGTACTTCACTCCCCACCGTACCAGGAAGAGTCTCTGCCCTGCCCTGACATTCCAAAGAACTTGCTCTTGCCCCGTGACTTACCACGACCCACACGATGAAGGCGTACTCCCCTGTGTCGATGGAACCGTCGTTGTGACAGAGCACTTTCACCGTGAACAACGCCAGCACCGTCGTGTAAACCGCAAGGTCGAAGATTATCCTTATGGCGGGTGTTCTGTAGTAGCTGTTCGTCACGCTCACCATGCCCATCGCAATAAAGTGGACCCCGGGCAACAGTGTGAGGTAGCAGAGGCTGGTGCATGCCATGGCTTTCCCCATAGCAGTTATGACACTGCCCAGCATGGAGCCCTGGGTGTACGCGGTGAGACTATCGTGCCCTTTCCCTTCCTCGCGGGGGTCTACACGCGGGACCTCCAACATCATAGCACGGCTGCTGTTTAGGGGACCTGGTAGGCCTCTAGAGAATTTCTGAAACATGTAGTCCATCGCTAGAGGGGTTGTGGCGAATGTGACAACGCGGGTCGAGCACTTTAGAGCAACGGCGAGGGGCCCCGTACCGTCCGTGCCGCTGGGGCTGTGCATACACGTCAGCTCAGGCTCGAACAAAGCGCTGCAAGCGGCCATACCCCCGGGAAGATCGTGGACGGTTTGCGGCAACCATCGCAAAGTCTCCGCCAAAAGCCTGTCAATCCCGTGCCGCAGCTGAATTAGAAGCCTGCGCTCCATGTCCCCAGCCCCGCCAATGGCGCGGTCAAGCCCGAAGGAGATGTTTAGACTGGGGATGAAAGGGTTGCCGGCGGCGGAAACAGCTCGGACGAAGCACTCCTCGAGGCGTTCGCTGTCGACAGTGCGTGAGAGGAGGACGAGATCTTTCGGGTCAGGCTGTGCTCCATGTTCCAGCAGAGTCTCCAGCGCTGATAAGGACTTGCGCTCTTCAAAGTCCTGCACCCGTGCGGCGATGGCGTGAAATGCGGAGGAGTACACCCCAGCGACCTGCAACAAGAACACAAAAAAAACGGCGGCGGTGTCGGCGACGGCGGCAATAAAAACAGGGAACGGTGCACTGGCGACGGCGATAACGCTAATAACGACGATGACGATTGTGATGAAGATAACTGTGATGATGATGATGATGATGAGGATGACGACGACGACGACGATGATGATGATGATGATGATGATGATGATAATGATAATGGTGACGATGATGGGATTCTCATGTTAGCTTTTTTCCCCCGACATCTAGGCGGTGGCAACAAAAACAAAAAGGCATGGAACAATACGTGCACCGCAGGACCAATGTAGCAGACGTGTGAGCAGTGACGCCTGCTACAATAGAGGTAGCACTTTTCGGCAAAATATATATTTACGGATTTTAGGACTTCCTGGATCCAATATCGCGGTTTTCATATTCGTCTTCTAGTTTCTGTTTTAAACCCGGGCCATGACGTTGTTCATCGGGTTGCAACTTTCATCGTTATCAAAATAAGTTTTTGCTTCAGATGGCCAGATGGCGAAAGCCTCGTCAAGCGAGAAGCCTCAGAAAAAACAATGGTTCGTGCACCTCTACCATAGTATGTGTCCAGTTGGCGCTCGTGGCGTCAATACCGCTGAGACAGTTTCGCCCATGAGATGGCTTTCGCACCTGACGCACGGGAATCTTCTCCAGCATATTATCAAGCACCATGGTGTACAAATCGCAGCGACCACTTTCCGTCGCAGCCAAGACAAGGGAGGCCTGGGTCAGCTCTTCGAACGCCATCTTCTCGTCCATACCCTCCAATACCCTCCCCACAACCTCCGGTACGCCGTCCTGTACCGCTTGCAACAGCGTTTTCGGCTCTGCAACAGTCAACGGGCGGAAAACGCACGCGCGAGGCCCATACAAAAAAACATGCAGCGCGTTAGTTAAGAATTAATTATTGCCCCTGTAGCTCAATGTTGATTGTGTGAAGACGGGCCGGGCCCACTTCGAACAGAGGACAAAATAGCACAGAGGTCAACCATACGCTTGCAGCAATCGTCTGGCTATGTCAACAGTCAATCGCGTGGGAAACACAAGTGCGACGAGGCCCGGTGGGCAATAGGGCGTATCCAGTAAGAATTCACTGTGCTGGGGCTAACCTATCCCGGCGGAACGGGTGTATGAGGCGTGACATAGGGAGTGTCCACCAAGAATTATTTACAGATCAGGAGCTCAATATTAAGGTTTCAACACAAGCCATCCCCATTACCAGAAGACAGCAGAGCGAGCACACACAGAGCAGCGTACAGCAACGACGACGTTCTCCATGAGCAGCGCACAACAATGACCGCGCTTGGCTCCCAGGCGGAAGCAACGGGAGGCAGCATACGCGGTGTGTGGCGTCCTCGAATCAGGACCTACCACCGCCCTCGAAGTACAAACTGCCGGTGCAGTGTTAAGTAATACAGGTATGTAGTACGCACAATTCCACTGTCCAAATTCAGCCCCCCCCCCCCCCCCCCCCCTCCCCGCGATCTCCGACCACCCCCCCGCCCTACCTCACCTTCGGGAACCGGTGGCTGTATCTCGAGCGGCGCTGCATCTAACTCCCGTCCCTTTTTATGCCTTACTGACATCGTACGAGTCAACCCGCGGCCCGCACCGTTTGGTGCAGGCTCACTTCTAACGGCGGCTGCAGCTTCAATCGTGTCGCCGCCGCCTTGGCCCCGACCCTGCGTAACTCCTGGCGTTGCACGGCCAACCATCAACCCTGCAGCGTCTGCGTCTCTCCAAACTCCGCCCAGATGTCCATCCCGTGCGCTGTTATCAGGTGCAGGCGGGATTCCAGCTTGCTCGTTGAGGTCGCGCGCGGCCGGGGGGGGGGATCTTCGATCGGCGACGGTAAAGGTTGAACTCCGGCTGACCGGAAACGCCTCAGCATCATCGTCAGCAGCCGTTCCAGGAATGGCGTCGCTCTCGTTTTCGTCGTCGGATTTGAGGATGCCGGTGTTCCCAGGAAGGGAAAAGAAAGTTGACTGTGCTCGGCGTTCCCCGCCCCCGCCGTGGGTTGGAGATGAGAAGTGGCCCGCGGAGGAGGAAGATGTCGCGGGAGAAACGAAGGTCACTCTCGAGCTGGACATCCTTTGACCTCTGTGGCTCATATGTAACGCTCGGGGGTAATGAGAAGAGAGAAGACGTAACTAAGTAACGTTCTGATTGAGTCAAGTAGTACGAAGGCGAAACTAAAAGTTTAGATATTCGCTGAAGAATATATTTGAGATAGCGTGAAAAACAGGGACGTTTCACATACAACGGTCGGAGTCACGAGAAAATACGGAGAGGGAGAAGTTCGACTCAACGCCTGACTGAGCCAAATACGATGGGAGCGAAAAGGACGCAACCTTCGACATTGCTAAATGTTATATTGATGCCACCCTCTTGGATATCGAACGATCGGCGGCGTGGAGTCGACGCCTGACGGAGGCAACTAGGAAATAGGGAAAACGAAGTAATCTTGAAGAATGCTACGTAAAGGTTAGCGGCCTGCAAGTTTCAATTTTAGACGGCACCAAAAAAAAGAGGACCCCTTTCCAGTTGTCAGAAGCACCCGCCAACTATGAAAGAGTACACACGTGGACGACCCCATGGAAACACGAAGGTAACTCTCGAACTCCGATATCGCTCAATTCCTTCATGTAAAACGATCGGGGTCACCAGGAAACAAGGAGAGAGAGAGCACCGAGCCAAAGTCTGACCGAGCCGATCAGTACGGAGGCGAAAGGACGCAGCCTTCTCCATTGCCAAAGATTTTGCGATATTACCTCGTTATCACAGTATAGTACGGCCGGGGTCACCAGGAAGCACGAAGAGAGAGAGCATTTAGGAGACCTGTGACTGTGACAAATAGTATGGGAGGCAAAACGAAGCAATCTTCCAACACTGCTAAAAATGATCTTAGATGTTCTACTTTTAACGGAGCTGAGCAATAGGGACGTCTGTCGAGCTGACTGCAGCGTTCGCCGAACACCATCGCACACAGGTTCACCATGTTGCGGGCGAAGCGAAAGTTAACACTCGGTCCCGACACGTCACCTTCTTGACATATTTGACGACTGGTGGTTTCGAGGAAGCAATGAGAGAGCGTCGAGTCAACGTGTGACTCGAGCAACCGAGCATGGAAGGGAAACGAGGTAACGCTCATAGCTGCTCACGGTAACCATAGCAATCACGCCCTTCGTACGCAACGGTCGGGGTCACGAGAAAGCACGAAGAGAGAGAAAACAGAGTCAACATCCGAGCCAACGAGTACACTACAGTACAGGACACCTGAGAATAGTAAGAAACAGAAGTACTGACCCAGCTTCAGTTGGGAGGGGGCGCGTTCAACACTAACTTTAGCATGCATGTCTCCCGGACTTCTAATTGTCCTGCAGATCCCAACCTGACTTTCTTACTCCCCAGTTTCTTAGTAGGTGTCTTGTATTGTAATGGGGTAGCACGAGGCGTCCGCGCAGAAACTTCGTATTGAATCATATTCGTTTTAGAGTGGCCATCGTCGGCGTCCGCGATGGAGTAGTAGGTGGATCTCACCCTCACTAACGCCCAGGTCGTGGGTCCAAGTCTCACAGAGTGCATACTGGTGCTCGTACAGAAATTGGCGAACCGGCACCAGCCCAGACCAGGTTATCATGTACATACAACTTCTCCCTTCGAAGGTGAAAATATATAAGGAGGAAGAAATGCTACGAATGCAGAACAAAAAGTGAGCGTAGAACTCAAGAGCTACAAAAAAAACATAACACGTGGAGCAATAGCAGGGAACGGTGAAATAGAAAGTAAGAGAGGCGAGCAGACCAAAAGAGGGTGACGCAAGAAAAGACAGCGAAATCATATATATATACGACGCAGTAGCATTGTTAGCAGTATCACAACAACCACCCGTACAGAGGCAGCAGCAGTAGCAGCAGCAACTAAGTAGCACAGTTAGTATGAGGGAAAACAGCAGAACAGCACAACAAAAATGTTCCCCTTCGGAGGGGGGTAAGTAGCGATTCGAAAAACAAGTAGACCAAAAAAACAACTCTTGTACAATACGTGCAGGTAAAAATGCGTCCCGACCCTTTTTTAAAACGATGTATGTATGCACTTATTCACAATTTGAAGGTTCCCCTCCGGGAAGTGCCTAGGGGAGTGGCGCAAGGACACATTGTTATCACTACCGGACGCAACAACCATTTTGAAACAAATCTTCTAAACACGTTAGCTGCTGTGAAATCGAAAAACTTGGGGTCGATACATCTGTGCAGGCTACGTGATATGTCTAATTTCGCTATTACAATGGAGGAGTTAAATTGACACACGATATGCCTGAAAATATGTTGAAGTAAAACCAGTGGTTTGTACAATAAAAAAAAAGCCGGGAAAAATAATGATTTCGTGTGTTAGCCGCAGTACTTCTTAGGTGTACTCAATAGCAGTACTTTTAGCCCTTTTTGGGTACTCGATATAGACGTGCCCATGACCCATCTGTTGTTGAGAAAATACACACAACACACAACACTTCGACACCGTATGATAGGTATGATTTCGAGTAGAGCGTCAAACGTCGAACTCCAGCTTAGGGACCGCCAGGAAGCGAGAAGGGGCACGTGTGGCGTGGGATGCGGCTTACTGTAGAATATTATGCAAAGAGCACGTGTTGAGAACGACGGAGCAAGAGGACAACACATGACAGGGTATGACAAGAGCAACTCGCCGCCGTGAAGAAAGGATACGGCGCGCACATGGTCGTACCTGTAGCGTTATGCTCTCCACATGTTGTCTGCTGTCTGTCATTTGCGATCTTCGCGAAAAAACAGAGGAAATTACTTCATAAAAAAATGCCTCCGTAGACGTAATTGTAAGGAAGGGTTGGTATCTAACCTACTGTTACAAAAGTCCCTATGATTCCGCATCGATGGACACGCGCACCCAGCGGCAGCACAGCAGAAACGTGTGGTATGGTGGGGTTACAAATGACAGGCTCCGACACAAGCAACTCGCCGCAGCATAGCCAGGACACGCCTCGCGCACATAAATGGTGTTGCCTACCGCTGCTGCTGTGCGGCAGGGTTGTAGCGATGTGCTATCCGCATGTTGTTTGCTGTCTGTTATCTACGATCTTCGGGGAAAAAACAGAAAATGTACTCGTTAAAAAGCTGCCTCTATGGACGTAAATGTAAGGATGGGTTGGTATCTAAATTACTATTACAAAGGTCCCTATGATTCCGCATCGATGGACTCGCGCATGCAGCGGCAGCAGCACAGCAGAAACGTGTGGTATGGCGGGGTGGCTCCGACACAAGCAATTCGCCGTAAAATAGCGAGGACACGCCACGCGCACATACATGGTGTTGCCTACTGCTGCTGTTGTGCGACAGGGTTGTAGCGTTGTGCTCTCAGCATGTTGCCTGCTGTCTGTCATCTGCGATCTTCGCTAAAAAAATAGAACAAGACGCGAGGAAAAAACTATCTCTCCAAATCTTACGTACGTACACGGGGATACCCCATCCCCAGGTGGATGTTGCGGAAACCCGGGGATTTGCCTTACATATGCTCAAGGCCAAAAAAGTTAAAAGGGCTTGCCAAGCGCGACACACTGCACGGATCGCGCCTAAACTCCGGCAACGTGACCCCAAGGACCAATGAATTGTGCCCACCCCCTCTGACGTTTCGGATCAAGGTGCGAGTACGAAGAGATGTGTCCAAAAAAAGAGGCAAAAAAG
Organism: Undaria pinnatifida; assembly: GCA_012845835.1. Taxonomy (NCBI): domain Eukaryota; class Phaeophyceae; order Laminariales; family Alariaceae; genus Undaria; species Undaria pinnatifida. Next base: position 23,361,450 of record JABAKD010000025.1, read on the forward strand.
ACACTTACACGTATGATTATACGTATATATTGTAGAAGCACAACACCCTACCACATTTTTTGTACAGCCACCATACGGCCGTAGCTCATACACTTCAAACGACAGAGAAAGAAACGCCAAAGTTAACGAAACAACCAGTAAGAATGTCATCATCAGCAGGAACAAGCAGCAGCAAACAATCCTCGTGCTTTGTTTGGAAGAACCAGCACAGACGGTGGAGAAACCGGTATACCGAAATCACGTCAAAAACAGACCTGCAATGTTTTTCAGTCGAAGTACAAAGTACTTATTTATGTCCATAAATCCAGCCCCAACTGCTTGTTAGGTGTTAAATTCTGACATGGGAAGGAGTTTGGCGTCGCTTTCTCGTGTTGTCGAGTACCCCTGCCTACATAGCTTGCCTATCTAGAGTAGACTGCGCAACGCCCAATCACTCGAGTTTTGAGCGAGAACACTGGCCCAAACGTCGCGCCAAAGCAATTTGAGAGCTCAAAGAGCCTGGGACAGCGGCCACAGTAGTACTAGAGCAGCAGCAGCAGCAGCAGCAGCAACAACAGGCAAGCAAACAGGGAAGCAACGACCAGAGCAGGACCGGTCCGCGTTCCCCCATGCTTTGTTCTTCCTTCGATGTTGTTTGGCGTTGTTCGAAGGTCGTGGTTTGCTTCGCGGTATGTACAGGCCCGGTACAGGTATCTCAGTAAACATGGAACACAGAGTAAACACACCCGCACACCGCGCACCACAACCAAGCAGTGGTCAGCTACAGCCAAGCAGCGTTCAGCTACAGAGAGTGTCGTGTGGCAGCGGGGCAGCAGTAGTAGAAGCTACAGCGGCAGCAGGCAAGCAAACCAGAGCAACAGCTTTCGCACTTCCAAAGTGTTGCAAGCTATGTGTCATGGCTGGCAAAAAATATCGCTGACGATCTAGCCTAACTACTTGCTGGCGCACTAAACTGACGTCACCGTCACTACTCTGTGGTCTACCAAACTGACACTCCTGAAAGCAACTCCCCAAAAGTTGAAGGCTAGCAGCTATTTCCACGAAAAGTTCCTGGTGCTGGCCAGTCATGGTCGATGGCTATCGAAAAGTCTAGGGAAGGACTCGGATAACGACCGACCGCGCCAGAGGAGTTTATATCGATAATCATCTGCTTGCTGCACGTATTGTAAGATACAGTACATGTCCGCACATTTATTCAGTAGTTGCTAGTTGTGGCTATGGATAAGTACATGCCACGTGCAGCGAGCTGACGCGCTTGCCGTGCTGGTGCCCTCGGGCTGGGGGCTGAGAGTGGGTACATTCTTGATTGACAAGCGGCCAAAGCCCCAGCTCCTGGCGTCGGCTTGTTGCACCTGGTATGTTGTTGTTATCGTTCTCACTATGAATCACATAACCAAGTCCGTGGTCACAGGACAGGCTCCAGTCATTCCGGAGGGGAAGAATCCCCCAGGATACAGCAACAACAAAAAGTGGTACACGTATGTTACCAGCATACAATAGCTGGCCCAAATGGTACATCCGGCAAAAAAAGATAAATCTGAAATCGAAAGTTAGAGTGAGTACGTATCAGGACGATACAAGTATTAAAAAAAAATCTTCCAAATACGTCAGCTGTGAGTTCGATAAATTTAGGGTCGATGCTCATGTTCGCAAGCTGCGTGATACACCGGCCGTTTGGCTGTACATAAGTATTATCCCTCGAATTGGCCCCTAAGGATGATGTAAGGGGGAACATGTCAGGCCCATATTGCACGTAACCATGCCTACTGCCGCGGCTGCTGTGAAGTAACGACAATTAATGGATGGACGTGCGGGTTATTTTATTATACAAATTAAAATACACTCCAGCTGTGAGATCGAATACTTTGTCGAAACTCATCTTTGCAAGCTGTGTGTGATACTCCGATCGCGCGTATTACGGGTTGTGTCCTCATTAAGGATATAGGACGGCGACTCCCCTTGCAACTACAGTGCAGCATCAGGGTCAACAGGGTGATGCTAAACAGTCTGTGCGCGGAAACTATACAACCCGTTTTTGAGGGTGACGAAAGCTGGCTGACAGCTGTGGAAGGAAATCCATCAGTTTATCAAGTCAATCCTGTAAGTCGAATAACCGGTGATAAGGGGAGGGCGGAGTTTTTAAGGACGTGGGGGCCTGATTTTGATCAAAAGGGGGGCGGGAGGCGGGGGGGGGGGGGGGAGGGGGGGGGGGGGGGGGGGGGCAGCTCAATCTGTGCGTGGAAACTATAAATCCTTCAAGGGGATAAATCTGACGGTTTTGGAAAGAACGCACCAGTTTATCTTGTATATCTTGTAAGTCGTACAACCAGTGAGGAGAGGGCGGAGCGTTCAAGGGGGGTGGGGGTGGGGGTGGGGGCGGGGGGGGGTGACAGGGTTTTTTAAACAATATCTCTAGGTCGTATAGATGTAGGGGTTTGCAATACGCGTGGTGCTAGGTCTAGGCCATGGTGCGGGTGGTGGGGAAGGAGGGGGCGTCTGGGGGGGGGGGGGGGGGAGGGGTGAATTGCAGCAGCGGCATGGATGGCTCTAGAAAGATAATGAGGTGATATCAAGCGCGTGGATGTCTTTGTTACTGTGGCAGATTTCGATGTTAGGTGGGGCGTTTGAGCAAGAGGGAGCGGGAAAAAAAGCAAAAAAAAAGGTGGGGGGTGGGGTGGGGGGTGGGGAAAGGGTTTTCCAGAGGTTTAGGTTAACATATAACATGATACGTGCAGCAGATGATGGATTATTCTCCTTCACTATCTGTCATGGTAGAGTAAATAATAACGAATGGGCATCAAGTAGTTCGGTTCTTGTCCGTCTTCTTCAGTAGAAGAGGCATGAACTCGGATGGAACTCGGACGGTGCGTGGTGGGCCGGTGGCGTCTGGGGACAGACACACTGGCATGCATGATATTGCCACGATATGCGTAGGCATGCAGGTTCTCACGAACCGCAACATGTAACCACCGTTTGGGAGCTGCATCGACGATGCAGGCATAATGATTCCCTCTGTTTTCTGGTGTTGTCCACCGATTTGGGTCCTCCTACCGAGCCGAGTGTTGAAGAGATGCTGGCCTCGGGCTTCTGCTGAATTCAGGAGTGTAGGTGTTGTGATGTAGGTGGCTGACTTCCGCGCGAAGGCACCATAATTCGATCGAATTTTCAAAGGTCGCCGACGAATTGCGAGTTTAATGCTTTTTTGTGCATACGAATACGAGTTAATGGGTGTGACGGTATGACGGCAGCGAATTTTCGCCTTCTGCGGGAGAGCGCGGGAGAGAAACTCGTAACAAAAATAGGAAAAGAGGAGTGGGTACGAGCTGGGAGGCAAAAAAAAGGGCGAATACTGGGCCTGAGCGCGAAGCGCCGACAGCCAGATAGGTGGGAGTAACTCGCGGGGGTGAGCAAGGTATCCTACGGGAAATATTCAAACAGGAGTACATGTTTATTAATTGCGCCCCATTGTCTTGATTGCGCCGCACGTCAGTACATCGACGAAATCGTCGTAACCAAAAAGCGCTCTTCGAACCAGCGTGTAGGCGCGCGCACACGCGCAGCTAATTGACACCTCTAAGGGAGGGCGTAGCCACAGTCTCGATGACGACTGCTTCCACAAGCGATGTTTGTTTTGATCCTAATGCTGTGAGAGTCAAGTTGACACCCACAGGCACCGCGGTGAACAGGAAAAAAGATACGACCAAAAATAATTATGACGCGTACATACGCGCACGAGAAACCAAACACAAATATCGACTGTACTCCTATTAATAGAGGATAGCACCCTACTGCTAGAGGAGAACACCCTGCTGCTGGGAAATTGGAGGTTAATGCAGATCTGGTTGCGATCTTTCGAGGGCTGCAACGCAGCAATGTCCACGCCATCCCTCCAGGACTATCCAGTCCGGACCCAGAACCATGCGGTAGATTCCTACAAAAAAATCCAAGAGTACAGCACCAAAGCAGGCGACGCGGGCGTCACAGTGCGATCCTGCATGACGTTGACGGTATTGGCAGATGTGTACCTCATGGCAATTTTTTCCGACCACCGCGGGAGATCGATCACCGGTCATGAGCTGTTGGTCTGTCTATAGCACGCGGCTCAGCCATCAGGTAGTCTCAGTGCAGTGGCCATCACTGCACGGCTGCAGCACGCTGCCCGAGCTGTACCTCCGCCAGCAGACGCCAACGAAGTCCACCAGCATCTCTTCAATATTTGGAAGGCTATACGCGAAGTAATGGACAAGATGAGGGGTTGCGGCCACTTCAAGGTAGACGGCGACATGTTTGGCGCGTGGAAACCATACGCGGCTAAGGCCTATAGCCGCATCATGCTAGAAGCGCTGCAGCCAGTCGCGTTTCGCGAAAATTGGCGAGCACTGTTTGCAGTTGATACGCCAATTCATAAGGACCCGAGCGCTCTTATGGACCTCATTCGAGACCAAGGACTGCGCTGGCCGGACACCCAGTGGGTGCTTGGCGCGGACCACCGTTCTCGGAGTGGTCGCAGAGGAACAGGTTACGTCGCTGGCGATGCGCGGAACCATTGTGGAGGTGAGGTTACAAGCTTTGCACGCGTTGCGACAAACCAGCAGTACTATCAAAATAATCGAGAAATTTCAGGCAACTTCGAGCGACGGGATCAACGTACTCAGGTGTTTAGGCCGAAGAGATTTACTGGCCGTGACCCAGACGTATGTTCTGTCTGTCACAGTGCGCGAGATATCCGACCCAAGTGCAGTATCTTCTGTGATGCGGGTTCGAGCCCAGTCCAAGGGCATCCCTGTTTCACGGACGGAACGTGTTGCTACGGAGAATACAATGGTTATTGCCTCGCCTGTGTTGTTACCGTGGTCTACGGAAAGTGTTGTGCATACAGCGGTGCTAACTACGGTGGACGGGGCGAGGGCCGTGACAGGAGATAACAGTGAGAAAACTATACCAAAGTGGAGGGTGGTTCCGCTACGTCACAGGAGACGGTGTCTGAGGTGTTCGAGAAGAGTGAGGAAGAAACAAAAAAACGCTGCGCCTACCGACTGCTGTAGCACTTCGGTCGATGAAAAATAACGAATCGAGCTTGCGGTGCAGACGCGGTAGTCGGCAAACACGGCAAGAGTCCAAACACCATAATAGGGGCGGAGAACGCCTATCAGGGGCGCGGCCTGGCCTTCGGGTTGCTGCTTTGGTGCATTATGGCTGCAGCTGCATTTGTGCTGGCTTGTGCTGTTGTGCTCCCGAAACAAAGAAGTTGCGCGATTTTCGAATCCCGCCGGATTGACGACGCCAAACCTACGACGGCGATTGCGCTGACATCTTCGCCACAAATATGTTCTCCTTCGGCGATACTCGGGTTACGAGCAGACCGCAAATGGGATCATGTTGACGCCAGGAGCGACGAACAACATCATTGGATTTCAGTTATTATTAGGAGAGCTGGTGGTTGGAGAATCTTCAACAGCATGAGAAACGCGCGTACCAGGAAAAATATAGTGGGCGCTGTTGGGTTAGATGGGCGGATTGAAACTGATATTGCAGTGCGTCTGTGGGACTTTAAAGGGGCGAGCACGATAGGAGGTACTGCTGCAGCTCACGACATCGAATTCCCGTTACGGGTATCGGGCAAGCTGGGTAGCGAAAAATGGAACAGGTAGTCCACAGCTTACTGCAATCGTCACCAAGGTATTGATCTACTGCCGTACATTGGTACTGGATCGTTATCAAGACATCGATCTACTGCCGTAAATTGGTAAGGCTGTTTCATACATAGTGCCTGTATTTACATCGCTCCGTACTGAAACTCGTGTCAAAATCGTTCGAGGTCGGTAAGTTTGTCTTTGCACGGTGACAAAACATAACACGGTAATGAAGTACTACATGCGCGCATGCTGCCAAGACTACGGTCACGAGGCGGAAATCACGCCCCCTAAAGCTTTATCTTAGGAGACATATGCTTGAGATGCCGTCATAGTTGCTGCCAAGGTGGGCAATGACATATCGCGTTTGTTGTGGGGCATTTTGTGTTTGTTTTTATAGCAAGTGTGAACATCCGTCCGGCAATCTGTTCAGTAGGTTACACGTATACGACGCATACCCATGGCATTCCCCCCCCCGTCTTGTTGTGCTCTTATATTTCCTGGCTTTTAAGGTGGCCCTGGTCAATCCGCTGGCTGGGAGAACGGACCACGAAATATTCGCAACAATAATTGTACCTTCTTTGGTGACGTTAAATATTCAGATATCTTGCGGTTGAATGCTGCTTTTGCTTTTGCCTTAGGCTTTGGTCTGGCCACCCTGTATATGTTTTGTAGCATAATACAATTTTGGGTCGAATGGGGACTACATCAAGGGGCGAGGTTTCACAAGTGCGTAGCTTTTGCGGCATGCTAGTCAGGTTATTCGATGTTTCTTTGGATTATTTGTGGCGGCATAATGGGTGGCTTTCTGGCTCTATCTTGGTGGTGGATAGTTTGTCTGTCCCTTCCTTTCCTTTTTGTCAGGTAGCCTCAAGTCCCTTCGGGCCTGTGGATTGCTTTGGGGGGCGTACTGTGGCGGCTGGGGACAGACACACGGGCATGCCTGGTTTGGCCATGATATGCGTAGGCTTGCAGGCTCTCACGAACCGCAACACGTAACCACCGCTTGGGAGCTGCATCGACGATGCAGGCACAATGATTCCCTCTGTTATTCTGGTGTTGTCCGCCGATTTGGGTCCTCCTATCAAGCCGAGAGTTGAAGCGATGCTGGCCTCGGGCTTCTGCTGAATTCAGGAGTGCAGGTGTTGTGATGTGGGTGCACTTCCGCGCGAAGGCACCATAGGCCGTTATGGTCGAACGGCCCGGCCTTTGTCGGGCAAGGGGGTATCATATAACAATTGGGTACCTTCTGGGGGTGAATAGCCGAGATCGGGTCTACCCGGCGGAAATATGGCCATCGTCGAGTGTTGGCCAATCAGATGGCGTCCTGGGGTCGTTGCGGCCACTTGAACAGAAAGGTGCCCGATTTAGGCCTCAAAAGCACCGGGAAGACCCGATTTCGGTCATTTTTTTTCTCTTTTCGTTTGCAAATTATACCCGCACTGCCGATCAGAACGTGACATCGACAGCAAGCACACAGTACAGCACAGGGCAATAAGCTGTGCACAACTAGCTATTGGCATTATCAAGTCGCTCGTTGCTCTAAATCACGCCCATATTATTTGTGCTCCCTCCACATTTTGTAGTATTCTTCCTTGAGCTAGCGTAGTGAGCGGCGTCAGCCGCCCGCGGAGCGGATCCCTTGCATAATCGTACGCAGGTCTCTAACCAGGCGTACTTTCAATAAATGCTATTCTAAGTAAATACGTGGTACGCAGCTGGGTTCGATCACAATCCCATCTGTGCAAGCCGTGATTATGGTTCCGATGAATGCCGGTTTGAACATCTTCATACAGCGATAACTTCCTGAGTTCTTATTCTCATATATAATGAAAATCAAAATACACGCCAGCTGTGAGATCGAAGATTTTGTCGAACTCATATAGTGTCGTGCATTTTTGTGATGCCCTCGACAAGTACCGTAAGAGTTGTTCAGAGATTATTTCGATTGGGACTGCTATTCGAACCCCGACTGCTCGTCGTCGTTTATTCGCTGTTCACTAGGGCTGGGCCCTGGTAGCTCTAGCCAGTACAGTATGTACTGGCTGTGTCAAATGCCAGTACACTGGACCCGACCAGTGCACTGGTGGTCGCGGCGAAGTCGCGAACCCTGCCCCCCCCCCCCCCCCCCGGCTGGTGAGGGGGCCCCGCCGGAGGCGCCCCCGGAGGGCCCCGCTGGAGGCGCCCTGCCGGAGGCACGTTTTAACGCGTTTAGGGGTCACTGGAGCTAAACAATTCGGCGCGTTTGGACCATGTTTAAACCGAAGTTGGGTGGTAGATTGACTAAGAAAAAATTAGAAGAAGAGCAAAAGCGATCGAACCATATATTATACATGTACGTAAAATCATTCTTTGATTTCGGGGATTCGGTCAGGAGTTTTTTCCTTCTCGGCCTACGTATGCGATTCGTGGAACTGCAATTCTCGGTCAAATAGCTTCGTTCGAGCGCCGGCTTCGGGGGGCGGCTCCAACGCCCCTCGCCCTGCCGCGTCCGTTCCGCACATCGACGTGAACGCGGACGGATGCCGAGCGAGACAAGCGAGAAGTTGCAAAAATACCGCATGTCGAGGAGGAATTCCGGGAGGTTTTGGTTGTATCTTAATGTCTGCAGCGCATGGATGATTTACCAAATTAGCATCATTTCCAAACGGTAATGCTAATGTTTGGAATTTTGCGGTGGCATATACTCGTACAACTTATTATTGTGTGGTCACCGATTGAGAGACAAGAGTAAACCAAACAATCGCGATTAATCGAGGTATCGAGGTCGAGGTATGACGCAAGAAAAATGCAAGCGTACCGGGTACGAGAACACAACAAAACAGACCAGAGACCGCAACAAAAATAGGAAACAAACACAACGAACGGAGTGGTCGCTGTTGAAAATCGCAGTACGAGAAGCAATGTTCTGTCAGTCTTTTTCGTCGCCGCTCCAAAGAGTCGTTCCGTATATATTGGTCCACGATCAGCGATCCATCTTTCAGGACCGCATGTAAATATCCCACAATAATTCCATGAATATTTATCCCCACAAACGAAACCTGGATGCATTTTTAAAGGTAGGTGTGACTATCAAGGTATTGGTGTTTCGAACGCTTTGTTGTGTGGTTGCAAAAATTGCGCTGGCTACTGACTGTTGTTGTTGTTGTTGCTGGTCAATCCGTTCAGCACCTCGACGTGAACGCGGATGGATGCTGAGCGAGACACAAGCGAGAAGCGCGGAAAAATATGTATTTTGAGCGGTCCTCTCCAGTTATTCTTGGGATCTTGATGTATGGAGCGGTTGATAAAATGAAACTTGGCAAGACATTATTCCCAAATTGGCGTCATATTTCGTCCCAAAACTAATGACATAACAAAAATCCCCACGGTATTGTGGTAGGTATCATATTATTTTTTAATAGTGAATTTATCTATTGAATTTCGGTATAGGTACGCGCACAACATACATGGACAGACTATAGATGTGGCAAGCGGACGCATGACTAAAACAAGGACGAGGTAGTAGTGGTTACGACTGCTGCCCCAAAAAATCCACACAGCAGCATTGCGAGTGGCTGCGTCCCCGGGGCCTCGAGGGTGGTATTATACAAGTTCGGACAAATCGACATGGTTTGTACTCTCGTGCATGCAATATACTTCGAATTAGGTACGTACGAGTGCGACCACACACAATATGCTTTTTGTCTACGACATATTTTATGGCATGGAGCGAGGGCGTACCATACATTTTTGACACAAAAAAAAGGGGGAAAATAATCGTTCCTCCTGTTGTTAGAGATACTGTATCTAAAACTCCGCGTACGCTAATATTTAGGTATTAGGAGCTTTATTATTTATCGTGACATTTGTGTGGGCACTTTGCGCTGTATAAAAATGAATATGACGTTTTTTCCACACTCGAGTCATCAAGGGCCCAAGGCTCGAGACGAGACGAAGCAAGGTTATTTGCCCCGTCCCGTCCGAGACACAGAGCACGTAGGGCACCAGCTGCCAGGGGTGTGAGACGAGGCATGCACGGCATGGGCCAGATAACGTTGCCTGCAACAACTGCCCGCCTCAGTATGAACGCGCGGAAGCCGCGATCGGCCGTACTTTGAGTTTTTCTTTACGTGGTCACTGTTGGGGTAGCTTGGGGATAGACGCAATCTAAAAGCGGTCTATGCCGAGGAACGAACGCAGGCAAGGGGATTGAAAAAAACAGAGGAATAACTGACTGCTGTGCTCCAGTTAGCTACTGCTGTGGTGTGCCCTCATCAACTGAAACCAAGCAACACACACACATCATGCCCGGGCTCGAGAGCAGGGGCACAGGTCTGTCAAAGGGCTAATCTAGTCGTCGCGGTCGTTCTTTATTCATCGTGCCGCGCTGGAGGCTTCATACGTGCAGCGGTCGTGTGTGTGCTGTTGGGCAGTCATGTGCTGTGTGCGTGCTGGCCATGTGGCCGCAGGTGGGTCTCTCCCACGGGCACGAACAAAAAGTAAGCCGCATCTTTCCTACAAAAAAATCACAAAATATCGCGAAGGTGGGAATTCCCATCTACGCGATATTTCGGTATGTGCGGACCACGTATGGCGAAAATATCCCAACAGCCTAGGGTCGTCTGAAACTCCAGACGCACATAATTCGGCTTTAAACGACCAATATCGCGATATTTCCGAGTGTTAGATATCGCTGCGCCACGTGAAGGTCGTAGTAAAAGTCGACAGCATCCACGGAAGAAACCAGTGAGTGGCATGCATTCGTCCCGTATCGCATCGTACGCGTTTGGTGTTCGTTTCCCCGAGAAGACTCTTTGGAGGATGGCGTGCTTTGTTGTTGCTGTGGTCCCTGACTCCGTTGCTGCCGTAATATTTTGCCGGCCAAGTGCAAGCGGTCATGTTGGTACGCAGCTGACGAAAACAAGTTTGTGTTGCTTCGTACTTGACGTGATTCTTGCTGATTGCTGATTGATCATCTCTTTTACCGGTAGTGTTTTTTTTTTTTTTTTTGGCACACTTCTACTTTCCAGCTTCTGGGCATACAAGCCGTGGTCACAGGTGTCGTCCTTTCCCCCCCCCCCCGGTTACCGCCTTCATTATTTTCTATCGCATATATGGTTCAGCACCCACTGCTCGACGATTTTTCACCGATTGTGGCTAACTCACGCTCTCGCGCTTTCCGCGAGTCAATTAGTGCACAAGAAAAAGCCCCACGAAAATTTATACGAGTACGAACTCTCGGGGATTCGAACTTACGAAATTGACCTATACCAGGCTCAAGGATAACCTGATACGCCACCGGGGCAGTGAATGGTATATGACCGATCGCCCCGGTGGTCTAGTGGGGTTTCACTATTAGTACTTTGAATAGCGTTGGTCCTTGAGTTAAATAACCACCGCTTTGTGAGCTTTGTTGCCTTTATTTATTTACAGAAATACACGAGGAGAAAATGATCAACTAACTGCTGAAATCGCCAAGCAGCGTGGGTAGGTACAGTTCGACGCGAGTCGTCGAGGGAAGAAAATGCTGAATTCTTCTCGCGATAAAAATTAGGGCATGTACCGTAATGGGGATGGGGGCGGGGAGTCCGCTATATGACCCCGAATCTGAGTTGTACTACTGAGAGGGCGAGAGTAGTGCGAGCATCACAATAAATGGGATGGGAAAAAGAAAAGAAGTGAAGTGTATTGCTGCTGCTGTAACAATACGATACCCAAGCAAGTTGCACCGATCGACTCAATCTGGACCGACTGCTGTATATTGTGCAATTGGTCCATGTACAACTTCTCTCATCACAGGCCAGTATGAGATGATAGTGACTTCATTGAACTTGCTGAACTTCTTAGTGAGTGGTGGTTACCTCTATCCACGAACCCCGGCCGAGCTGATCAATCGAAGGTTTGGGTTACACTGTGCGGGGTGTTATCGAGGCAGGGGGTCAAATGAAATGTCCGTGCACCACGGGGTTGGGGTATACGAATAAAACGTCAGCAGTAGCGCGAGTCACCCCATTAGTTTCTAGTTGAAAATAACTTGAAGGATTTCTGAACCTGGGTTGGGCCCTGTTCTGTGGTGCTGGCGTTGTATGCGAACCTCAGCTAGCTAAGGCTTCCACACCATGCGGTGTGGTGTCGACCCGGGAGAAGTCGGTTTTCGTCCCCGGTTTGTTGCAGTTGTTGGGGTATGGAAGGATTTCTGGAACGGCGATGAGGCTTTATCCTAATCGGGTGCGTCGAAACGCCCCCCGCCGGTTTGCTGGTCTATCTCCTCACCGGGTGTCCCTGGCTCTACAAGCTGCACAGCCACTCAACGATAAGCCAATGTAAATAATAGATTATTGTCGCACCATCGTGCGGGGCTGTGTCGACCCGCGGGAGAAATCGGATATCGTCCCCGGTTTGTCAGGATTTCTGAAACGGGCACATGACTCTATATCCTCCCATGGTGGCGTTGCCCTTATGCCCGAGCCCCAGCCAACCAGCGGTAAGCGAACATGGTTGGAGTTCCACGTCGTGTCGACACGGGAGGTCATCGTTATTGTTTCCGCGTTTTCGGAGCTGTAGAGATTCGGGGGATTCATGAGTCGGGGATAGGACCTTATTTTCCCCGTGTGCGACGGAAACGCCCCCCATTGATCAGCCTCTATTCGCCTAGGACGGCGCTGTGGAGCTCGAACCAATCAGCGACTAGCCAACGGGATTGGGGTTTCTCACCGTGCATGGTGGTGTCGACCCGAGAAAGCTCCGTTTGCTTCCCCGGTTGATGAGAGTTTTAGAGATGTGGAACGACCTCTGGACCGGGGATGGGAGCCTATATCCTCCCGAGGTGGAGCTGGCTCAACATGCGAACCATGGCCAATCAGAAAGTCAGTCGGCCGGTGGGGTTGGGATTTCCGCACCGTGCGGGGAGGTATCATGTGTGGACGGATTCTGATCCCGGCATGTGGCCCTATCGTACCCGGGTGACGCCTGCTTTGTGTATGAATCCTGTCCAATGCGCGATCAGACAAAACTGACATATTTTCATTTTCGTCTGGTAAAACTCGAGTCTGAAATACTTAGCTGACAAAATCGTAAGCGGTGCAGTCGCGTGCTGTATCTGAAAGAAGTGAGCGATCTACACCGTGAGCAACAAGCAGCAGCATTGCAATAGCATTCGAGGAGTTGAATGACGAAGGCAGTCATACCACCGTGTTTCGCGCCTGGAACAACGTCAGCACGTTTCTCCACGATCAGACAACACACAGACAGTCGATCTGGGAGGCTTGGATCAAGATGATACTACTATATCATGCGTGGTATATTTCAGAAGCTGGCTCAGTGCGCGTCTCTCAGTGGCTACGAAGAGGACACGCAGCGGACACGGTTAGTGACCTTACTGGTCCCGGATGCTTGATTTAGTTAAAATATCATAAGGAACGCACTAGACACGTTTCGTCGCCAGACTAAAGGGGCAGTCGGCGTGTGGTCGGACTTATCCGATCGAAATCTGATGACTGAAGGTCGGAATCGGATTCATTAGGAAAACGGTAGCTATTAATAGTAGTACATTGTTATGATTGTTGTCTATATCGAGCTCTTGGCATTACCTTACATACTGTACGCGCAGACTAGAATTGTGTGCGGTGACTTATTTTACTCTACCAAGTATTGAGTCGAACAATTCGAAGTGCTGCCCTGCCCTACCCATGCGGAGCCCTTGTGAAACTAAAAATACACTCAAACTGTGAGATCGAAGATTTAGTCGAAATTCATCTTTGCAAGCTGTGTGTGATACTCCGATCGCGCGTATTACGGGTTGTGTGTCCTCATTGAGGATATGGGTCGGCGACTTCCCTCGGAACTACAATGTAGTTTGTACCAGGGTCAACAGGGTGATCTTAGTCAGTCTGTGCGCGGAAACTATAAAACACGTTTCTAAGGGGGACGACATCTGACAGCTGTGGAAGGAAAAGCATCAGTTTATCAAGAGTATATCCTGTAAGTCGTATAACCGGTGAGGGGAGGGCACCATACATTATAAAAGATGGAGATACACTCCAGCTGTGAGATCGAATATTTTGTCGAAACTCATCTTTGCGAGCTGTTTGTGATACTCCGATCGCGCGTATTACGGGTTGTGTGTCCTCATTAAGGAGATAGGTCGGCGACTCCCCTTGCAACTACAGTGCAACTATCAGGGTCAACAGGATGATGTTAGTCAGTCTGTGCGCGGAAAAAACCCGTTTCTGAGGGGGACAAAATCTGACATATATATGATGGACAGGAGTGCGTGGAAATACGGCACACTTCAGCACGATATCGAGAAGGTCGGAAAAGGGTTCAAAAACATGCTTGAAATGCGCAAAACAGAATCGCTACAGAATTGGCGAAATGACGGCCTCGTCACGCACACATCCATTTATGTTGTTCCAAGCATCCGCTTACTCAGATTCTCCGCCGAAAACAAGAATAGACCGGAAACTCCGACTTATCAAGTTAAATCTTGGAGGTTTGTTGAGGGCCCGAATTAACGAGGGACACGCCAAATCGAAATTCGATTTTTTGTTGCCAAATCAAAACTCGATTTTTTGGTTCAAGAACTTAAATTACTTTGCATCTGAGTGGTGAAAAAATGAACCACCAAGCAGGCATTCTCGGAAATATTACGAAAAATCAACTTCAACAAAGAAGCAAAAACATATTTGTTTGGTCGAATTTATTAATATTAATAGTCGAAAACCGAAACTCAATTTGGAGAGTTTGTGCACCAAGGCATGGCATGTTCTATGTAACCGAAGCCGGCCACGCGAATTGGTGCCATGTTGTCGGCTGAATGAGAGGCGAGAAGCCACCATTGCGAGAGGTAGGACCACCGCAGCAGCCGCAGCGCGGTCTCCGAAGGCCCTTAGCACAGCGTAGACCGCCTGCGACGCTTCGAAAACAGTCGAGACCGTCGCAAACCCAGTTTTTCGTCGCCCTGCACCTCGAAAGTTAAACGACCAACTACCACATCACGACTTCGCTCAAAAGTTCGACCGCTATATCCCCGTCGCTGCTGCCGGTGTGGGGCGGCGGGGCGGGGCCAACCCATCCAAGAGACGCCTATAGCCATAGCCTTTTAGCTGCTGCCGGCAAAAACAATCTGCCGCTAGCCGGGGCGCTCCGGGGAAGACGCGAGCCATCGCTCGCCTCGGTAGTTGCCCACGGGTGTTCGTTGATCCTGTTGCGCTCTTCCAATTCTATACGCAGTGCGCCGTTCCTCGGTTAGAAGCAGAGTTGATTTTTTCGTGTATTTTCCATGAATTAATAATAAAAAAATCGAAGTACGTTTTTCCGTGCTCTTCGTTAGTCTGGGTCCTGAGCTCTGACCTGGCCGCAACATGTACCACGTAATAACATTTTGGGCAGCCATATTGTTCATACGCTTGAACACAGGGTAGGCTTCCACCTGCACTACTAAACACCGAAAAACAAACGCCGGCAACAGAAAAAATCGAACAAAACACGAGATGCAGCTCGAAACGTTGAAGAATTAGTAAACGAGATGAACGACTTCCGACTTTGTCCATTGTGCTCACGGTTTCCCCCCCTGCCTGCAATCGCTCCTCTCTAGCTGTTCTGCGTGCCCTCTCTGCTCTTAGCTCTTAACGCGGTGAATTTTATTGGTTTTCTACTGTTGAATGAGGCGTTTCTGTAGAACGTACGTAAATACTCAAAGTGCTGGCATCCTGGCAGCCCCCTCAGCCAGTACAGTACTACTGCCAGTAGAGTACTACTGGCAGTACATACTGGACGAGGGCCCAGCCCTACTATTCATAAAATTGATAAGATGTTAACTTGATTTAAATGGGAAAAGTACTAACATCGGCTCAAATTGATATGGCGTCCGAACAACTATCATACCTGGTATATGGTAGCGTGCGTTTGTTCAGGGCATCACAAAAATATCTATTAAGATGGACCAAAGCAATATGAATTGACCAAGTTATGATGACTTAAGCAAAAATTTAAGTGGTTTGTGTGTTATGCGGACCAAACATGAAAGAATGCGCTGTGTGATTTTTTTTGCGGTGGCACCACCTTGTCCGGGGTTGAAAAGATACCAATGAGATAAACTTGATGCGTAGCTTTCCAAATCTGTTCTATTTTTCTGTGGACTCGTTGTAGATATCGAGATTTAGTTTTTTCGATCGCGCGAAAAGTACCCAGTGGAGCAACGATAAAACGGCGACCACGAACGCAATGCTTGGACTCCACGGGTATATTATAAAAACAAAAATAAACTCCAGCTGTGAGATCGAAGATTTTGTCGGAACTCATATTTGCAAGCTGTGTGTGATACTCAGATCGCGCGTACGTGTGTCCTCATTAAGGATATAGGTCGGCGACTTTCCTTGCAACTACAGTGTAGCTTGTATCAGGGTCAACAGGGGGATGTTAGTCTGCGCGCGGAAGCTATAAAACCCGTTTGTGAGGGGGACAAATCTGACAGCTGCGGAAGAAATGCATCAGTTTATCAAGTGTATCCTGTAAGGTCGTATAAAACCGGTGAGGGGAGGGCGGAGTTTTTCGGGGCGTGGGGGCCCGGGTTCGAACAAGAGGGAGCGGGGGGGCGGGGACAGGCGGGGCAACTCAATCTGTGCGTGGAAACTATAAATCCTTTAAGGGGACGAATCTGACGGTTGTGGAAGGAATGCACCAGTTTATCATGTATATCCTGTAAGTCGTACAACCAGTGAGGAGAGGGCGGCGTGTTCGAAGGGGTGGGGTGGGGGGGTGGGGCAAAAGGGTTTTAAACAGTTTTTGGTCGCATAGACGTAGGGGCTTGCTATACGCGTGGTGCTAGGTCTAGGCGATGGTGCAGGTGGTAGGGAAGGATGGGGCGATGGGGGGAGCGGGGGGGGGGGGGGGGGGGCGATGGGGGGAGAGGGGG
This sequence comes from Undaria pinnatifida, assembly GCA_012845835.1. Classification (NCBI taxonomy): domain Eukaryota; class Phaeophyceae; order Laminariales; family Alariaceae; genus Undaria; species Undaria pinnatifida. The sequence continues at coordinate 23,377,980 of JABAKD010000025.1, forward strand.
GGGGGGGTTAATTGGAGCAACGGCATGGATGGCTAGAAAGACATTGAGGTGATATCAACCGCGTGGAAGTGTTTACTACTTAGGCAGATTTCGATTTTAGGTGGGGCGTTTGAGCAAGAGGGAGCGGGGGAAAAGAGGGGGAAAGAGACGGGGGGAAAAGGGGGGTTGGGGGGGGGGGGGGGTTAACAGGTTTAGATCGCATAGGTGTAGGGGCTTGCTATACGCATGGTGCGAGGTCTAGGCGGTGGTGCGGGTGGTGGGGAAGAAGGGGGCATTGGGGGGGGGGGATGAATTAAAGCTATATCATGGATAGGTAGAGAGATAATGACTTGATATCAATTGCGTAGAAGTGTTTAGTACTCTGGCCGATTTCGATTTTAGGTGGGCCTTTTGAACCAGGGGCAACGGTGAGAAAAAAGAAGGGGGGGAGGGGGCGGGAGGCGGCGGAAATGAGTTGGAGCTACGGCATGGATATCTAGAAAGGCAATGAGGAGATATAAGCTGGCTGGTAGTGTTTCCTACTCTGGCAGATCTTGATTCAAGGTGGGGCGTTCGAACAAGAGGGATTGGGGTGGGGGAGGGGGGGCTGGACACTTCAATATGTGCGCGGAAACTTTTTTTTTTTTTTTTCATCCTCCCCGGCGGATGGGGAAAAATAAGCAAAAATATTAAGCTCACTACACTTCCCCGTATTTTCATACGCGTCGTGTTTCGATTTGACTCAGTTGATTTCGCAATGCACCGCTAGCTGGCGCACCCTTCGGAGTGCGCGTAAACTATAAATCCTTGAAGGGGACAAACCTGACGGTTGTAGCAAGAATACATCACTTTATATCATCTGCCTGGTGTTGTTTATTATCATTAAAAATGAAAATACACTCCAGCTGTGAGATCGAATATCTGTTTGATATTCTAGCAGATTCGATCTTAGGTGTGACAGTAGTAGTATATAAGGGTCGGTCGCCCCGGTGGCGTAGCAGGTTATCCTCGAGCCTGGTGTAGGTCAGTTTCGTGAGTTCGAGCCCCACCGAGTGCATACTCGTACGAAATCGTTGGGACTTTTTCTTGTGCACAAATTGACTTGCGGAAAGCGCGAGAGCGTGAGCTAGCAACATTCGATGAAAAATCGACGAACAGTGGGATTGCTGAGCCCTATGCGCGATAAAAATTGAAGGCAAGGACCGGGGGGGAGAAGGGACGACACCTGTGACCACGGCTTGTCCAGAAGCTGGAAAATAGAAGTGTGAGAAAAAAGAAAAAAAGAAGAAAAAAGGGCTCATTCGAACGGCCTCGTGAGGGGCTTTCATACGCATACCATACGTATACCTCAGATCAACTCAATTCGGTGGTGCGCCCGAAATTTTAATCTGAAGGCCCCATTTCAGGCTTACTGCTGGATCCACCATGCAGAAGTTAATGTCGTGTTTATGGAAAATGTTGCCAATTTTTTCTTGCCAAAATATAATTTAGAAATTTCGTTCGTTAGAAACAACCTTTGTACAACATGTTTGGAAAAAACGCACCAAAACGAGATTTAAGTTCTATATATTTTATAAAAAATTGAAAACGTCAGCTTAGGGCCCACATTAACGAAGAGCACGGAAAATTGCAGCTCGTCTTTTTTCCATTATTTCATGGAAAATACACGAAAATATCAACTCTGCTTCTCACCAAGGAACAGCGTAGTGCGTTCTAGAATTAAAAAAATGCAAAGAGGCAACGAACACCCGTGGGCAACTACCGAGGCGAGCGATGGCTTGTACTCCCCGGAGCGCCGCGGTTAGCGGCAGATTGTTTTTGCGGGCAGCGGCTTGGAGGCTATGGCTATAGGCGTCTCTTGGATGAGCTTGCGCCGCCCTGCCGCCCCACACGGGCAGCAGCGACGGGGATATAGCGGTCGAACTTCCGAGCGAAGTCGTGATGTGGTAGTTGGTCGTGTAACTTTCGAGGTGCAGGGCGACGAAAAACTTGGTTTGCGGCGGCCTCGGTTGTTGTCGAATCGTCGCAGGCGGTCTAGGCTGTGCTAAGGCGAAGGACCTTCAGAGGCCGCGCTGCGGCTGCTAAGGTGGTCCTACCTCTCGCAATGGTGGCTTCTCGCCGCTCAATCAGCCGACGACATGGCACCAATACGAGTGGTCGGCTTTGGTTACATAGAACATGCCATGCCTAGGTGCACAAACTCTCCAAATAGAATATCGATTTTTGCCCCAATTAAGTCTTTTTTACTTCACTACTTTGTTGAATTGGATTTTTCGTAATAATTCTGAGAATGCCTGCTCGTTGATTCATTTTTTGACCAATCAGATGCATATTAAATCCAATTCCAAAACAAAGAAATGAATTTCGATTTGACGAGTTCCTCGTGAATTCGAGCCCATATTTAGAAAAGCCAGCCTGATACCAGATATAGACTATTCTATTTGAAGATGTCCCATGAGGGCGCCCCCGCTCGCAGCTGGTGCAACACAGCAGTAGTACTCCCCTTACCATTAAGAGCACTGGTAAATGTACAGATGACGACTATAGAGCACTGCACTGGAACAGGGAACACTGGACGCTGGCAGTACCGGTACTTTATACTCTGGACCTGGCACATCGTAGGCTACCGTAACTCCCGATTAAACATTTTTAATGTTTCTGGCGGAGGCATGAATTGCGTCAGCTGTGATATAGTCTATGCGTGTACCATACGTGTGTACCACCTTTGGCTTGTTTGTGTCTTTTCCCTGGGGTATTCCTCAGCTCCAGGGTGACTGGAGCCTGCCCTGTGAACACGGACTTGATTATGCGACTTAGCGTGACAACAACATCAACAACAACATCAACAACAACAACAACAACACCACCAACAACAACAACAGCAACAGCAACAACAACTTTACTGCTGCTGTACCGCGTTTGTAGTGAGTGGGGTGATTTGTAAGCAGGAGCGGGGGTGTTAAATACAGTCGATAGTCGACGAGGACAGGCACACGTGCAACACTCACGAAATATAGCACTACATCTCTGTCAGGGTAGTCTATTAGTCAAATTATCATTATTTTTTGTGGGAAAACAGCGCACCACCCACAAGAGCAGCCCCCTCGCCGCGCCAAGCTCGTGCCCGTCTAACTCTCTCCACTTCCCCACCTCATCTCGCGGGATACCGAACCGTCAAACTATCAATCCTGGCGCCGTTTTAGTGGCTACTGGTATAGAGCCGGTCGCCCCGGTGGCGTATCAGGTTATCCTCGAGCCTGGTATAGGTGAGTGCCGTGAGTTCGAGCCCCGCCGAGTGCATACCTGGTACTAGTACAAATTCGTTGGGACTTCTTGTGCACAAATTGACTTGCGGAAAGCGCGAGAGCGTGAGTTCGCAACACTCGATGAAAAATCGACGAGCAGTGGGATTGCTGAACCCTATGCGCGATAAAAATCGAAGGCAAGAATCGGGGAGAAGGGATGACATCTGTGACCACGGCTTGTCCAGAAGCTGGAAAGTAGAAGCGCGAGTAAAAATAAAATAAAAAAATAATGATGATATTAATAATACTATCATATGTGCCATGTGGAGAGTGAAGCGTAAATCCTACAGGACAGCAATAATTAATACGTATTTTTTTCTTTTTTTTCTTGTACGGATACGAGTACTACTGCTGTATCATGTTGTTGTTGTTGTTGTTGTTGTTGTTGTTGTTGTTGTTGTTGTTGTTGTTGTTGTTGTTGTTGTTGTTGTTGTTGTTGTTGTTTTTGTTTTTGTTGTTGTTGTTGTTGTTGTTGTTGTTGTTGTTGTTGTCGTTGTTGTCGTTGTTGTTGTTGTTGTTGTTGTCGTTGTCGTTGTTGTTGTTGTTGTTGTCGTTGTTATTGTTGTCGTTGTTGTTGTCGTTGTTGTTGTGGTTGTTGTTGCCTCAGATTATCTCTTGTAAAAATTCTAGAGTCCGTGGTAACACAAAAGGTGCTGGAGCCCTCGGAAGATCCGAAAAACCAAATCAAATCAAAATTCGTCTGGGAAATACTACGCTTTCCCGCCCAAAACGCACGATACGAAGAAGGCGCACAAGTGAAAATGTCCAATGTGCAAACTGAACTCACATGGCCGCGGGTATCCACTCAACTACAGCATAGTTCCCCCGTTCCCACAACAAATCAACTCGCGGCTACAAACTACAGCGAGCGGTTGGGCTGCCTGCACCGTGCGAACCGCACGGTACGCGTAAACGTGGGCACAGACGAACGCGCCTGCTGTGTGGAGTGTTGACAGAGTGACGACCCGCGGGCATGCAGTGAAACAAGAGCAATCGAACCAAAAAACACAAATACAAATATCAACGATCGCCCCCGCCTTGCCGAGTTTTTTGACCGGTTGCAGCGCAGCTACGACGCCCGTGCCTGCAAATTGAACATTGCGGGGGGTAGTTCCCCATGAAGGGTATACAACTCTTCTACAAACTCTACAAAAATCAGTGTCGTAAGTAACATGTTGTACTACTACTGCCTCGTAAAAAACCCTGAAAGAAAGACGATCGCTGCTCTCATGATCTATCGAGCACAACACACGGGGGGATGAGGTGACATGTGGTCCGCCAAACAACACAATCTAACAGATCAGTACAAGTATGCGATAAATAGTCGATTTCCGTTCTGTGCCTCCTACCTGTCCCCGCTGGGTTGGCGAGGGCGTCAAAGCAAACTAAAACTGCAAGCTGTGTTTCGTGTTTTGTGATCGTGTGTGCAGAGCATGCATGAACAGCGACACCGTTTTTAAGAGGGGCAGTAGCAGCAAGCATTCACAAGTTATCCGATCACATGTTTGTACGAGATCAAACACATCACACACACCTCAATTTGAGACAAATGAGGGATCGGTAGACCCCCCCCCCAAGCCGCGTCAGGTAGGGCACTAGCAGCAGCCGCGGGGCACCAGCAGCAGCAGCAGATACAGCAGTAGTAGTAGAAGATGCTCCGTTCAGCAGTGGTGGCTATTAGTACGTTTCCATGGCGCACTTCTGGCACCGCCACAAAACAGACCCGCCCTCAACTTGATGCGAGCGTACTCGAACTCTTCTACGATTGCTTGTGCGTACTGCTACAGCTGCTGCTGATGTTGTGACCGGTGCCAGGTGTTTCAGAAGCACTCAGCATACCTGCTGATATACATCTATCTGTCCGTGTTTGCATCTACTCTATCTCTTTCGTGCCGAGTCCCGAAGTACCGCGACACGTCACCAATTGCGGTTCTACGAGGTCTCCGATTTCTCCGATTTCTGCCTCTGCGCACCGTGACATGGTGCTGACGAATAGTCTATATATCTATCAATAGTCTATGCATTTTATATTCTTATTGTATGTGTACCTGGTATATTTTACTCGATCTTCGCACATCAAACATCAGACATACGAACGATGTACGAACAGGATCCAAGATCGCAGCGCAATCGTACCATGCTCGCTGTCCTCTTTTTTTTTTTTTTTTTTTTTTTTTTTTATCCTCTGGCGGATGGGGAAAAATAAAGCTTTAGCTCACCACACTTCCACGTATTTTCATACGCGTCGTGTGTCGATTTAACTCAGTTGCCTTCGCAGCCCAACGCTAGCCGGCGCACCCTTCGGGTCCCATTGTAGGTATAGCGTAAGCTGTCCCTATCAGTGGTCTTCGTTACAACCCCGGCAGCGCAAGCTGCCGTTGTATACGGCTGCGTGTGTATGTCGACCCGGCCTGTCCCCTGAGGGTCAGTTTCGGTGGAGATAGCCACCCGGAATGTCATCTTTCCGGGTAGTGTGGGACTTGCGCAAGCTCACCCACTGACAAACCCCCTGGCCATGGGAGATGGCCTTCCGCCGGACTTGGTCCAGTTACGGTCCACCCTACCCATTCGGGCGTTGGTCCTCGGTGCTGTCCTCGTAAAATAAAACATAGTCGATATGTACGCATCTCTGTGTTTGCTTGTTGTTCGATCTTTCAAGTCATCTAGACATCCAGCCCACCCATCAGTATCCGTCCGTGTTGATGCGGCATAGAGAGAGGCGAGCTCTGTGGTCCCAAGCTAGGAGACAGAGATTCACACACATCGCAAATAAATGCAGCAAGGTGTGAAGGCATGAGAGCACGCGGGCAAAAAACACGAGAAAAAATATGGTAAGGAAGACTATTTTGCTGTTGTTGTTGTTGTTGTTGTTGTTGTTGTTGTTGTTGTTGTTGTTGTTGTTGTTGTTGTTGTTGTTGTTGTTGTTGTTGTTGTTGTTGTTGTTGTTGTTGTTGTTGTTGTTGTTGTTGTTGTTGTTGTTGTTGTTGTTGTTGTTGTTCTCACATTAACTCGCATTAAATTATCAAGTCCGTGACCACAGGACAGGCTCCAGTCACTCTGGAGCTGAGGAATACCCCAGGGAAAAATACAAACAAGCCCAGGTGGTACACGCATATATCACAGCTGACGCAATTCATGCCTATACCAGAAACATATAAAAGTGAAATCGGAAGTCAGTCTACGATGTGCCAGGTCCAAACCGGTCCATACGTCTCATTACTCACGCCTGGAGATACCGATTATATTATAAAAAAATGAAAATACACTCCAGCTGTGCGATCGAAGATTTCGTCGAAACTCATCTTTGCAAGCTGTGTGTGATACTCCGATCGCGCGCATTACGGGTTGTGTGTCCTCATTAAGGATATAGGTCGGCGACTCCCCTTGCAACTACAGTGTAGCTATCAGGGTCAACAGGGTGATGTTAGTCAGTCTACGCGCGGCAACTATAAAACCCGTTCCTGAGGGGAACAAAATCTGACAGCAGCTTAGCTGTGGAGGGAAATGTATCTTTGTATCAAGTGAATCTTGTAAGTCGAATAACCGGTGAGGGGGGGGGCGGAGTTTTGAAGGACGTGGGGGCCTGGTTTTGATCAAAAGCGAGCGGGTTTGGAGGCGGGGGGGGGGGGGGGGGGGGGGGGGGGGGGAAGGGGGGGCAATTTGTGCATGCAAGCTATAAATCCTTTCAAGGGGATAAATCTGACGGTTTTGGAAAAAAAAAAAAAATGCACCAGTTTATTATTGGGGGGGGGGGGGTTGGGGGCGCGGGGGGGGTCGTGTGGGGCAGCTCAATATGTGCGTGGAAACTATACATTATTTTGAGGGGATAGATGTGACGGTTTTGGAAGTAATGCATCAGTTTATCATGTATATCCTGGGGTAAGTCGTACAATCAGTGAGTAGAGAGAGGGTGGAGTGATCGAGGGGGTGGGGTTGGGATGGGTTGGGGGGGGGGGGGCGGGAGGTGGGGGGGGGGGGCGGGGGGGGCGGGGGCGGGGGGGGTGGGGGGTGGGGGGGGGGGGGGGAGGAGGAAGGGTTTTAGGTGAGGGGTTTGTTATACGTGTGGTGCTAGGTCTAGGCGATGGTGCGGGTGACGGGGAAGAAGGGGGCGTTCGGGGCGGGGGGGGGGGGGAAGCAGCGGCATGGATGGCTCTCGAAAGATAATGAGGTGATATCCTGTGCGTGAAGTGTTTATTAATCTGGCGGGTTTCGATATTTGGTGGGGCGTTTGAGCAAGGGAGAGCGAGAGGGGGGGGGGGGGGGAGAACTTTTCAGGAGGTTTAGGTCACAAATAATGTTCAAATACACTTCGGCTGTGAGATCAAAGATATGTAGGGGCTTGTTATACGCGTGGTGCTGGGGCTAGGCGATCGTGCGGGTGGTTGGAAAAGAGGGGGCGTTGGAGGGGGGGGGGGGGGTGGGGGGAAAATAATTGAAAACTACGTCATGGATGGTCAGAAAGATAATGACGTGATATCAACTGCGTATAGGTGTTTATTACTCCGGCCGATTTCGATTGTGAGTGGGGCGTTTGGACAAACTAGGCGGAAGGGGGGGGGGATCGGGGGACGTATATACCGCTTGCCACCCAAGAAAGACTACCATATATTACACGTAGTATCTATTACTACGCATACGCACGACAGACGCAAGTCAATTGGAGAAAGAAACAAAGAAAAAAAGAAGATGAAGGAAATGAAAGAAAAGAGAAGAAAGCGAAACAAAATACGAAAAAAAAAAAACGGAGAAGGAAAATAAATACAATTCGAGTACACTTTTTTTTCGACAAGAAAAGCAAGAAAAGAAAGGGCAAGAAGAGGAAGCAAGGGAAGGAAAATAAGAGAAGAAGGAAAAAAATAAAAATGTCTTACTAGCAGACCCTAGGAACTGGCTAAAGACGGCATCGGGCTCATATAGGGTATCAAGTGTATCATCAATGACACTGGGGAGAGAACGCAACACGGCGAAGAAGTCAGGGCGGTCATAATATCCTATCTTGTGATGGCCATTAGAAGGCCCCCAACTTTCAGGACAATGATGGCCAAACCCAGACTTCAGTCTCTTGGGCATGACGCCCCCCCTTCCCCCCCCCCCCCCCCCCCCCCCCCCCCCCCTTCCTCCCCTCCCCTCTCCCCCCCGCCCGCCCCCCCCCCCCCCCCGCCCCCCTTCCCCGGCCACTTAAAGATGCCGACGGTGGATGGCGCTGCCGCAGCCTTTGCGCGTCGCCCTGCAGCTTTGCGTCTCCCCGTTTCATGCCAATTCCGCATGAACAACTCGGCTCCCTCCTCTACTCGGCGAAACCATCTGCCAGCCTTCTGAGCAGCCTTTCGCCATCCTTCAAATTTCATTCGAAAGACCGACATGTATTATATCCTCCTTCAGATGATCCATCGAGTCTCTCTCTTGCCCTCCTGAGTAGCCCGTACCCCCAACAAACTCCCCAAAATCACCCTCTGTGGCAGACACTCCTCCCCCATACGTGCTACGAATCCCGCAAACAATATCCCCCGTTTGCGCACTATCGCCCCTATGCTCTCGGAAGCTGTCTTGGCAAGCGCGTCGGCGTACGATAGGATGGGGTCGTCGCGCTTCCGTTTCCGCCATCCAAGGCATCGGAGGAGCATTGAGCGGTTGAACCCGTCGTAGCCTGTCAAAGTCAGGCTACTTCGGGCTCCACGTCATGCAACCGTAAAGCAGTTTCTCGACCACTTCAGCTTTCAGCAACCACCGCACCTACGAAGACACGAAGACTACTAATACGATATTTCCAGCGAAAAAGATGAATAAAATCAAGTCCCATAGCAGCTCGGGTGTATGGTTTATATTTTTGGCGTCGGAGATCCCTGTTAAAGAGAGAAATAATCGCTGACAATATTTGCCTATATATAGTAGTTGGTCTAAAAAAACAAAATAATAACAGGGCAGCAGTACAGCAGTACAGCAGTACGGCAGCACGTACGGTAGTAAAGGACAGAGGAGTGCAGCAGTCGGGACGGTGGTACTCCCCAAGCACCGGTATTTTAGAAACAAAAAGGCCCATCTCCCACAGACAGGACGAAAAAACACTCCCACGTATGGAACGGCCCACCCACCCACCACAGATGACGCAGTGCACCCTCCACCCACCCACAGACCAAACCTTACCAAAATGCAGCAGTACAGCAGTGCAGCAGTACGCACAGCAGTACACCTGGTACGCGGGGAGCAGTTAGTTGGTTGGTTCTTGAGGATCTTGTATGAAACAGGAAACAGACGGGGGGAGATTGATTTTTTGACGATACTCGGCCATCTCGGGGAGCGAGCGAGCCGCCATCCACCACCCACTCACCACCCACCGTCCACCAACGGACCTACCCAGAACAGCAGGACAGCAATGCAGCAGTACGTAGAGCAATGCACCTGACAGGCGAGCAGCAGCCGATTCGTTGGTTACAATGCTCTCGGGCTGGGCATGATTTGCAATTGTTTACTATTCCCCGCCACGCCGGGGGCTAAGCGAAAAGCGCTCGCGTTGCCGATTCTGCGCACGGCGAGCGGCGACGGCTGGACGCTGCTGTGATTGGTCCTGGTGTTGTTGTGCTTGCTGTTGACGCAGGCGCGCTTGTCGTCTCGTGTCCATGGCTCAAGTGGCCAAAAAGCAATTCGAAAGTTTAAATATATAGTTGGAGGTCGCAAAAAAAAAAGTAGGGCAGCGACGAAGAAAAAGCGGGGGGGGGCAAGCGAGCCGTTCCCGAGAGGGCGATTTCCACGATCCCCCTCGCCGAGGTGGGGCACCGACGTCCGTTCTTTCGCCGGAACGTCGTATTGCTGCTGTGCGGATGGGACGTGGCGGCACCGCGAGGCCGCCGGGGGTTGAGTGGAACTCGGGAACTCGGGAGTCTCAGCCTTTTTGGGGGGGTTTTATAACCAAGATATTTTCAAAGACCCCAAAAAACGCCACTAACTACCACGACGTTGGCGTATTATACAAGATAAAAAAAAACACTCCAGCTGTGAGATCGAATATTTTGTCGAAACTAATATTTGCAAGCTGTGTGTGATACAAAGGATGGCCGTTTGCATGATCGCCTGACAACCTCCACCAAACGCAGTAGCATATGCCTAACGAAGTAAAGTCACCGTAGCGTTCAATAGTGGTGACATCGTGTTTTAAGGCTTAGATTGGTTAACCTTTTGCAAGTGGTCAAACGGACTAATACCCCACTAGTTCCTCAACAAATGGCGTCGTCGACAGACCATGGGTTTTTTGGGTCGTGGGTTTGAGCCACACATCCACCATAGTAAACTTTTTCAGATTTTCCCCATGGCGAACTTGAAAAATACTTTCCCCGGTATCCCCAAGAAATGAAACGGCTTCAGGATAATTGACAGGTCCGCCCGAATATCCGGCCGACCTGCTATCCCGCCGTTTCAGGGGGGGAGAGTATTATAATGCTTAGTTTGGGTAAGCCATTGGTTAGCATTTTGCAAGTGGTCAAACGGACTATAATAATACCCCAATAACTCCTTAATAAATGGCGTCGTCGACAGACCATGGGTTTCTTGGGTCGTGGGCTCAAATCCCACATCCACCATAATAAACTTTTTCATACTTGCCCCTTGGCGAACTTGAAAAATACTCCCCCCCGGTATACCTAGGAAACGAAACGGCTTGGATAATTGACAGGTCCGCCCGTATATCCGGCCGACCTGCTATCCCGCCGCTTCAGGGGGGGAGAGTGTTATAAGGCTTAGTTTGGGTGAGCTATTGGTTAACCTTTTGCAAGTGGTCAAACGGACTAATACCCTACTAATACCTCAACAATCGCATGCCCACGTCACCTCGCTTGCTGTATTTGTAAGATGTATCTCTGCCTTAGAAGTGGCAACCTCAGAGCCCCACATCGGCACGGTAAAAAACATCGTCGTCAAATCGTACATTTGAGACAATAATAATTTGAAAGGGAAGTACAGGATGTTAAAATTGCGGTAATCCACACTACCAACCTCTAACGTAAGGATTTCGTACATACCGTCAGCATGATCGCCTCTCAACCTATGCCAAGCGAAGTATGATGTTAAATTAAAGGTGGGGGACACAGAGTGCCCCCTGCAGGTCTGCCAATTGAGCAGGTCCTCGAAGAGTACTCACTTTCGTTCCTTCGTAGAGATGTAGCTTTATTCGTTTCCACCAGAACCCGGGATAACTTCTGAGATCGGAGGCGCGTGCCTCCGATCTAATTCCTAACTTCCCCGAATATAAACCGCCAACCTTATCATACGAAACCCATCCAAATGATCTCAAATTCGGATACCTACAGGCCTTTCGAGGCCGTATCTTAACACTAGCCCACCCTGATGAGTCGCATATGCAGAAATATGGGAGATTCGGGGAAACTCCGGTTCTACGAACTAGACCATGAGTCGAAGATGCGGCTCCTCAAACCCCACTCCCACACCTCTAACCGTCTGGCTATGGAGCCAGGAACACGCGAAGAAAATCAGTAGAAAGAAAAGCAGACCCTACAGCAAGGCAATAGTCACCCATCAAAAACCTGCCGCATGCCGCCGGTGTGGCGGGGGGGGGCAGAAAAGGCTCTAGAACCTGCCGCATGCCGCCGGTGTGGCGGGGGGGGGAGGAAAGGCTCTGCGGTAAACCAACCACAGAAAAAGTACTATGGCGAGGCGAGCCCTCGTCGATATGGAGGGGAACACAGGCGCTAACACAAGGGAGAAGTCATGCGAAAAACCTCCCGCGGGCCATCGGCAAGGCGGGGGGTTAGACGAGGAAACGACGAATACCCGGGATGGAAGTTGTCAACACATACTGCCCCGCTAGGGGAGGAAGTATTTAGACGACAAAAAAAAACAAAGCAGAACAAATACAACACACAAAACATAAAAGAAGGCACACAGACCCGTACACTGGTCGCCCCCCGGCTCTGGGCTGAGGAGGGCGTCGGCAGGGCGAAATTGAACAATGGCAAAAAGGCAACAGCCCTGCGCCTCAGATAGCGGCGTTTTACCCGAACCCTGGCCCGGCACTGAGCAGGGGGTTCGGCAGGACAGAAAAGAAAAACAAATGGAAAGAACCGCCCCAAAACTCGATGAAGACCCTCAGGACACTACGAACGACCCAAAGACAAAGACGCAAAACTCATACCTCAAAAAAATGAAGAACTATCGAGAAGCGGTGGTGGCTTGGAAGTCAACTGGCCACGGCCGCGCCTCGAGATTCGTCTACGTTACGTTGGATTCCCCGAGGAAACGCACTGGCGATGTGAACTTGCAAGCACCAAGAGCCTCGTACGGCTCCCGTTGAAGTCGTGTAGCGCGCCGGGGGAAGAGGGAGTTTAATCGGTCCCGGGTCGTCCAGAAAGCGGACCAGGTATACCTTGTCCTCGGTAGTGCTCGCGCTGATTTTTCCTAGCCACCATAAACCATCGTCTCCTTTGTACCAAACGTGGGCTCCCTTAGGAAGTACGGTGTCGTGGTAGCGACGGAGCCAATCGGTGCGGGGAACACAGGCGTAGCCCAGCGCTAGGAAACGTTCCCCGTTGTTACGGGAGAGCTCACGCCGTGCCGCTCCGATCCGCATTCGGCAGTAAAGGCGGTTGGTTTGGCGGTGCTGGTCCGGGGTTCCGGTCCAATAACGCAAGATGTGGGAGCGGGAGAGGTGGAGGTCCATTTCCCGCTCCCAGGACGGTTCGGAGAGTCCCGCCCAATGCGTCTTGTATAGCACCGTGATGACGCCACCTCGCCCCCGTACCGACTGATGACCAGTGATCTGCTCCACCTCCAGCCGTTGGAGGGGAGTCGAAACGTCGTCTTGAGTGACGTAGTACGGCGGGGACTTCTTGGAAAATTTGTGAAGCACATACTGTGTCAGCCCCGCCGGTAGGTATTTGGGCATGTCCCCGCTGTCGTGGGGGTTGGCACAGGGTTTGCAGCGCTCGATGGCCACACGCCGACGAGCGTCCGAACCAGGCAGGTCGGAAGGGAGATCCAAATAAAGGAGGTTGCTCCCGAGCGGCGAGCCGTCCGGGGTCTCGGCGGCGGAGCAGGGACCGACGGCCAGGACCTTGAATGGGCCCGTCCAGTTAAGCGCGAGTTTGGCCTTGAATACCTTGGCGTCGGTATTCGCCTTCACACCCTGGCGGATGGTAGAGGCAGAATTGTATACCCATGCCCAACCACCCACAGTGAAGTTAGGTGCTGGACGCAGCGCGTCGGCGAGGGCGGAGTTTCTGCGGTTAACACGGGAAACGGTGAGGGCGTGGTGTGCGCGGACAATGTCGTTCGCGCGCTTTTGCCGGTCGGTGGCCAAATCGCAATAGGCCAGGTGGTCACGAGCCAGACTCTGGTGTCCCACGACACCTTTGCGGTCGAAAATCGTCAGGGGGAGCCGTGGGAGTCTGCCCATGTGGACCTCGTTGGGCGCCAAACCCGTCGCCGCGCTGACAGAGTTGTTGTAAGCGAATTCGACGTGGGGCAGATGCAAGTCCCAGTCGTCTTGTCGCTCGTTGACGACCATAGCCAGCATTTGTGTCATCGTGTGATTTGCCCGCTCAACGCCCCCGTTACAGTTGGGATGGTAGGAGCTTGTAGCAAGCTTGCGTACACCCAACAGCTGATATACAGCTTGTGACAGCTTGGAGCAGAACTGCAGTCCATTGTCCGATAGTATGGTGCGCGGGCACCCCCACAAGGGGATGTATTGGTTCACCAGGATATTGGCTGTACCTTCCGCGGTGAACTCAGCAGCAGTGACGGGGAACATGTCGGCCCGACGACTGAAGCGATCGGTGAACAGCATGATGTAGGTGTTGTCTCGTGGTGTGGCCGGAAGGGGGCCGAAGTAGTCAACACTGACGGCGATACCTGGACCTTCCGGCAGAGGCATTGTGATGATGGGCCAGCGGACAGTCAGCCGTGGGGTTTTCCGCGCTTGGCACTTCAAGCAGTGGCGAAGCCACCACCGGGTGCACACACTCATGCCAATCCACCAATAAAAACGCTCCAGCATGCGCAACGTGCGCGTGGTGCCAAGGTGGCAGGAGGCCGTCGAGTGGCAAGCTTGCATGGTCCAAGGGCGCATGAGCAGGGGAACGTAGATGCGAACTGGCTCATCGTTTAGCAAGCAAGCAGCTCGTCCCACAGAGTTCGGGTTGTCAGATCTTGTTGGCGGGAGTGTCGGGTTACGGACGAATAGGACGATGTCGTCGTCGGTTGTATGTAGTCGACCCTTACCCGCCAGTTCCTGGATGTCCGAGAGGGAGGGACGCTTGGGCGAGGGGTAGCATGCTAAGAAGTCGGGTGGCAGGGCCGACGGCCGGCCGATAGAGATGTAACGTATCGTGGCGTGGCACGTCGGCCCTGCGTGTTGTTCGCGCTTCCAATCGGCATGTGAATAACGCGCGACGGAATCCGCGAACCGCAACTCAGCAGCGTCGCCGAGGGCGTCCGACCTTGTATATGCAGTCGGCGTGTCACCAGGAGAAGGCGTGAGCCGTAAGAGAGGAGTTCCCGTGTAGGCTCTGCGTGGTCGCGGTCGGACGGTAGTAGCACCGTGCGGATCGGCGAGTCGGCAAGAGCAGGGGTCGCGGCAGTCGACGGGGTCGGCCGCGGCCGTGGGACTCGCGGCAGGGTTGTACCTCGTCTGGAAGATGGCCGAGGGGCCCCGCCGTCCTGCCGTCGACGCCATATGTTAAAATAAAGGTGGGGGACACAGAGTGCCCCCTGCAGGTCTGCCAATTGAGCAGGTCCTTCGAGAGTACTCACTTTCGTTCCTTCGTAGAGATGTAGCTTTATTCGTTTCCACCAGAGCCCGGGATAGCTTCTGAGATCGGAGGCGCGTGCCTCCGATCTAATTCCTAGCTTCCCCGAATATAGACCGCCAACCTTATCATACGAAACCCATCCAAATGATTTCAAATTCGGATACCTACAGGCCTTTCGAGGCCGTATCTTAACAATGACCTATCGAAGTAACGTGATTAAGCGCGGGTACACCAAACGCCCCTTTCAAAACACTGACGATTCGGGGGTTGTAACGAGGACCACTGATAGGGGTCAGCTCACGCTACCACTACAGTGGAATCCGAAGGGTGCGCCAGCTAGCGTTGGGTTGCGAAAGCAACTGAGTTAAATCGACACACGCGACGCGTATGAAAATACGTGGAAGTGTGGTGAGCTTAAGCTTTAGTTTTCCCCATCCGCCGGAGGAAAAAAAAGAAGAAAAAAAAACAAACTGACGATTCGCATTTCTGCCTCTCGTGCCCAATGGCGGTGACCTTGCATGCCCACATCACCTCGCCTGTGGTATTTGGCAATACGTACGTGACCCAAACCTCTTGAGAACCCTTCCCCCCGCCCCCCCCCCCCCCCCCCCCCCCCCCCCCCCCCCCCCTTTTTTTTTTCCCCGCTCTCTCTTGCTCAAACGCCCCACCTAATATCGAAATCCGCCAGCGTAACAAACACTTCCACGCACTGGATATCACCTCATTATCTTTCTAGAGCCATCCATACCGCTGCTACAATTCCAACCCCCCCCCCCCCTCCGCCCCCAACGCCCCCCCTCCTTCCCCACCACCCGCACCATCGCCTAGACCTAGCACCACGCGTATAGCAAACCCCTACATCTATGCGACCTGAAGCCCCCCCTCCCCCCTCCACCCCTCCCCCACCCCCCCACCTCCGCACCCCCCCACCCCACTCCCACCCCCTCCAACCTTACGCCCTCTACTCACTGGTTGTACGACTTACAGGATATACATGATAAACTGGTGCATTCTTTCCAAAACCGTCACATTTATCCCCTTGAAATAATGTAAAGTTTCCACGCACAGATTGAGCTGCCCCGCCCGCCCCGCCCCCCCCACGATAAACTGATGCATTCTTTCCAAAACACCGTCAGATTTACCCCCTTGAAGGATTTATAGTTTCCACGCACAAATTGAGCTGCCCCGCCCGTCCCTCCTCCCCTCCCCCCCCCCCCCCCCCCCACCCCCGCTCCCTTTTGATCAAAACCAGGCCCCCACGTCCTTAAAACCCCGCCCTCCCCTCACCGGTTACTCGACTTACAGGATTCACTTGATAAAAGGATGCATGTCCGTCCACAGCTGTCAGATTTCGTCCCCCTCAGAAACGGGTTTTATAGTTTCCGCGCACAGACTGACTAACATCACCCTGTTGAACCTGATAGCTACGCTGCAGTTACAAGCGGAGTCGCCGACCTATATCCTTTTTGAGGACACACAACCCGTAATACGCGCGATCGGAGTATCACACACAGCTTGCAAATATGAGTTTCGACAAAATCTTCGATCTCACAGCCATTAATAGCTGGAGTGTATTTTTATTTTTGTAATAAGGATGTCTCTAGTAAAATGATGCCTATCTAACCTATTTGCGTCAAGAGTTTTTAAGAGTGATTTGCAATTTTGGGGGGGGGGGGGCAAGAACAAGGAAATAATAACTTGTTTAATGTAGTGATGGCCCAGCTTACGAAAAAAAAAAACATACCTGGTAGTATAGTCTAGTCCCACATGAAAAAAAACAATTGATCTGGCAGCCAGGACACCAACACATTGAGGAGCACAACATCTACCGAAGGGCATCCCAGACATACCAGATGGTATCCACAACACTCAAGTACTTTCCCGAAGAGGCTGCCAGGTTCCTAGAGGACGCTCTGCGGGATTGCCCACGGCAAACAGGCTGACGCGTCATCAAGAGTTCCCGAAGAGGCGCAAATGAACCTCTTTGCTACACGTCACAGCCAGCAAACAATTTTCGAAATCAGAAGGCTCGTTTCTCGTTCGTTGGAGACGGACGAGCTGTGGCCCATGTAGACACACCTTGAGCTAGGCAAGGTCTACTTGACCAGAAAGTATCCCCCTTGGCGTGAGGGGCTGGCCAGCACCATTTAGGTGATAGGACACGAGAGAGAAGTTGTTGTATTAGCTCCGAACACAAGAAAACGAGCAATCTTAACTTCATCCCCGAATCCCCATATCTGAATCCAGAAGAGGATAGGTAGAAACCCCTACTGTCTCCAGATCTAATAATGTTCACACTCCACACCAGATCCTCAGCAGTCATTCACCACTAAGAAGTTCAACTGTCGTGTCTTACCACCAACACTACACACTCTCTGGTGCTCCACTGTCCACAATGCCCCTAAAAGCGCGTTCCTGCTCAAAGTAGTTCATGAACAAGGTTTGATCAAAAGTGAGCACCAGCTACACGAAAAAATCAAAGAAAACATAGTTGTCGTTTTTGAATGATAAACGACCACATACATCAAGATATCAAACCCAGTGATTACGAGTCATTAAACATTTCAATGCTTCACAAACACATTCACACACGATTACCAGGCACAAATCGTGCATTAAAACTTATTAAAAGCAACATCATCAACGAATACTACCAGATACGTTAATTCGTATATATGTTGACAAGAAAACTCCAAAAAACATGCTTGTATAAGTGGCAAGCCAAACGGAAACCCACATAAAAACCCGCCGACTAAAATATAAACATCGTAAGAACCCTTCTACGACTACACGAATATATTAGTATCATTCGCTTTTATCCACAATTATACCACAAACGCATGCACTCATCAAAATAACACCGTAAAAACATTTTCCAGAACGATTTTAGCTCAAGTCTTGCGAAAACCGCAGAGAAATCACAGCGTAATACCACATTGCCCCTTCAACTTCGTCCTCACTCCCCGTTTCAGCCTTAACTTACGCAATTTCGACTTCACAAATATTGAGGAGCCGCGCCCCATATCTTCGCTAGGTCGTCTCACATATTCTCTTCTGTGTCAAATCCAGCCCACTCTACTTCTACCTCAAAGCCAGATCCTTCCTCCACAATCACCAATTCCACGGTTGCTGTCATCTCAAACTCTCCTTGCGTGAAACCATGTTGTAAAAGCTCTTTTAACTCGGCAGTGATCTCAAGAGCAGCATCCGCATAAAAACGCATCCGAGCAACATGATCGTCTCGGATTTCCCCAAATACAATATTCTGCACGCCATACACATGCGATCGTTGAGCGACCAGCACACGCCACGGCCCAGTCCACGTCATCAGCAATTTGGCGTCGAGCCACTACGCCGCACCCGAGCTACCAAGACATAATCACCAACAAAAGTTTGCAGCAAACTTCCCCGACTCGCGACCACACGATGCTTACCGCGATTCGCCTGCAGCTTATCCAAGACCTCCTTGTGCAGCTGACTTTGCACCGGAACCACGCTGCACCTTCGCCCGAAGAGCCTTCTCGTCCAGCACATCCACCTGCCAATTCTGTCCGGTCGACGACGCCAGCGTGGACAACGCTACGCGAGGCGCTCTACCGAACATGACATGACACGGGGTAGAGCCGTACATTTTGCGAAACGCAGTGTTCAAGGCCCACTGAACCGCCGGTACTAACTCTACCCAACACTGGGCGGTCCGCCGCTCTTCATGAATCATGGACTTCAAAGTACGCACCACCTCACGCATCATCCGTTCGCATGTACCATTAGACCAAGGCGAATTCGCAACTGAAAACCTTCTGTCAACGCCAGGAGACTTCTCTAACGCAGCCATCATTTGATTCTTAAAATGGGAAGCAGAGTCACTCACCCACACCTCCGGAACCCCAGTATTCTTACGCCAGGTGAACAGATGCTGCGCTGTCAAACGGGCAGTGCATTCTTCCGTGGGCTCAAGCCAAACCCAACTGCTCATATCGTCCATCGTGGCGAGGATGTATCGGTACCCCAAGTCCTCATCCAGGCCATCGTCTCCCAACGGCCCGCTCGCTCCAACATGGAGATAGTCGAAGTGGACCACTTCGCCCGGCCTGGTGCCGTGCACCGTCTCCCCAAGCGGACGTGGCACTTTCTTCCCTGCCTTGGAATCCATGCAATGGAGACACTGCTTGATAAACTCGGCTACGTGCTCCTCGATGCAAAACCAACAGCAGTAGTCCGACAGCCGGTGCAGAGTTGTCACGGCACCCCGATGGCCAGCCTCCTTCATGTGAGCACAAACCATTCCCCGGGCTTGAAGCTGCTTAGCCCCTCCTGGAATCCACAACACCGCGCGCCCATTAACCGGGAGCCGAAAACGCCCCTCGGCATCCAAGCGAACTTCACCAACGTTCGTCATGAACGACGTAGTCCCCGACGAGAGCGTACCCAGGTTTGCCTGCGACGCTTGCTGCGCGTCCCGGATCATCTGCTTGGACGGAAGCGTTTCACCGGGCGCGCTAGCAGCATACGCCGCGGTAGCGCGAACACTTACCGAAGGGACAGTCACCAACCGCCAGACCAAATCCCCCCAGCAGTTACGATCCCCGGCGATGTGCACAATGGTATAGTCGTATTGCCCCAATACCGCCTTCCACTGGTCCAAACACTGCGCCGTCGTCTTCGCAACAGACGACACGCACGCCTCCGGATCAAAAATTTACGCCAAATTCCGGTGGTCAGTATAAATGTTCACATCGTTCCACAAACGGTACTCCAACGGCTTGAAAGTACTCACCACGGCGAAGCCTTCACCGTCGCCCAGCGCTCCTGTGACCCTTTGAAGGTCCCACTCAAGAATCCAAAAGGCTCGTGAGTCATGTTCTCGACTGAAACGCCGCGGTCGAGCTCTTCCTGGGGCACCTGCGTGAGAAAACTCGCCCAATGCTCATCGGAGGCATCCGGAAGCATGAGCACCGCCCATCCTGGTTTCGGGTGAGAAAAAGCCACAGCGTGAGCGACAAGATCCTGCGCAGCCTCCCAGGCCCCGATCAACCCCGAGATCCAGTCCCCGGCCGAGGTCACCCGGTAAGATGCCACACGTTTATTGCGACGCTTGGCGCCCGCCAAATGCTCCTCCAGGAAAGCACGACGGGGATAAACAACTTCTGCCATGCGCGGCAAAGATGTACGCAGCCAATTAACAGCCTTCAAGAACAGCATCAACTCGGCCGCAGTCTCGGGCTGCCTCATGGTTGCCAAGCCCGTCAACCGCTGAGGATCGTGCCTGACTTGCCCCTGCGAGTACACCTTCCCGCACCAAGTGATGCTAGTCTCGAAAAAGGTGCACTTGTGAGCCGCAGCGTACAATCCGACCTCTTCCAAGCGCACCAGGATCAGCTCCAACGTATTGAACAAGTCAGTCTCGTCCAAACCCCAATAAATCACGCCGTCCACTCAAATAATGCAATTCACCCCCTCCAGCACGCGTATTAGCGTCGCTTGAAAGTAGGGGGTGGCGTTCAAAATTCCTTGCGGTACTCGCGTAGGCGTATACAAACCGCCCTGCTTAGCGATCGTAAAGGTTTCTTGCGCTTCCAGCGGGCATTGCCAGTAACCTTGAAAAAGGTCAAGACTGCCGTAAAACGTAGCCTCACTCAGCTTGGCCATGCTTACTTCCTGATTCGGCATCACCCCCGGCACCTTCTCGACGCGCTAGTTTGTAGCCCAGAAATCGCTCACCAAGCGAACCCCCCCCTTTTTTCAGCGTAGCCATAGCTGCACTGGCCCATACCGCCTGAATTTTAAGGAACACAAGCCCCAGAGCCGCCAACGAAGCCATACATGCTGCTAACCAGGTGGTTTTGACGCGGTTGTAGACGCGCGGCCGAGCCTTGACCGGTCGAGCGCCCGGCTTAAGAGTGACGCGCACGGGTTCAACACGCGCGGGCGGGTCGCCCCTTCGTAACCCACGCCGAAACGCATTTCAGCGCCTCCCGATGACGTCACGAAGACGCTCCATATGCGACTCATCCAACCCAGCAGCAGTCGACGCCAGAACGGCCTGCTCCAGAGCCTTAGACCTAGCCTAATTCCTCCTCCGGCACCATGTCGATGTCCGGCCCCCGCGCCACCAAGCACTCCACGGCTCCATCCGGCTCCTCCGGCGTCCCGCACTGCTGCTTATGCAAAGCGTCGACACTAAAAATGATGCGGCGACATTGCCGGTACGCTGTGCTGTCAACACCGGTGAGGGCGGCACGTTCCTGCGCGCGGGCCCCTTAACTGTCCTAGGCATCGATGCCCAACAGCTTCAAAATTGGGTTTCCGAGAATGACAACATCGATGTCGCCCGGCATGACTGCAAAGGAAAACGGATCCATGGTGACCAAACCCCAGCTGGTGTGCAAAGCAATTCGCACCGGGCACTTTCTCTCCTGGACCACGAGCACCCGGCCATCCGCCACCTTGAGCTTCCCCGGGTGCGCCATGCCCCCCACAACTTGCACATCAGGAAATGCCGCTTGCAACTATTCGCAATCCCAGCAGACATGGTCGTGATGCCAGACCCCGATTCGAGTATTAAACTGCCGCCGTAACAGCTGCCCCAGGCACCGACAAGCTGGCTTGACACCATATTTCGCGCTCGTCGACGACCACGTCTTCGGCACTAAACCAAGACATACTACCGGGCAGCACGCCGCGGAACGCTGGTTCGTACGGCCCCGATTCCCCAGGCCCGTCAGCCGCCGGCGCAATTACCGACGCCGGGGCATTAGCAGAAGACGGGATTGGGTGCGGGGAAAAAAATGCGGTCGCTATGCCCGCGCCCGCGGGCTCGGCGTCACCAGAGAGAACCGCACGACCACCAACGTGGCGCTGATGAAAAGCAGTCGAAGATGCCCCCTCGTGACCCTTCCCTGCCCCAGAAAAGGGCGTCGAGCTTGGTTGATGCTCCGAGAAAGGCTGCTGCTGCTGCTGCTGCTGCTGCTGCTGCTGCTGCTGCTGCTGCGAGTGATGCGGTTGTCGTTGCTGCGGCTACCGCTGCTGTGTGGTCGCCGCTGCTGTGCCGGCGGCGGCGGTCGTCCACGCCCCGTGGACGACCCACGACCCCCGTTTCCCCGCCCGCCCCGTGGACGACCCACGACCCCCGTTTCCCCGCCCCCCCGCGGGCAGCGAGGATGCCTTCGAAGGAAAGGTGTGTAGAGGGCAGTTACGAGCGAGGTGGCCGGGTTTACGGCATTCGAAACAGGTAACCACCGCGGTAGAGGCCTCATCGGCCGCCCCACCGGCCGATACGCCGGGAAACGGCTTCGCGGACGACTCCCCGCGCGAATTCACCCGACCAGTACGTGTTTGGGGCCGCTGCTTATCAGCCACCCCCACCGTGCGCCATTCGACGGCCACCTCCCGCACCAGATCAAAAATTTCTATTGGTTGGTCCCTCCCGGCCCCTCTCATTTCGAGCTGATGCTCAACCTCAAGTTTGAACCCGGGGCAATTCAACCCAGCCACCAGCGCTTTAATAATGGCGGCTGCAGGACCTCTTTTGTAAGCACCCAGCGTGTCACGGAAAACTCGTTGAGTACTGGATTTTTCAAAGTACTGTCCATGGCGGCTATGGACGGGGTCAATCCGATCTACAGCAGTAGCTTCGGACCCCATGGTCACCCCACGTTACACCTCAGCCGCCGCAATGATGAGTCGACAGAACCGTTGGTCCGACATTCTGCGTGCTTCGCAAGCGCCTCGCGTAAATCGTCTTCCTGTACTTCAGTCCCATCAAAAAAAGTCCGCGACTGGCACAAGCGTATTGGATATAGAAGCGGAGCGACGCTACCTGTGAAAAAACCAGACCATTTCTCAATATGAGGCCATTCAACCCGATGCGAACCTCACCATCAGCAGACGTGGGGCCCTGCGATCCCCCGCCTTCTGCTGCTGCCGTTCCTCCACGCAAGGAGCGACGTTGGGACATATCCTTTGGCGATCCCTCGTTCAGCTATAGACGTCTCGGCTCTTCTCTCAACCTTGTATTACCGAGGCGCGGCGCAATTCGCAGCTACCCGTAGCTGCTGTATCGATCCTTACCGAAACGTTCTTGACTAACTTCAGTGTGTTCACCAGAACCATCGATAATTGTAGACACGCCTTGAGCTAGGCAAGGTCTACTTGACCAGAACGTATCCCCCCTTGGCCTGAGGGGGGCTGGTCAGCACTATTCAGGTGCTAGGAAACGAGAGAGAAGTTGTTGTATTAGCTCCGAACACAAGAAAACAAGCGATCTTAACTTCATCCCCGAATCCCCATATCAGAATCCAGAAGAGGATAAGTAGACACCCCTACTGTCTCCATATCTAAATAATGTTCACACTCCACACCAGGTCCTCAGCAGTCAGTCACCACCAAGAAGATCAACGGTCGTGTCTTACCACCAACACTACACACTCTCTAGTGCTCCACTGTCCACACCTACACACAAACGCAACCCGCCACAAACGCTCCACCCACGCCAACGCCACAGGTGCGGAAGACTACCCGGCCCTACCCCTGACCGTCAGCAAAGCCTGCTTGCAGCCTACCAACAGCAGCAGCAGAGTGGCCTTGCGGCGTTGGTTTTGAATTTTGAGCAGTCTGTTTAAGAAATCCACACACCCGTACATGAAAACCCGCGAGGTGTTTAAATGTCAAAAGGTCGGAGATGGAAAGGCAGGACGACACCAAGCAAGGCAGACAAGAGACACGGTGCGCCTTTCTTCACTGTTCACCCGAAAGCAGCCCGTCTACACCCCTGAGGCTACCGGTCTCTACTCTTGAGCAAGCCAGTCTCCACCTTTCTGAAGCCTCGAGTTACCCTCTCAAACCCTCCCTGTGTCCTGTTTGCGCGACCGTTTCCCATGTTTCACCACCATTGTATCGACTTCCGGGCTTGCAAGGAGGACGGCACAAATGCAACCCTTGGTCTCCGGCAAGACGATCCAGCCAGAAGTTTGTGGTTCGAGAGACATCGCCCGGATGATCAGGAGTGCTCACGGAAAGACCCGAGGGTTTCAAGATTAATTGATGTACACACAAGATCGACAAGATCGGGAATAGGCTTTCCTTTTCAATATCTACATTGTCTGTACATCATGATGACGTGGTGATCGATGACCCGTCCTAGGTCCTAGGTGTGTACTTCTACATTTTAAATCGTTTAATGTTGTTTTGTTCTCTATCCCGTCTCTCCCGGCTCTGGCACGAAATACAACCCAACCTAACTCTCCGCTTATATCGAACATCATTATATCATCAGAGCCTTTCAAACCCTGTTGTTTTGTTCCCAGCAGTTGAGGTCATCATCAACACACGAGAGAGAATGGCAGAAAATCGCGCCGCAGTCGCCCACACAGCAGCAGCACAGCAGCCTCTACGCAGTTGGTAGTCAGCGTCGAGGGTGGGAACTGCTCGCTGGGCTCCCTGCAATAAACACGGATGCCCTGCCGTGATGTTTGCTGCGGTGCGATTCTCCGTGCTGCAACACAGCACCACCTCTTGCTCATTCTCCTAATAAACTTCCCAGAACCATGAAAAATAACTGCAGCACAGCCGGTAGCATGGCCAGAAGATTGGTTATTATGTGTGCTGTCTTCACATCAAACTGTTCTTTCTACCCAACCTCAGTACACCCGGCGTCCGTGCTTATTATTCATCATAGAGATATACAAATTATGTGACCACAGGCTGTGAGACAGGATAAACCAAACGATCGCAATGATTTATCAACATTAGGCAAGTGAAATGCAAGCGTATCCGGCACGAGAACACAACAAAACGAGCCAAACCATCACAGCATGAAAAAAAAGGAAAAAGAAAAAAAGAAAACACCAGGGGCTCTGAAGAATGTGATGCAAGAAAGTCAGAACGGCTGCAAGACAAACAACCTACGAGCTGATGAAGATAAACAGCTAATAAAACTGTTGCGGACGAAACAACAGGAAGAAGAGGAAGAAGATACCGGCAAAAGGCCGGTGGGGAGTAAAAACTAGGGAATAAAGAGAGAAGCAAGGCCATAAAAATGAAGGACAAAGCAAGCAAGACAACCAGACAAGGTATCATTACTGCCGCATTCGCGCTCCCCCCCATTGCACTCAATAAAAACAAACAAAGCAAAACACTACCGCTCACTATAGGGTTTAGGGCATTACTGTACTTGAACACGCTCCACGTTTTAGTCGAACCGGTGCCTTGACATACCATAATGTACCATTTTATTTCGGCCTTCGTCCACAGCTGTACCAGTACCCCCTCCCCCCCACCCCCGCCCTTCCAGTCTCCCTTTGTCGCTGCTCTTGGCGTCCACTGTTGCGTGGCGTAGCCAGCCCTTGTCCGCCTCGCCCCTGTGCCATTTCGTCATGAAGCGATCCGCCGCGTCGACGACCCCCCGGTACCAGTTTGGACTCTTAACCGCCCTCGACCATCGTACTGTCTCTACTCCTAACAGAAAAGGGAGATTTCCCATGACCCCCGGTGTCGCTTTGAGTACTTTAATGTCGTCTGCTAGACATTGGGCCCAGTTATTTTCTGGTCGGCCTGGTCCCGGGTTGTCCCCAAACCATCCATCGTCCCGAACATCACGCGATGGGTCAGCCGCTCATTTGTCATCAGTTGTACGGCTCCCGCAAAGAGGAGGTGGCGTTTGCGGGTGGTCGTCTCAACGCGCTCTCACATTGTATTATCTGCCTTGGCGGTCGATCTGTGGTGGTCGGTGCATTGTCGGCGCTTGAAGCCAATATCCGTTAGGAGAAGGCTTTGGTGTGCCGTTTAGAAGCCAGCGAAGTGCCCCCCCTGCCGAGATTCCGAGCCACACGCCCGTACAGCAGGGTGTCCATCACCTCGGTCCTTAGCAGGCGCACCTTTATGGTGTGAACAAGGCATATTCCATATCTCGTACAGCTCCCGCTTGAAACGATGGTAGCATACCCACGCGAGTCGGATCCGTCGTTTGATTTATGGCACAATTGCCACATGGCCATGGACCGTTCGGCTGCTTCGAGGATCTCCCCCAGTGCCACTTGCCCGCGTTCATTGTCGCATGGACCCGGAGTGCGGTTTCAACTCTAAACTACCTTGGGGAATCCTCCGTGGAACCCCCGGTGGATCCAAAACGGCGAGATCGTCTCTCGGGATTCTGAGCAAGTGGTTCGGAGGCCCACCTGGATCCTTTTTTTTTCGCCACCACAGAGCTCGAGTCTCTCCATGAGGCATCAGCGACGCTGGAAGCTAAGGACTCGCTGAAAGACTTCTGAGGAAGTTATACATTGACGTCCCCCCAATGAAGTAGTAGGTGGATATCGTGCCTGCTAATGGCAAGGTCGCGGGTTCAAGTGTCACTGAGTCCATGCTCGTTTAAACGTCCTCCCACAGCAGCCGAGAACCTCCTGTTGCGGCCTCGTCAACATCGACGGCAGCAGCTCACTTCCGGGGGGAAATCTTCATCTTTGGGCGTGTATCATAGCGCCGTTTCGCCCCATTAAAAGACTGCAATCACAGTCCTGGCACGTCTCATCCCTGTACCCGTCGCGTGATGAAGCTCTTCACCCATATCCCAACCCCCGGCGGGGCATGATTATTGCTTCACGAGTGTAGCATCAAGGGTGGGAGGACGCGTAGGAGCTGGGCGGGAAACTACTTGTGAACCCGCTGGGCGTTTCACGGGCAATGTTGTTACGCCAGCGTTGGGGTCACCCTCGACTCAGGCTACGGCAGAGGCGCACCAACCATTTGCTGTTTCTGAGGCTCCAGACTTCAGGGGCTCTATTCCCCACCCCCAAAAAACCGCTTTTTGAGAAAAACGAAAACGTGACTACCGAATAACAATCCCATCTGGCCTAGGTATTCTAAGAACAAAATGCGAAGAAAACGCCGAAATTCGACGATCTTGGGTTAAGGAACACCGTCAGTCGGAAAACACATTGACCGAAAAGTAGCTACCTCTATCGAATCACGCCCCCCTCGCCATCGTCCGAGCAACCCGACCACACACATGCCACTTGTCCAATGCATATCCCTAGTATCTGGTCCTTTTGAACAGCACAGCAAGCGGCTTTGCAGTCACTGGCATGCCTTTCACCCGCCAGTCTCTTCTTGAGGCAATCCGTATCACCTCATTCCGATGTTGAAGTTGCCAGCCCCTTGCCAGCACCCTCCGTTTATTCCGATGTTTCTCTTGTCACGCGGTCCCTCGTGGGAACGCTCCTTGTCCGCTGGAGAAAGGGACCACGTGTTATCACTGACTTCGTGTTAATGCTATAACCAGAGTCCATGAACGTGTATGGCCCGTCTTGGCCTTCAATGATGACGCCCGCTGTCATCGAAAGCCCAGTTCTTTCAATCACCTGGTAGGCGTGAACGGCAAGGCTGGTTTGCACCGACTCGGTCAATCACTTCACTCACCCAATGCGTCAGCGAAACCCAACGGTAGGAGGAAGACAACCTACTGTTGTCCAACGTTTCCACGACGCATTCAAACGTGGGGGCCGTTGGTCGAATCGCTGAAAAAGGCTAGGGAACTACCCAAACGTATACGCAGCAAAAAACAAAACAGAAATTACAAATCCCGAACAGGCATTGGTGGAGGGGGCCGAAGATACACAACGCCCTAGCGATGGGGGGTCGGCACCGAGAGGCCAGCGGGCTAACAAAGCAAAGCCAATGGTCGGCAACGTGGGACTCTAGAGGGCTAGTTTGTAAACGTACCTTTAGCGGGAAACTAATTCGCGGAGGTTTCGGTCGTTGAAAGAATGTACGCGAAGAAAAACCAATCGCTTTATTTTTCCCCATCCGCCGGAGGATGAAAAAAAAAAAAAAAAAAAAAAAAAAATGCCGGGAGGAACGTCTTGTTCTAGCAAAACGAACAGATATAGAGTCGTGTCCAGCGGAAAATCGATGCAAGAAAAACGGGGCACGCCAAACATGGTAACATGTGAACGCACTATGGGACAGTGACCGCCATGAAACGGGTTAGCTGACCCGGCGGTGGCGGTTCAAAGAAAACGAAAACATACCCGAACGAGAACATCGTGTGTCCAGCATGTACACGTGAGGCAAGGGAAACAAGCGTACGCCGAATATCAATCGTAGTAAAATAAGAAACCACGATGGAAGAAAGGAGGCAGCGAAATGGGTCAGCTGAACCTGCAGGACGGTTGAGGGAGAACGCGAGCACATACACAACGAAGACAAAATACAACGTCACCACGAATCGGTTGAATTGGCAAAACGAAACAAACGTAATTGTCGGTGGTGGATGGGGAAACAGCACAAATGCACCCGAAGGGGTAATATGACCACGTCTCCGCAGCCTTAAGAGAATGCAGGCAAGCAGGCTAGGTGGTTGTAGAGAACAAGAAGGAAAATAAAAACGTACCAAATCGAAAGCAGCGTGTTGTACGGACAGTCCCCAAACAAAACCAGCCAAAACAATGCATAGCAAACTACTGGCGAATGTTGGGGACTAACCAAAATCCATCACTGACGGCTAGTCAAGACTAACCAGTGGCACCTGCTCGCAACAAAACGAGGACCAAACAAAACCAGCAACTTTCAGCTGTGCTAGTTAGACCAGCCAGATGAGGTAGTGGCAGCATCGGTGGGATCTCCGCGGGGCACGTCAGAGTCCCGTTGCCTTGCGGGCTATAGGTATCCAGTCCGGTGGCGTTGTAGGCACCACTATCCGTGGTTCTGTGTCCCAGGAACTTGAGTAGCGCACAGACTGGAGGTCAATCTTGATCGGTCCCGGGTTGTCGAGGAAGCGGATCTTGTAAGAGGTGTACGATGGAGCGCGGTGGGCGAGCGTTTGCAGCCACCACAGGCCGTGGCGCGCTTTGTATCACGCGTGTGCCCCGGAAAGGAGTATGTTGGCGCTGAAGGTGCAAGTGGTCGTGGGAGACCATAGTGTAGCTGCGGGCGGGGAAAAACTGGGCTTGTGACCGTGGGAATTCCCGTTGCGCGTCGCCGATGCGCATCTGTCGGTGTAGGGGATTTTCCTGTTGATGTTGCGTTGGGGTGCCGAACCAGTAATGCGGGATGCGGCACCTGGAGTCCTGGAGGTCGAGCTCGCGCTCCCAAGAAGGGCTTGGAAGTCCACCTCAGTGGATCTCGTAGAGGATGGCGATGGCTCCGTTGCGGCCGCGGGCGAGTTGGTGGCCCGTGATCTGTTCCACGTCGAGGCGCCCCGTTGGTGTTGATACGTCGGCGACGGTCACCTGGTAGGGGGGTGACTTGGTGGCGGAGGAGGTAGGTACTTAGGGATGTCATGGATGTCGTCAGGGTTTCCACAAGGCTTGTATCACTTGAAGGCGTCGTGTCGGTTGAATTCCCGTCTCGGTAGATCGGTAGGAAGGCCGAGAAAGAGGAGATTACGTTGGAGCGAGTGGTTGTTGGGGCCGTCGGAGGTGGTCACCGGGCCTACGGCGAGAATCTTAAACGGGCTATTCCAGTTCAGGGAGTGCCTAGTCTACAGCTCGATGGCGTCGGTGTCCTCTCTGGTGGCTTGGCAGATGGTGGAAGTGGAGTTGTAGATCCAGGCCCAACCGGTCACGGTGACGAGTAGTGACCGGAGAAGAGCGGCCAGGATGGAGGCGTCGGGGTGTCGAAGCCATGCGACGTAGATATCGTGTAGTTGTCGGGCAATGTACGGTAGGTGCTTTGTTGCCGGCCGGTAGCGATATTGACGAAGGCCAGGTGACCATGCTCCAAGCTTTGACATTCGCCATTGTTGGGGGCGAGAACGGAAAGCGTGGGGGTCGGCCGAAGTTTATTTTGTTGAGGGCTAGTCTTGTAGCGGCGTTGATGGAATTGTTTTAGGCCGACGTGAAGTTCGGCAGATGTACATCCCAGTCGGTCTTCTGTTCTTTTCCGACCATTTAGAGTACCTGGGCCTACACGGCGGTAACACGCTTGACGCCGCCGTTGATGTTGGGTTGTTATGCGCTCTGGTGTTGATCTTGTTAATGCCAGGGCGGTCGTAGACGGCGTTGGAGAGCTTGGAGTAAAGCGGTTGGCTATTGTTGGAGGCAAGCATGACCGGGCACCCCCAGAGGGTGATGTACTGGTCGACGAAGATGTTGGCGGTGCCGGTGGCTGTGGATGAAGGGGTCAGGGAACATGAGGATGTAAAGGCTGCCGCGCGGGGTGAGTGGCAGTGGCCCGGAGAAGTCGACGCTGACGGTGACACCGGGGCGGTTTAACAGGGGCAGGGAAAGGGGAGACCAGCGGATCGTTTGGCGTGAAGTCTTGCCCGCTTGGCATTTGAGGTAGCGATGGGTCTACTAGCGGGATAAGATGGCCATGCATATCCACCATAGGAAATGTGCTAGCAGCAAGCCGCTACTCCCAAGCGGCAGGAGATGGCGGTGTGGCACGTGTGTAGCACCCAAAGGCCCGTCGACATCTCGGGACGTAGACACGCGGGGATGTGACGGCGAAATGTGCGGGGTATTGTTCCCAGGAGGTAGATTGGGTGGTTGGTGAATTAGGAGGATGGTTTCATGGTCTGTGTGGTGAAGTTCCCTTATGGCGGCGAGCGTAAGTATGTCGGAAAGCTGCGGGTTCTGAACCAGCGGGAAGAAATAAAAACAATTGGTCGCTACAGGAGACGGGTATTCCAACGATAGGAAGTGAGTGGTGGTGAAGCATAGCGACTCGGAGCGTTTTTCACGCGCCCAGTCCTTGTGGGTGCAGTGCTTAACATAGGAAAGAAGGTGGTGGACATCGTCGGGTTCCACGACAGGCTCCTGAAGGGGAAGCAAAGGCTACGGCGTTGATCCCGTTGCAGGCGTTTGATGAATCTGTCATGCTCTGAGATCATCACGCAAGTCGATCTTAAGGAGTCGTCGTCGCGCTCGACGGTTGGATCCGTGCCGTGGACCTCTCATGGTGGAGGATTCCTTGCGGGGGGTCCTGCTGAAGTCGAGCTTGAACCGTAAGGTGCCGGCGTCACGGCCTGCACAGGTTGTCGGGGGGGGGGGGGGGCAGGGACATTACAGTTTGCAACGACCTCAGCATGGCGCTGACGGGGGACGCGGGGCGGCGAGAATATGAAGATCTCGTGGGCGCGGTGCGGTTGCCTGTGGTCATCAGCCAAACCCGTAGTCGTCTGTGGCTCCTGGGGTTCCAGCGGCCGCGACTGGGCGATGATAGATCCGAGAAGAGATCATTTCCGAAGGTGGCTGTTTCTGTGCCGCCAGTGTGGATGGAGGGGAGAGGACGAGCAACCTGTTAGCCAAGCCAGGAGGAGTGCCGTGGTCCACGGAGGATTTTCATTTTCTGAGCTGCCGAGCGGCCCGGCGGTGTAGTCGTGGGTTGCAGTAGGCCCGATGATGCTACCGGGCGCACGCAAGGGGTCCGGGCGCTCCATGGGTGGTGTCAATAGGAGAAAGTCGACGACATCGTCGTTGGTGAGGGGAAGGGTTTGGGCGGTGGGGAAGGTGGAGAAAAAGACGAAATTAGCCCATCCAAGCCAGTACCCAGCTTGGGAGGCTTGCGCGGCTCGGAGCCGCAGAACCCAATGAGGCGGTTAGGTGGTTGGGTTCTGTGCGGTCGGCGTCGGTAGCTGGCTGGGGAAGGCGAGAAGGAGGTCGGCGTTGCCGTTGACCGTAACTTTACGGCGCTCCAGCGTCTATGTGTAGGTGGAGAGTAACTCTAACCAGTGCCGAGCGTGGGCGTTGTGTTCGCCCACTTTGTAACCAGTGCCGAGCGCGGGCGTTGCGTTCGCCCACCTTGCCGATGATCTGACGTGCTTTCTGGTCAGACTAGATCCCGAATTTGGACGACCGAAAAGTGAACGAGTAACCGTTTGATTTTCAATCGACGCTACCGGCTTCAAGGTCGATGGGGATCGAGTTATGTCCGACGTCGAGGGTGGCGCGGCTGATTAAAATGATTGGGCAGACGGTGCCGTCGGTTTGTTGCTGCTTGAAGGTGGCGCCCACTCGGTTGCAGCCAGAGTCATAATACAGAGGAAAAGGCGGGAGATGTCGTCGACGGCTTCTCAGCCCAGGAGGGCTAAGATTGGGGACTTGGCGGGTTCGCTGAGGATGTCACGGGTTATGGTTTCCATGACGGGAGTTAAGCCAAACTTGACGCCCTGCTCAAGGAGAGCATTGATGGAACCAAAACGCCTCGTTTACCAGGAACTAACTAGCCCTATCTAACCCTAAGCTACGAGTCAGCTGTGTTGAAATAACGGCGTACCTGGTAATTGACTACACTGAAATAATAATGTCTAGATATTGGAGTTGGCTGGAAACCCGTGGATACGACTTTATGTATAGCATACAGGAGGCGTCCAGTTTTAATTTATATTGTAGATTTTCCACAAAAACAACCAACACTATTAACGAACTCATCAAATTATTTCCCAGGATTTCGGCAAGGAAGGGCTGCTTCTTCGAAGTTTGGCCGTCAAGTAATTCAACCCCTATCCGTGATTGTTTTTGAAAAATCCTCAAAAATCGTGTTATGGCCCAGAACCGTAACCCATATGTCATCTGTATGGCACACACGCACTTGTGTGACATCAACCGACGACGTAAATCAGCTAGTTTATGGCATTGGGCTATAACCAAACGCAAGTCCGGCATGTCCCGTACAGAGCTACAAACCCAATGTCAAAGCATGCAATGCCGCATCCGCGATGGCACCAGCCCCAGCGATCTCTTCGTCCTCGCCGTCCCCCCCCCCCCCCCTCCGCGCTCCTCCGCGGCAGTCCCGGCAGCGTCCGGCTCCGAACGCAAGTCGCAAAACGAGGTTGACAGGGCAGGAAACTATCCACTATACTACAGGTAACGGGACGAAGTCTTGCGTCCTCCGGACCTTTTGCATACTACGACGATCGACACACCCACCACCCCGTCCCGCCTGCTCTGGCGTCCCGTAACCCTCACGCTCGTCCCGGCTTGGAGGCGTGCCGCGGCGAGACGAGTATGTCACACTGCTTGGGGTATAGGGGTCGCCCCTCCCGCTTGCCGACGCCATGGCGTTGTCAAGAGTTGATGTTACAGAAATAGTAGTACCACCCCTCTACCCCCACGTACAACCCGCGAGGGTAGAAACAACGCACGACTTGCAGCCAAGAGCTAAGCTGTAGTGTCAACAAACAAGAACGAGGTACCGTTAAAGACCGGGCTCCGCCGCGTGTTCCGAACGCTGCCGTGCTTGCGCTCCGCACTTGCTGCTCGACGTGCTAAGTTGTGCTACGATAGGCCTGCCCAAGCTGCTGTGATTGCTCTCGTGTCGGCTGAGTTCTGCGTGCTGCTTGATTATTTCTTCTGGTTTCACGCAGATTGGCGGCTGCAAATAGTGCAAAACAGCGGTCTACTTGAGTATTGGGCAAGACAATTTGTTTTGAGCACGTGCATCGTGACTTTTTTCTCTTTCCGTTTCAAAAAGACGCTGCCCCCAAGAAAAACTGCGTAAAAGATTAAATAACCAACTGCACGAAATATCTGGATTAAATCATTGCCTTTCTCTGTACGGTGAAATCCCCTTCGAAAATTTGCTAAGAATTTTATATTGTAGCTTGAACATGTCGGGAGAAAAAAATCGGGTGTAAAAGCAATACAGATAAAATCAGGCAACAGTGTAAGAAACAGTACTAAAAGAAATCACCCCGATCGACATCCATCCAATACGGAAAAAAAGCTCGTGCCGAATGGTGGCCCATAATAATACAAAAGGCGTATGGCTTTCATCCCTGCGTTTTCCGAGCCCGAATCCCATTGAACAACCCCTCCCCCCGACTCCCGCCCCTGCCCAATCAGGGGGCGATGCGTACGCGGCAGGAGGTTTCCCTCGAGGGAACCCCCTAGTCCCTTGGTCCCGGTTCAGCAAGTTCAGTGACTACCATCAACCATCTTATCGTACTGGTACTCATTAATATATAGAGTGGTGGCAGATTCAACATGCAGATTCAACGCAACTTACTTATCAAAGAAACAGAAACCCACCGCGCACCTGAAGAGTTCAGCAGCAAGGAGCAATGAAGCAACACACAACACAACCGCGCCAACACGGCGTCTACTTCCAGTTTGCCGACAAAATACCACAACTGTTTGCTGCTGTATGCACTGTGCTGTAGACTACAGCTGTAGCACATGGTGGTTGGGGTTAATGGGTGAACGGGTTATTCGGCATATGGGTGGATGGTTAGGTGGGTGAGTGGGGGTCGTTTCGTACGTGGGTGAGTGCTGCTACTGCTGCTGCTATCTCGAGGTATCTGCCTGCCACACATGTGAGATAGCTGATCCGCATCACAGGAGGCAGTAGAGAGAGGGTGTTTGGAGGCAATTTTCGAACAGGGAGAAACCATTGGTTTTAGTATCGCAAGCAAAGGAGTATCATCCGCATTGCTTGTCTCCAGGCTCAATGTAGGCTCGACTTTTTTTTAACGCGGATCTCGCCGTGGTTTCGTGGGCATGGGTGCAGACAAGGGTAAACCGGCGCTCTCCCGCCGCTCGGGCGCGTTCACGTCGAGGCACGACGAGCGAAAAGCGTCTGGGTGTGGGTGAGCCGGTGTCTCTTTTCTTGCGGGATAACTAGACGTGTCCGAGAAAATAAGGATCGTGTTGACATCATAAATAAAGATCCCGGTAGTACACTTCCGGACAGAGCGGATGTCAACAGGAGGAGGCTGGGAGGTGGGGCCCGGAAGCAGCCGAGTGTCGGAACGAGCGCCACCGGGCACAACTTGCATCTTTCCGAGCGGGCGACGGGGCTCACAGGGACATAGAGCGGGGAAAGCTTGGAAGATGACGCCGAGCGCGGCTAGGGTGTCGAGGGAGGCATGCGTCGCGAGGGTAGCATGCATCACCTTGTCTCGATACAGCAAGAACCTTTACGGGCATAGTGGCCACCATGTGTAGGGTTCAAGGATATATTGTAACATAGTCTGATTATTGGCGATGGAATTTTTTAAGGGTACGCGCGGTAATGGTCGCGTCGGGAAAATATGGTCAGGTCGAGAACGGGTTTGGACGGGAACGGGTATTCCGAGCGTATTTCGTGCCTGACCGCGACCCCTTCCCGACCTAGGTCTCTGTTCCCACCGTCTATTATAATTTCTCCCATCCCGCAACTCTTTTAAGTGGCGGGTGTTCCCATCCCATTTACCATGGGTTGTATACTTTCCCCATCAATATATATGACTATGGATGCAACTGGATTATTCCAATTTTTATTTGTATTCAACTTTGTTTGGATGCAAAGCAGATGCAGCAGCATTAGTAGTCTATGAGAGGTATGTTCAGGAGATTGCCTGTTTAATTTTTGGAATTACAAGAGCTCCGCATACTTGCCGGCATACACCGGCACCCATGCTTCCGGTAGGGTAGGGCAGCACATCGAATTGATCGAGTCAATACTTGGTAAACAAAGTAAAAAAAATCACCACACAGAATCATAGTCTGCGCGTGCAGTATGTAAGGTAATGCCAGGAGTTCGATATAGTGTTAAGGTATTATTATTAGTGGGGGATTAGTTCGTTTGACCACTTGCAAAAGGTTAACCAATAGCTTACCCAAACTAAGCCTTATAACACTCTCCCCCCCTGAAACGGCGGGATAGCAGGCCGGCCGGATATACGGCGGACCTGTCAGTATCTAAGCCGTTTATTTTCCTGGGGATACCAGGGAGAGTATTTTTCAAGTTCGACATGGGGAAAATCTGAAAAGTTTATTGTTGTGGATGGTGGGGTTCGAACCCACGACCCTAAAACCCATGGTCTGTCGACGACGCCATTTGTTAAGAACTTTGTAGGGTATTAGTCAGTTTGGCCACTGGCAAAAGGTTAACCAATAGCTTTCCCAAACTAAGCCTTATAACGATAGACTAACAAGAATAACAATGTACTACTATAACTAGCTACCGTTTTTAAGGCGAATCCGATTGCGGGCTTCATTCATCAGATTTCGATCGAATAAATCCGAGCACACGCCGACTGCCCTTCAGTCTGGCGACGAAACGTGTCGAGTGCGTTTCCTATGACATTTTTCCTCAATCAAGCATCCGGGGTCAGTAAAGTAACTGACCATGTCCGCTGCGTGGGATTAGAGAAGTTGTACATGGACCAATTGCAAAGTACACCAGTCAGTCCAGATCGAGTCGATCGGTGCAGCTTGCTTGGGTTTCGTATTATTACAGCAGCAGTAATACACTTCAATTCTTTCCTTTTTCCCACCCCATATATTGTGATGCTCGCATTAATCTCGCCCTCCCAGTAGTATAACTTAGATCCGGGGTCATTTAGCGGGCTCCCCTCCCCCCTCCCCACTACGGTACCTGCCTAATTTTTATCGCGAGAAAAATTCAGCATTTTATTCCCTCGTCGATTCGCGTCGATTTGTACCTACCCACGCTGCTAGGCGATTTCAACAGTTAGTTGAGCCTTTTTTCCCCATTTATTTCTGCAAATGTATGAAGCCAACAAAGCTCACAACGGTGGTTATTAAATTCAAGGACCAACGCTACTATTAATAGTAGTAGTATTCGAGTGTAACCCCACGAGAGCACCGGGGCGACCCGCTCTATATCATTCACTGCCCCGGTGGCATATCACAGGTTATATCTTCGAGCCTGGTAATATAGGTCAGCTTCGTGAGTTCGACCCCCCCCCGAGTGTGTACTCGTATAAATTTCCGTCTTGTGCACTAATTGACTTGCGGAAAGCGCGAGAGCGTGAGTTAGCAATACTCGATGAAAATCGACGATCAGTGGGGTGCTGAACCCTTTGCGATAAAAAAATGAAGGCAATAACCGGGGGGGGGAAGGGAAGGACGACGCCTGTGACCACGGCTTGTATGTCCAGAAGCTGGAAAGCATAAGTGTGCCAAAAAAAAAAACACACACTAGAGGAGATGATCAATCAGCAATCAGCAGCAAGGAGCACGTCAAGTACGAAGCAACGCAAACCTATTTGTCAGTTATGTACCAACAAGACCGCTTGCACTTGACCAGCAAACGACCACAGCAACGGAGTCAGGGACCACAGCAACAACAAAGCACGCCATCCACACACATTTCTCCAAAGATTATTCTCGGGGAAAAAAAGCACCAAACAATGCGATACGGGGGCGAATGCATGCCACCACTGGTTTTTTTCGTGGATACTGTCTACTCACTACCACCTTCGCGTGGCGCAGCTTAACAAAAGGAGAAACTTGTATAGTACAACCCTCGAGGGCCCGGGGACGCAGCCACTCGCAATGCTGCTGTGTGGCTTTTCCTGGCGCAGTAATCGTAATCACTACTACCTCCTCCACGTTTGATCATGCGTGCGCTCTTGCCACGTCTATATCCATGTATGTACGTGTACCTACCGAAACTCGATAAACAAAGAAATGCACTACTACTATGATCCCTACCGCAGTACCATGGGGATTTTGTTGCAGTAATATTATTGTTTGTTTCGGGAGAAAATACAACGCCGATTTGGAAACAATGTCTTGCCAAGTTTTATTTTATCAACCTATCCATACATCAAAATGCCAAGAATAACTGGAGAGTACCGTTCAAAATACAAAATTTTGCGCGCTTCTCGCTTGGACGGCGGCCTTCGAACAAAGTGATTTGACCGTGAAGTGCTACAGCGCTGCCCACTGAGCTATACTTTATCACTTGACTCAGTAGCTCAGTGGGTAGTGCTACTACATATATATCTTAAACTACCAAAATAACCATTCATAGTGTCGTCAGCGCGCACGCTTGAAAAAAAACAAATATGATGTCGGTGATAATCGAGCGCACGATACATTGCACTACCCACTGTCACTTGACTCAGTAACACTCACAGTGAGTGGGTTATGCAAAAAACAACCAAATATGTTTTCGAGTTCAATAATTAGTTTTCACCGACTTCGTAAGAGCGATCTCCGGAGCAATCCCCTTTCCACGTACTACAGTTAGTAGTACTCAGGAGAACACTAACAACTATCATAACCATTCATAACGTCTCCAGGGCGCACGCTCCTGAATACCAAATATGATCTGGGTGAGAACCGTACTTACGAGATATCCTTCGTTCGTTATATAGCACTATACCCACTGAGCCGAAAGGAAACGACACACAGCAGTAGTAGTAGCTACGATAGGGCGAGCGCTTGGAGGCGGCCATGGAAAAAGCGTCGTCGGGAAAAAAATAGATGCCAATTTGGAAATGACGCCAATCTGGAAATGTTGTCCCTCATTTATTCGTTCAAGCTATACATATGCCAATGTCTAAGAATAGCTCGGGCGTATACCGCTTAAAACAAAAAAAAGCGCACTTACTTCTCGATTGTCTCGCTCAGCGTCTATCCGCGTTCACGTCGATGTGCCGAACGGAGACGGCAGGCGGAGGGGCGTTGGAGCCGCCCCCCGAAGACGGCGCTCGACCGAGAATTCCAGGTCCGAGAATCGCATACTCGTCCTGCAGACGTTATTTGCGTAATAAGGTGGACACCTGCAACTACCGTGCGGCGGCGGTGGTGGTAGTAGTATAGGCAGTACATCTAGAGCGTTTCTAAGTATTACGTTTCCTCTACTCGACGAGCCGTTCAAAGACTATGATAACATTTCAGCATTGATCTGTTTGTATCTAGTCTATAGACTAGCCTATATCAGCATTTGCTTGTTGGAACGATCCTGAGATATCAGCATTCAGCAATACGGTCCGCAACAACGCAAAACTATGTACTACCCAAGTTAGTTGTTGTTACTACCTGGTATTACTTCTTGGTACGTTAATACTCAGATGTTGATTTACAGCATTTATTCGGCGTTACATGGTGTGCAGGTTTTAATAATCATTTGCGATCCATGTGTTCGTGGTAGGCCGATCTTAAGCGTTCGATTCATTTGATTGGCGTAACGGTCAGAACGCAACGCTCTACCCTGATAGCATTATTACTATTATTATTATTATTATTATTGACTTGCCTTGCGACTTGTAGCGATGGGGGTACGCCGTGACTAGCGTCGTTCTTGACAAGCGTCACGCCTGCAGCTTGCAACTCGCAGTGCCGCTCGAAAGAAACGCACCCAGCGTATATATAGTAAACACGGCTTCACACCCGAATTGACCATACGACTATCATGTCCTGACCTTTGCGGCGAAAGGACGAAACGATGAAACGGCGAATCGACAAAACGCGGTTTTCAAAACGAATGCGAACCTAAAAGCCTTCATATATTCTGGAAACCCCTCTTCTAACGTTTTTGACGACGTACACCATTCACGCGATGGCGATGACTACCGCAGCAGCAGCCGACTCTCGTAGGGAACCGGACGCACCAGTCCACGGTGATGCACACAGAAGCTTCTGTGATTTTTTGGACGACGAGGGCAATGCGAAAACAGAGGCATCGGCTGGGCAAGCAGGGCAGAGCTTCAAGGGCTTTCTCCTGACTCCTGCTGCCAATGAACCTGGCAAAAGCAGTGCTCCGGCTGCTGCTGCTGTTGCTGATGCTACTGCTGGTGCTCCTGTCATCACGACCAGGCCCAAGCCTATCACCTGCGCGGACACCTTCGAAGGGGCGGTCCGGAACCTGCGCCGGGGTCTGGTTGGTAGACACACGCCGTTTCGGACGCCGTTCGGGTTGAGGCCGCTTGTCTACTCGGACTGGACTGCTACGGGTCGAGCTATGGCATGCATCGAGCGGTACCTGTACAAGGAGGTGCTGCCGCTGTTTGGCAACACGCACACCACCACGTCCATTACGGGTGCGCAGACGACTTGCTTCAGACATGAGGCTAGACAGATCATCGCGGAGGCGGTGAACGCCAAGGTGGGTGGGTGCGTGGGCCCGTGGGCGAGTTTGTGGGTGGGTCGGTCGGTTGATCGCCCGCTGGGGGACTGAGTTGAGGTTCCTTATGTACTGCTCTGTCACACCAAGGTTCACCTGTCGAAGCCAGCAGCGCGCGTCTGCTGTCCACAGCCGGTTATATGTGTACTGCTGCTGTGGCAACCGATGGCTGCGCACCATGTAGGACGTCCCACATCTGATAATATTGATCGTACGCTACTCGTGAGTTACCCAGCTCTCATAACTGAACGTACGAGTATGTCTGTAGTCCTCACCCCTCGACCGAACTCTTGTATAGCTGGCAGGTATGTTTTTGGACTCGTACGAGTGGGAGGGAAAAAGGTATGACATGCAGCCCCTCAAGCTGGGTCACGGCGAGGAAGGTGGCCGGGGCAGACGCCCACTCGCTGCCAAAGCGTAGAGTATCAGAGCCTGTCAGCTCCTCCAACCAGTGGTCGCTTGGTGATACTGCTGTGGCGACGAAAACAGCACAGCAGGCCCAATCTTGGCAGGCTACACGATGAGAGGAGGGCAAGTTGATGCTGTTGTTGTGTTCCCCACCCAACGCAACGCAACGCAACGCAACCTCGAGCTTGGTGACGGCAAGGAGGACGGCGACGACACCTGGCCATTGTGACATTGGGTTAGAGAGGTGGAGGGCGCAGGTCTCGGCGAAAGGTGGTGGGTTGCCGTTTGTGGTGGATCGGCAGGAAGCTCGAAGCTCGTTGCATATCAAGCGCAGGTCTCACGTTTTGAGCTCTCTGTAGACTGTAGAGCACGGCGAAGAGCTCCGAGCATTTGTTTGTTTTTAATCTTTTCCAACCAAAAATCCTGGAAGCACGCGCCGACCATGAGTAACCGTTCCTGACCATTTTCACTTCGGTTTCCTTTTTTTCCCCGAAACTCTCTAATATGTACGCGTGATGTCGGCACTTGCTCATGTTATGGAAACCCGCCCCCCATCCCCCTTGCCTCTCCCCACCCGCGTCCCGACCCCACCTCCACCCCCGCCTCGGCCTCTACCCCTACCCCGATCCCCACCTCCACCCGCGCCCCCCACCCTGACCCCTTCTCTCACCCCCACCCGACCCCCCTCCCCTATGCCCACCCCACCCCCACCGCCACCCCCGCCGCTCATCCTTACCCACACCCCCACCCCGCCGCCGCTCATCTCAACCTCAACCCCTACCGTCACCCCCTTTCCTACCCGTACCCCCACTTGTGCCCCTGGGCAGGTGACGGGCCGGGCAGCAGAAGACGTGGTGCTCTTCACCGGTACGGGTGCCACAGCTGCAGTCGCCAAGCTCGTGTCTGCGATTGGTCTCTCGGGCCCGCTGCCGCGAGGCCTGGACCCCAACGACCGGTGAGGTTATTTGGTGGACAGATACTGGTAGGAAATATGCTTATAGAAACTTTACAAATGTTCCGGAGGACTGGTGGAAACTACCAGGAACAATCATCGAAACTGCCAGGTATACCAGTGTTCGCCATTTTTTCGCCGGTTGGCTGTTTGGCCGTTTCCTTCATTGCGCTTGAGCGCTGAATAACGATGGAGGTGCTGACTCCGCCACTACTGCTGCGCGCTCAAATATTAGAGGTGTTTGGATTAGGAGTAGGAATGGTGCTCCGTCTCGGAAGAGGTGCGTCGATCATGGGCCAATGACTAAGAGGAGCCATACATGATTACCCCCCCCCGCGCGCGCGCGCCCCTCCCGCTCCTGGTGCTGCTTCTTGCCCCCCGCGCCCTCCCTTCACCTCACCCTTTTCCCTCACGTCTCCTGCCGCTTGCCGTCGCTTGCCCCCCCCCCCCTTCCCCCGCCTTTACATTATGTGCCGTGGATGTACTAGGCCTGTAGTTTTCGTGGGGCCGTTCGAGCACCACTCCAACCTGCTTCCCTGGCGGGAGAGCTGCGCGGAGGTGGTCACAATCCGGGAGAGAGGTTGTGGGGGGTTGGACCTCGAGGAGCTGCGAGATCAGCTCCGTTGCTTCAAGAACCGGAAACTCAAGATTGGTACGTTTTTCTTTTATGAAGTTCCATAAGCGTAATGGCAGCTACCGACGTCAAATGCAAAGGCGGCTAACTCGAGGTTTTGCCACCGATCGCACGTATAAAAAGCACCACCAGATCTTCGGCGAGGATATAAAGACCAGTACAGCCAAAAATGGTGCATGCGTACTGTGCGCATCGACAATATTTTTGTTCAATGTTATTTTGTTTTGTGTTTTTTATTGATTTGTCGCTGCTGGTGGTTTTGATCGCGGTGCGCTCTACTCCGATAGCGATGTCGCACACGCAGAGATAAGTCGCTCGTCGATGAGCAGGCCGTTGTCTTGCTAGATTTTTTAACCGACTTTGAGCGCGCGTTGCACATGTCGGGTGGTCGACGGTCGTGTAGTCGTGTGGCCCGTTTTATATGCGCGTGTGTTGACGTCCGGAGAGTATCCGACACAGATGAGACGAGCCGGAAGGGCAAGAAAGGTGACCCGTGCGTGCTGACTTTATCGGCATGAAGGATTCGTCGCGCTGCCTTCCAAGGCAACAGTTGCTTTTCGCCCACGTCGTACAACATTCTGGCAACCATCACTGACTACTGTAGATCCGTATGGACAGGTCATATCTACTGTGCCTATTGAAACGCGTACTCCGCTTTTCTGTCCCTATCCTCAAGCGTCCGCACCCCCAACCCTGGCCCGATCTCGCCCACTTCAGTACCTTTGTCGCTAGGTGCTGTACCTCTTCTTTTTTGCGCAATACGGGCCACGGTGCAGTTTACACGTTGTTCCACACTTCTTCGCGAACGTCTTTGAAACTGTCGTCGTTCCAAATATTGTCATGCTTGGCTCGCGTCTGATCGCGTAATCGCCTCGGCCCCCCCGCCCCTCCCCCCGCCCCCTAACCCCCCCCATCGGCGGCCACCGTATCCTTCCTCGTGCCACCTCCGCAAAACACTATATTGCTAGGGTCGTTTTCT
Source organism: Undaria pinnatifida (assembly GCA_012845835.1). Classification (NCBI taxonomy): domain Eukaryota; class Phaeophyceae; order Laminariales; family Alariaceae; genus Undaria; species Undaria pinnatifida. The sequence continues at coordinate 23,420,794 of JABAKD010000025.1, forward strand.
GCGGCGTCCAACGTTACCGGGGGGCTGGAGGACGTGGACAGGGTGACTGCCACGCTTCACCGGGCCGGCGCTTTGGCGCTGTGGGACTACGCCACCGCCGCGCCGTACGTGCGCATGGACATGAACCCCGTGGCTTCGGGCACCGACGACCAGGTCAGTGCCGCTTTCGGCAGCAACAAGAGTAGAAGCCGGCGGTGGAAGCCAGGGCGGCGGCAGGGGATTCGTTGTGAGGGAGGGGACTCGGTCATACGAGCAAGTGCGTATGCCAGGATTTAGGGAGGGCAGTGGGGAGTAGTGGGGGCGGGGGGGGGGGGCGCTGGAAGCCTGGAAGGGCTGGGTTACATGTGGTGCACGGGGTTAGGGCTGGGGTTAGGCGGTAGAGGGTTTTGGCGTGCAGCGAGAGGCGGAGGTTGCCCTCTGTGGCCTCTTGCGGCTACCTGTGCTGCGTCTGCTCGCGGGGCCGTTCATGCTATATGCAGTGCTCGGGCACTGACCGTCATGGAGACGTGCCCTGCATTAATTCGGCCGCGAGTTGCCCTTGCACCGTGCCCCTGTACTTGGGAGAGCAGGGCGTTATTCCTTTGTACATTTTCTGGGGCCGCGCGCATGTTCCGCACCTCTCTGGTGTTCCCCTTCCTGCTGCTCGGGGAACCTCTACTGTTCGAACACTGAAAAGCCGATGCCCGCTTGCTTTGGAGTAAGAAAAAACGGGGCCCATATATAGCGGAGATAGTATCCATATCCGTCATTTAAATACCCCTCCCCCGCCCTTCCCGGCACCGCCACCACTACCGCCCACCCCCTGCCTCCCCCCGTCATTGCCGCCACCGCCCCACCCCCCGTCTCCCTCCGTGGCACCGCCTGCACTACCGCCCCCCCCCTCACGCTCTCTTCCCCAAGTCGTTGCTTTCACTCACCGCCTCCTCGCACCGCAATCGGTTCCGGCCACCCTCGCCTTCCCCTCGTCATTGCCGTCATGGTCTTTGGCTGTGCTATGTGTCTTGCCCTTTAAAAAAGCAGGCTTTAGTAGCAAAGGACGCGATATTTTTCTCCGGTCACAAGTTTGTGGGCGGCACGGGCACCCCCGGTGTGCTGGTGGTCAAGAAAAGCCTCCTTCGTAACGCGGTGCCTGGCACAGTGGGAGGGGGTACGGTTTTCTTCGTCACGCAGGACGACCACCGCTATTTGAGGTGATGCCGCTTTTGGTGTTGGTGTGGGTGTTGGTGTTGGTCTTGTGAATGATGCCGTTGGTGCTGTTGGTGTGGTTCCTGGCGTTGGGGTTATTACTGGTGGCGGTGGTGTTGCCATTGCTGTTGCTCTTGCTGTTGGGGGGATTTTGGTGGTGTGGGTATTGTTGGTGTTGTGAACTGTTTCTATCGACGATTGCTGCCGGCCACCACAGGTTGTCGTTGGTATTGGTTGTTTGTTGTTGTGAACTGTGTCCTCCGATGGCCGCTGCCGGCAACGGATTGTTTGAGGTGTATCTCGATAACCGTTGCCGACCGCAAAAGGTCAAGCAAGCTGTCCATCGACAACATTTTTTTTCGTCGTCCCCTTGAGCTTGACGTTGACCCTAGTTTTACCCCTAACTTTACGATATGCCCTCAGCGTTCACCCCCACCTCCACCTGCACCTTCGCCCTAACCCCGTTAGATTAATTCCTCCACCTTTCTGGAAAAACTATTCCAAGCCTTGTCTAAACTATTCCAACGTGGTAAAGGTTAACCTTGACGTCAACCTCGATGTCGTTAACCTCGCCGTGTCTCGACAACGCCAACTCTGTCCCCCGTGACAGCAATAAAGAAGAGCGGGAAGAGGGTGGCACGCCAGACATCATGGGGTCCATTCGCCTTGGGCTGGCGGTGCAGATGAAGGAGAAGTTTGGTCGACAAGCCATTTTGGTGAGTGTCGCGGCCTTGCGTGTCCCCGCGATCAAGTCTTGTTTTTTTTGTTCTACCCCCCCCCGTTTTGCTACACTCCTGCTGCACTGTCCCCGCCGCTCTTGAAGTGGCTGGCCAAAGACGGGGGCTGGGCGGCGCTGTGGTGGGTGTGCGTCTGTGGTTTTGTACCAAGCGGCCATCTCTAGTCAACGAAACACCACCCGGCAAGCTCCGTGCGCCTGTGCTGATTGTTTTCGCAACATGGAGGGATGCAATATTCTTTGCGGGGCCACGAGCAAGCAGACTGAAAAGCGGCTACAGATAGCTAGATATATATTTCCTTCTTTTGTGAACTTTCTTGTTTTCGCGTTTCCTAGGCTGCTAGTCCAAAACGCTAGGGTTAGGGCTGGGGCAGTCAGAAGCGGGAACGCCTCGGCCAAACCCAACGAAAGACAGTTGAGAAAGTGGCATGTGTCGCCAGCGGGAAGGGTCAAGAGGGAAAAATCTCTCTCGGCCTGCGGCTTTGCTTTTGATTCTCGATCGTGTTATCACGTAGGCAGGGAAGGGCGGCTTGTATTGGGTTGAGGCTTGTGGTCGATTGTAAATATGAGCAGAGCATACCGAGGTGTAAGGACCGAAGCGGCTGCAGCACAGCCTCCAACCGCGGGCTGGTGTTCGGCTTGACGGCCATCGCAGACGACTACTCTTTATTATCTTGGAGACGCCAGCCTTTGCCGGGAAGGCACTATTGATGTTTAAATACGACTCCTAGGAGGGCTTTCCACACGCTATTGAGGCGTCCCCGTGGGTCATATATGCACCGTGGCCGCCTATGATTACCCACCCCGTCTGCGCTGTAGCTCTCCAGCGCTTAAGCCCGTCCGGTGCTCTAGCGAGCCTCGGTCCTTTCCGAAAAACGTTGCGTCGTGTTGCTTTTACCCCCCTTGTTGACGCCTGCAGCCGTCAGCGCTTTGTCAGTCCGCGCTTCGAGCTAGCTGCTGATCTCCCTGAGAAACATCCGTCGTGGCTGTAGAACTAATAGTGCTGTTAGCGCACGTGTTAGGAAAAGAGGCTTCCTGTGTTTTTTTCGGGCCTGCGAGCCGAGCGACCCGCAGAGTGCTCGCACACGCGTTGCGTCGCTGCTACAACTGATGGTGTGCTGTTCGTGCGCGCGTGTGAGGGAGAGAGAGAGCGCGGCAGCCGATCCGCGGTTTTGGCGAGCAGCAGATCGCTCAAACGGTACGTCGCGGCTACACGCAACTGAGTGTGCTGTTTTGTGCGCTCGTTCAGGAGAGGGAGGAAGCTCTGGCCGAGATGGGGCTGAGGACGCTGAGGGGTCACCCGAAGATCGCGGTACTCGGCGACACCGGAAGAAAACGCCTCCCTATTTTTTCGTTCCTCGTCAGGAGCGCCGATGGACGGTGAGAAGCACACGCAGATGTTGTGAACATGCATGCATATACGAACACAAGCCCAAAATATCAACGTAAATGCACACATGCAGAGACACACCAAACGGTGCAAATGTTGCTGCTGGCTCAAGCATTGGCAAACTCACACCTACTTCGGTACGCCAGCAGAAACAAAAAACGAAACCCAGACGCAATATACTAACACGAACACGAACCGGAAACATGGTAGCATTCAAGAAACCTAACGCAAGCACAACGCAAGCGCGCAACCACACAAATACACACACCAGGTAAACGCAAACAAAGACGCGAAACACAAAAAAACGAAGAAACTTAATCATGCAGATACACTTCGTTACGCCTCGACGTCACACGACTCTTTTTTTGTGAAAGCGGACACGGCATGTTTTTTTTCACAAACGCCCGTCGGCCCACCCACCCGTCCGCCCGCCCATCCGCCAGCCCCACTTCTCTCCTCCCCTCTTCTTTGTCTCCATACGTGGTCACCCTTCCCTCCGTCGCTCCTCCGACGTTTTTCTCGTGTTAGTCAACATGCATCTACGAGTACTGCTAAATCGTTTGCACGCTGTTGAAGAACCTGCTCGCCCCCCCTGCCCTCCCCCCGCTCCGTCTCGAAAGGAATACGTGATCAATGGTCGAATGACTAAGGCAATCAACAAATGAGTACGCCCCCCCTCCCCCGCCTTATGAACACCCCCTCTCCTCCTCCTCATTGTCAAACCCTCTAACCCGTCACTCCGTCGTCCCTACGATGGTTTTTTGGCGCTCGCCTAGATACCTCCACTACAATTTCGTCTGCGCGCTCTTGAACGACCTGTTCGGGGTGCAGTCGAGGGGGGGGTGTCAGTGTGCAGGCCCCTACAGTCAGCGTCTCCTCGGAATGTCGCCGGCGGACACGAGGGCTGTGGAGGCGGAGCTGCTGTGCAAGCACGAGCTGCTTAGGCCAGGGTTTTCGAGGTTTAGCTTGGCGTACATTAACTCGGACCGAGAGGTATGCGCATGCGAGAGATAGCGTTGTTTTGTTTTTTTTGTTTTCATCAGCTATGTACTTGTTTATGTGCTTGTCTTTGACCGGACGAGCCTGGGGACTTCGTGGTGTTGGTGGCGTTGATGGTGAATGTTGTGGTTCGTTGGTGGTGGTGGTGGTGATGGTGGTGGTGGTGGTTGTTGTTGTTGTTGTTGTTGTTGTTGTTGTTGTTGTTGGTATTGGTGTTGTTGTTGTTGTTGTTGTGGTTGTTGTTGTTGTTGGTAGTGGTGGTGGTGTTGGTGTTGGTCTCGCTGCTGCTTTTGTCGTTGTCGATGTTGACTTTGTTGTTGCTATTGTTGTCGTTGCTACTGTTCCATGCTGTTGCCGTTGACGTCGCTGGTTTTTTTTTTTTGGCACTCCTACTGCTGCTGCTGTTGCTGTTGTTTCTCTTGGGGTTGAAGCTGTTGCGGTTTTTGTTGTTGTGGTCGTCGATGTTGGCGTTGCTCACGTTGCTGCTCCCGTTGCTCTTGCAGGCAAAGTACATCCTAGATGCGGTCCTTTTTGTGGCCGATCATGGGTTTTCTTTCCTGCCCCAGTATCGCGTTAACTACAAGACCGGAGAGTGGAAGCACAAGACCAGGTTCACACGCTTCCCGGAACGAAGGTGAGGCGTTTGTTGTCGTTCCGCAAATGAAACGTTTCCACACACCAGGACAGGCCAGCTTACCCTAGCTCGGAGCTATAGCTCATTTCGGGGAAGATTAAAATTAAATGTGTAAGAGATACGAGCTATACCTTCGGCATGTGGTTCGCTTTGAAATCGCGGGAGTGTCGCAAGTCGAAAAGGGGGATAAAACTCTTGGAAGAACAGGAAGAAAAAACGATTAGCCGCGGCGCAAGCAACCCGGCAAGTAACACCGGCCAGCCAGCTCCAACGAGTTTATAGCTTATTCTACATGAGCTATCACATAGTTGCCGGAGTTGTAGCACTAAATTTCCAAAGGCACGTCAGATGTACAATCGAGGGCTTTGCCGAAAGCCTTCTTTCGCGGTGGTTATCCTCTCTCTCCGTCCCCTGTGGTTGTTGTCGTCGCTTTGGGGGGGCTGCGCTGAGTTGAGGTTTGGCGCCGCTGCTGATTGCTATTCCTTTTTCCACCGACAACAATGCTGAGCGCGCGATTCCAGAGGCGAACCACGGGTAACGATGCCGAAACCCCTGCTGCTTTTGTGAGTCTAGTAGTGGCGATATTTATATTCCCTTGGTTTTCTCCTTTTTGGGAGTGTTTTTATGAGTGATGGACGTTGATGGTCACGCTGCATTGTTTGTGTCGGACGTTCTCTAGATGCCATGCGCTTGAGCTGTACGGGAACACCGCAGCTTCTTCGCTCTGCCGGCGCGCTACACATAAGTTTTGCCCGGACGAGAAGCTGCAGCGCGGCAGCCGTATGCAGTAGCCGATTCTTTATGAATCCACCCTTTATCCTTCTTTTTCTTCCCGACTCCACCCTCCCTCCTGCCCTCAACTCATGCGAGCATGAAAAATGTGTAAATTCGGCAGCATCCTACGCGCGGCGGTACCACGACCTCGCCCTCCCTCCCCCCCCCCCCCCCCCCTCTCCCCCCCTTCTCTTCCATTCCTTTCCTAAATAACGCGCACAAGGTGGCTAGGCCATTGTGACTACGGTTTCCCCACCTCGTCGGCGTCGATTCACAAAGTTAACGGGGACGCCCTGAGTATGGGCTGGGCGGGACCGGTCGCGACGGAGTCTCCGAAGACGCCGGGGGCTTGGAAGATGGAGGGGGACAGGGAGAAGGAGACGATGGAAGGGGTCTTCGAAGAGGCGTTAAGGCACCTTAGGGCAGCGGAGGCGGGGTCCGGGGAGGATCGATGGCAAGGGTGAGCAAGGCCTGCTGTTTGTTGTTCTGTGTTGCGCGTGCGTCGGGAGCCCTGTAGATGCAGATCGGTGCTGCACCGGCATTCGTGCAGCCGCAGCGCAACGGCTTGATTGGTCCGAGGCAGGCCTTTCGGCCGGCCATTTTTTGTTGTTGTTGTACAACGCCACCGAAAAGTGAGACGGAGCCCGCGACCACCCCTACCATCCTCAACGCCCCCCCAAGGTCGGGGTTTAGGGTAGGATCGGGGTTAGATTTTTTTACGTATCGTTTTGGTCGGCTTGGATCTGACCGACGGCTAAGTTTGACATGTTCTCGGGTTTCGATGTGCATACAAACGTGAGTGCAGCGCCGCGCTGAATGGTGGGGCTCCCTTCTTCGTCCGCGTTCGTGTGGGTTTGTGTAGCGGCGTTGGCTTTGGTCGCTGACGTTGGCGGACTTAGCGTGGACAAAGTTTATTTTTTTATTTTTTTAACAAAGCGCTAATTAACCGCTGTCGGTCGACGACACTCGTTGGGCGAGGGGGGGACGACAACGACGACAAGGTCGCGGTGGTTGTTGTGTCGGGTTGAGATGGCGGGGGGATGGCGAGTGTTGCGGTGACGTGATCGAGTGACGCTGGGCGTTCTGCTTGAAGCTGCCGTTTGAGCTCGCGAGATCCGTAATTCGCGCTTAGTGGTACGGCCTAACTTAAATATGCCCCTATAATAGGGTACTTGGGGCAAAGGTGTTTCGGAGAAGGCGAATAATAAAGTCATTAGCTACCGACCGAAGGGAGAGTCTGTTTCGCCCTCGACGTACCCCGCCGCTGCTTAATTTATTGCTTTTCTGGACCCGTCTCGCATGCGTTTCGTGATCCCCACCCACCCCACCGCTCCTGCTTCCCCCTCCTCCCTGGCTGCGCGACTGCCCACTCCCCCCGCCCCGCTCCACCCCTCTCCTTCCTCCCTTCCGCCCGCCCGCTTGCCCATCCGCCCACTGCCCTTGCCCCGCCGCAACAGCGCGGAAGACGTGCTTGGTGGCGAGGGGGAAGCCCTCCGCTGGTTTCCATACCCTTGGGAAGGTGGCAGCAGCAGTTCTCGGAATACCCACGACACGGACGCGGCGAGACCAGCGTCGTCATCGGCGCCGCCTGCGGAGATTGCGCCGGCAGCAGCGTCGTCATCGGTAGCCGGGGTTAAGCCCGCGCCCCCTCCCGTCGGCAAGGCCTCCTCTTCACCGTCCTCCCCCTCCTCTGGCCGCTGCATTATCAGGCCGGCGGTGTATGGTCCCGGTGGCGAGAGAGCGGATGTGGCAATACCCCTCGGCGGCAGAGTTGAGGAGGCTGGGACCGGCCTGGCGGAAGAGGCGGTAGCACTATCCTCGAACGGCGCGATCACATCCTACATTGCTGCTACTGCCGCTGCTGCTGCCGCTGGTAGTTGTGGTGGTGGTGGTGGTAGTGGTGGCGCGGAGAATGCGGCTGCTGCTGCCGGCAGCGGTGAGAGCGTGGCGGCAGGCGAGCGGGGTGATGCCCACGGCGAGGAAGGGTTGCCGAAAAGTGTGATAGCGGTAGTGGAGACGACAAGCCCGGACTTGGCCCGATCTGAAGCGCTAGAAAGTGGAAACGGGATAGGTTTGCCGGGGGTGCAGGGGACAAGCGGCCTCGCCGAGGACGCGGGCGGGGCGAAAAAGAAGCTGTCGAGGAAGGTCAGTTGTTGCTCCGACAACGCTCTCGTCCGTCGAGTGGCGGAAGAGGCATCTTGTAGGCGGTGGTATTTTGATGGGCTTGCATGACCTTGTCCTTGCCCTTTTCTAGTGACGTTGTCCTTGTTTACGTTTATTTTCGGACTGCGGTTTTTGTTTATGCGTTCTCTCCTCACCCCCTTCTGCCTCCTCCCTCCTTTGTTTGGCTAATTGCCGCCCGAAGACGGCTGCACCTATCAGCTGCGGTACGATGTAGCCCTCCTCCTTCTACTACCGCTGTTGTTGTTGTGGTGTCCCCTGTGTCGTGAGCATTGTCACGCGAACTGTTCACGAAGCTTATGCTTTCCCTCACGCAGACGAAATTCAGGCCCAAGGAACCCCTACATGAGCGGTAGCGTTGGTGGTAGCGGTAACGGTATCGTACGGGTAGTGGTGCAAATGTATATCCAGTCGCCGGGTATGCAGGGCCCTCCCTCCAACCTCGGTTTCCCTTTTCTTTAGCGCTGACCCCCCCCTCCCCTCCCCCTACCCTTCTGTTTCCTTTCTTCTTCGTCGTCTTCATCTTCTTCGAGCAGAAGGAGTCGCCAACGTCTGGCAAGCCTCGAAAATTTGACGACAGGCACAAATATCCCCTTCGCAAAGGCGGGGATATCGGCTTCGTAACGGAGGAAGCGTCGGCATTGTCGTCAGAGTCGTCGGCGTCACCCCCTTTCTCCTACGCCACAAGCAGCGTCGCAATCGGGAACACCAGCAGCAGCAATGGGCACGGGGTCAGCGGTGGTGCCGTCAACAGCAAGCAGAAAGGGTACGAGGTACACATGGCGACCTTAGGGAAGCTTGGGGCAGGGTCGGTGGCGTCCAGGCTGTTTCCGAAGCCCGGGAAGAAAATCTTGAGAGCCGTGGGGCAGGCAGTGCAGGCGAGTGCTTTCCTCCTGCGCCTCCTCCGTCTTGTGTATTGGTCTATTTTCCTCGCCGTCCGTTTTTTCCTCGTCCACGTCACCCTTGTCCGTGCCTTCCTCGCGCTCGTCCTTCTTGCGCTCGGTTTTTGTTTTTTGTGTGTTGCCTTGAGTTATTTGCAGAGATCTGCTTAGCTTTGTTTGGTCCGATGCCGTCGTGCTGCACCGCTGGCATCATGCTGTGCTGGTGCTTGGGAAGTGGCCGACTCCCCCCCTCCCCCCCCCCCTTGCAAGATAAGCCCTCCGTTATATCTACCTATCCCTCTGTATGCGTATGTTTCCCTTTCAATTCCGTTAAAACTCGGAACCTCTTTTTTTTCGTTGAGACTAACTTCGGTTGCTATGGCGACGACGAAACCATCAGGGGTGGAAGATGATCGAGGAGGGAGACCGTCTGTGCCTGGGGCTGTCGGGGGGGAAGGACTCGATGACACTGCTGCACGTGCTGCTCGACCTTCAGAAGCGAGCGCCGATAAAGTGAGTCAGCTCGTAACGTCCAAGGCTTTTCACGGGTCATGACCCGTCCCGCGGGTCGGGCTAGGAGGTACTTCCAACACCCGCGGATCGAGTCGGGTCGGATTAGGACGTGTTGGAAATCTCGCGGGACGGGGCGGGTCGGGTCAGAAGGTGTTCAAATATGATGGGTCGGGCCGGGTCACCTTAACACGATCCGACTGGTATATCAGGCAGGAATCCGACCCGTGAAAAGCCGTGGTATTTTCGCACGCGTGAAACTACGAGTCTAGTTTTTGTTTTGTTTTTTTCTAGACTTTTTTTTTTGTGTCTCGCGAGACCACTCAACTACGGTACTACCCGAACCAACATCGTTGGAATCCGTTCCTTTTTTTTTCCGATGTTGTTTGATACGCAAGCTCTCCCCCTTCGGAATGTGGTTGGCTCTTGAAATCGTGGCTGGGTGTCCCCAAGCTGTTTGAAAATGGGGGAAAACTCATGCTAAAAAAACTAAAGATAGAACAGCCAACCACTAGCCACTAGCCACCCACCACTCAAGCAACGCGGCAAGTAACACCGACCAGCCCCATACCAGTTTATAACCTAGTCTGTATACCTCGGCAGTTGCGTTTTCTGTCTTGGGGTTAATATGCGTTTTTTTGTTTTTGTTTTTTGCAAAAATAAAGGCAGTGCTTTGGGTCGGGCATAGAGGTCCCTCAGGCACCTCAAGCCATCCCCCTCAGAAGCTGCGGGTGCACGGCTACCGTGCTATTGGTACCGTGCCATTGGTAATATTCGAGTCATTGGCCCCACGCTGGTGGTGAAGCAGGTTCTCAGAATTTTCTGAGCTCGTAGCGTGAGGAGCTCAATATCTCACCATCATCACCACCATCACTATCATCACCACCCGAAACATTACTTCCATAAGCGCTTGTTCGCGCGACCCGACTAACATCGTTATGCGCTACTATCATATTGGTTCTAGGACATATACCCTGCTATACGCGTAAGTTTTTGATGTTCACCGATGGTTCCACAGTTGAGGGGCTCTACCAATCAGAAGGTATACCTTTTTTTGGCTCAAAACCTGCAAACCCTACCGTGTGGGATGACTCATTAGTACTATTAGTACTATTTGTAGCATGCGTCTTTGATTCGGTTAGGCTCCCGAGAAGAGGAGCGGAAGGTTTATGAAAGTAGAACGGCGGTGTGATACGCGACGCGACGACTGCAAACACGGCACGGGCTGTTGACAACAATGCGCGCGCGGGAGCGGGGGGCTGCTCTGCCCAAAGACTGAAGCTCGGTCCGGCCGTCGTCATCGTGTTGTGTGCCTTCTTGTGACTAAGTTGCGAGCGTACAGCTGGCGATGCATGCATGCATGCATGCATGCATGCATGCATGCATGCATGCATGCATGCATGCCGCTGCATCCCCTGTCGAGCGCACGCCTGCTTTGGGGATGTTGCTACTGACCAAATGTAGGTGTGGCGTTTTATAGTCCCAAATGATTCTGCCGTAGTCCCGGTCGAAAGAACCCATCGGGACAATGTGTTGGTCCCAAAAATCCTTGTTGTGCGAAGCCCCGCTCAAATTGCTCCAGTGGTGTGATATCTGCATTGTTGACATAGCTGGGAACGCTGAGAATGCGCATTTGGTGTGATAGTGTAAATTTGCGTGTACCCTGCACCGTGCGATACACACCTGGTTAAATGTTTCGGCTGCAGCAGCACCTGTCGCCAGCAGCAGCATCACCACGACCCCACCGCCAGGGGTAGTAGAAGCACGGCTCGACCTTCCTTTTCATCACGAGGGGTAGCCACGCGATGACACTGTTCGATTTGTCCCCTTTTTCTGTTGACGCCCCACCGCCCCCGTCGCAACATACGGTCCGTCGGTATTTGACGTTGTTCCTACCCCCCCCCCCCCCGCCCCTCTTCCCCGTGACATGGAAGAGTTTGGAAGACTAAAGAGTAACGAGAAAACGATCGCTATATCCTAGAAGATAGATGGTGGCCGCAAACGCGGAACAGGACGGGGATACGATAAACAAACAGTTTCTATGTAATATATGGAAGAAGCGTAATGAGCGCGCAAATGTTGGAGGTGTTCATTAAGGGTAGAAACGGTGCTCCGTCTCGAAATGAATGTGGTGTCAATGGTCCAAGGCAAGCAATAAATGAATACCCCCCCCCCCCCCTCCTTTCCCCATCATGAATGTTTGGCCGTTTTCGTCGATGTGCAACAAGGCACGCACAAGGTGGCGAAGTCCGCCTCGCAGCGGTTCTGTAGAATGCGACTGACCATTCAGGGGACTCGTCGGACACCTCACGCGATGTCTGCCTGGTCGGTTTCAAAACCCCGACGTGCTCCGTACCATAATCGTAGGAATGCGAGGGTCTGTAGTCCCACGGACAACTACGGGCATGCATTACACGGCGCGTGCCCCCCTCCCCCAGCCCCCTTCTTACCCCACCCTTCCCTTCCCGCTCTCTCCCCCACCCCACCCCCCGCTCCTCCCCCCCTCCCTCCCATGTCCCTCCCTTTTCAATTCTTCCCACCTCGCCATTCCCTTCCCCTCCCCCCCTCCCTGCCCCCCCCTTTCTCGCTCCCGACCCCTCGCCTCGTCCCACCTCGGCCTTCCCTCCGCCCTCCCCGCGGGACGCTTCGCCCTCTACACTGGTCGGTCTGGCAGCTTCGAGTTGTCATGTGCGACGGTAGACCCGCAGACGGCCTCCTTTGATCCATCCCCGCTCATCCCCTATCTCGAACGGCTCGGAGTGACGCTGCACTACCTTAGCTCGCCCATTATCGAGCAGGCGAAGACCTCCATGCAGGGGGACAGCCTTTGCGCCTTCTGCGCTAGGTGGGATGATTTTTTGGGGTGGGGTGGGGGTCGGGGATGCGGGGGTGGGTGAGGGTGGGTGGTGGGGTGGGTTTAAGCAAAAGGTGTAAGCAAAAGGTGTTGAGGAAATGGGCGCAGGGTTGTGCGGGCTGAGGGAGGTTCGGAGGGGGGGGGGGGTACTCCTTTTTCATTAATGGCCGTAGTCGTATGACCGTAGACCCCTCGCAGCCCTACTCGTACAATGCCGAGGTTCGGGGGGGTGGAAGGGGGTAGGGCCAGGGGGTTGGGATGAGGGAAGGTGCATGCGCTAGGACGTCTGACTACTTTGCCGTATATGCTGAACCGCTCATTCTCTTGACCATTGTCTACAAGGGTTTAGTTTGTGCGTACGTGCTGTAAACGGTGTTGTTTCCTTTGGACGACGTACCTACTTGGCGTCATTTAACGGTACTTCTTGGTCTTTCCACCCATGTCATGATTGTGGTGGTGATCGTGATAGCATCTAATCGGGCTTGACGTGGTGATCTTGATGTTGACAATAAGCGTAGTGGTCATCGTACTTGCCACCCTGTCACGCTGATGGTATCGACGCTCGTGACGCGATAATCGTGGTCTTTTCTTGTGATCCTAATCCTGCTCGTTGACGGGATCTTGTTCTCATGCTCGTTATCCTTATCGTGATCGCTGCTGGTGTCATCGTTGTCGTCCCCGTTGCCATCGTCATCGTTGACGTCGCTGGCTGTTGCGGCTGCTGTCTCGTGGTCAGGATGAAGCGCGGGCTGCTGTACTCGTGCTGCCGCGAGCACGGCTACAACAAGCTCGTCCTGGCGCAGCACCTGGATGATCTGGCAGAGAGCTTCATCATGTCTGCTCTACACAACGGACAGGTGCATGACCCCCCCCCCCCTTTCCCCTCTCCCTTCCCTGTACGGCGCCCCCCCCCTGCTCCAGTTTTTCGCGCCTCTTGCTCGACCTGTCTCTCCCGTAAACGAAGGGTTTATCATGCTGTATGGCGTTCCATTGCGGGGAACCCCCTGAAACGCGCCCCCCCGCCCGGCTTTCGCCCCCCTTGCCCACCTCCCATCGTCTCCCGTAATCGAAGGGAGGGTTTGCTGTATTATTGAGCATTCTTCTGTAGGGAACACCCTGACGGTATTTTCCCCTGCCTTTTCCCTAAGCGAATGTTCTAGCTAAGTGGAGCGCTCCACTGTAGGAGGACGACCCGCCGGCGTTTCTGGGTACACCCACCTTTTTGGTAGCTGTGGTGGTTCCTGTCGCGCTGTCAGCGTTTATGGAGCGTCTGCAAGACCATGCACTGGTTCGCGTAGCTAGAGCGTTTCGAGCACGTTCTATATACCGTAGACCGTTGCGTTTCTGCTGAGCGATCTGGGTATATGGACCACGCGATAGACATACACTGCTGCTTGTCGGAGGCGTTTCGAGCACGGTATATGGGCGCATACCTGCGTGCACATCCCGTCGCCAGCTTGAGCTTCTGTCGTTCAGACATACCGCCTCGGGAGGCTTCAGCTCAGACAGCCCCCACCCTTTTTTTCGGCCTTTTTCATCAATGGGAAGCCGGCCCCTCCCCCGTATGAAACCGCGACCTCGGTTATTCACCGTCTACAGTATTCCTTCGCTCTCCGTACCCTTTCGATATTTTTCGGTTGTTCGAGAGGCCTCAGCCCCCCCGCCCCCCGCTTGTCCCCTAACTCCACCTCCTTCTCCACCCGCTCCTCTCTCCCTCCCCCCAATTTTCCCTGTTTTGCCCCTTCCTCCCTTTCCTGGCACCGCGCAATTCTATCGCCCTCCTTGCTTTTGCGCTGTCCTCGGCAGGTGCGCACGATGAAAGCCAACTACGAGATAGAGGCCGGAGACGTCAGGGTCATCCGCCCCCTGTGCTATGCCAGGGAGGCGTTGACGAAAGAGTTCGCCAGGACCAACCGCCTGCCCGTGGTGAACGAGAACTGCCCGGCGTGCTTCGAGGAGCCTAAGGAGCGCCACCGCGTGAAGAAGGTGGGGGGGGCGTGCTGGTATTAGAGGTATACAGCATTTTTTTTTTTTTGCCGAGAATAGCCAAGGCTACGGTACGGGGGGTTGTCTCGTTTATCACTTCTGAATTTGAAGACCCTTGCACGAGTGACTGTTGTGTGTGTGACTTCTGTGCCTCGCGGACGAAAATACTTTAGCCGATATGCTTTGGCGCGGCGTAGCCAGCCGTTCCGTTGCGGATTCATGTTCTTTGTTTGTGCGTGTTTTATTGCCATGGGGCTCTTTGTGCTTGCCATCCGTGTAATGGACTGTCCGGCGTGCCCCGAGGAGCGTAAGAAGCGCTAGCCCCCCCCTGAAGATGAACGGGGGAGGGGTGTGGACTGGGGTAGGGGTTTGCCCGTACTGGCGGACTGGGCTGCTCTCTAAGCCTAGAAAACTAGCCAACCTCCTTGGAAGGCGGTTTTAGTTTTTGTTCCATTTTGTTCAATTTTTTTTGTTGTTGTATCCACTACGTAAGGCCTCTCCTTGGAAGGCAATTTAGATGTTTTATATGTGTTTCTATTTCGTTTTGTTGTGTGTATGTAGGCCATGGGGGTTGATCATCGGGGTGCACTTTTATTTTGGTCGAGGTCAATGTTGTTGAGTGAGGTAGATATGTCCTCAAGCGGAGAGACTCAGAATACCCCCGTCGTCGAGTGCGTGCTCTCATCACCATGCATGACCGCCATCGTACAAGAACATAGACCCTCGCATCCCCACAATGCCGGGAGGGAGCACGTCGGGTTTAAGTAAGATCAGGAAGGCATTGCTTGCACCGGGAGTAGCTTGCCTAGAGGTTAGGGTCTCCCTTCTCATGATACTTGGGGCGGTTGCTGCCGTTGCGGTGTGTTGCGATGGTGTTTGTGCTGCTTACGTTGCGAGCATTGGTTGCGGACTGCCCGGCACGCTTCGCAAAGCCTGTGGGCGCCATTGTGGCACTAAGGTGGGGGGCGCCGTGAGCTTACGTAAAGTTTGCCCCCCCCCCACGCGGTAGCCGTTGGATGGTGTTTTCTGTTATTTTTTTTTTCCGGGATTGCGGTGATTGTGTTGGTTACGATGTTCGTGGTACTGGTGTTTGGGATAGTTGCCGTGCTTTTGGCCTCGTGAGGTTTGCTCTTATCGCTGTATATAGGTGGGGGCGGGGGGGGGGGGTCGGTGCGCTTGTTTTGCATCTGCATGTTCTGGTCTGTTTGTGTGCTTACATGTGCGTGCTTTTTTTGAGGTGTCTGTCTGTGCGTATTTGTTTTTGCTGGTACGTGTGTGTATGTATTTAGATGTCGACATAAATGGGTATTTTGCGCGAGGTTTGTGTAGTGAATGTGACTGCGTACGTTGGTATCCGTAGCTGAGGCTGGCTCGCGTGGCTTGAGACGCTCTCCAATATCGGCCTTGAACGAATCGGATGCAGCGGAAGGGTATTGCTAGCGGGAGTTGCCACCGCTCCGTGGTGGCCACGATGGGTTTCTCCCCGCATTCCGTTTTTCCGTCGCTTGCCATCCCTTCGTTCCCTCGCACACCACCACCACCACCACCACCACCACCACCGTGGGAATGTTCGACATATGACATCTGAGTAGAAACCTAACCGCGCTGCAGGTTAGCAGTTTTGTTTGCACTCGTGGTACCGAACGATTACGTGTCGAACCCGCCGCCTTTTGGGTTTATCGAAAATGTCGCCAACGGTACCGAGACACGCCACGGACATTATTGACCATACCCGAAACTTGTGGAAGGTCTTTGATGCATGAAAAGGCCCTGGCAACCGACTGGTTGGCTTGGTGTGTTCAGCGCTATGTGCTTGTCGTCTCCCTTGACCACGGAAATGAATGGATGTCTTGCACAGGTGTCATGGTATTAATTAACTAGATACCAGCACTTTATGCCACATATGAATATATCTGCATGTCTTGTTTGCTGGCTTTTGCATGCGGAAGGGGTCCCCCAATAATACGCGGTCTGAAAATGTCGATATAAGGCTGTTAAAATAACTCGACGCGATTGCGGAATTGCGCTCATAACATGGAATGAATAGGGCGGCTTCCCTCGGTATGGCGGTCATCTAGCTCCGACAAACCGCCGCGTTACTTTGAGACCCCTACGGTGTGCGCTTTTCGTACCAAGTACGTTTTGCGTTGCATGAGCAAATCTTCTTACTGTATGTGCGATGTACTATTGTTTAATGAGTATCGCTACCTGCTAGTTTGTGACGACCGAGCTTGTACCTTGTAGTTCTCTACGACGAAAACTCTGGACGGAGACTCTAGGTGTGTGCTTGGTGACTACATGCCTGTGATAAGAGCTTTATGACTTTGTTATGCTCTCGTGAGCAGATGCTGGCGAAGGAAGAGTCTCTGTTTCCTGCGATGTACGCCAACCTGCGTCGGGCCCTCGTGCCTCTGATGGACAATGACGCCTACGTGGCCATGGGGAAAACCTCGGCTGAGGTGAGTTTGTTTAATTTTTTTTTCTGGTTTTGTTTGTTCGACCCGTAGATGGTAATGGTGGTTGATGCTGTTCCAGCAGGTTTTGTTCATGTTGCCGTTTTTTGTTGTTGTTGCCATTGCTCTTGTTGCTGTGTGCTGTCGCTTGATGCTGCGTGCTGTCGCTTGCTCGCGCGTGCTCTCGGTTCTCCCACGTGCTCCCGGTTGCTTCTGCATGCTCCTGCTTGTTACTGCTTGTTGCTGCTTGCCGTTACTGCGGGTTAGTGCTGCTTGCTGCTTCCCTGGTGCTGATTTTCACTGCTCTTTTGCCGCTTGTTACAGCTTTCTGCTGCTTGATGCCGCTTGCCACAGCTTGTTGCAGTACAAGCGAATCCGTGGTTGCCCTGAAATTACCCCACTTTTTTTGTTTTTCTTCATTTTTTTCTGTCACCGAGGTCAATGGTACACGTTATAAGTTATCCTGCTGCCTTCTCGTTTTCTGTCTGGTGCAGGCCTTTTCGGGCTGGCCAGCAACAGTGAGTTCGCCCCAGCCCACGTACTCAGGAGGCACGCGCGTGTCAAATGTGTGCCACATGGCGACGCCTACGCCTTGTCGGTTCCATGAGCCTCTGACTTTTGACGGATGCCCCGTCACCGCCGTTGAACGAAAAACCGTGTGTAACGCCTTTTCGACGCCTCTCCTGTTAACAGGTTAGCGCAAGGCAAGCAACCAGGGAGTATAGACCATCCGGGACGAAGAACCAGCCCCCAGTTGAACTTGGGCCCGGGGATGGTACCACGGCATCCCCTGCGGAAGAAGACCAACCCAGCACAGAGGTACGTAGGAAACTAGCTTGGTGTTCACACCACGGCGCCGTTAGATTGCTGCGGGCTCGTGCCAACTTTCTCCCGAACAGCGATGGTACCAGCCTCTTTTTTTGCGCCGATAGCAAAGTGTTGGTGTAGGTGTACTGCAAGTATTACTTTCACGCCTAGAACGCGGTCGCGCGGTAGGCAGGTTTGCCTCTTGTTCGCCTCAGGGTAAGTCGTAGTGTTTTGACGCACGCGACGTCTGCCTGGTCGGTGAAAACCCGACGTGCTCTGTCCCGGCACTGTAGTAGGTATGCGAGGTTCTATTGCCAAACAGACTACGGCCATGCATCAAATGAATCCCCCTCCCCCCCCCTCCTTCGAGTGCCTATGTACAGCGTTGGGGGTTTGTTTCGCTCTTTCGTTGGAGTGTTTGAAATCGATCGGTCAAAATTCTCCCGCCTCGTTCGATCTCCACTTATTGGCAGCGTTACGCCTGTTTCGCTCTGTCGTCGTAGCGTTTCGACCCCCCCCCTCCCCCTCCCCTACCATCACCGCACGTGCACAGCAGACGCTCCCGTCCGCTACTAGTTTGGGAAAGGATGGCTTGAAAAGTGGCATTGGCGCGGCAACAGCGGCGGCGGCGGAATCAGTGGACCCTGAAAGATTGGCCGATTTCAGCGACGTCGAACTCGAGAGGGAGCTGGCCCGGAGGCGCCATCGAGGCGCGGAAGAGGCCCGCACGGGGGAAACGGGCGGAGTCAATTCGGGAGGGGTGTGTGCGCCGACGGGGGGTGTTTGTGTGCCGTGTTTTGAGATAGCATAAGTATATTGCCTTTAACAGGCGGCAATGGGTGAGGGGTAGGCGGGCGGGCGGGCGAGTGGGCGGGCGGGCTGACCGGGGCAGGCAGGGTTATAGAGTATTTGAGGCTACTGGGTGGGATTGCAGGGGAAGATCCTCTTTTCTTCGATATATGGTGTTTTATTGCCGCCCTGACGCTTCGATATATCGCTGCAGTGTTCGGCGTCTGGCATGAAAGGGCGTGAGTTGTGCCGGATGCACGGGCGAGGGGCGAGAATGCGGGCGGAGGTTGGGTACTCGTTAATATGCATGGCCGCAGTATTCGGACTGTTGTTGCCCTTCGCATCCCTGCAAAGCTGGGATGGAGCACGTCATGTTTTCGCCAACCGAGCTCAAATTGGGGCAGAGCGTGGGGACTTGCACGCACTTCGCGCGTATCATGTCTGCGTATCCCCTGTGTTTGGTTGCTTCGCCTATTCGCGTCTTTAGTCAGCCCCACCCGACCTGGCCCTCGACCAACCTCTTCGATGTTGGGAAGAGTTTATCCGCACGCGGGTGCGGTGCTGGGGACCTGAGTCTACGATGTAGACGCGGTCGGCCAACTGTTTTACTCCGCTGAGGCCAGGTGTCTGAATTTTTGTTTTCCGCTTCGTCTGATTTTCACGAGAGCAGCGGGGCCTGTGCGAGAATTCCACGGGATTTGGCATCTCATGGAAGAAGAGGCGAGGACGCATAACATCCCCTTGGTTGAAATCGGGGAAAAGGGCGACGAAATTTGTTGGAGTTTCAATAAAAATCCAACACATGCTCTTAAGATGACTCTTTTAAAATCTATGTCTTCGGGAGTTTCCGAGGGCAATCATGTCGGCGTTTTAACGACGACACGTACTATCAATAACATGATTGGTTTTCTTTTTGAGGTTCCAGGGAGGAAACGTATCGGCATTTTGACGACGACACGTACTATACATCTTAGGATTTGTTTTCTCTTCTGAGACTCCGGAGGGGGAGGCATGTCGTCCTTTCTAACGCTCACCTCCATTGTAACCTCGAACTGAGACCTGACCAGTGTACCTTTCTCTCCGCTCTAAACCGTATGCTTACCCTGGCCGTGGTGCCATTGACGTTGGTCTCTGCCTCTTCCACTAAATCTGGCCCCTGATGCTCATGTAGTACTTCATACTGTGGTATCGACGGTGCTGACGAACATTTTCACGAAGATGGTACTATTGCGCGAGAAAACGCTCGCTCGGTTGTACGTCAGGATTCTTTCGCACCTCGAAATTATTTGTGCTACCGGCATAGACTAGTAGTGCCTTTTTCTATAAGAGCGTCCACCACAGTCTCGGTACCTCCTTTGGAATGACTGATGGGGGTAATGTGCTATCTGGGGCGTGCGCTTAACCTACGGTTAAAACACCCCTCCAGGATGCGTTTGAGGTAGCAACAGCAGCGGCCGTGACGTGGCTGGTGTTCCTAGCTCAAGAGTTAACACATGGGTGGACGGGATCGCCTCTAGAGCTGGAAAACAACTCTTGGAAATATACACTTGTGGGTGGGATTTGGGGCTCTAACGGACATCGCGAGTTGCCACACTTTGCTTTTAGCTGGGCAAGCTGTGATTACACCGACAATACACGACACCGAGAACCGATCTGGCCGTTTAAAACGTGGGCAACAACGCGGCTTTGTGAAGTCCGGGGGGGGGGTGACCTTTCGAAACGTGGACGACAACGGGAATTCGTGCAACTCAATGAGGCTTAAGCCAGAGCGCAGTGACGTTTTTCCTTGGCATTGTCCGCAAGTTGAGTCCGTAAACGCCTCCGTGAAGGATGGCACCCGCGAATAGTTTTTGTAGTTGTTGGATGCCAGAGCAAATACCACTTGTTGGGTGGACACAAATTTGATTTTTTTATAGACTATGCATGTAGAAGCTCGCACGACACGTATTTTCGAACTAATCACCAGAATCAAGCAGCCACCGTTTCCGTTTTGTCGTCCATGGAATATGCGGTGTCCAACAGAGACAAAAAGTACCATACTTTTTAGCACGGAAATCGGGGAGGTGAAGCAATCATCCGGCCTATTGACGCAAACCCCAACGCAGATCGCACATACAAGAACCCCAAACCACAACACGACCTACGTAAAACGGCCAGGACAGCGTATCCACTATGTATGCGGTGAAAGACGACCACGCTAGCTAGCTACTGAAATGTAGCGTCTGGTGTATACAACACAACTAGTTGTCGTGAGATATGCTTGAGCGGCGTACTGCCATCTAACCGCCTGGTTTTTAGAAGAACAAATGCAAAATTCATATCGCGCGCATTCCCTTGCCAACACCTCATAGAGAATTCCCAACGGGACTGACCATACGCTCTGCTTCACACACATTTCAGATATCTTCTTTTTAAACAAGCCGGCAACCTTACCGTTGGCATGGAAGTGCGGTTTACTGCCAAAACGAAGCTACCACTGCCCCAACGACAGTTTCCTGTCCATCCAGCAATCCTCTTTGTTCGACTTGCGTTTGGAGCGCCGGACGCTTCCGGGACGGTCGCGGAGGATCGAGAGAAGAAGGGAGGTGGGGGTGGCGAGGACAAAGGTATTGCTGGGGCTGGTGCTATCGTTGATGGGGCATTGTGTGCTTTGGCGTTGTATCGATAGCTCTGTGTGCGGGACATGCCGCACTTGCGCTCGGTTGTAGGCCATGTAATACAATCGTTGACGATGCGTCGACGGCTGAAAGAGGGGTTAGGGGTTCGAGCCAAAGGTGCGATATTCAACGTTTTTTCAAACGTTTCATGAAGATTGGGGCTTAATTACTTGACGAGGGGTCGCAGTTTAGGAAAACTACCCTGTAGTCGTTTGACGGTAGCCCCCCCAACGTTTCTTTAACGATATCGTCCGCTTTGAAACCAGATCACGACCGTATCTCCCAAAATGCATCGCCCCTTGCCACCCCGACGTCATCGGTCGGTAGTCCGTCGCAAACAAGAAAATATGTTAAGGTGCCCTTTTCATGGCACCCTTCCTCGTATCGACCAGCAACGACACGTTCGTAAAAAAAAAACACTGGTTTGGGGGGGGGGGGGGGCTATCGTAGAATCGGTCCCTGGTTGATATTCTGGGAGAAAGTGTAGGGTGGTCGAAATAGTGTTCGGTCGTTTTTAATTGGAAAACCTATAATATCGAAAGAGCCTGCAAAAACGAAATGGTGAAAGCATGAGGTCAGCAGCAGTGAAACAAGAACAAGAAATTAAGTTGTGTCTCGACAGCCCTTTGACGCGTCGACTCCCGACCTGCGTTAGCTACTCTAATATTTCCGCGACGTACGGTGACCAGCACGACCACGACACTGCCCGGCCGTACGCGCGCCTTAAAGGATACACGCTTTGCCTATGAAATGGCCTATGCATATACAATCAACAGCTCCCGGCACCCACACTGTACGTCATGACACATGCATCACTCACAGACGGAGCTGCTACCATCACCCGCCAGGTGCATTTGCACTGAAGGAGCGAAAACGATTTATCTCCGACGTAACCCCCCTAACTTCAACATATCTAGCGTTCCGTTCGCACCGCAAAACACCGTGTGTTTGCGCCAGCCTTGGAGATGCACGAGAGCAGGGTGTTGCCCTACCGCTACAGTATGTCCGCAAGATAGCAATGGTTGTTCGCTCTGGCGTACGGGGCCAACCTATACAATATCGTCAAGAAGAGCGTGAAAACGACGGCGCTGCTATACGCGTCAATTCCCGCCACCAAAACATCACCGTACGTAGTACTACGTGGTACAACAACAAGTTTACACATTCGTTCTTCATAGTCTCCCCCCCCCCCTCTGGAATGTCGAATATCGTACACCGCCCGGTATACGTGCCTCAGCTAGGAGAAATCGCCCCCCCAGCACGGGTTTACGGTGGAAACAATGTCGGCACGACTTGGATCGTGATTTCCGCCGAAGGGTTACCACGCGCCCTTGTCCTCTTGCAGAGACTGCTGAGAGAACACGTTTTTCCCATCGCCCCCGTTTGCGTTGCTGTGCCCAATCTAAGGAGCGGCGTCAGGCTCGTCCTTCCCCTCCGGAATTTCCTGCCCAAGCAGCAAGAGGGCGAGGTCGGGGTCGGTGAGGTTTTCCTGTTTTGAACATGGCCATGGGTGGTGTCGAAGAGGGGAGGTCCAATCGCTACCATCAAAGTAGCGCTTCCACTACAAAAATGTCAAAACGAGTTTCGACAACCTCCACTGTTTTCCCAGAATATCGACCAGCATGAGGTTTTGAATTTTGAACCCTAACCAAATAGGTTAAACCAGAGTACAGTAATTCAAACGCCAACCTATTCATGAAACGTTTAGAAACAAAACAAAACTGGTATATTTGGCACCAAACCCTAAGCCTCTTATTAATCTGTATGGCACACGCACTTGCCCAAGGCCAGCGAGGCGTCGACGCATCGTTAACTGTCTCATGACATTGACGATAACAGAGCACAAGCCCGGCATGTCCGGTGCAGAGGTATCAATAGGACGCCAAAGCACACAAAGGCCAATCGGCGAAAGCACCCAGCCTCAGCAATCTCTTCGTCCTCGCCATCCCCACCTCCTTCCTTTTCCCCCTCCTCCGCGACCGTCACGGAAGCGCTCGGCTACGGGCGCAACAAGAGAAAAGAGGCTTGTGGCTGGACTGCAAACTATCGTTGGGGCGAAAGCTTGCTTCCTCCAGGCATTTTACCTACTACGCCGACCAGTCCACCGCCCCGTTCTTCCTGCTCCGGCGTCCCGTATCCCTCACGCTCGTCTCTATGTTCGGAGGCGTCTTGAGGCGAGACGGGTGCCTGACACTCCTTGAGGGATAGGGGTCGCCCCTCCCGCTTGCCGACGCCATGGCACCGTCAAGACCTGGTGCTACAGCCGATGTACCACCCCTCTACCCCCGTGTACAATCCTCGAGGATAGAAACAACGCATTACTTGCAGCCAAGAGCTAAGCTGTGATAGAAACTACGAACAAACAAGAACAAGGTACACGGTTGAAGACCGGGCTTCGTCGCGTGTTCCGAAATGCTGCTGTGACTGTGTTCCGCGCTTGCTTCTCGACGCGCCAAGTTGTGTCTCACTAAACCTGCCGAGGTTGCCATATTGCTCTCCTCGTGACGGCTGAGTGCCGTCCTGTTTGACTCTTCTCGTTTCAAGACAGGTTTCGGCTTCAAAGAGTGAAAGACAGTAAGTCTATTTGGGTTTGGTCAAAACAATCTTGACCAATTGCATTGCAATTTTTAACTCTTGTAGAAAACCAAAACTATAAAAAGGACCAACCGCTGCGGGAAACTAAATAACAAAGCGCTGAAATGAAATGAAAGATTATCTTCTCAATTCTTGGTCTTCTTCTGAAGTGAAATCCCTCCATTAGTCTATACTGCGGGGTGTTGACATCGGGCTACTGACACCCTTTATTTACTCTCCAGCTTAACCATGGCGGCCTTTTACAAGATATGCATACTCTACAGCGCTAGAGGCGGCCGCAACTCATGTACTATCGGTAGCAGAATATTGCTCTGTTAATAGCGGTGACGACTAACACCGGAAAGGGAGGTAACTGCGACGGTCACTCACATTGATATTTCCGTCCACAAACGAGACTTGAAACGGCCCCCTGGCAACCTTGGAGCCAACTTTCTGAATGAAGCTCTTGAACAACGCCTGGAAGTCCATCACACTTTTGTTCATCCCTGCCTTAACGTGTCCTCCGTAGGACTGCATGGCACCTGTGTCCGCGTTCCAGTCTCCCATCAGGTCCGGGCCCAATGCGAACACCGGAAGGCCGTAGTAGTGGCTCAGAGCGCCCAGCGAGCAAAAGTCAGGCATGTCAACGAGAATCGATGGCCACGTGTCGGGTTCTTCCGGGTTGCCCGCCATACCCTCCAAGGCCGGCGTGGCGTGGATAGTCGTGTTGGCGGCGCGTAACGCGTTTTGAATAAGATCTGTCCAGTACCCGAAGCTACGAGCGAGCCGGCCATTTCTGTGTGTGAACTTCATGATAGATGCACCGAGGATTCTAGGATTTCTCCCTGGAATCTGAAGGTCCGACGCCAACTCGTCCGAGTGGACGAGCGTGGTTCGTGCGGCTTTCCTCGTGATAGCCCAGCCACGCAAGACGGGAGGAAGTGATTTGATGGCGTCGTGCGAGTGGAAGTCCGGCGTGCAGGGTAAGAAGAGGTAGTCGGAAGTGAGCACGATGTGCATGTTGAGCGCGCCCACATGGGGGTTGCAGTCGACAATGACGACGTCTGCTCCGCATTTGTGCGCTGTCAGGGTGATGAGCTTGTTCCACGCACCTGGCGTGGCTGGTTCGAAATTCAGTTTACTCGAGTAAGCAACCGACACCTTTTGTTCGTAAGCCGAGACGTCTTGGTGCCCAGGCAGGAGGTACAGGGCGCCCGTGCAGGTCGCTGGCAGGTCTATCTTTGTTACGTCGGCCGGTCCCCATTCTCCGAGCGCGTCTCCATCATCCGAATACTGTATCACGTTTTCTAGCGCGGTCCAGAGATTGTTCTTGTTCGTACAACCGTCCACCTGGAAGAAGGGCAGGAGCGGAGCAGGAATAAAAACACGCCTGAAAAGAGGAGAGTCTGATGAGCATGTGCGGAGGGCAGGATAGGGCATACGCACGAAGAACCCGATTTCTTGTCGTTGGCAGAAGGAGTGAAGTACAATAATATTGCTGCATCATACGCACGTTCGATGCTGACTCGTTCTTAATCCCGCAATGGTACTCATATGCCTCCATTTTATCTGGTACATCCCGTCGCCAGCGTCCAATCGTGTTACGCGAAGGGAACGTGAAATCCAGGGAAGGGACGTTGTAAAGTAGAAATATAGTTTTGACATCGCGTACATCAATAGAACGGCGATTGATTGCCGATATATACATCCACGGTTACCGTGCGCCTTTCGTATACGGTTGTCGAGATCAGCGACGTTAATACAAGCAACTTCGAGCACACGCCAGGGAGGTTCTTCCGGTGACCCAGAGGCGGGCCGGCGTAAACGAATACTCAGGCCGCGCGAGTAACTGATCAACCCCCTGGCTGCGGAGCAACGGCGTGGCTTATGAGGACGGTGTTGGTCAGCCGTCATTCACAAGCGTACGTAGCATCGCCGACAAGACGATCGAACACACATCGCAGGGATTCAACCTTATTGTGAATGCTGAGTTCGTCGCGTAGCAAGGACGTACACTATATATTTGTACGGTATGCTGCTGTTGTCTGCATACTCTATGTAGCACGAAGAACGTTGATGCTGCGAAGCTCGAAGTGGGAGGTACAATATGTTTCCGGCGTAAGGACGACGTTTGGCAGAGCATGGAATGCGATAGGAAAAGGAGCAAGCGAGGATCGGCGCTCAAAAGTCATCTTGATTATTTTTTGCTCTCCGGTACTTGGACGGGTAGTGGGCGATGCTCTTCAGTATTTACCTTGTGATCGAAAAACAGGTTGTAGTCGACGATGCCGTTTTTCGTGGCCTCGTGTGATTGCCGGTACCTAACCCACTCCTGCAGCAGCAGACATGACAGGTCGCACTGTGGGTCTGCGTCGACCATGAGGACACGCCTCCCCTTGAAGGCGTACGCAAAGCCCAAAGTGTGGCAAATGGTTGTCTTCCCGACGCCTCGTACCCGATTCCACACCGCCATGGTCTTAAAGGTGTGGTCGTCCCCCAAGTCCGGCAGGTCTTCAGGGGGGACGGGATACACGGCCTTCACCGGCTTGTTTAGTCGAGGGAATGGATCAGCCATGTGCGCCATAGATGTGTGACTATCTCCTTCGTGAACTCTGCAGTCTGGTGCAGTGGTGTTGCTCTCTCTGCAGGTGTAGGTAAATCGCGCGAAACACTGGATTATGTGCTGTCTGGAAACCGTGGGCCACGGGGTTGGATCAATACCGCGGCTCTGCAAAGATGTTGCCGTGACAGCTGGTTCTACGACGAATCGCAGCGCCGTCTCTCTGGGGTACTTCTCCGCGGTGCACTCAGTACGTGCTTACATTCTAAGATTTTCCATTGCCCCAGTTTCAGGCGAAATCTGACGGTTACAGATACGTGAATTCGAAGGGAAACATATTTTAGATACTTGTACTTGTAGTCTAGTCTATAGTCTAGTCTAGGCTAGTCTATATATTTTTTAATGAAAAAGTTATAAGAAATTGAATGGTTGACACGCAACTTTGCAATGTGCGTGGTGCATCCATATTTCATTTTTATTAGACTAGACTATATAAATAAAAATACACTCCAGATGTGAGATCGAAGATTTCGTCGAAACTCATATTTGCAAGCTGTGTGTGTGATACTCCGATCGCGCGTATTACGGCTTGTGTGTCCTCATTAAGGATACAGGACGGCGACTCCCCTTGCAACTACAGTGTAGCGCTACCATTTTTTACGATACCTGTCCTGTACATGTAGACTATGGTGTTTGCGAATTATATAAGTTTGAAAAACGTCAGCTGCTTGTACGACCGATGGAATGGTTGCAACTCAACTTTGCAAGCTGCGTGGTACATCTCTATTTTGCTTATAGTTCACAATAGTTTCACAAAAATTACGGAAGGTCGTTCGCGCGTGTTGTATATTTTAGATATTTTTGATCCTTATGGAAGATATAGGTCGGTGACTCCCGTGGATGTTGTCAGGGTCAACAGGACGATTTTCCGTACTATTAATAGTCTAATCATTTCGCGCACTGATACTATAAAGCCCGCATGGAGGGTGAATTAAAAATTGAAAAACGTCAGATGTGTGTACGGCCGATGGGTGGTTTGAAACTCAACTTTGGCAAGCTGCGCGATACGCCAGGCACACTTTCACTTTCAATAAAAAATATATTTGATAAAGAAATATTTGAAGGATGCCAGCCGTGAGTTCGGCGAATTTCGGGTCAATACTCATCTTTGCAAGCTGCGTTGTTGGTACATACATGTGATATACTCTATGGGTGAGTTATTTCTTCCAAACACGTCTGACGCAGCTGTGTCAGTTCGATAAATTTAGGATCTGGCTATCTTCCTGCATTTTCTACCACTATGGTAATTAAGGCGACCACAACTTTCCACTTACCTGGTAAATTCGAGCGGCCGGTGTATAACGCAGCTATTGATAGCAAAGAGGTGTATCGACCGTAAATTTGTCGAACTAACAGCTGACGCAGCTATCATAATTATAGAAACTACCATATGCAAGTAATCACGTACCTGGACCTGGATAGGACGGACTCTACCTACCTGGCATTCACCTATCAAAATATCCTGATGCACGCTGCATCCTGTGTCAGCCAATCAGAGTCATTTGCGCTTGTATCTTGCGCCGCCGTATAAGATACACAGCGTGCCTTGGGTGACTAACCACTCACCTTCACCAGCTAGTCCCTCCTGTGCCGCATGCGTCTAAGAGAGACAGACGACCACCAGAGGTTCAGGCCTCAGATAACATAGAGCTGAAAGCAGAGAGAGGGCCGTTTAAAATCGCACGGTGCAGGATGGCAGCAGCCAGAGAGCGATCTGTTGTGCATCGCAAACGAAAATCAGGTCGACACCGAGAACTGCATCGGACGCAACAAGGCGGACCCGTGCAATCGCCCTACGCAAGTAGTACTGCTCGTGCAACTGCGTGTAACTGCCTTGTCGGCGCTTCCTCAAAGATCCATGACTGGAGGGCATGGGCACGCCATGTCAACGTCCGTTGCTGCCAGCGTCACCAACTTAGGTAGTTGACATGGTGCACGAGTCGCTGGATTGCGGTTTGCTGGTTCGATCTCAATGATCCCTTGCATAAGATGCAGGGCCGAAACGCTGGCTGGCGGACATCTCCCTTTTCGTGGGGGCATGTCCCTCGACTTCTATATCAAGGCGCGCCTCTGTACCCTCTGGTATCCATTATGTGGGAGTTCTAAGCCTGTGAGTTGTTGACGTGAAAATCTGCTCGCCCAGGATTGATATTACATCGTTTTGTGCGACACAGTTACCCTGGTACACATTGCGTTGTACAGTGATACCTGGTACAACAGGAACAGGAATGAACGCTTTAACAGCATAGCAGTCAGGATTGCTCATTTGCGAAAGGGTGCGTTCTACCTGGTAGTTTTTTGCGAATAGCAACCCAACTCTCATGCTTTCTTGGTGGGTATGCTGTACTATTCATACGAACTCGTGTGTACTTGGTATGCTTGGTGCCTGGTTGGATATCAGGGACCAGGTTTGCTGCATTTATCGTGCATCTGGTAGACCCGTTTGTCCCAGCTTGGATACTACTCCTATATGCAAACACTCGTAGAGCACATATGTACCAATCTATACAGTTGACGCCCGACGTCAGTTTTGGAGTCGAGGCCCGCTTCTCCTTGCTGCATGTACATGTGACCTACTAATAGTATCTTATTTTCTCCGGGCTCCGACCACCGTGTTTCCCTTACTACACACTTTTCTTGTTTTCATGAAAACCCCTTCGGTCATTTGCGAAGGCCCACCTGCACTATCTGCATTTGTATTGGAAGCTTGTGAAAGCTTCCGTGGAAGCTTCCATCGCTTCCATGGAAGCTTCCACGACTTCCACGGAAGCTTCCATCGCTTCCATGGAAGTTTTCATGGAAGCAATGGAAGCTTCCACGCTTCCATGGCGTGGAAGCTTCTATGAAAGCTTCCACGGAACATTCCCACGAAAGATTCAACGGAAGCAACTTCCACGGAAGCTTCCACGGAAGCAACTTCTACGGAAACTTCCATGAAAACTTCCACGGAAGCTTCCACGGAAGCAACTTCCACGGAAGCTTCCACAAAAGCTTCCACGGAAGCAACTTACACGGAAGCTTCCACGGAAGCAATTTCCACGGAAGCTTCCATGAAAACTTCCACGGAAGCTGCCACGGAAGCAACTTTCACGGAAGCTTCCATGAAAGCTTTCACGGAAGCAACTTCCACGGTGAAGCTTTTTATTAAAGCTTCCACGGAAGCAACTTCCACGGAAGCTTCCTCGTAAGCAATTTCCACGGAATCTTCATTAAAAGCTTCCAGGGAAGCTTACACGGAAGCAACTTCCACGGAAGCATTCATGGAAGCTTTCACGGAAACTCCCACGGAAGAAACCTAACCCTAACGCTAACCCTAACCCTGACCATATTTTCCATGGAAGCTTCCACGGAAGCTTCCATGAAAGCTTCCGTGGAAGTCACTTTCATGAAAGCTTCCATGAAAGCTTCCGTGGAAGTCACTTTCATGAAAGCTTCCATAACTTCCGCGAAAGCTTCCATTAATTTCACGAAAGCTTCCATGGAAGCTTTCGTGGAAGGTACGTTCATGGAAGCTTTCGTGGAAGGTACGTCCATGGAAGCTTTCGTGGAGGCTTTCGTGGAAGCTCCCGTAGAATTTACTTTCGTGGAAGCTTTTATGGAAGCTCCCGTAGAAGTTACTTCCGTGGAAGCTTTTTTTTCATATTTTCCATATCTTCCGTGAAAGCTTCCATAACTTCCGCGAAAGCTTCCATTACTTCCATGAAAGTTTCCATGGAATCGTTCGTGGAAGTTACTTCCAATGGAAGCTTTCGTGGAAGCTTTCGTGGAAGCTCCGGTGGAAGTTACTTCCGTGGAAGCTTTCATATCGTCCATTTCATCCATGGAAGCTTTTATGGAAGCTTCCACCGCTTCAAATGCTTCCATGGAAGCTTCCATGGGGGAAGCTTCCATGGCTTCCATATCTTCCGTGAAAGCTTCCATAAAAGCGGTGAAAGCTTCCACAGAAGCTTTCATGAGCTTCCACGCAAAATGCAAGTAGTGCCGGAGGGCTACCTGCACTCTCTGCCCTTTAGTTGGAAGCTTGTCAAAGCTTCCGTGGAAGCTTTCATCGCTTCCATGGAAGCTTCCACGACTTCCAAGCAAGCTTCCATCGATTCCATGGAACTTCCATGAAAGCTTCCATCGATTCCATAGAAGCTTCCACGACTTCCATGGAAGCTTCCACCGCTTCAATTGCCTCCATGAGAGCATAGCTTGCATATCTTCTGTGGAAGCTTCCATGAAAACGGTGAAAGCTTCCACGGAAGCTTTCATGAGCCTCCATGCACAATGCAAGTAGTGCCGAAGACTGTTTACGAGACAGTTTTTTCCCCACTCGCCACGAGGTTTTATTTTTTTGTTTTGTTCACATTTCCGCACCAGGTGCGTTTTAATGCAAATATTGTACAGTTACAACGTCAGTTGTGAGTTCGACGAATTTAGGGTCGATAGTCATCTTTGCAAGCTGCGCATTAAATCGATCGCCCGTCCCTTTAGTAAGTTTCTATTTATCGCAGAAAGGATTCCCTTCGCGACCGAACATGGCAATCACTAGAAAACTACATACAGGCCCAAGGCAAGTTGAAAATTTATCCATTACCCCCGGACCCACACACCGCCTCTACGCGGTCACTGCCTGATGAGAGCAGATGTCGAATTCGTCGGAGGGGGGCAATTGGGAACGGGTGAAAAAAAGGCAGAGGTTACCGTGGAAACACGTTTCAAGGGAAGATAAGTAGGCTAGGGGAGAAAAGTTGGGGTCACGGCGAAGATTGGACTATGGGGGCAGGGGGCAGGGGGCAGGGGTGGAGGGGAAAGCAGCGGACCTGCTCGTGAAGCTGTTTTAGTATTCTCTCGGGAGGGTTGGCGAACGTAGGCGGATGGCGTGCAGTACCGTTGAGAGGTAATGGCGTTGACGAGGAGGAAATCGACGAGGAAATCGACGGACTGATGAAGGAGCCGGCGCGGGAGAGGAGGCGAAAAATGGACATCGCGGCGGAAAGAGGAACATTGTGGTATTTCGTACCGGAGAACTCGAGGTTCACTCGGCGAGGATAGAGGGCTGGGAACGCTGGGGGAGAAAGTGCATGACCGTGGGCGACCCAGAGTGAAAGAAGGCGGGAGTCGCAGGTAATTGTACAGTATTTTACGTCGAATATGGAGGAATCACCATGGGGAGCCAGAGTTTTAGTGGAAGTACAGGGGAGTCGAGTAGGCGGCCGAGACAGGGGAGGAAATGGGGCGTGCACATACGTGATAAGCGAAGGGGTGGGATACCCACTGGGCTTCTGAATGTGTTCTGGTTTCTGGGCCGTTGAGGTTGTCTGTCATAGTCGGAGGGCGGGTCCGCCGCGTACAATAGCCGGTGCAAGAGACAAGGAGGGAGGGGGAACTGGACTTGTCACAGCTTGACCCCGACGCCCCCCGCGACAGTATGGAGGAACACGTGTCTTCGAAAAAGTTGTGGAAAATTGGAATTAGAGGAAAAATGTGGAGAACGATGAAAAAGGTGGCGGAGTGTTTGAGGCGTGCTCTGATGCCGGACGAGGAAATATCCAAATATGTTGATATTTTGCAAGAGGAGTTCCGCAGGGATGTACACGATCACCCAATCTATTCAAGTTATATATTCATGACATGATAGTAGTAGTCGAAGCAGCAAAGCAAGGAGTCACGATGGGGGAAGATACGGTGTCGGGGTTGAGGTTTGCGGATGATCTCGTGGAGATATCAGTAAACACTCGAAGGGTTGTAGAGACATATAGAAAAAGCACTACATTACACTAGGAAATGGAGAGTGTCAGCGAACGTGAAAAAATGCACCGTAGTTATATGTAACGAATATAAGGTGAATCCGGTAAATAGCAAATGGAAGTGGGGAGAAGATGGACCACCGATCGTAGACCTATATATACGTACCTTTGCGTAGAGATATCGAAGGACTGCTCTTGGGGTGCACACATAACGAAAGTAATAGGAAAGGGTAAACCACAAGTAGGCAAGATGGATGCGATCCTAACACACCCGCACCTTAGCACTAAGATTAAGATATGTGTTCTGATTAACGTGATTGTACTCAAGTTAGGGTATGCAGGAGAGGTATGGGAAGGGAACCCAACGCTTGTGAAACAACTGGAACAGTGCAGATGACAGCAGCTAAAAAGATACTAGGATGCTCAAGTACGCCGAGTAATACAGTATTATGAGCAGATCAAGGAATGTACCCACTTAAAACAGATGCAGACGCGACAAAGTTGAAACAGCAGTAAAATGAAAATAATATGCCAAGAAGAGAGGTTGCCAGCCATAGTTGAGAGGGCTGTATGGGAACAAATAACAAAAGGGCGGGCTGGAATGAGATGGGAGTACGTCGTCGATAAAATATGGATGGATTTTGGGGGGGACCAAGAATGGGTAGTACTGAATATAGAGAAGTTTGGCGGGTACAAGACAGAAGCAAATGAAATAATAGAGGAGGGGGCTAGGCAAGCGCTAAGAAATATGGCGAAAGAGGAGAAGCACTTAGAGATAATTTTCTTCGCACACTTTTACTTTCCAGATTCTGGACAAGCCGTGGTCACAGGTGACGTCCCTTCTCCCCCCCGGTTCTTGCCTTGAACTTTCATCGCGCATAGGGTTCAGCGATCCCACTGCTCGTCGATTTTTCATCGAGTGTTGCTAACTCACGCTCTCGCGCTTTCCGCAAGTCAATTTGTGCACAAGAAAAAGTTCCAACGAATTTATACGAGTATGCACTCGGCGGGGCTCGAACTCACGAAACTGACCTATACCAGGGTCGAGGATAACCTGATACGCCACCGGGCGACCGGCCTAGAGGTATACGGGGGGTTGGGAGAAGATGCTGGAAAGAAAACGCATCTGCATGACCCATTGGACTACGCGAAAAAGCTGAAACTGCGATTTCGTGTATGGGACCTGGACCTATCAGAAAAAACGAACATATTTATCAGTAGTCGGGGATAGGAGGATGTGGCTACAAGTATGGGTTTGTGTGGCACAACAATAGAGAGTAAGACCCACATAGTAGGAGAATATGAGTATATATATGAGAACGGGATGCGCTAGAGGAGGAGATGAGGAAATTAGACTATGTGACATGGAAGAGTTTTGTAGACTAAAGAGTAGCGAGAAAACAATCGCCATTCTAGGAGATAGCGTACGTGACATGGAATAGTTTGGTAGACTAGAGAGTAGCCAGAAAACGATCGCTATCCTAGGAGATTGATGGCGGCCGCAGACGGCGAAACAGGACAGGGGTAAGATAAGCAAACAGTTCTATGTAGTATATGCAAAACGCATAATGAGATCCTAAATGTTGGAGGTGTCTCTAGTAGGAGTAGGAACCGTGCTCCGTCTCGAAAGGAATGCGTGGTCAATGGTCAAATGACTAAGACAAGCAACAAACGAGTACGCCGCCCCCCCTAGGGAACACCATGATACCAATAAACAAGCGTATTGTCGTGAAGAGTAGAACAAAGTTTGCTTCACCGAGTTGATAGAAAATGTTTATGGCCATCACAGTTTCAATGTAAACCCCAGAGGCATCTATAATTAAAAAAAACTACGGCCATGGTGTTTTGAGGTTATGGTACCGTTTTTTGTAGCGCAATCCCCAACACCAGCATTTATTTGCTATTACAACAAAAAAAATGATGGCTGGGGTTCAAACGGTGTGATGACGTCCACGGTTGACCTTTTCCCCATGTGTCAAAAATCTTAACCTAAAGACTATATAAATATATATGTCAATAATTATATATAGCGCAGGTGACACCATCGTATGTTCATCTGCACGGGCTTCAATCAATTCATACCAGAATATCATCTACAGCATACCATAAGTACCGTTCACAGCACTACCAAAATATCCACTTCGAGAATTGACAAGAAAACAACATCACGTAACACATTTTTTCTCCCATCCACCTAATAGTTTATCTTTGAAATATCGGACATCTGCATTTATTAATAGCACGAATGTGGAATACTTTGCTCGCATCCACCTCCCACCGCCCCCCCCCCCTCCCCCGCCGCTCCACATCAAAATCCTCTTTACCTTTGGAGCCATCCACGCAGTGGCTCTAATTCATTTATTTGGGCTTCAAGTTCAAGTTATCCCCCCCCCCCGCCCCCTCCTTCCACGCCACCCCTACCATCGCGTAGACCTAGCACCACGCGTGCAGAAAGCTCCTAAACATTGATGCGACATAAAATGGCTTAACCTCCCCCCCTCTGTCCCTTTAAGGCCGCGAGGGGGGGCCAAGCGTTCCCTGGTCCCCGATTCCCAAGCGAGTCTAATATCTAGATGATTCGTCGGAACAGTAACAACCATGCATGACTAGGTTAACACGCGCTGCGATTAGAACTTCGGTTGGTTCATGGCTAAGTGTTAGGCAACACCAGGGTCAAGAGTGTTTTATCCACAGACACTGTGAGTCTCTTCATATCGGCTCGCCCCTGGTTCTCAGCAGAGGTTCACACACACCTCGACTCTCGACTTTAAGGGGGTGCAGTGATCCAAATTTTGGGTGAACGAAACGATACGAAAACGACCTCCAACTGAACGTACGCACTTCGCTAGCGGGCAGCTACAGCTCCCCACAAGCAACGACGGCCCGCGAAATTGAGAGGCACTCCTGTTGGGGTGATGATCACGTAGGGTGCGCCAGACAGCAGTCATAGGTAGCCAGATGCGATTCACGAGAAGTTTTCGTGATTGCGAGCATGCGAGCCAGGAACACCAAAAGCTCCCGAAATCGCTGAAATGTTTTAATTCACGCGCGGGCGCCTAATGCGGTGGGTACATCACCGACAAAATAATGGTTTTCGCCAAAAGGTTGCGGCTCCAAGGCGGATGACATAAACCTCGTTGTCATACGAGCAAATGAAGAGGGGGAACAAAACCATTTCCGTGAGGGATGGGACGTCATGGAGTCCCCAAAAATGGCTAAAAACACGTGAAAAGTTCTGTATAATTTTGGATCTGTGCAGCGTTTTTTCTAACCTTTTAAAATAAGGATCTTGTTTTCAGAAGCCACTCTATTTTCAAGTGGAATTATTGATGTACGCGAAATGCCCTCATACGAGTTCCTGCTTAACATATTTCTGTGGGATCTCCCGACTGATTCTACGACAGCCTGCCCCAAAACCCCCCTTCAACCCCCCCGCCCCCCCCCCACGACTTACTATAGGATATATATGATACAAGGACGCAATCCACAGCCAGCTGTCAGATCTTGCCCGCCTAAAGAAGGGGTGTTATAGTTTCCGCGCACACATTGATTAACATCACCCTGTTGACCCTCTGGTAGAAGCTAGTCCAACGGTGTGAAGAGTCGTGGCGCCGGGTAGGTGTGAGGGAAGGGACGCAGGGGTATCAGCTTCGCTTGGAGACAGCACCGGTTCTTCTTTGCAGATTTCGTTTTATTGGCGTTGAGCTATGAGAAGCTCGAGGAGACAGGAAAGGAGGATTAGGAGCATGGGGGTGTGGCGAGGTTATCTTACCGAATCTATTGCCAGCTATACTGACAGTCTATTACAAAGGGGAGTCGCCGGCCATGTCATTAATCAGGACACAAACCCAGTAATTAATATGCGCGATCAGAGTACCACACGAGACCTATTTAAAGACATATAGTGTTACTTTAAGGGGATTTCGGGCTGTTGGGTGGGCTGTTGGGTGGTCGTGTTGGTTCTCTTTTATGTTAGTTCTGAGGTATGAGTGGACAAAGAATGTGGCAGGTTCCCCGTACAGAACGACGAGCGGAGGCCCTCCGCTCGTCGTTGCTCGGAGGGGCAACTGCGAGACATAAGAGAGGGAGCCGATTGCATGCATAGAGGACAGCGCAGGGGTAGAGACAGAGAAAGTAGAAGAGGCCGATGTCTGTTTCCCTAACTAGCTGTGGAGGAGTGTGTGCGCAGTGTCGTGTTGGGACAGGAGCTACAGCAGTAGTATGCCACGTTGTGCCATGCCAGTAGCCAGCATTAGCTGGCCGTGCCATGTGTCATGTGCCATGCCAGTAGCCAGTATATACTGGCATTTAGTCTATATTGCTGTGCGGGAATCGAGTCAAGAGACGCCATTTTGTTCGAGCAGGGGAGACCTCCACCACGAGGAACTAGGCTACCTCAGCCTGCTGCACATCAACGTTGGCTGCGGACGCCTCTGCTGTATTGACTCCATGCGAAGTCTAACGCACGAATTAGAACAGGAAGCGGTCAGTATATAGTCTATGTTGCCAGTACGTACTGGCCGTTTGTAGCTGCTATCTGACGGACGTGCCTACAGAAACCAGTATGTTTGAGGGTTTGGGTGGAGGTGGGACCGCCACCAAGATGAATGAAGCTAACGTAGCCTGATATCACCGGCGTCCCACCGACGCCTGTCTGCGCTGTTTTGTTTTCTTCTGCTGAGTCTAACGCACCAACAAATGAAAC
This sequence comes from Undaria pinnatifida, assembly GCA_012845835.1. Classification (NCBI taxonomy): domain Eukaryota; class Phaeophyceae; order Laminariales; family Alariaceae; genus Undaria; species Undaria pinnatifida. The sequence continues at coordinate 23,457,261 of JABAKD010000025.1, forward strand.
AAAAATCCGCCAGTGTAGACTATACCGCTGGCACAAACTGACCGTATGTATCTGCCGTCTGAGAGACGTTCCAGTAAAGGCTATCAGTGCATTTGAGTGTTACCATATGGAGAGGGGCAGCCACGGACAAACCAAAGTTAGCCTGTTATCACGGGCTCTGCGGGGACATCCATGCTGTTGTTGCTTCTGCTGAGCTTAATAAATGGGCACCAATTAATGAAACAAAACTGCCAATGTAACCTGACAAGTATGTACTGGCCGTATATATCTGTATGTTGCAGTCTGTGTGGCGTGCCCGTGGACGCCAGTACCATCGTTTTTCAATGTGTTAGAAGACCGCCACCACGACGGGCAAACGCAATGAACCCACTCTTTCTTGTTCGTTCACCACGAAACATGTCGGCGACGGTTGACATATCGTCAATATTTTTTGTTTTTTCATGGTGACGATTTTTTCACGACGCCCACGGCATGCTTGCACAACCGGACATGTCAATGGAGCCCGTATATAGATGGACGCCCAACAGTCGTATCTATATTTGCCCATTTACCAAGACGGGGCCGACGAACGCGTTCAACCTACCCTTTCTTGTTTGTTCACCACGAAACATGTCCTTGACGGCCCGTCGTCATAATATAATATATTTCTGTTGACCCTGATAGCTACACCACTGTAGTTGTAAGGGCAGTCGCCGACCTATATCCTTAATGAGGACACACAACTCGTAATGCGCGCGATCGGAGTATCACACACAGCTTGCAAATATGAGTTTCGACGAAATCTTCGATCTCACAGCTGGAGTGTATTTTCATTTTTTATAATAATATATTTTGACAACTTTACGCATATTATTTCAAGTCGCCCACGGGAAACCTGCAGAGTAACGTGACATGTCAATGGTGCCGGTACACAAATGGGCGCCCAACACTGGTGTACTCATTTGCCCAATTATCAACACGGGGGCGACGAACGCGTTCAACCTACCCTTTCTTGTTTGCTCACCACGAAACATGTTGTTGACGGCCCGTCGACATATCATCAATATTTTACACCTTTACGATTTTTTCAAGTCGCCCACGGCAAGTTCGCAGCTTAACGCGACTTGTCAGTAGCGCCGGTAAATTAAATGGGTGCCCAACAGCCGCGTAATTATTTACTGGTCCGCTTATCAATGCGGGCGCCACGAACGAGTTGAACGTGCCCCTTCCTTGTTTGTTCACCACGAGACATGTCGTTGACGACCCGTCAACATATCGTCAGCTTTCATAAAGTATTTACGCTTTTGTCAAGTCGCCCACGTCAAGCTTGCAGCGCAACGCGACGTGTCAATGTCGCCTGTATACAATGGGCGCCAAACGGTTGGGTAACTAATGTCCACCTATTAATGCGGGGGCAATGAATCTGTTTAAACCATCAATTCTAGTTTGTTCACCACGAATCATGTCGTTGACGGCCCGTCAACATATCTTCTTTATTCTTCACTCGTGGACTGTTTCAAGTTGCCCGCAGCAAGCTTGCAGCCCAGCGCGACTTGTCAATGGCGCCAGTGTATAAGTGGGCGCGCCCCACAGTCACGTATTCATTTGCCCATTTATCAATGCGGGGGGCGACGAACGTGCTCAACCCACATTTTCTTGTTTGTTCACCATGAAGCATGTCCTGACGGCCCGTCGACACATCGGCAACTTTTGTATCATTTCGAATTGTCAAGTCGCCCACGGCAAGCTTGCAGCGCGACCCGACATGTCAATGGTGCCGGTATATAGATGGGTGCCCAACAGTCGTGTTTATATTTATCCACTTATCAGTACGGGGTGACGAACGCATCCAACCGACCCTTTCGTTTCTGTTTACCACGAATCATTTCGTTGACGGCCCGTCGCCATATCGTCGATTTGTTTGTCTTTACGATTTTTCAAGTTTCCCACGCAAAGCTTGCAGCGTAACGCGACTTGTCAATGGCGCTGGTATATAAATATATCCGAACAGTCGAGCATATTTGTCCACTTATCAATACGGGGGCGACAACCGCGTTTAACCTACCCTTTCTTGTTTGTTCACCACGAATGATGTCCTTGACGCCCCGTCGCTATATTGTCATTTTTGGTTTTTTTTTCGAATTTGACAAGTCGGTCACGGTAAGCTTGCAGCGAAACGCGACTAGTCAGTGGCGCCGGTATATAAATGAGCGCTCAAAAGCGTATTTTTATTTGCCCAGTTGTCAATACGGGGGCGACGAACGCGTTCAACCTACCCTTTCTTTTCTGTTTAACACGAATCATGTCGTTGACGGCCCGTCGACATATCGTCATTTTGTTATCTATACGTATTTTTAAAGTCAACCACGGCAAGCTAGCAGCGTAACGTGACTTGCCAATAGCGCCGGTACATAAAAATGGCCGAACCGTCGTGTAACTTATTTGTCCACTTATCAACCCCGGGGCGACGAACGCGTTCAACCTCCCCTCTCTTGTTCGTTCAACGCGAATTATATCCTTGAAGTCCCATCGCCATATCGTCACTTTTTAACATTATTTTACGAATGTTTCAAGTCGCCCACGGCAAGCTTGCAGCGCAACGCGATTTGTCAGAGGTGCCAGTATATATATGGGCGTCAAACAGTCGTGTATTTGTTTGTTCAGGTATCAATACGAGGGCAACGAACGCGTTCAACCTACCCTTTCTTTTCTGTTCACCACAAATCATGTCGTTGACGGCCCGTCGACATATCGTCACTTTTAGATCTTTTCGATTTTTTCAAGTCGCCCACGGCAAGCTTGTAGCGCAATTCGACTCGTCAGTGGCGCCAGTAGCTACATGGGCGCCCAACCGTCGGTTAAGGGTGTGTCTATTTATCAGTGCGAGGGCGACGAATGCGTTCAACCTCCCCTTTCTTGTTTGTTCACCACGAACCAAACCCTTGACGTCCCGTGGCTATATCGTCAATTTGTTTGTCTTTACGAATTTTTCAAGTCGCCCACCGTAAGCTTCCAGCGCAACGCGACTTGTCGGTGGCGCCGGCGTATAATTGGGCGCCCAACAGTCGTGCATATATTTATCCACTACTTATCAATACGGGGGCGACGAACGCGTTCAATCTACCCATTGATGTTTGTTCACCACTAACCATCCCGTTGACGGCCCGTCAACATGTCGTCATTTTGATATCTTTACGAAGTTTTGAAGTCGCCCACGGCAAGCTTGCAGCGTAACGCGACTTGCCGATGGCGCCGGTACATAAATATGGCCGAACAGCAGTTGAGTATTTATGTGTCCACTTATCAGTACGGTGGCGACGAACGCGTTCAACCTCCCCTTTCGTTTCTGTTCACCACGAATCATAGTACCGTCGATGTATCGTCAATTATTAATAGTATATCTTGACGAGTTTTCCAACTCGCCCACGGCAAACTTGCAGCGCAACGCGACTTGTCAGTGGCGCCGGGGCATATATATATATATATACTTAAGCGCCCAACAGTGGTGTATTTTTTTGTCCACTTACTTATCAACACGAGGGCGACGAACGCGTTCAACCTACCCTTTCTTTTCTGTTCACCACGAAGCATGTGGGTGACGGCCCGTCAACACATCGTCACCATTGTCTCTTTACGAACTATTCAAGTCGTCCACGGTAAGCTTGCAGCGCAGCGCGACTTGCAAGCGGCGCCGGTATATGAATGGACACCCAACAGTCGGTTTTTTATTTGTCCAGTTATCAATTCGGGGGCGATGAACGCGTTCAACCCCCCCGATCTTGTTTGTTCACCACGTATAATGTTCTTGACGGTCCGACGACAAATCGTCACCTCTTTACGACTTGCAGCACTATGCCACTTGTCGGTGGCGCCGGTAAAAAAATTGGCGCGCAGCAGTCGTGTATTTATTTGTCTACTCATCAATTAGGGGGCGACGAACGCGTTCAACCTACAACTTTCTTGTTTGTTCACCACGAAACATGTGCTTGACGTCCGGTCGCCACACCGTCCGCGCACAGATTGAGCTGCCCCGCCTTCCCCCCCACTCCCTCCCCCGCCGCTCCCTCTTGCTCAAACCCAGGTCCTCACGCCATTAAAAGCTCCGCCCTCCCCTCACCGGCTATACGACTTACAGGATACACTCGACAAACTGATTAATTTCCTTTTACAGACACTGTCAGGTTTTGTCCCCCTCAAAAACGGGTGTTATATTTTCCGCGTACAGATTGACGAACATCGCGCTGTTGACCCTGGTACAAGATACACTGTAGTTCCAAGGGGCGAGGCCGACATATATATGTCCTTAATGAGGACACACATCCAGCCAAGAGGCGCGATAAAATCTTCGATCTCACAGCTGGAGTGTTTTTTTTTGTTTTTATAATAGATTGACACGAATTGTCATGTCATCTAAAATGAAAGCATAATGTCGTTATTTTCATATTTCTTTGCAGGTGTGATGTTCCATATTTGAGGTGGTATGTCTAGTGTTGGTACTTTGTGCTCTGTTAAACCTATTGCTTAGATACTACTATTACTGCTACTGCTGCGCATAATGTGAGACAACAACAACAACACCAACAACCAGACATACATTTTTAACATCGCCATAAGTAATTAATGATTAATCGTGTCAACTTTTATACCACCTAAAATGAGCCACCGGCCTGTATATATATATATTATATTGAAATGTCCCGCCCCCCGCCCCCCCCCCCCCCCCCCATGATTAATCGTGTCAACTTTTATACCACCTAAAATGAGCCACCGGCCTGTATATATATATATTATATTGAAATGTCCCGCCCCCCGCCCCCCCCCCCCCCCCCCCCCCTCCACTGACCTCTTTTTCATAACAAACCCCAACCCTTCCCCCCCCCGCCCCTCCGTCCCCCGACCCCCCCCCCCCCTTCCGCCTAGTCTGTCCAAACGCCCCACTCACAATTAAAATCGGCCTGAGTAATAAACACCTATACGCAGTTGATATCACGTCATTATCTTTCTGACCATCCATGACGTAGATTTCAATTATTTTTTCCCCCAAACCCCCCCCCCCTTCCAACGCCCCCTCTTTTCCGACCACCTACACGATCGCCTAGACCTAGCACCACGCGTATAACAAGCTGCTACATATCATTGATCTCACAGCCGAAGTGTATTTGAATATTATTTGTGACCTAAACCTCCTAAAAATCCCCCCCCCCCCCCCCCCCCCCCGCCTCTTGCTCTCCCTTACTCAAACGCCCCACCAAAAATCGAAATCCGCCACATTAATAAACACTTCACGCACAAGATATCACCTCATTATCTTTCGAGAGCCATCCATGCCGCTGTGCTCCCCCCCCCCCCCCCCCCCCCCCCGCTCCAACGCCCCCTCTTTCCCGACCACCTGCACGATCGCCTAGACCTAGCACCACGCGTATAACAAGCTGATACATATCTTTGATCTCACAGCCGAAGTGTATTTGAATATTATTTGTGACTTAAACCTCCTAAAAAACCTCCCCCCCCCCCCCCTCTTGCTCTCCCTTACTCAAACGCCCCACCAAATATCGAAATCCGCCACATTAATAAACACTTCACGCACAGGATATCACCTCATTATCTTTCGAGAGCCATCCATGCCGCTGTGTTCCCCTCCCCCCCCGCCTCGAACGCCCCCTTCTTCCCCATCACCCGCACCTTCGCCTAGACCTAGCACCACACGTATAACAAACCCCTCACCTAAAGCCGTTCCCCCCCCCCGCGCCCCCCCCCCGCCCCCCCCCCCGCCCCCACCCCCCACCCTCCCCCCCCCAACCCATCCCAACCCCACCCCCTCGAACACTCCACCTTCTCTTTACTCACTGATTGTATGAATTACCCCAGGATATACATGATAAACTGATGTAGTATTTCCAAAAATGTCGCATTTATCCCCTCAAAATAATGTATAGTTTCCAGGCACATATTGAGCTGCCCCCCCCCCCCCCCCCCCCCCCCCCGCCCCCCTCCAAACCCGCTCGCTTTTGATGAAAACCAGGCCCCCCTTTCTCTTCACAGCTGTCAGATTTTGTCCCCCTCAGAAACGGGTTTTATAGTTTCCGCGCACAGACTGACTAAAATCATCCTGTTGACCCTGATAGCTACACCGTAGTTGTAAGGGGAGTCGCCGACCTATATCCTTAATGAGGACACACAACTCGTAATGCGCGCGATCGGAGTATCACACACAGCTTGCAAAGATGAGTTTCGACGAAATCTTCGATCTCACAGCTGGAGTGTATTTTAATTTGTATAAATTAATATATATATATTGCACCGGCCTGGACCTGGAGCATCGTAGACTGACTCCCGATTTCACTTTTATATGTTTCTGGTGGAGGCATGAACTGCGTCAGCTGTGATTTATGCGTGTACTGTACCACCTTGGGTTGTGTGTGTTTTTTCCTGGGGTATTCCTCAGCTCCAGGGTGACTGGAGCCTGTCCTGTGACCACGGACTTGATTATGCGAGATAATGTGAGAACAACAACAACAACAACAATATATATATGAACCGTCACATTTATCCCCTTAAATTAAAGGAATTAATAGTTTCCACGCACAAATTGAGCTGCCCGACGCCCCTCCCCATGATGTACTGGTGCTTTGTTTTGTTTTGTTTCGTTTCGTTTGTTTGTTTGTTTGTTTGTTTGTTTGTTTTTTCTTAGTTTTTTTTCCAAAAAAACCCGTCAGATCTGTTTGTTTGTTGGTTTGTTGGTTTGTTTGTTTGTTTGTTTGTTTGTTTGTTTGTTTTTTCTTAGTTTTTCTTTCCAAAAACCGTCAGATTTGTACCCTTCTTGAAGGACTTATAGTTTCCACGCACAAGTTGAGCTGTCCCCCCCCCCCCCCCCCCCCCCCCTCCCAACTCCGCGCCCTATTGATAATAACCCGCCCCCCACGTACTTCAAAACTCCGCCCTCCCCTCACCGGTTATTCGACTTACAGGATTCACTTGATAAACGGATACATTTCCTTCCACAGCTGTCAGATTTTGTCCCCCTCAGAAACGGGTTTTATAGTTCCCGCGCACAGACTGACTAACATCACCCTGTTGACCCTGATAGCTACACTGCTGTAGTTGCACTGGGAGTCGCCGAACTATATCCTTAATGAGGACACACAACCCGTAACACGCGCGATCGGAGTATCACACACAGCTTGCCAAGATGAGTTTCGACAAAATATTCGATCTCACAGCAGATGCTGGAGTTTATTTTCATTTTTAAAAATATATTTTGGGTGTATTACGCAGCTTACAAAGACGGGCATCGACCCAAAATTGTCGAACTCACAGCGACGTATAGTAGATAGAATAACCCGACGAGCAGATACCCCGGATATTCGAAAAGTGCCAGAACACAAAATTCTACAACAGGTAGATCAAAATATAATGTTCGATCATTGAAATTCTTGGATTTTTATTTTCTGGATGTATGGAGCTTGGAGCGTGGAGCGTGCAAACTACTGCAGCATATAGATGCGTCAATGTGCAACACCTTCCAGTCGTTCGAAGTAGTGGAAAACACAGCAGCAACACCCACAACCACCCCTCTCTCGCCCACAACGTTCTTCTCTCTCTCGTACTATAGTCCTCCGGCACCTTCCCTCAGCCTTTGTTACAGCAGATAAAACTTCGCTCACCAGCACGATGCACGCTTTTGCCTTCCTGGCCATCGTCTGTGCCGCCATTCTTGGCACCTCCTCAGGTAAGCAAAATACACCGATCGGGGATGGATTTGTTCACACTCAACATGTCCTTTTGTTCTATTGTTTTTTTTTCTTTTTCTTGTTAGCTCTCTTCTTTCTCTCCCCACCGGCCGTATGCCGGTAACTTCTTCCTCTTCTTCGTGTTGTTCGTGCAATAGCAGCAGTTGTCTTATCTGTGTTGTCTTCTCTGTGCAGCACGTATCTGTTCCTCTTCAGCAAGTATGCACGGTGTTCTTCTGCCATTTCCAACCTTTCCTTTCCAATAATCTTGGATCACACTCTTAGGACTTCAGAACACCAGTCTGTCGTTTGTTCCGCTTTGTTTATTTATTTATTTATTTATTTTTTCCCTTTTATTATCTTTTGTCATGGTCTGGTTTGTTTTGTTAGTAGTCTTCTTCTCGTATCCGGTACGCCAGCACTTCACTTGATTTACCCTGATGAACTGCGACTGTTTGGTTTACTGTGCTCCACAGCAGTAGTCTGTGACCACATAATTTTTATCTCTCTTCGATGGATGAATCAGCACGGACTCTGAGTGTACTCATGTCGTTTGGTGGGATGCAACTGATCAGTTTCCGCGCCCTCTGGATCGTTGGTGACATTGTCTTGCCGACCTGGCACAGACAATAATAGTGTGTCGTTCAAAGTGTCTCACCGCGCTGAATACTACCTGCTATGTTCGCCATATTCACAAAGCAACACCTTCGGTGTGGCAACACGACGTGTTGTTTTGTTGTTCTATCAGAATCAGAAAAAAATAACGTACGTCGAAAAGCCGTCATGCTCGACCTGATTGAGCCTTCCATGCCACTCGTCGGTGATCCTGCTGTGCGAGTAATAAAGTCTAGAACACCAGGGGGTACGCCCTCCCGTGATTTCCCGGCCGTTTTGTTGCGAAATGCGACGATGATAGCGGTCAACTTACAGCACATCTCTTGGACTAGACTACTGACCCCCGCTATAATGCGAAACTTGTTATTCCTCCTTACTAATATGTGTAGTTATGGGAGGCGGCTGCACAGTTTTCCACCAGCTGTGTTACGTAAGCCTAGCAGGGTGAGTCCGGTACGCCCCTCTAGGGCAAGATAGCAAGTCTGTGCTCTCGACGCTGGTACGCTGCGGTCATTTGGTGCACATGCCTGAAGGTATAAAGCAGTTGAAGAGGGGAGGATACCTACCGCCTGCGAACCAGTCTCACAAAGACAGGACGAGGTAATAGCGCGCGAAAGCATCCGACCAACCAACCCATCGGTTAATATGTACGGATCGAATCATTATTTAGAAAATGTACGAGTGCACCAGGTATGTATTTGCACCAGGTGTACAGCATACACGACCGGTCATGCCTGGGTAAGCAGCACTATAGTCTATACCAACAACGAAGTGCAGCTGTAGTCTATAGAGTACCACTGTTTTTCGTCGGACTTACAGCAGCTGACGATATCCATACTTGCTTGTACAATATGGCAGCAGTACCTCGTCGGTCAAGGAACTGCTGTGTGTGGCGGTCACCCCCGGGCGGTCTCCTAACGCACTTGGCGGCTACCCACCTGGTTTACCCCGACACAGCAGTTTTGTTATTTCGTACGACGAGCGGAGTATTTGGTTGGTTTCCAACTGGTTTGCCCCGACCCACGTTTGTTATTTCGTACGACGAGCGGAGTACTCGGTCGGGGTTTTGTATCTGCTGCGTGGATCCGCCTTGTCTTTTGTCGGTATATAACACCACTGCTCTGAGTCATAACCACAACACCACAACAACTGTTTGGAGCTGCGTACCGTCTTCGTAGTACGTTTACGTATTTATTATTAAAATGAGAATACACTTCAGCTGTGAGATCGAAAATTTTGTTGCAACTCATCTTTGCAAGCGTATTACGGGTTGTGTTTCCCCTTTACGCGTACTTGTACCAGCTTTGAACTATTTTTCGGCCGAAACAGTTTGTTTTGTGTTGCACATTTTACAGGCAGTACGGCCGAAACATTGTCTTCGACTCGTTTTTGATTTCTCTCGTTTTGCTCCCATACAAAATAATAATATGGTCACTGCGGCGAGATGTCAACAACAGAGGCCGTGGGTGAGAGAGGACTGCATAACCGCAGCGTGGAGACACACCGCAAGGATGGTAAATTTGGCCGATTCGATCATCTATACCGAAACAATGACGACCACCGAAAAACGACTATAATACTGCACGAAGCTGGCAAAACATTCATTTCCAAGACATAGGTACAACCTGGAGGACGGGGCCGCCTGCTATGAGTTAAGCCGCCCTTTCAGGGCTTGGACCATACACCGAAGATTGCACGCCATAAGTCAGTACTATACGAAAGGGGCTACAACTAGACTATATCGCAAGTCCTATTTCGTAACGATGACATCTGCCACACGTTCGTGTCTGGTGCATCAACTTTAGGCCTGGGTACTGTACTGCAATGTATGAATTAAAACCACGCTCCGGCTGTAAGATCGAGGACTTGTCGAATCTCATATTTGCGCGTGCTACTACTGGGTGTGTATCTCGTTCCCTGAAGAATGCTGGTCGTCGACTCCCCTAGTTGGTGCTAGCTAGTACGAGGGTTAGCAGGGTGATATTAAAATTGTAATCACTCTGCCCACGGAAACTTATAAAACCTGTTTTGACATAATTTGACGGAATGTACCTGTCTGTATAGACTAGTCTAATTGAAATAGTTTTTTAGAGCAATCATCTAGCTCTAGAGGGGATGGATATGGAATGGCTTTACTAAATACTTGTACCCTATACCTTGCGCGCACAATACTTGTGCGTTCGATTCCTTGACACACCAGCTGGTTTATAGAGGTCGTAATCGAGCGGGCGTTGTATCTGTGTGCACATGCATGCAAGACAGTATGGAACGTGTTAATGTCGCACGCAAGACAGTGTGAACGTGTTAATAGCGCTTGAGGACGTCGGTGTGATATGCGAGGCATGCGCTGCTTTTCAGATCGTGCTTAAACTTGAGATTATTCAACCCTAACTCTAACGTTCACACCAAACCTAACCGCAATTATTTACGTAGTCATCGATGACTGCGTAGCGTCCTGGGTACGGCCCATCAGTATCTTCATACCAGCGTATATGATGGTGTTGTTGACCCTCCAAAAACGAAATTTAACGGCTTACTCGGGTCTCTAGACTAATTGTTTGAAATTGAATAATTCGCTTTTCGTTTTAAGCTCAACTCGTAGAGTCTTGAGTTTGTACGTTCAGCGGCGTTGAGGGCGAGCCGCTGTCGCAGCCGTCCTCCCTGCTTCTCGCCTGGCATTTACTCCAGTATCATTTAGCACATTTTACTTCTTTTTTTCGTGTCCCGAAGAGGTCTAGCATTCGTACTTATCGTCTTTGTTTTCACCGAGGGTTTTTGCATTCTGACGGTTGGTTTACCTAATCAAATGCCAAGCGATGCGTTCCGAACTTCAGTGATAGTCGAGGAGGACAGCATTGTTGGGGATTCGTACCATGGCATCATTTCAATCCCTAGGCTCCAAAGAGCGCCTGCGATACTATTACAATAAAGCTAGCGCTCAACCAACCCAGCTTTAATCACCGGTTGACTCGATCGACTGCTCCCACGCGAGCAAGACCAACAGCTAACGACGTCCCAGGAACGACTGCACGATATATGTAGTTACGACGAACTATGCTGTCTGCATCAATACAGATATGTCGAGACCGACTCCACTCCGTTGCTCGCGATTCCGCCCCGTTGTTTTGCCGCGCCTCCCTTTCAGCCCTCGTCGACGCGCGAAAGAGGACGACCGTGAGCGTAGATGCCGTCGCGTACGATTGGAGGACGGAGGGTGCTGGCTGCAGCCCTGACGGCTGCCTCCCCGAGAACACCCGGGACAACAGCCGCGACGCGAACTCTCGCTGGTCGTGCAAGGTCAATATCATCGAAGGCAACGGGGGTTGCCGAATTGACTACAGCTTTGCCGAACCTCAGGACATTAAGAGGATCCGTATCGCGTTTCACAAGGGGGACGAGAACACTCGGGCTCTGAATGTGTTCGTGGATGGAGAGTTCCACAGCTTGATCGAGTCGAGCGGTACGACGTTGGGATACCAGAACTTCCTCCTCAATACCGTGGGCACCTCCGACATCAGACTGTACCACGACGACTACGGTTCAAGGCCTGACGAGTGGCTTAGCATTACCGAGGTATGTCCGTAGTGTCTCCAGCACACGACGATTTCTCTCGTCAGCTTTGTTTAATGTGCTGCAAGCCTTAGCTCACACAAATTTCAAAGAGTTGGTCCTCAATAAATGTTTGGCACTCTTCCACAGGGTTTAAGCCGCGTACAACGCACACTCGCCAGCTAGCACAGGTTCTGATCACGATAGCACCTCTGCATTTCTTCATGGCTCTATCACCGAAGGAGTTATCTGCCTCACCCAAAAACAGGCTTTCTAAGAAACTCAACGTGCAATGCTTCCCCGATGAACGGTGCCATGGGGCTAGGCAGAGAGCGAAATACTTGAATAAATAGACTACACCGTAGTCTACAGGTATTGTTATTTGTTCCGGCGTAGAGCCTCGCCAGTGATTTAAATGTTGCCCAAGTCAAAACAAACTCAACTTCATACTCTCGATTAACGGTGTCGCAACCTTGGTGTAGAACAACAGATTTGTAAAATTCACGCCGAATACAAATGGAAGTGGGTCAGAACCCCGTGGCTGTCATATATATTTTCGCCTTAAGGTAGTAGTATGGTTATCCTCATCGTGGCCCGCGTTGTCCGTGAAGCTCCAACACTCAATTTTTGGGTGTTCTTCGGAAAGATGGGCAGGAGCAATACGGTTTGAACCAGGGTTTTGACAAATAAATCGAGATAAACTAGGATTGAAAGCCTGACCAGGTATCGTACGTGCTCGGGAGCTCCAGCACACTCACGGTTGAAATTATTCGTCCCGCTAGATCGTTGTTTCACGCGTGTGGAAGACCAGGTTGTCATCCTAACCAAGAGGGCGGCACCTGACATGGAAATATATATTTTACCTTGTACCACCCAGTACAAGTAAAATTGGAGGGAGGCGAGGTTCACGAGTAGGTGCGAGATTGAGGCGGCGCTCGGTGGGCTAAAAAGCGACGCCTGAAAAATGTGCCAAACTGATAATTGAAACATTCGATTTTGCTGGTATTTTTTGGTTCTTGGCGTTGTTCCGAGGCTATGGCAAGCGACAAGGTCGAGTCCTGCTGGCTAAGCGCCGCGCGACGTTGGCCATGGTCAAGTAGGCAACCCCACGGCCTATTTCGCGTCGAAGCTATGCTCTTCGCTGGTAAAAAATAATGTCAGAAGTCGAGGAAATATTAAATGGTTGCAGCGCCTGCTTCCGGTTAGTCTTCAATATATGGCCGTCCAGCTATTATGATACAGATTTGCTGCCGTGTAATGTTTGCACTTTCTGTCGCTCAAGACAGAGCAGAAATGTCCAGACTGATCGCGCTCACATCACCCCAATAGCTGTTTGAAACATTAATGTTCCACGTGTGTTGACTGGAGTCAGAACGGCCAACAATCGATGATAGATGTTTGCGCACAGCGTCACTAACTCTTGTTTTTCAACCACGACACTGTCCTAACGGTTCGACTATCCGTGCACTCGTTTTGGGTGTCCAACAACCAAGTCCTGTTACCAACAGTTTGCTTGAACAAAAATCGTCTTTCCAAGCCTCGAGCGCATGCCTCGCCCCGGCCATTTTTGTCACCTGCGTTAATATCCCGTTGTTTATTCCACTCGGTGTGCCGCGCTCTTTGCCACGACGATCAGGTGAAGTTCATGGTAGAATAACCACAATTTCTACAGTTTGCCAGGACCTGGAGACCGGGACCCGCCGGGAGCGGGAACATGGGACCCCAGTCAGCTTTATTCCTGCTTGTGCTGGTCCGAAACATTGCATAGACGTGGACCCATATGTGGTTTCATGACAAGCATGCCATCAACAAGCGCGGGGGGGGGCTCTCCTGGTACGGTACGGCAGACGCGATGGAGCGTTTTGGTCAAAGAGGTGCGCACGATAGGTGCCACAAGCTTATTATGATATGTTTTTTTTCATGGACAGGTCCTATTCTACCGCTCCGATTTTCCAAGACGGACTGAGACCTATGTAGGTTTATGTAACAATACACGCCATTGCTGATTTCGTGGGACTCTTATGAGGGGACGTCGGGGGGGGGGGCGACTATGCTTGGTTGAAGCGGCGACCGCGGTTGGCCGTCTGACGTTGAGATCTACCCTGCCGGGGGGAGGGTTAGAGCTCGTGTCCATCAATTTGGATGCCAGTTTTTGTTCCAAAGACGTGCGGCTCGTTGAGTATGTGCATTCAATAGAAGTTGAGCGATGCTGAATAGCGATTTTCACGAGACTTGTAGTTGATATTAAACTTGAGAAGGAAATCGATGCCATGCAAGAAATTGACACCCGGCGCAAACATCGGTAACACACAGCGCGCCGATTTCTCGATGTTGTCCAACTGTGTGTGTTGCCATTACTACCGGTACGGGGGGTCTGGGAGCAACGTGCTTGATCCGATCGAATACTTGGAATTTGGTAGATCCAACTTAAAAGAAACGCTGCTTCACAGCGCCGACCGCGGGTCGAGTGGGACACACGCTTCCCTTGCGATCATAGGAATATGTCATGATGTTCTTTGTAGACGTTCATCTTCTGTCACCTAAAATACGTTGTGGTCTTTCGATCTGTCCGTCTCTTTGGCGCCGATTCAAATGCGATATACATATATATATGTGGAACGGTTTCGATCGTCCGTAGAGCCAGGATAAGCGCGAAATGTAGCAACTTCGTGTGAGGACGTTGTGGACGTATCATCTTCGGGTGGGCAGAGGTTATAGTGCTACATCCTCTTTAGTATAAGGTGTACACGAGGGTACACAATGGGGGCTATCCCCTAGAATTGCTAAACAGAAACTGAAAGCAACGGGTTAAGGTTCTTTCGTCGTTCCAGGGGCGGAATGTTAAAACGTAAAGTTGTAACTCCCTAGCAGGGTAACCATCAAGCTCGATTCCTGTGCGGTTGTGTAGAATGTTACTAACCTGTAGCGTTGCGTCGTGAGCATTTTGGCTACTCGCTTGAGCAGCTCTGCGCCTCAACCAAACCTTCAACCGTTCCAAAAGGGCGAAAAGTACGCGCTCCATTCTATCAACATCAACCCTCCGATGGCCCAGGCAAATAAAGCGCAGAGATTTTGCGCAAAATACCACTCGTTGTGTGTCAAATACCGTTTAATGGGTAGCTTCCCTCAGCCGAGGAACCCTGGCCATCCGAAATGCTTCGGTCCAAACTTGCTAAGCTGTATCTATGGTGCTGAGCGCGTCGGTCCAAAGAGTTGAACGCGATCATCTCCCTGCGCCCGAGCAACGACGGCGAAAGCACAGCGCACTTGGTTAGGGGCACAAAGGGGGTTGACGGGCCATACTCGACGAAGGACAGGTGGTGAGTCCCCTGTGCTGACATACACACGTCGGCGTTGCCGTGGCTAGGGAAACCTACGAGAGTCAACCGCCGAAAGCGAAAGCCTAAACTGCTCCGTCATCATGTTCACAATCCGTGGTCTATGACTTGTTGTACCAGAGAAAACTCAACTTCGAACGCGGCCAGGGTATCGCCAGAAAACCACCGTATTGGCACCACACGCGTGTTGTGATAACGGTTCATGCACAACTTATTTTTCTGAGGTTCTTCAATATGGGCCACTCAAGACCCCTCCCAAAAACTGATAAGGACCGAAATTAAAAGCTGCTACCGGATGAGAAATCCCCTGGCCAGATTACACAACGAAAATCAGAGAGACAAAATTAGCCATACTTTTTTTCTTTTCCGATGATTTCGGATTACGGAGCCCCGTCATCCAGAAACTATTTCAGCCAAAAAGAGGTATACCTTATTGCTTCTATCGTAGTTTGCGTCACCACCTAGTGCTACAGGGCAGTCACGGCACTGCCTCCGAATCCCGCTCAAACCCCGACTTGAAATCACTTTCTTGTCACGGTGTAACGAACGAAGGCATGGCGGTAACGCTTTTTATATACCACCCCGATATAACGCTAAAAATGTTGGGATTTTTACGAATATTTAGGGTGTGGTGCTCGCTCGAACAAAAGCGGGAATGTACCCTCCTACCTTGGCCTTGCCGTGTTTTCGGCGGTAGTCCAGCTTGCGGCGGTACGGTGTTACGGCTATCCCCTTCTGAAGGTGATTGTCGCGCGACCTTGTTGTCGCTATGATTCACTGTAGGTCGGCGTGCGGCATAATATACAGACTGCGGACAACCCATGTCCGAAACAGTTGCCCCAATTTGTGAACGGTACCTTTCCGAGCAAGGCTACGCTCACAAACTGCGTCGCATTGAGTACACAGACCGTTTTATCCTCCCGAGATATTTATGATGAGGCTGGGTAATTCGAGCCCCACAGCGTCTGCTTTGTTCGTCTTAAGGAGCTATCTGTGGAGCAAGTCAAGCGGCTCACCAGAAAACCCCAACAGGCACTGTACTCGTGCTAAAGAAGAGAGAGATAGAGAGAGCTGTTTGTGGTGGAAAATGCCGGACGTTAATGCCGTCGACGAGCATTACTTTTTGAAGTAGTCCAGACCAAACCCATCCGCGGAGGTGCACGTGTGCGTGTGCCACAACGTCCACACGTAGTACTTCGACAAAATTCGACGTATCCTTATTTTTTCCCGCCTTGGGACTCGGAGAGAAATCGAACCTGACCTTCACACCAGCGAGGATTGCTTAAGCGTAGCGACGAAGTTCCGATCGAAGCAACCGTACCGGGGTTTTCTGCAAACCGGTGTTTCGTGTGCACAATTAGAGCTAAGTCGTGCTGGGAGGGCGAGCATCGCAAGCATACAGAAACTCTCAAACTGTTCAGGTGCAGGGGAAAGGCGACCACGCCGCGACAAACGTGTATGCCACACGAGAGCGAGCCTCCAAGTAATAGCAAGGGGAGGGCAGTCTATTCAAGCGCTAGAGTAGATCTTCGCGCAGTACAGTGCTTGAAGTGTGCTCTTTAGAAGGCGGGTTTACAGTACATCGGACGTTGGAACGGACACGCTTGTCTCAACGGTGAGATGCATTCTGCGGTAAATATGCGTTGACTTGTTTTTTTTTTTCTGACTCGACGAGCGCTATAGCTCTACACAAAACCGGTTCCAAAATATATCGGACGCGCAACCAGACAAAAAATACCATGGCCTAGTGGGCATTATTTATTTTTTCCCGGCGAGGTTGAGGGCTTAGGGGCTAAAAAGGCCCGTTAATCAGCAATATGTATACCCCAAACGTGGAGAAATTTTCGAGGAAAGGGCTCGCAAAAACGGTGTCGTGGCAGCCTGCCAGGGTTTGTACACATACGCGTATGCATGCGTCTTTACCCGATTGGTGTCAATTAAGACAGTAAAAGATTTGTCGTTGATGTCATATTGACTTCTCGTCTCTCTATCTGTGCACCAAGTGTTTGATAACATGGCAGTTGTTGCGCTTTTGGTTGGGGTATTATTTTCACTACGAGGTTCAAGCACTGCTATGGGGGCACCTTCCCATCAACTACCAAGTTTCTATGGAGAGACCCAGAGCCCTCGGCAGTTGGTGAAAAACCCCGTATATTTTGGGTCCAACAATATTTATTCGATATTTATGCTATCGGTGTGGTGCCTGTGTCAAAACGACAACAACACTGCGTTCACGGAACGACGCACAAATTTAGACGTTTGCGACGAAAGAACAGTAACTTTCAACACGAAAAAAAATATTATCGCGTTTCTCTTGTGCGTGTGCGGGGTTCGTTTAGAGAGCCACCTGAGACCCATGGGTTTGGCGGAAAATTGTGACAAGATAAAAATACAACTAGCTGCTGGTTTGTTTCAAGTAGTGTTTCCCCCTTGCATGAAAAACATGCGAACATGAAGCGGTTTCACGGAGGGCTAGCATAAAGTTCACCAGCCAGAAATATCACATACATGCGGCGGACGCCGTCAAGGTCTTCCGGCGAGGAAGTGCCGACTATAGAGTTCTAGAGACACGCGAGAAAACGTGGGTGGCATAGCGTTTGCCATGTGGTACTGCTCCCCATACGTCTTGTTACGGCCCTCACGCACTTCGAGGCACACCGTCCGATCAAACCGGAAGTGTGACTTATGTGTTTTCGTGTCGCCCGTCGGTTAAAAGAAACGACCATGGGTTGCTCGGTCGCATTCGTAACTACACTGCGCGTCAGGTTTCGTATTATCTATGTATGGGTATATATATATGTCGTCCCAGAGTATCGGGCCGAAGGTTGTTCCCGTCACTGCCGCCGCTAGAGTTGGATTGCGCTGCAATTTTCTTATCTTCTTTGAGAATGAAAAATATATATGCATTAGGTTGGCGTCGGTGCTTATGTGGTAGCCGACTGTTAGGTTACGATTGCCACTACGGTGCATTGCGCCCCCCTTCTGGGGTATGTTTTCCCATGTATATAGGTTTGGGTGGCTTTCATCATAAAGTAGTCCATCACCGGCTGTTAGGTTGGGGTTGCTACTACGGTAAGGTTCGCCCTACTTCGTGGATGATCAAGATAGATGTGCGCGCATGTGTTTTGTGTCGCGGAGTACTCGGCCGTCGACTCCGCCGTCGGGATCGAGGCCATTGCAGGAGAGTTATGGTTGGGGCCTATTATATGAGTGGGGTCGGATTCTCTCGGGCAAGTGACACACCTTATTCCTTAGCGGTCTTGAGCTTTTTCGCTGCTCTATATTTTCGATATGAAGATGTCACGGAACGGTTGTCTACGCTGCTAAAAAACAACACCAGAATATTGTCCTTATTAAGAGTGATTTAGGGCGTCTCCTGGTTGAGTGCCCCAAATCTGGCAGGTAAAAACAGGAGACCCCCCCCTTACCGCTAGTTCTGATATCTGCTGATTGGTTGCGGTTGCAACTACAGTAGAAATCGCTACTTGGTTAAAGCTGTTTTTGCCGTGAGGATACCTGTGTACGCGTTTCGCATTGCAGAACCATCGGTCGAGGGCTGCTCGGTGGCCGTGGAAACCGTGATTAAGCACGGTGCAATTGGCGCGAGTTCCCACATGGACAAACGTACATGTATCTGCGTTCCGCTTTGTAGACTATTCTGTCGTTGGCTGTTCGCGCACGGCTACAACAGCGGCAACATTCGTCGGAGATCGGGTCTGTCACGTGTGGATGTAGATGTATGTAGGTGCTTTGTGTAGCAGACGGCTCTCGTCGTGACAACCGAAACCTTGTCCTGAGGTTTGGAGGTAATGCGTCGTGATAAATGAAAACGTCGCGTACCAAATGCAGATTTATCGCTAAACAATGCAAGATGAGTTTGGGAACACACATACATGTTGTGGTGCATATTTTGAAACCTAAAGAAAATCTGTCAAAGGCTAAGAGATGCTAGTCGCAAAGCGGCAGCGTGACAACGCTGTTGAGCACGCTCAGGTCGCGCGTCCCGCCTCTGACGGCCCCAGTTTCGCTTACACGGGAAACGTGGGCGCTGGAAGGGATGTGAACGTAACATGGGCTCCATCCGTCTTTAGGTTTAAAGTGATGTGCTTCTAGACAACGAAACTCAGCGCAATCTATTGTTGGGAGTTTTCTGCAGAATTTTGGTGCACCTGATTGCATTCGTCTTCAACTCCCGTGTACCGACTGCTCGATGGTATCCATAACACGGAATCCTATGCTGTGTCACAGATGACGAGCACTAACGGCGGTTTGACGCCCGAAGCTCGTTTGGGGCACGGTGAGCCCGATTAAGCTGAAGCATACACCGATATAATTTGTTTTCCACATTACACATGGTGTACGCGAACACGGCCGACCAGAAATCGGACAAAATTGTTCCCTCTCCAATCTTCAAGGTTCGTCGTTCCTGCGCACCACGTTATGTGGACTACAAATAAGTAAATGTCACTCGAATGTTCCAACAAGTAACTGACATTCAGAATGTGAGCGCCTCGGTACCCACACTCTTCGCGGTCGTTCGAAATATATCCGGAATATAGCAAAGACCACGCACAACACAACACGATGGGGAAACAGTAGGGGCCCCGTTCGAGTCCACCATCTGGAGCACATCAGTTTTAGCTCTTAGCGTAGACTCTCTGCCGGGACAGGACACGTCCGAAAGAAAATGCCACGTCAGTGATATACAGTACATGTGGCGGTGAATACAACAATTGTGGGTGCGCGAATGGTTCCTGATTTCCACTCGAGTAAGAGGACTCGTGATCTTTAAAGTACAGTCCTTTGTCTATCATCATCTCCGGCTCCGAGAAGCCTGCCTCAGAGAGGTGCCGAGTCGCATGGTATTGGATAGAAGTTGTGGTACATACATGGCTAGACGGGCCAGCAAATGATATGCGCACACAACCGTTGGGACAGAACACGGAATGCAGTGTGTTGCTGGCGTCATCTGCATTACTTGCCGAGATAAATATGCAAACCTTTTCTCTTTTTGTCGGCAGCTAAGTGCACTCCAACCAACTACAACTCCTTAAAAAGAGATAAGGCCCCCGCCGCCACGCCTACTTCCTTGATAGGTTCATCGTTCTGTAGCCAGCTGCAGCAGAAATCAATATCCCCTATCTTCCGTGCAATACGTGGGAACGCGGGGGGAATTGCTACAATCTCCGATTTTGAGTAATCAAAATTGTGAGGCTGATGAGATGACGACGCTTTCGAAATTACCTGTAACATCATTGACGACGGGAAATTCGGCAGTACTTCGCATATCTGAGCTCTACGCTATATATCTATATATGTTTTTGTTTTTAGACTTCCACCAGGAAAAAGGGCCGAACGAAAACAAGCAACGGCCGAACGCAATATAAGGTCGGTGTCATCGAGGCTTGGATGTCTTGATGGACACCCCCCAGCATGACTTCCCATTGGAAGGTGATATGGGGACGGCCCCATTGGGCACCGTCTGGGGCTCCAAAAACGGGTTGGAATAAAACAAAATGTAAGGCAATCCCGATAAACCGAAGCCCGTAATGAACTCCCTTCGGAGCATACCTCACCCAGATACGCACCTGGCGTGTTGCGTTCACGATACAACAAGGAGTGTAGTTGTGTCGTTGGTTTGTGTTCGTAATCATAACTCAAAATGAGGGGGGTCCTACCTACCCTTTAGGGCAGGCGAACATGTTGATCAAACATTGTTCTATAACCTGAGCCGTTCTAGCCCGGAAAAAAACTGTACTATGTCAGCATGTTGATTGAGCATTGTTCCACTGCCTGAGTCGCTCTAGGTAAGGGGATATATACTTGCGATTACCACGTGCGCGAAGGCAGCGATGAGTGGGTGGCTACGTAAGTTATATGTTGAAGGATCATCTGGTTATGTCCAACTCGCTGGACAATATCACGGCCTCTAAGGCCATATCACGGCCTAGCTATAAAACAAAAAATACCATGCAAATAGAAAAACTGAACGTCCTCCGCTGATTTAGGGTGTAAGTTGTCCCGAAATTGGGAGAAAGGTTTTTGGTCAAAGTTCTAGCTCTATCGTAGCATCCGTCCTTCGTCGCAGCTAACACCCTGTTGTTGATGGGAACTTTCTGAACGACGGCAATCCCCCCCCTAGACGGCGTCCCCTGCTGTCCAATGTAGCAAGGCTCATAACCATTAAGGTCGATGTTGTCGACGTTCGAAACCTCACATGGGACATATTCTTGCGGATGGACAGGCCTAGAGCGCGAGAACGTGATTTTTGACAAACTCGACAGAAGCTGACGTGCATAAAATGCTGGAAGAGTGGGAATGCTGAACCCAATGCGTAAAAAACCCGAAGGCGAGTGCCGAGAAGAGAGGGGAGGGGGGCAGAAAAGACATCTGATACGACGGCGCTTTTTCAGAAGATCGCTGAGAGACGAAAGCTCTTCTGAATTCGCCGTGGAGAGTGAACAAAAATTCATGGCTAAAAGACAGTAGAAGATAACCTGACTGTCATTTTATTTTGGCAATAGAATATAGTATATGATTTATGTACTTAGTGCATGGAGAGGGGGCGGGTGGGAGCGAGGCGAGGGAGAGAGATTAATCAACAATGTGACGACGCGGATACAAACACGGCATATCGAAAAGAGATGAAATTTGACGACGGTGAATCCATCGATGAAACGCGCAAGAGGTTTTCGGAGCAAAAATATTAAAGGACGAGGCGTTCTACAACATTCAAAAATCGAACTGAATACCCCGATGATCTCGCGCTTTAAATATGTTTCGACGACGACCGCCGTGAAGAGCGCTACGAAGAGTTCATCGAGAACGCGATTCGATTGCGACCCAGCCCTAGCGAACCCGGCCCGCCCCGCTCTACCTACGTCCACTACCCCAGACACGTGCTACCGTAGAGATGCGGCATTCTTTTTTTCTGAGTTTATCAAGTGAGCAGTTCTATACCTACCCCAACAAAACTGGTATTTAGTACTCAGAACGTAACCGTGTAATTAACCCTCAGGGAGTGCCTGAAGGGAAATGACGGGGGTGGACACTCCTTCTACTCTAGTCCTATTGGATCCAATTCATGAAGCCACCTCTGTTCCCTCTTTATTGCTGCACCTTCGATTCTCCCGAGATTACTTCTGTGAGCACGCTAATATATTCGTTTACAAGCGTATTTTTGGTCGAATTTTGAAGTCAAGGTTTTCGTTTGTAACTTGAGTTACGCGAATCGGAGCCACACAAAGAAGTAGCAAAAAGGTATACCGTGTTTAGTTGCGATATCACTAAAGCAGGAGTAAAAAGGTATACCGTGTTTAGTTTCAATATAACTAAAGTAGGAGTAAAAAGGTATACCGTGTTTAGTTGCGATATCACTAAAGCAGGAGTAAAAAGGTATACCGTGTTTAGTTGCGATATCACTAAAAAAAAACAGGAGTAAAAAGGTATACCGTGTTTAGTTGCGATATCACTAAAGGAGGAGTACAAAGGTATACCGTGTTTAGTTGCTATATCACTAAAGTAGGAGTAAAAAGGTATACCGTGTTTAGATTCGATATCACTAAAGCAGGATTAAAAAGGTATACCGTGTTTAGTTGCGATATCATTGAAGGAGGAGTAAAGAGGTATACCGTGTTTAGTTGCGATATCACTAAAGGAGGAATAACAAAGTATACCGTGTTTAGTTGCGATATCACTACTCCCCTAAAAGTTCAGAGTACGCAACATGGATACACGATATTGCGTTCGCAGATGCCGGTAGTCGATAACCACGACGATGGTTAGTGGTGTTGTGGTGTGCATAATTCTGCGTGGTTGCGTAGATTTTGCTCGATTGCGTAGACCCAGTTCCTGCACTTCACACGGTCAGAATTCTGTTGGGACAATATTCCAAATGTAAAATGGGGACGCCCCGGATCTGGGACGAAGCGCCCGGTTTACATGCCTTGTATGGTCATGCATGGTGCGAATGGCCTAAACCAATACCAGGTATGTCCAAATGCGAAAACTGTCAGTGAATTACATTAAGTTCGTTCATAAACTGCTAAGGCTACAGCAGCAAGAGCCGACGGGTTGTGGCGACAACTGAAGTCGACACGAAGAAGAGGCGAACGTCATGATAGGAAGAAGGGCGAAATGGAGAACAATGCGACTCGACCTCCGTTGATTTACGTGACATGGCCTTGTGTCCTGCAGTACAACGAGCGCACGCGGTGTCCCCTGCGATGAACGTTTCAGCAACCAGAAGATATTACCGGTTGGAACAAGACGATTACATACATAATCGGTTAGATCGTGTGGAATTCGTGACAAGAACGGCATGCAATTACTACCGGAAACCAGAACTCCTCAAAACATTGCGACAAGGTTCGACACAAGAAAACTCCATCAACATGGCCGCTTACACCGAAGCACCACCAAAAATTGTTCCGCATACGCAGAATATAAACGAAACAGTTTGACGACGTTCTAACAGACAAACAGGGCAACCCACAGGCCGTAACCGTGTTTGCCGTACAACTAAAAGGTTGTGACCAACTATGTCTTGCATTCAATCTTGGACATGCGCCATTGTGCGATACGGTATGGGTATGAGGAGAGCTCGTGCGGTGGTAATAGTGGGTGCCTGCTGGCATGTATGGGGTAAAGGTTGCTGCCCCGTAGAAAGGGAGGCATTGGGGCTTGTCGTGGACAAAAGTTGAGACTCTTGCTCGGTGTGGCAGGAGAGTACCGAGGTGTTCTCTTACCGTCTTCTCAATTTTTTTCGTATCTTCTGTTTAGAAAATCGATTCTTGTCACGATTGTTCATATTTCAGTAACTGTCGTTCTGTTTCCCTACGATTGGCAGGATACGATCCTTTTGATATGTGTCATAGTGCGATACAATATGGGTATGCTGAGAGCTCGTACCGTGGTGTGAGTGCGCGGCTGCTGGCACGTATGGGGTAAAGATCTTTGCCCCGAGGCTAGGGAGGCTTGGGGGCTCGTGAGTGTAGAAGTTGAGACTCTAGCTCGTAGGGGGAAGGACGGCGCCGAGGTGTTGCCCAACCGTCTGCGCATCTTTTTCATATTTTCTGTTTCGTTGTATAAATCTAATATTGTTTATGTTCACACTTGACCATAGTGTTTGTTTATTAGCCCCTACCTTCACTCCCCACCTCCCTGCCTCATTTTCCTTCATTGTGCATTCTCCAGTACGTGTTGCTACTTCCGCGTTGTTTTCGCCTATCCCATTCTGTGTTTTACACGTGGTATTGCCTTGCACCATGACAACTTTGTCGTCATAACCCACCGCGCGGTCAATAGGGTCCTTGGCTTGCTACGCACTCTAGAAGACCTTGATGCTCTAAAGCACGAACTTCCTTTCTTTGTGTGAGTTGGACGTGGCTTTTGCTACGCCCAACTAACTATCTACTCTTCAATATAGCGGACGATTTATCACATTATATATATGAAAGTTGGAGTTGCGTCATGAAAACTAGAAATTTGGACGTGAAGGCTGGCTTTAGCGAATCAGGTCAAATTATGGTTCCAATCATCTCCCTCTGCACGTTGCCATTGTCTACATTGACATTTGAAGCTACACATTGTACTCCCCGTATGACCTTTCGATTCAATACATGTCAAAGTAGTGTAGATGTCAAGGGTGTGCAGTTGCCGATTCGCCTGTGGTTGGCGGTTGCTATTCACCGTAGTCAAAGACAGACGCTCGAGTAGGTCGTCTCTGATTTTCCCACAGAGATGTCTTCATGCACGGCGGCCTTTGTGTCGGGCTATGGGTACCTAGGCCTCGTTTATCCGGCCACTTTGTCGTCTATATTACCAAGGATAGGAAATTAAGCCCTCTTGCAACGTCTGAGCTAGGACTGTCAGACGGCGTTTACTCTCTTTTACTTCCGGAGTTGGCAGACTGGCAATAACCAGCTTCTCCGCTACTATATGTCGTGCATTTAATAGATTGAGCATACACGGCGATTCATGAGAGAGTAGAAACAAAGAAATGCGAAGTTGCTTGCAATTCAACGGCGGTTGTGCCCCGATGTTGGCGTAGAGCGGTCTGCTACTTTCTCTGACATTTCATTTGTACACGTGCTTTTCTTCTTTCTGGGCTACTATTAGAGTTGTCCCCGCAAGGATGGCGTGTACCGTAGTGGGTGGGGGGACGGCAAATTGATGGATGCCTACGCTGCTGAGATACGACTACAATGGAGAGAGGGATGAAGGGATAATAAAATACCTGGCATGAAAAATACGTACTAATACATGAACAGGTCATCGAATCTCATCCTGGACTTTTTTGACAATGAAAGTACACTCCAGCTGTGAGATCAAAGATTTCGTCGAAACTCATCTTTGCAAGCTGTGTGTGATACTCCGATCGCGCGCATTACGAGTTGTGTGTCCTCATCAAGGATATAGGTCGGCGACTCCCCTTACAACTACAGTGTAGCTATCAGGGTCAACAGGGTGATTTTAGTCAGTCTGTGCGCGGAAACTATAAAACCCGTTTCTGAGGGGGACAAAATCTGACAGCTGTGGAGGGAAATGTATCCTTTCATCAAGTGAATCTTGTAAGTCGAATAACCGGTGAGGGGGGGGGGGCGGAGTTTTGAAGGACGTGGGGGCCTGGTTTTGATCAAAAACGAGCGGGTTTGGAGGGGGGGGGGGGGAATTTGTGCATGTAAGCTATAAATCCTGTCAAGGGGATAAATCTGACGGTTTTGGCACCAGTTTATTATTGGGGGGGGGGGGGGGGTTGGGCGGGGGGGGGGCGTGAGGGGCAGCTCAATATGTGCGTGGAAACTATACATTATTTTGAGGGGATAAATGTGACGGTTTTGGAAGTAATGCATCAGTTTATCATGTATATCCTGGGGTAAGTCGTACAATCAGTGAGTAGAGAGAGGGTGGAGTGTTCGAGGGGGTGGGGTTGGGATGGGTTGGGGGGGGCGGGGGGCGGGGGGGAAGGGGGGGGCGGGGGGGAAGGGGGGGGCGGGGGGAAAGGGGCGGGGGGGGGGGGGGAGAAAGGAAGGGTTTTAGGTGAGGGGTTTGTTATACGCGTGTGGTGCTAGGTCTAGGCGATGGTGCGGGTGATGGGGAAGAAGGGGGCGTTCGGGGCGGGGGGGGGGGGGGAAGCAGCGGCATGGATGGCTCCCGAAAGATAATGAGGTGATATCCTGTGCGTGAAGTGTTGTTTAATCTGGCGGATTTCGATATTTGGTGGGGCGTTTGAGTAAAGGAGAACGAGAGGGGGGGGGGGGGGGGGGGGGAGATTTTTCAGCAGGTTTAGGTCACAATTAATATTCAAATACACTTCGGCTGTGAGATCAAAGATATGTAATGGCTTGTTATACGCGTGGTGTTAGGTCTAGGCGATCGTGCGGGTGGTAAGAAAAGAGGGGGCGTTGAAGGGGGGGGGGGGGGGGGGGAGATTTGAAAACTATGTCGTGCATGGTCAAAAAGATAATGACGTGATATCAACTGCGTATAGGTGTTTATTACTCTGGCCGATTTCGATTGTGAGTGGGGCGTTTGGACAAACTAGGCGAAAAGGGGGGGGATCGGGGGAAGGGGGACGGGGGACGGGGGGAAGGTTTTTCTTTTTTATGAACAAGAGGGGTCAGGGGAGGGGAGTGGAGGGCGGGGGCGGGGGGCGGGACATTTCAATATGTGCGCGGAAACTATAAATCCTCAAAGGGGACAAACCTGACGATTGAAGCGATAAGACATCCCTTTATATCATCTGGCTTGTAATGTTTACTATTCTAGAAGGTTTGGTGTTCGATGCAGCATGCAACCCAGTGTTTAAGTGTAGTAAATAACGTGTTAAATCTTCATAATTTGTTGTTGTATGATACATGGATCGAAAGCTAGAATATTTCATAGAATATTTGTAGTTACCATTATTCTCTGACATCGCTAATTATAAGAAAGAGATACGTATTGTCAAATACAATAGGCGAGGTGATGTGGTCATGCACTGTATGTCACCACCATCATACAGTTACCATTATTTTCTGACATCGCTAACTATACGAAAGAGATACGTATTGCCAAATACAGCATGCGAGGTGATGTATGTGGCCATGTACTGTCTCCGCCATTGGGCATTAGAGGGAGGGATGCGAATCGTCAGTTTTTATGGAACACGCTTGGTATACATGCGCTCAATTACGTTACCTCGTTAGTCATACTTGGTATACACGCGCTCAATTACGTTACCTCGTTAGTCATACTTCGCTTGGCATAGGTTGGGAGGCGATCATGCAGACGGTACGTACGAAATACTCTACGTAATGGGTTGGTAAGGTTGTTTACCGCAATTTTAACACATCTGCCTGTGCTTCCTTTTCCAAATTGTTTTTGTCTCAAATAAATGTACGATTTCACGCCTATGATTTTACCTCGCCGATGTGGGGCTCTGCGGTCGTCAATTTTAAGTCATATTGTACCGTGTTTTCGCTATACAAACTATGTACCAAAGTATGCCGAGGTGCGCCACACCACTATCGGCCGGCCGCCTTTGCAGGCACCCGACTTGTTGTCGTGCTACCCTTCGCACAAGCGTTTCGTCCTTTCGGACACCCGTGACCTGCCAAATAAAGGCCGCCTACATCCAAGCGATGACCATGCGTTCCGTGACCCGCGGTGGCCTCACCTCGGTGATGTACAAGACACATTGGCAGGGGCTCTCTGAACCATGCTGGGGGTGGGAAACGGACTTCCAACACTCTCGAAACCACATCTGACGTTACTGGGCGGACCCGCCGGAGCAGCACCGCCCAACCAACCACCTCTACCGCCGAATACGGATCGGGGCGGCACAGCGCTAGCTCTCCCGCAACAACAGGGATTGTTTCCTAGCGGCGGGCTATGTTTGTGTTCCCGGCACTGATTGTCCCCGCCGCTACCACGACACGGTGAGGGAGCCCACGTTTGGTACGAGGGAGACGACGGGTTATAGTGGCTTGGAGAAATCAGCGCGGGTACACCCGAGGACAAGGAATATCTGGTCCGCGTTCTGGCGACCCGGCGACGATTAAGTTTCCTCTCCCCTAATCGCTCGAAACCACTTCGACGGGAGCCGTACGAAGCTTTTGGTGCCTGCTAGTTAACATCGCCAGCGATTTTCCTCCGGGGATTCTACGTAACGTAAATGAGTCTCGAGGCGCTACCGTGGCTAGTTGACGTTCATTCCACCGGTTCTCCTCGAGTGTTCCCCATCGGTGTCTTGGTTATAGGGTTAGACGTCTTTGGCTTCGGCTTGTTCGCGGTGGTTCGAGCGTTTTTTTACTGGGGTGTGGGGGGGTTCTAACCATTCCTGTTTCTTAGTGCCCCCCCCCCCCCTCCCCCCCCGCCCTGTGCCGGGCCAGGGGCCGGGTGTTCATGCCACTATCTGAGGCATAGGACTGCCAGCGTTTCGTGTTTGTTCACTTTTTGCCCTGTCGACGCCGTCCTCAGCCCAGAGCCGGGGGCCGACAAAGGCTCTCTGTTCGCGCATAACGTGGTACAGGGCTAAGTATGGGACTATGTGTTATCATTTTCTTTGTGTTGTAGTTGTTCTACTTGTTTCGGTTATACATTCCTTCCCCCCCACGGGGCTGTAGGTGGTGTCACCTTCCATTCCGGGTATTTGTCGTTTCGTCAAATAGACCCCGCCATGCCATTGGTCCACGAAAGGATTTTGGCATGACTTCTCTTGTATTAGTACCAGTGTTGCCCTTCCTTTCGACCATGGTTTGTCTCGCCATAGTGCCTTTTCTGTAGTTTGTGTACCGTACAGCCTTTTCTGCTCCCCCCCCCCCCCCTCCGCCACATCGGCGGTACCCGGCCGGTTTGTGAGACGTTGTTTGCCTTTTGTAGGGTCTATATCTCCTTCAACTGCTTTTTTGCGCGTTTTCTAGCTCCATAGCCAGGCCGTTAGAGGTGTGGGAGTGGGTTTTGAGGAGCCGCATCTTCGACTCATGGTTTAGATTGTAGATCTGATGTTTCCCAGAATCTCCCATATCTCTGTGTATTCGGCTCATCAGGATTGGCTAGTGGCCTTGAAAGGCCTGTAAATATCTGATTTTATAGGTAATTGGCCGTTCTCGTATGGTAGATTGGCGTTATCTATTCGCGATAATCCAGAAATGAAACCGAGGCATGCGCTCCGGTTCTCAGTTCATGTGCGAGGCTCTGTGGAAGTAACATGGCTTCTTCTTTACCACGGCTAAGAAAGTGAGTACTCAGCGAGGACCTGCTCAATAGGAAGATACCGGCAAGGGACACTAAGTGTCCGAACTCAACAACTTAAGACAGCTAGATTCGAAAACATGTACATGTGTTTTGATATTTTACCCTTTAGTGCTTGTTTGAATTTCCCACATGTCCTCCTCCGTTCCGACACATAGAAAAACCATTGCGTTTCCGGACCTCCGGCGTGGGATGGAAGCTGTTTAGTTGGTTTCCAAGACTTCGCCGATTGACCAATGTGCGGAAGATGATAACTCACTATTATGCTCTAATATCGTTTTTGTCCTACCTAACATGGCCACACCTCCATGCTATCGTCAAGGACCATGAACAACTGTCTGTCAATCCCTATTCAAAGCCTAACACCATATTTACTGGAACGTATATATACGTTCTTGAGCTCCATTTGCCATTTTAGCATCCGTTACGCAATTTACTATTAATAGCCACATGCTCATCACATCGCGAAATATATGGCGACAGTTCATTTGTACAGCCTAGGTGCCCAACATGATATCGCGTTCGACCTGATCGTCGAGATGCACGTCGGGAGCCACTCTGCCGAAACCCAGTGTACAACCGTTCTGATTATCGAGTGTTGCGCAGTCATGTACATCAAGAATTTGCCGAGCAAACACGTACTGACGTCGACATGGATACTACAGGACGAAACGACGTAGCGTGATAGGTCGGCTGGACGCTCATAGACGTTGGACAAACAGAGATTTTAGACCAACTCGATGGATTTATCAGCTAGGACGAGCAACGAGGGGTGCGAATCCTGTGTTACTTTATTCATACACCACTGCTGCCAACAATAATTCAGGTCAAGAGGCATAAGTTCAAGTCGGTAAAAAGTGGCCAAGAACCCACTGCGTTTTATTGTGCCACTCGAACATTATGTGCACGAGCTCGAAAGACAGCTGGGACAGTAGTGCATGTATACCCATGCCATGCCATTGCGCCCAATAGTTACATATCCATACTTGTTGAATGTTCTCGATTATTTTCCTCTCGCGGACCATACATGTCTATATATCCGAAGGTGTTTCGTTTTCTTTGCCAGCCCATGGAGTGCTGCAATCCGATCTCAGCCACGAAGGTAGTTACTACCGCAGTCTGTGTGTCCAGCGTTAAACCGGCATCCCTAGAAACAGCTAGCATACCAACTCCAAACAACTACAAGCACGTATGTGTACGACACCATATCTGAATCACCGATACAGGCGTGCTGGTAGTACGAAAATACCATCAAGATATTGTACTAGGTGATGGAATCGCTACATGCAAAGCGTACCAGCCGCAACTCCCAACCTTGATGCTTATCATCCCGAACCAGCCTTTATCCTGACCTAACCGCTAAACCAAAGCTATTTGAAACGCGAACCGCAAAATATGGTGCAAGTTCGAAGGCATACTGGAAACCTTGACCAAACAGCTGACGGCCGATCCATACCGCTGCGACACCGATTCCAAAATATGAATACGTAGACCTACACCAGTACAGATACTATGAATGGGGACCATACAGTATCATGTACATATTGCAAAGGCGTGATCACATTGACAGAGCGAACAGCAACACGATTCATCGTGCGGTACAGTAGGCCACACGTCAGGCATATCAGCCGCATCTCCGATATTTGACTGCTATCGAACAGATGCTGTCCGAATGGGATAGTCGATACTGAGATATCAAACAGTCCAACGAGCCGACTTAGGCACGGCTCAAAAGGCTGCAATCAACAGCTGAACAGCCCACGTCAGACCCATATTTCCGATTTGACGAGGTGTCCGCACAAGATAGAAGTCATTCAGCGGTACGTACGACGTGTGGTAATCAGCGCTGGAACGATTTTTTAGATACGGAGTCGACCCGAAATAGTTTTCCCCTCCTTTTTTGTCGTTTCGGTGGTTCCTCTCCGACGGAGAGACAGCGTGCTTCGGACGTCCGACCCAGACCTAGATCGAATGGCCCGGTTACGATGGACACACCGTACACCATGCGAAGGAGCACGGAACCCGGGACGAATGTATACTGCTTTCACCCTGTTTCCTGGTTTCCTGCTTGGCGGTGTCCAAGTCCAGATATGTTCTTCGGGTGCTTTATTTGACCATGAACTTCACCTGACAAAATTTGAGACGGATGGGAATGCGTGAGGAGTCAACATGTATGTAGACGCTAACGAATTGATAACTAGAACGAAAAACTAGCTTGCGTAGTAAACATGGAAGACGTGTGTTGGCCCTGGTGGTGTTGGTTTTCGAGTTCTTCGCACACAGTATTATCGCACTCGTACAGTGACTCCGACCGCGTTGGATGTTGTGTAGATAAATTGATACCCCACCTGTCCCGTCAGGTCACGTAGTTATTTAATTAACGGGGCCTTGAGCGGTTGTGGTTGTACTTTGGATGAATTATTTGTCGGTTTTGGGGTAGAAGCTTGGTTTCAATCTTTCTTTGCACAGACACTGTTCTCTCCTCCTGCGGAAGGACGGCCTGAATCAAACAGTTCCACACGATACTGGTCGAAGGTGGCCTCGTGTCTGGCAGAATACATCATTAACTAGTATTCTGGAAACCAAGATAGGGTAAAAACCACCGCCGTTGGGCAGCGGAGGCTTACGAATAGCTCTGTGTCTCGCTGCCGACGTGGGCAATATGCCAGCGTCTGTATGCAAGACCGAGGCGAAGTTGAGACTTTGGTTTAATTTAGGAATTGTACAAATAAATGCAGAACTGAAGCAGGACATATTAACACCCCCAAAAATGTTTCCACACGCTGAGAAATTTTTTTTCTACCGTGGTAGATAAACAGTATACCTGATATATTTTTGGAGTTTCAAACTCAAAAGTACATTAATCCAAACTCGAAATATTCCCAAACTGGGTTTACATGTACTACCTATTTCTGGCTCCATAATAATGCAGAGTTTTTTTTTTTTTTAAACCAGCAAAATCTGTGGTGTACCTTCTTACCATAAATAAACACGTCACCGACGATGACGACACCGTTTTTCCCAAGTGACGAACAGAGTCCCTCTCACTATAACTGCGTCATGTTCTGTGGGTTAGAATGCTATCAGTGTTCAACTTTAGCTTTTTATGGACACTAAACTTTACGTTATGGAAAGCGCGACGATCGTTCGACGACTAGCCTATTATAGCTCACACATTGGCACTGCTCCAGCTTCTTATTATCGCGTTGAACGCAATATGCATAGTACTAGTCTCTTTTGCAAATACGCCCTTTGACGGGAAGCGGAGTGTCGAGCTCTCTTGTCTATGCACGTGTGAAAGTACACTAAATAGAGCCCATGCATGCCTCGTCGGCCAGTAGAGCTTACCGCTGTTTCGAGACGATTGTTGACGCTAACTCTGTACGAGACGAAGCGGGTTCACTCTTCGTTGGTTGGCTGCATTTCATTGGGTTACGGGTAGGGTTACGGTTACGGTATACTTCGAAGTATGCAATAAAATGTTTATGTGAACCATCTTCTCGAAAAAGCGGTATGATCCCCTCTGATCAGAGCCGACAATCATCTCTCCCTCTGCAGTTAAGCAATACTTCGAAGAACAACATTATTGTATCATGAATCTCACACTCGGAGTCTCCCTGATACAGACGTCACTGGCATTTAAATGTTGATAATGCTGTCCACACGAAGTGCTATAGACGTGGCGTAAATCCATATTAGTTAAGTCATTTGGAACAAGTGTAATCCGATTTTAAATGGCAACAGCTTACGAAACGCCAACTGAACAAAGGCCGGTGTGCAGGTCTTCCTTTGCTTTGTTGATGCAAATCCATACCAGCACTATTTTAGGCTCGGATTACTAAACAGGTGCGGATTTTCCGTTCAGTCTTCAAAGGATGATTGCATTTTTCGTCTTTGAAATTCGAAGGTTTTCGAACTCAAACAACAATATCCTTCAGGTGTAATTCGGATATCGAGTTGAAGGCAGTAGCCTTTACGAGACGTGTAGCTTATTACCTAGGATACAGAATGCAATCGGGGGAGTGAAAAATATTCGAGTTTTAATGTGGTCAACCAAAATTTCAGCACATAATGTGTAAAATGACGATAACTTTCCGTAGAATGTTCTTCGGGTAGGGTTTAGGTTGAGGTCGGGCTAAGGGTTAGGGATAAGACTATTGTACAAAAATATCTGATAACTAATTAATTGCAGAAATAGGCGGTTCGGTCAAGGAAAGGGGACTAGACACAATCGTGTACATACATGTCGCCAAATGAATCCCAGATATTACGGTTATGATCGAGAAAGGGTGACAGCAGTTCAGCAGGAATTGATTAAAAGGCACTAGCAAAACGTTTACCAAGGGGTTCGTTCCTTGACGATTCGGGGCGCGGGAATGAAACGCGCGATGATCCTGTTTGAATGTATTGTCAGGATTGCTACTTCCTGTAGTTGCAGTAAATATACTAGTTTTTAGTATGAGCTTTGTGTGTTGACTAGACTAAGTACCCTGACTAAAAAAAGTACCCTGATTACTAAGGCCATGGCAAAGGAACATATATCATGGCACAGGTCGATCACAGCCCACACAAAATCGCGTGCAAGCGTGACGTACATTTAAGGTGCACAAACATGTTAATACCCCAACCCACTGTTTGAGGCACTCTTAAATAAACATACGACAGACAGAAAAACCATATCCTAACCCAAGAACTATGGTATACCCGAGCTCAACCATTGCAGTAACTGCAACGTGTATCAATCCCTAAACACCGTGCATACCCACTACACTGTTGTGAATGTCGCATACCGCGCGTACGCCTATGATCACGATCCGGGTTGAATACACGGGGTGGTGGTAAGAAGACTATTCGTTCCTATGCAGGAACTCGGTTCTACCAAAAACATATTAACTCAACACTGCTCTTTGTCTTAGATTTCACGAAAACACGCATGTACGTGATGTGTTTGCCGTTCATTCATTTTGTTTCAACGCTCCCCACACCCGTTATACAAGCCGTTTTGCATGGAACCATTGCACGAACCGGAAGACGAGAGGTCAAATATTACCTCGGCATCATCAGTGAGAATATTGAGCAAGCATTTCTAATACAACATGTTTCGGGCAACGTGAAAATAGTTTTGCCGTTGAAAACGCTATCCAATTAATTGCCTTCGATTACGTGTTCGTAACAATTTTCAACCTGCTTAACGTTGGCACGTGGTCCTTATCCATAAACCGCAATCATTTTTTTTCGGTCATATATATATTTGTAAAGATAAACTCGGAATGTTGAGCGGAGTATATTATGAAGGAACGAGTATAATATGACTGACAACAACCAAGCACAAAAAGCGTTTGGCTCGCCCAACGCACCTCCGTGATGCTCAGCCATTCGTCATCGTCGCCGTCGAGGCAAAGCTTCATCTTCTCGGTTTCATCGGTGTTGAGGTAGAACGTCTCGTATCCAAGAGTCTTTCCGCTTGACTTGATTTGGCTCTTGTTTTTCCCGTCATCGTAGGTTTCGTACACGTCAAGTTTCCTGGTCCTCTCATCCCCCTCGTGGAACGCGATCTTCATCTTGACAATGTCCTGGGGCTCCTCGAAGGAGTACGTGATGCAGCATCCGTCCCCCTCGCACGACCAGCGAGAGTTCGCCTTGCGACTGCCGTCCCGGGTGTTTTCTGGCTTGCATCCCTTCGGGTCACAGCCGCCATCATCGGCATCACGCTTGTCGTACCCAGTGGCGTCCACGTCAACCCAGGTCCTCTTGCTTGCATCGACGAGTGCTGCAGTGGGGAGCGGTTTGCGACGGGCATGTAACGTGAGCGATTAGTACGATTATCAAACTGTCTAGTCGCTTGCAAAAGTTCTCCGTCCAGGGTTTTTTGGGGGGATCCATTTGAAGTATCTGGTACCGTTGTGTGTGTTGTTTTTCGTAACGGTTGGGACATCAAGCGACTATATAATGCACCTGTACGACCTTTCCCTAGCCGGGACACATTCGCGGTGTATCGATAGTTGGTGAGTTTCAGCGAAAAAAATGCTTAAAGTCGGATGTCGGCCCGCGAGAATAGTATATTTTAATCGGGATTAACTCGGGTAGTGAACATCTTTCCGGCAACATCTATCTGAAGTAACGTTCTTAGTCTTAACCGAGCACAAGTGGCGCAGTTTTCATCTGACAAGCGGGTCAAGAGTGGAACCTGAATCGTGTGATGATTGGAAACGTATATCGCACCGCCTAGGGCACCCCCATACAAGCATCGCGTATTTTCATGCATGGATCACAATTCTGGCAGGCATGGCTCCACGTATCCTCCGCGAAAAACCATGAAAGAGTGAACGATCATGCGGCTTCATTCGTAGTGTGGAAATACAACACAAAGGTAACGTCGGAAATCCCCTCGCTGTTCTAGCAAAGCTACATTGGCACCGGGTTGTCACTGGTGTGCCATTGACTATTCCCCCCTGCCGGAC
The DNA here is from genome assembly GCA_012845835.1 of Undaria pinnatifida. Lineage (NCBI taxonomy): Eukaryota > Phaeophyceae > Laminariales > Alariaceae > Undaria > Undaria pinnatifida. The sequence goes on from JABAKD010000025.1 coordinate 23,493,168, forward strand.
TGTGGCCGGGTATTAAAAATATATGCAAGGCCAGGTCGAGGTGGTCCTCTTGCGAGAGCTCCCACTGTGAATAATTAGCTACTCACCTGTGACGGCTGCCTCATCGCGGGGGTACACAAGAATATATATGCATATATGTATAAGTAACTTTGATCGTTAGTGCACCTCAAACCCTCTCTCGACTCATCGTCGCATTTTTTGTTGGCCATAGCACGTACTCCCGCCTGCGGCTGTACGCTGCTTCAATCAAGCATGGGGCTAACTCTGAATCTTAACCTCTCCGTGAAAGCAGGTAGGACACTGACATCGAAAATACGGCAAGACGATGTCGCTGACGGTTCGAAAGAAGAAGAGAAACCGTATGATGCCAAGCATACCCACAAATAACTGTGATCGTAGTAAACGCCAATCAAAAAATGTATGTGCGTACACATCCCGCCCTAGGGCACACATCAACTGTCGGAATCAAAGGCTATCCAAAGACCAGTGGAAATTGTGGACGCGGTGACTAAGCGACGTCACTGCTGTGCTCATTACACATGCCGCATTCGGCGCACGTCAATCGTTTACAAAGTGTTATTACCTGAGGTGGTGCTGACAGTGGCAGCGCAGAGGATGGCCAGAATAGCGAAAGAGCGCATTGTGATGAAGTCTGAGAGGAGAGATTTCAGTGTAGGAAGTGAAGAAGCTCAGCTGTTGGCTTGGAGGGGAGGAGTGAGGAGTGATGGAGGTGGGGTGCGAGAAGGTTCTTGGTCGAGGTGGTTATCCTGTTGGTGAATTGTTTCACCGGCAGAGTATTTAGTTTCGTGTCAGTGTATCGCTCTTGGTCCCAAACAGCTATGCGAAGTATTTTTATCTTCTTCGGGGTGATATAATGTGGATTTGGTCCGAAACAGTTAGTTGTGTATCGAGATCATTTCAATGTTCGTGTCCAAAATAACCTAAGTCGGATGGTCTGTGAGTCGAATAAGTATTCCGCTAAATGCAATACCTCAACTTGCAAAAAAAACTTCGTGTTCACGCGATGACATCTTTTTGTGTTATGGTGCAGTGAACGTGTATTTTATTGCTGACATAGTGCGCCGTCTTTCGCACTGGGGACATGGTTGGAAAGAAGGAAGCACACGGAAAGCGGCTACTCATAACGTTACGAAACACACATGCCGATCAGATTCGACCCGATACAACGATATCGGGTTGTTTCTCAAACAGAAAATGTTTTACGAAAGCATTTTTCGCAGTCGATAGTTGGTCCGCTAAAATGTACTACTCAGTACCCAACCATGTCTTTTTTCGAAATAAAAATATTTCCTGTGTGTGTTGCGTCGGATGTACATCGGACATTCTGCTGCAGACTACATGCACTGTGCAACTCCGTCTAAGGTAGGGAAAATGATGAATAGGGAGATAACTGGCTACTCCTGAGCCGCAATGCCTGTGCCATTAACGCCTCGCGCGGTGCCACAGAAGGAAGTTGTGATGATTGTGGAAGGGCAACCTACATGATGGAAGGGGGGGGTTCGATTGATAGTCGTGTTCCATAGGAATGACGATCTGGAACCTGACACACAGACGGACCAGGGTGGATGTAATAGTACGTTGTAATGTGCGTATGTGAGACAAGTCCATCTGCGCAGTTTGAGTGTCGGTCTTGCCGTCACTGGCATATAGACATATTGCTTGATAATGCATACCGTACATGATGTTTATCTGAGTACGGTGCACTACGGAATATATGAATGTCTAACCCATCCCCCAACCTTAGCCATAAGCCCAACCGAACCTTCACCAAATTCAAATTGAACAATGTGCGTGTCTGGTTGCATATTAAGGACAGCGAGCATCACACACAACTTGGTGCAAATATGAGTTTGGACGAAATCTTCGATCTGACGGCAGTAGTAGTAGTGTATTTTCATTATAAAAATATCAAGGACAGCAGTTCATCTGCTTCTCGTTCACGGTATGCTACACAGCGGCGGTTAGGGACGAATAACCGCTGTGCACATGTTGTGTGACGATTATACCAGTTTTTTTTGTGATTTTACTATTGGTTCGTGCAATATTACATGTATGGATGTATACCAAACCTTTGGTATGTATCAACCCTCCTTGTCTTTCAATATGTATGAACCTCTACGTGCCTGGTCTTAGATGCCGTACAATATGTACAGATGCCCCGTTTAGCGAGGTGTGGGTGGTATGTATGTGCAAGTAGCAGGTCACACATCAAACGTTACCTTTCTATCGTGCTCTAGCTAGGTCTGCTGCTGCCGTCTGTGCAAGATGTCGTATCTTCTGTTTGGAAAATATCAATCCTTGTCACGATTTTCCTTGTCAGCACAATTGCCATTCTATTACCCGATAGGATACGATCATTTTGATGCGTGTGGCAGCATGATACAACACGGGAATGTGGACAGCTCGTACCACAGTCTACCAGTTTGTAGTCTTAGTCTAAATATGATACCTGGTATTGTACAGCAGATGGGCATGCCGGCGAATACAACATTGTTCGGCATTGAAGGGAAAAAAATCCTCAACAAACCTCAAATAGCACCTAGACCTATACATGATGTTGTATAACCTACCTGGCCCTCTTTTTCTAGCATTCTTGAAAGTTTTTGTAGTGTTCGAAATTCTGCGGCACAACTTGCAATATGCGTAAATCCGAGGCCGTCACTCGTGTGTACGTGTAAAGCACACTGTGAATGACGTTGTCCCCCCTGAACGTTCATTGTTCGCGCTATTAATAGAGAACGTTTTTCTTGCTCGGCGTGTACAGATTTCCAGTATTTCAGTGAGCGTTTCACGAGGCGTGGCCAAAGCCCATAAACTTAAGAGCACGTAAGTTCAACCTTGAGGTGTACCTGAATATCTAACCACACTTCTGCGCTCGACGATACGCTGCAGGAAACTTGCACCATGCGAAATCGTTGAACCGCCACCGGCTCGTCAAGGGAGGTTGGCCAACTCGATATCATCTTGCGCGTGGTTGGCTGCGAGTCGATACGGTGATGACAAAATATAATGAAACTGCACCAAACACTAGGATAATGGCATGGTTGCCGTTGTTAAAAGGCGTGTGTTTTCGTTATTCATTGTTGAAGAGGTGTCACAGCTTCTGAAGCGCTAGAATTAGCGGCAATATAACTTAAAGAACAATGTAGCAACTCTGCCGTGAAACGTCGCAAACAAAAAACATTATTCGAGTGTATTCTGATACAAAGCAGACGTATACAACGCGTATGGACGCACTGTCATGTCCACCCTTCTGTATACTCTAGTTGATAATGTTTAATCACCCAGGCTGTTGCTTTGACTCGGGGGTCATACTTCCGCCGCCGCCACGCGCGTAATGCCCTTGTTCCTGGCAAGGTTAGCAACTATCCACCTGGTGGAATATTTTATGAGGGGAGATGGAAGCCCACACGACGAGAAGTTCGGGTACACACCCATTTTTGAAAGACGTACCACGCCGCAACACACCCGGCCCTTCGCGCTACGCTTTAGTGCGGTAACCTGCAATGCGCGATGTGGTTTAACCACCATCCGCGTAAGAATTGGGCATTACCAACTTCACCACCTAGCTACCTTTTTGCATCGTCAAGTGTTACAGCGCCCAATATAGAATGAAGGTGCTCGATTGACGGGTAGATGGAAGCGTAAATGTGTCAGCAGAAGGGATCATATCGGGAGTATCCGTCGTGCAACGGCCTCACATGTTTTCAATGCGTGTCTAGTTGGTGCGATGATAAGAGGTAAGATACCTACCCCACACCTAGATATCCATATTATGGGGACTTAGTTCACATTTTGAATTTGCCGTGCCGCAATAACATTTGGAATAAATGGGCTATGATTGGGGTAGATTGGTGCACTAGACTGACACAGCGAACAACGGCTTAGACTCCTGTATCTACCATGTCTGGCCTATATGAAAATTTCCGCGTCGGCGTGCTTCGTTTGACCCTGCGATGTCTCCGTTGCACATGATTACAAGCCTTTTGCTCAAACTCTAATACCATGTCCGTGCAAGTCTACATTTTGATCGACAGTCGAAATTCTCTATGTCGGCCAACACGATGTTCGCGGCGGATGTAGACCGTCCATCCACAACCAGACAGGTCTGAACCGTACCAAAACACCGAGTGTGGTAGGTTCCATATACAAGAAAATCATTCTGTCCAGTCAACTCGCGAATAACCCGAACACTGTCCACCACCCGTTCACCCGACCAACATTGCAAATGCGTTCCGGGCGTGTTAGGGTGTGCTTGTCACAAGGGTTGGAAAGCATCATTACCGTCGCTGTAACGCCGACCAACAAGTTACCCAACTATTAGCAGCCAGGTGAGGCGGCCCCCTCCCCTCTCCAAGGCATGAATTCAGTCACCACCCGCCCTCCCCTGTCAAAGCCGCGCTACATACTACGGACTCAAGGTTCTACCACAATGCTCGCTTTTGTTCCCCTGGATAAAATCTGCGCCGCCACCATGGGCACCACCTCAAGAAAGAACATCATTGTAACAGCTCAACAACCACTTTGAAAAACTAACAGTTAGGCACGACGCTGCCATGATGTATGAATCGAACTTGCTCTGATAACGTTACGAATGGTCGGAAGGTCGAGGTGAAGTTCTCGGCGAAGTTTGCTCCAAAGGTGAAGCTTGCCTTCGCTTCAGTGATTGGTTTCTTGAGTAAAGGTCTCTGGCTGTTGATAGTCTCCAAGGAGTACCTAGGTAGGCGAAATCATTCACCCGAATTGATGTTTGGAAATCGATGTGCTCAAACCTGATCTTCGCCATCTGCCGACTCTTCGTCCGCCGGTTTGCCAGGCGTGGCGGGTACACTGTTTATGTTTTTGAAAACACGCGAGGGCATAGCGGCACGGCTTCACTTTTGCACGTGAAGTATCCCCGATACGATATGACCATGATACAATGCGGTGTTTTTTCTCAAGTACACCGCCGACAACGTTTCAACGCATGGTGTAAAGTGATATCGATGGGGGTTCGCTTTGATAATGATACATTGGGGTGCGACCGAAGCTTGAAAGTAAGCCGGGAAAGAAGAAGCAATACACCGCAAGACCGATCGATGCCCCTTGACAAACCTGAGGTCACATCAGATCGGCACTTGACCGTTGCGTACCCGCGGCATTGTTCTAGTATTTTTAAGTAGCCGCGCGGAACTCCTTCTTGTGTGGTTTGGTTGATGTTTGAGCACAACAACCGTAAACGAAATTTTTCGAGTAGAAGTTATATAGTGTGCAGTACCTACTATTCCAGCCAAATGAGTAGGAAACCGTAATACGTCCTCAACCGCTGGATTGGTTATCTCCCCATGTGTATGCGGAGAAAGCTTAAACTCATGGTAAGCTTTACTGTGCGCTGTTACCAGGTCGCACGAAAGCATGCTTCAACCCGAACCTTGCCAGAGGCTAACATTGCACGTATCACCCCGCCACCCTGTAAAATTTTCAAACGTTCACGCACCACCGACTTCGCCCAACGTAGAATTTCATCGACAAAGCCAACAGGTGGCACAACGACAACGGCCAACCTCTAAAGGAGCCCCGCAATTTTTACAACACGAACACCGCAATGAGGCTGTAGGGGTTGAGGGCCACATGACGACTAAATTACAACATTTTGTAGCTGTTCTTATAGTTAACGTAATATTGGACCCCTCAGAAACGGGTTTTATAGTTTCCGCGCACAGAATGACTAAAATCACCCTGTTGACCCTGATAGCTACACTGTAGTTGCAAGGGGAGTCGCCGACCTATATCCTTAATGAGGACACACAACTCGAAATACGCGCGATCGGAGTATCACACACAGCTTGCAAAGATGGGTTTCGACGAAATCTTCGATCTCACAGCTGGAATGTATTTTCATTTTTTGTAATATTGGACTAAAAATAGGGGTGTTCCACGTATCATACCCGGAGCGAACGGAGTTGTGATTGAGAATTTGTTACGCTTTCCGTGACGCGGGTTTAGCAAGCCACTATTGTACCGGAAAAGACGTAGCTGCTGAGAACAAACACAAAATTCACTCACAAAACGTAAAACATAGTTTATATGCATGGATAGAGTACCACCAACGTTGCCCCTTGATGTCAACATATGTCATCTTGGTTCATGACCTCGTCGGGAGTCTGTGGCGTGGAGGTGTCTATATGTGATCAAACAGTTCTATAGAGCTTGTCGATGATAGCGTATAATCGTTCAACATGTGATATGGTATATGTAAGGCAGTGATCAAGTACCAGGTACATGTATTGCTATCAATCTTGAGCGGAAGTAAGCTAGGAACATAACGTACGTACTGTTACCTGGCTTTCGGAATTGCAACCAAGCTTACCTTTGGCGAAGCTTGTCAACAACGTTCCGTACACGTTATACCACGGTTTCCCCGCTTCAAGCGAGAACGTGTTCGGTGTATGTGTGATATAAGCTTCCGATAGTCAACGGCACCATTCGCAAAAACCTCCGTCCATACCTGGATTGCCTTGTCCGGCCTTGTTCGGAGGTCTTCGACCAAAGATACGGTGGGCGGGCGTCACGTTCGGGCCCTTATTCAGTGCCTCCGTGCCTTCGGGGCGAGTGAGCTATCTGCTTCGTTTTTCCGGGATTGAGCTTACATGAGGATGTCTATTTCGTTGGGTGTGTTGATCTAAAATATCGTGGTGCGCTACAAATCGCCAAAGGATCAAGTTAAAAGAGATTCTTGTCCGTCCTGAGGTACGGAGGCGCTCGTGTTAACGGTTCAAACGGTCCAAACGGTGTCAAATGGTTCAAAGCCGTCAGTAAAGGCACGGTAAGGCGGGTACATATATCTCCAGGCTAACGTACGTGGGGGCACTTCGGGGGCAAATTTTGTCAGTGTCTCGGGGGCACTCCCGTGGGTGACCCCCCCCCCCCCCCCCCCCCCCTGTCCCTTGGCGGTCTTAAGGTTTCGTGTGCTGTTTGAAGGGGTGCGGTGTTAACCCGGAATTGAATGGTGAGCTATACACCGCGCCAAGTAAAAACCCTATAAATCGTTTTAACCAATCAGGTACAAAGACGCTCGTTCGAGTGTGATAGCTCTAACCCGGTAGGGAAAAAGGGGATATTATATTGCAACACCGTAGGCTTCGTCGGTACCCCCTTCTTACCCTACCTTTGCCATGATCTCGACAGGAATGACTACTTGTGGGAGACGGATGCCCAATTTTTTCTATATCCCAACTTCGGGATCGTGCGTGGTAGGTCCGGAGGGCTGAAAATAGGTAGTGTTGGCCATGCAATATCCATGAATATCAGTCAACCGCAATTCTGTCACTGGGTTGTGTTCGAATCTGCCTTTTAGCGACACGTTTGCTCGTTTTTCCGCGCCCCCAATATAATATCCGTATTTTTCCGTTTTCCTTCTTCCGCCCTCAACTCAAATCAGCTCCCGAGTAAGTACGCAGGCTCTCTTTTCTCCTCTCCCCACCACGGTACGTGCCTTCGTATCGCGAGAAGTTCCCGGTTCCTTCTTCTCTGGTCGACCGGCACACAATGGTGCCCCATTAAACAGTTTCTAAAGGGTATTTTTAATCCTAGCGACAAAAACAATCCATCAGTGTCGGAAACAATGCTGGTACACACGCAAACCTTCAGTCAGTAGTGCCGCTTGCCACGGAATGTGAAAACATACTCCTTCAGTTCACATGAAAATCCCCGTCGGACAACGGCCCCAATCTTGTCGTCGACGTGAACGACACGACCGGGGTTGATGTGGAGGCCACCGGGTAGTACGGGGGGACGTCCGGCACGGTCTGCAGCCCGGACGGCCGTGTTCCCGAAAACACTCGCGATTTCAACACTTGCGCCAACTACCGCTTGCCGTGCCAGGGGGACACCCTCGACCACGACGACCAGGGATGTCGCATCACGTGCTCCTTCAAAGAGTGCCAGGATATCGTCAGGATGCTTATCGCCTTCCACCTTGGAAATAAGAGGAACCTTGGGCGAGACGTGTACGACAGCGGTGACTACCACAGTACGACCCGTCCAGCGACTGGACCCTTGGATACCAAACCTTCTACCTCTACACAGACGGAACCAATGATATCAAATTATAAATTACTCCTGTGTTGACGACAGTTGGAAATCTAACGTCTTGCTGAGCATCATCACGGAGGTACGTCGGGGAGCTGTACAGTGTGGTTCTTTACACCTTTTCGCAGCACGTAGGAAGTTAACAGGAATTTCGCCCGCGTCTTCATAAGCAGAATCTGATTTTGTCTGTCATACGTTAATGCGAGTTGAATACGTACCAACTCTACTGATCACGGACACGGTCACGCCTTGACGTTTAAAAGACCGGATCATATTTCTGGCCGTGCACGGCGTACATGCTCTTGTCGGGCTTCAATACACGTTTGAGTTATGCACTCGTGGATACGGTACCTGCCCACGTTGCCCGTAATATTTTCAACTAGACGCCTAAATGCAACATGTAGTGCAGGACGCTTATACCCGGTGTTTGCGGAACGTGGGTCATTGGAATCACAGAGTGTATCGTGAAACAAAGAAATCTGTTATCACATACTCTAAACTTCGAAACTGCTCAAATCATTGTTCAGAACCAGACCGCACTTTGTTTTGAACACTTGTTAGATTCGACGAGTTGGTTTCGAGGTAGTTGTGGGTTGAATTGGAGCGCCGCGGGAGGCATGTACAAACCATCTAAAATTTTCAGGCAAAAACATAAGACACATGGAACTTCAAAATTTCCGCGTGGTCGACATATGTCCGGTTTATCACGCTGATAGATTGCCTTCAAAGTGTTAAGCAGAAGAACAGAATCATGCTTCGTGTACGTAATCCTCGACACGTCTTAGAAACCCACAACAAATGGGTTGTACGAGTACAAAATAGACGGTACCTCGGTTCTGGAGTGCACCCCTTCTCCCCCGGTACCTGCCATCCCCAATGAAAAATCCGAGTCATCATTTTCACCGTCTCACCCAGCACATATTAAACTTAGCTTGCGCGTTGACGCATCCCCATCGGCGACTTGGTCCGCTCCATTTCCCAAACTATTCACAACAGAATTGAGGTGATGTCGTCGGTCGAATAAGGCTTCAACCGAAGGCAAATGAGCCAAGACACCCTCTGGCCGAAGGCTAAAAATCCCCCGTCTATTTCCACGTTACCTTGTATCCTTCTCCAGTGCCAAGCGTACGGTGCCGTCATTGAGAGGTCGGTCGTTGAGGCAAGATCTGATAGGACGTGCGCGTGTCCATGTCGCGTTATTCAGTCCAGATGGTGCCCATCATGGGCCTTAGTCTTCGAGGCTATGAAGTCTACGTTATCGCCATGCTCCCAATATCGTATGCATGTTGGAAGGATATGTCTGCCGGTTCAGGTTTGGTTTTGAGTTTACGTTAGAAATCCGTGGCAGGTTTTCCGAGTCGATCGTGTGCTCTTTCGCTACGTTTATAGATGACGTGCGTTGAACGTTGCGGTTGGATACTGACGTTTTTGTGACCTAACCGTACAATCACCGTGCTTACTGGACGGCAAGTACACCAACAGTGTGTATTGTGGCAGGGACGTTCGCAGTACATCCAAGGGCAAGGTCTAGGCAAACATACGGCGGAAATATGAGAATAGCCACCGAGGAATTGGCTTCGGCTTGAATATATTATTTTACACCGACGGAAGTGTGCAGATGGTACGCCGAATAAGGTCAGAGATTGTCGTGTCGAAAAATCTTGTTGAAGATTCCGCAAGGCGGGAATACGTTTGCTTGACCGGCCTCGTCGCCTTCCCGCCAGGGGGAAGCGCCACCGGACAAAATTCATGTGCCCTCGGGATTTTATCGATTTAAGCCGTTCTTGTCTGACAATATCAGGCAACTCAAACAAATAATCATCTACCATTGTACGGGGCAACGTTCTATAGGAGTCATCCGACAGTGTGGGTTGCAGTGTTTGCGCCAAAACGTCCCAGGGCGACTGAACTCCTCATGTGAGGAACTGGCGGTCAATGGAGCAATTTCACGATTATATTTCTTGGGGGGGGCTAGGGCATGGAAGCGTGGTCGGGTTGTGCGACCGAATGCCTTCGAAGTCATTTTTCCGTTGAGATATTGAGTTCTTCATGTGAGGAGCTCAGGGAATGATCGATCATGCTGCAACCCTTCCCGTGGGGTGGCTCGGTAACGGAGTCATCCGACGGTAGGGGTTGCAGTTATTGCATTCACTAATAATGGACCTGTCCGATTGAGCTCCTCAAGCGAAGAACTAGATGTCAAGTCATTATTAATAGTCATGAAATTTCGCGAGTATTGTACATTGTTTTTCAACTATGGCGAAGAAAACTTGGCCGGATTGTGCGAACGAATGCCTTCCAAATATATTTTTCAGGTGAGATATTGAGCTCTTCGTGTGAGGACCTCAGGGACTGATTTGATGATGATGCACCCCTCCCGTGGGATGGCTCGTCGTCTTCTCCGTGACGTACACACGAACTCCTGGACACTTGTCCACTGCTCGCGGCTGAAGGGCCCCACTGCGTCCGTCCACGATAATCAGTTCAAATGTGTCCACCTGTGACGGCTTGTTTGTATATTTATATCGCTTGCCTCGCGTGCCCAGCCCGCGTTATATAGTTGCTATCTGTACCAATTCGCACTCTATTGGGTATTATGTGTTATTCTCATAGGGTTTTTTCATTTATCTCCAAGGTCGTTTTCTAGGTCAAGGACACGGTATCCCAGTCCTGTGCAGGGGCAATGAGAGTCGGTGCTTCGGCTCAGCATTGTGCCGTTAATGGCTTACCATCCCTCCTAACGACACAACATGAGCGGCAACTCAACATCTATGAGCTAGTTGTCCCGTTCAACCCCAAGTGCATGCGGCCGAGGTGGTGTTCGAGGACGTGCGCGATAGCAAAACACACACACACACCTCAAATGGGTATTATTTTTCGGTTCCTAAGATGAAGGCTACAGTAAGGGTGTACCCCCAATTGTTCACTACCGGGTGTGCGCCTGCCGCGTGAGTGGCCCTGTAACTCACAGGCAAAACCTCATCCGGTGATTGTATTTTGGTGCAGAGTAGCTACCCATCCCTTTCTGTACTAATATCGAGAATGTGAAACAGCACGAAAAGAATGCCTGCGGCCGCAAGGAACGGGGGGGTCACTCGCGCGAGTGACACCGAGCCACTGAAAAACAAGTCTCCTATTAACGTCCTGTTAACATCACCTTACCGTAGCAATCGTCGTTTCACACAGATAGATATTATTTTATGCGAGCTTTCAATAGACTACGACCCAAAGTTAAGATACCTCGATGCTGCACAGAAGTATAACACGGATGGCAGAGTGAAGCACTATCTTCTACTCCACAGTAGCGATGTCGTCCAAGGCAGTTTTTCATCACTCGGTGATATGTAGAGCTTGGTGTACACAACATATCAGCCTCGGCCGTCGGCCAAACCTCATGTTTTTTCGTGCAGATCTACTTTGTTTTATACCTTTTTGCGCGGAAAGATATGGTACACACTCCGAACCTTCTCTCGTCGACTACATTGATCTCAGAACCTCCTGCCTTTGACAATTGTAAGGTTTGACATTTTGCAGATGATTCAGATGTAGACAATCGTCTGATCCTACCAACACAAAATACCGCAAGTTTCCAAGCAACAAACTTGCCTTGACAATGACGCCGCCGTCAGTGGCTGAGTCAACGAGTCCATTGCGCCGAACGAAGCTGCTTGCAAGTTCACCACGTTTGAAACCCTTTCACTTTTGGCGGGTGCTGGGCATGGGCGTCCCGCGAGACCTTGTTGTTAAAGATAGGCATGGCCGACAGGACAAACGTGTACTTTTGCCCGAGGAACAAGACTACGGTAGAGGGATCACGTTTCAAGAATATTTTTGCAGCGTGGCGCGGGGTCGCTCTGACCAGGGAACCCCCTGTTCGTTTGCGGGCTGTGGTGTATCGTTGTGTGTTGAACCTTGAACATTTCCATTCGAACCCGAAATGGAACGGCAAGTCACGCTTGAGGCGGAAAAACTCGGAATCCAAAGTATTTCGTGCCGGGCAGGTACATAGTCACTAGTGCACCTTAATCAATCAAATCCGGTCGTGAAAAAATGGGCTTTGGTATAACCATAAAATATCATAGTGATTGGTCCTAAGCAAGGTCTTACATACGGTTTTATCGCCCATTGTTGTCTCGTGTTTGGGCCACACACCTTACACCGCAACTGGTATGGTCGGTAGGGGTGGGTCCGTTTGTTGGGACCTCCGTTTGCGGTGGCTCCGGGTCACTTCGCTCGAGTATCGTCGACGTTCGTTTGCGGGGCCCTGAAGAGTTCTTGCTGTCTAAAATGAAGTTTTAGATCAGTCCGCAATGAAATGGTTATCTACGCCCTGCGCTGAAAAAATGTCACTCAAAAATCTTTCGTCCGCCGAACGTGAGGTGCTGAGTCACTCGCGCTTGCGAGGAAGACCTCGAATCCCTCAGCGAAGAGGAGGGTATGATAGAGTATCACGCTACCGTTGAAAAAACCGTAGCGGTTTCTTCACCGACCTTTCACTTGTCGTGGCTAAGGAGGTCCAACACTTGGAAGTAATTTCATCGTTCCAAACGCGTGCGGCGACGGAATTGCTAAAGGGGCAGCTGCTAAAAGCAGACGACCAAATGATATTTCGGTTCGTCCAAGATATCCGTCATACTGGCAGTGTAGCGTATCGCACGCGCAATATTAACTCTGGCGATGCAATATTTCCGAAACTTTCACCCGTTGAGCACTGCAAACTGCCTTTCTCAATATGTTCAACCTATTTCGTAGAACCCGCCATGGTTAGTGCTCGGTAGAAGCGGCCCTGGGCTACGTATTTCCATCGCCGTGGTTTACTCGTTTTTGCTAGAAGCAAGAAAAGCTCATTTTTCAATTACATGCGTGTTACAGTTTGATTTTTGTTCGGTCAAGACACAAACAGGTTCAAATGCCTGAAGTACGTGATGACCTAAGCTCCGACAAAAAGTTAAAGAAAAACGAACGCGCGTTTCTTCTCAATTTGATGGACGACCTCATAGCGCACACGATATCTACTCTCAGCGTGCATCAAGTAAACATGGCGTGAACGCAAGAAGTAGGGGGCTCATGTTGAACCAGCATTTCCGACCTTTCGGACGGTGTACCATTTTATGCAAAACGTTGCGCTTACGTCGCGGGTTTTCCCCGTCACACGACTCTCAGTTCAATATAGGAATACCTATCACTTTACACGGGTACCCAATCACATTTGCTGCCATTAATGGTTGTTGTGAGCGATGCTGCCGAATTGCGCTCGCCAGACACGATGTTTTGGGCATTCCCGGCCCACTATCCCGGGACCAACGGCCGTATCAATGTATAGGTCACTTGGTTGCTAGAGCGGGAGGAATACTAAGTTTAAAATCGGTTATATCTCTCCTGACTACGGGAATAATCCAGCTTGGCACACAATTTTTTGAGTTCCGCTGGAAACGGGTCCCGTCGGAGTCGGGTACGTTGATACATTCCGGTTATGGATGGCATGGGGTAGGAGGGTCTGAGCCAAAACATGCGCTGTAACACGGCGGTGCTAAACACTCGTTTGTACGGCGAGCCACGATTCGATGCGCTGTAACACGGCGGTGCTAAACACTCGTTTGTACGGCGAGCCACGATTCGACCGCCCATAATGTATATGTTAAAACTGTCCTTGCTCTTTCAGTTTACTGATGCAGCGCAAGTCTCCCCAACGGCAAAGACCAGTCCGTACACTTACGAAGAGGCGCACGTGCCGTCCGTCTCCCACTGCAAAACAGGGCTCGGAAAGATGGGCTTGAGGCCACCGGTGGCTCAGCAGCTATCGATTGACCACCTCGTGTGCCGGCATCTTTCACACTTGTTGACAAGTCGAAGTTTAAGTGGCTACGCGAAAAGATATTTTTCATGTGTATACAATTGTTGGCAAACAGACCTGACTCTCCTCCCTTGATCGGGACCGTATACCATGTTCAACTAAATGGTTGAGCGTACAACAGCGGAGAGGTTTTGTTCTCATCTCGAACATCACCACTTTAAAGCCCTAAGCATACACTCGACGCTCTTATTGAAGGAAATTCAACATCACACTATCATGGAAGCACACCCGTCAGACGTATATTGCAAACATATCCGCTTAGTCAACGACACCGAGGGGCCTCCTATCTGTCGACAACGAACGTGCTCTCCAGTTGTAACGCTTCCAATTTTTGTGCAACCTTAGACGTAGGCTTCCCGACTATATTGACTTGACTAGGCGGGACACATGCCGCACCACACGAATCTATGGCATACGGCCAGCACACCTCCAAAACATCTCCATGCTAACATAGCAACGACCAAAATATGTTGTTACTTGCCAAAATGTCACATCTATCATCTTCAGGTCACCTCTATTCAAGTACACAGCGGCGAAGCAGTTTCAGTCGACTCTCAAATACCTCCCGATGGTCACTTCCAAACAGCCGTCAACGAAGCTACATATATTCAAAGCATATCGGCTATGGCCAAGATGCCACATGTACAAGCTTCGGATGATGTCACAGCATAAAAGCGACCTGTGACGTATCTCGATGAAACACGATTAACTCATCTCTAACACCACCAACAAACGTCCGGCAACCAGGGCAATCGGCGGCCAGAAGATACTGATGCTCGCCAATATGCCACTCAAACGTATCGCCGTTAAGTGTCCCAAACAATTCAACGGACCTCCACGTTACGCTGATGCAACGCGATTCACTCACCTCTAGCACCACCAAACGATCCCAAAAGCAAACCAACCGAGACAATCGACGACCAGAGGATTCCGATGTTCGTCAAAAATAACATTATGCTATATTACCTCAAACCTTAAAAGTGACGTGAACAGTATCTCTATGCTGAGCGAAAGGATCACACCCAGAGCAAGCTTCTCAGCATGATTTCGACCAAACACAACGGACGACCAACCGAGCTCGTTGTTGGAGAACATACGACACATGGAATTTCCAAACGACCGTAACCCACAACGAAATCGTGAATGGTGCGATATGGTCGTCAGATATTTCAATGACGACCTTACAACCAAGCTTGGGGGGACGCCGTCCCAACAGGAGAATCTAAGACCAGCCGTTCGGCACCTTAGTGGCAACTATCCGATCAGTGCACCAGTCAGGTGTGGACCACATCAAAGTCGTTCTACTCTAGCCCCCTCGACTTTTCTGTAACGAAATCGCCGGTTGTGAAACCAGCTCCTATGATGCCGGCCGTGCCTCCTGAAGTACGGTGCCCCTTGCCACCCACCCCGACGGTCATCGTTTGATAGTCATTTGCAAACAATAAGACATGTGCAGAGTTTTTGTTAGTAGCGCCCTTCCCCTAGGTCGAGCAGCAGGGTTTGGGGGGCGCTATCGTACAATCAGTCATCAACACCTGCCGGCAACCATATCGCGCACCATGTACACAATCAGGAAATATCGACAACCGGCACCCGCAGGTCGTGCAGTTTGCCGCTCTCAATTTTTTGGAGCAAACGCTACGTCGGCCTGAACACTCCCCGATCACACGACGGGAAAACAATATCCGGATGCGAATGGTTTCAGTCTGCAAAGTCTCTCCGAGGTCCGGACGGATTACTCTTGGTCATTTATTCACCATGATGTTGACCTTAATTTAATAAGAGCGAAAGATGAGAAGGCATGGCAGCCGTAAGAGGGGTGACTATTGATGAAGTCAACGAAATCAAGTGATATTCAAGTGATGAGCTAAACCGAGGTCACAGGTGACTTCAACGATATAAAAATTTGCCACACTAGCGCGACACGTCGCTTGAATGACAGAAAATATGACAAAGAGGAGGGGTTGGTGCAGAACATGACTCAACATTTGGGGGGGAGTACGGCAGAAAAGGTAGCCGGGCGTGTCCTTGGTGTACGGGGAAGTGGGCTTTGGAGACAATGGAACCGGTGAACTAAGCGAGCCTCATGCCCAAATAGCCGTGTTATATGTTATGCTACGTGTGATATCAGGGACAACGGGACAAATGTTGACATCCGACACGATTGTGTGCGAAAATATAAGTCGCTCAAGCGGCGATCATGCTATGCATTATCCCGCACAGGCCGTGTATGCGTGGAAGACTATTACTCAGTAAAAATCATTCATCTAGACACTAACCGGCCCGCTATCCAACTTTGAGCCCCTACAGATGATACACGCTTCCACACTTATGTGGTGTTGGACTGCACACAATCGTGCATGTGTCATCACGAGTGCAGTCACCTCGTAAGGCCCAAAACGCCAGTATATATGCCGGCGGTAGATCTTTTTCAGTGAAATTCCTAAAGAACCTCAGGTGTGCCCGTCCCGTGTAGTATATGCTAAGTTTGTGCTCCAAACACACACTCTAGTAATATCAACGTGAAAAAAAACACGATCGTTGGTGCAAGCTACGGAAGGAGTTCCTACTTGCGTTAGGCGACCCCTCTCTAGCGATCAAACCAAGACTATACTTGAAAAATGTCAAAGCTCAGCTGCATGGGCCATCCCAGAGCCTAAAACCAAGCTGAAAGCTTTTGCCAAAACGTAAACAGATTATCTCTCCTTCGCAATGCGCATTGAGTCGAAATCGTCTTGTCTGTACCCGTACAGTGCCGCCAATGTTGTAGCCCACATCAATGGAGTGCGCTTGGCGCATCAGAAGTACGTCTTCAGATTTTTTTCAACATATAGTCAGCACCAGCAAAACCAAACAAATAGGAAGTGCCGGACAGAGCACAGCACCCAGACTGGCAAATATTTGGGCAATGTTGAACGACCACCATTTGCCCCAACTGAACCGTAAACGACGACCAGCTCTTTCAAGAAATTCCCGGCGTAAGCTGCTCTCGGTATAAACGCGCATCAGGAATGACGTATGTGTGCTAGTGTTATCTGACTCAAACGCGCCGAACGCCGGCTGTCGTGTACTGCAGACCGTAGGGTTTTATGTTCCACTTACTCCGCAATGCGCAATATGCTGAGCTGTGTACGTCGGACACGGGTACGAAAGCGCTCCACTTTTAAGTTTGTTGGTCGCTTTTCTTGTTCGAAGCCATTGTCGCGATATCGGATTCCGAATCATGTTCCCTTATGGTGTACGGCTGACTATCGGCCAAATCCACACGAAGAGTTCACGAGAGGTTGCAAGGATCTTCGATACCACACACAAAAACTATGCACAAGCCCGGTGGCTAAATTTTTACGCCATGAATTCCGCTCTTTAGGCAATGATCGCGGCAGGTTGGTATCGGACATTGTATTGTGGTAAAGAGAATGACGATGACAACGATGATGGTGTTGGTTTTGACATCGTAGAATATATGTTCTGGAGGAACATATCCGCGCACCTTACATCAATGAAATATCCACTTGTTTGTAGTTGTTAACGATGTTAATACAAACGGGGCTCATCCGACACGCGACCTGAATGTATGTGGGGACGCCCAGTCTGATTGATGATATTGTACGTGCGGCCGGCGTAGATTCGCGTCATTTGAACAGCAATGAAGATTACGCTAAACATCAAACTTAACCGCCGACGAGACACGGCCAATCAATCTACAGCAAAAGCCGTGGGCAACTCCTATCAGATTTAGGTTCATCACCACTTTACCATATTTACTTTACGTTATTTTAGTCGAACGTCGAAAGAGGCGCGGATAGGCAGCATTAACCAACAGTACGTAAATCTACAACCAGCTGGGTGTATGACGCAGCTTGTGCACCGGGGCATCACCACCCCCGACTAACCGGATGAGGTGCTGAGGGTGGCGGCGACGATATTGGCCAGCACAGCGAAATAGCGCATTTTGTGCAGAGTCTGGGGTGCGACCGTTGTACGTTCGGAGAACGTCAGTAGATGACGTGTGAATGGCAAGGAAGGTGTTGGAGGGGTAGCCGAGAGAGAATCTTAGCAGGTTGCGCCTGAAATTATATCGTCGGGCTAGCATATGAGCTGAATTAGCGAAAGTGTCTATCCATTCGACGAGACTGCTCGAGTGTTGAGAATTTGCTCTGTACCGAGCAACGAACGCATCAACCAATGAACGCATAAACCGGGGTAAAATACAGAAAAAGTTTTTCGTTTCTAGGGACTAGCGTCAGAAATACTACGCCGCGGCCGCGCTGTCGTTCGAAAAAATCACGTTGGTTGCGACTCTACGTGACAACCCTGTCAGCAATCTGCGGAGCCAAATACTGAAAAAATTCGTGTTTTCCATGTTGGGGGCACAGGGTTTGATAACCTTCATGACTTGAGTGGTTCCGGGAACTGAATGGTATGAAATGTACTCTGGAATCGACATTCGGCGACAGGCCGTTTTTACGCTGCAGCAGTAGTACTAACGACGAATTTCCATGAAATCTCCGGCGCTGAACCGTTACTGAACTCTACTACATCATTTGACCAGAGCCTGAATGTTCATCCTTGGCACAAAATATATTATAAAAATTAAAATACACTCCAGCTGTGAGATCGAAAATTTTGTCGAAACTCATCTTTGCAAGCTGTGTGTGATACTCCGATCGCGCGTATTACGAGTCGTGTGTCCTCATTAAGGATATAGGTCGGCGACTCCCCTTGCAACTACAGAGTAGCTACCAGGGTCAACAGGGTGATGTTAGGCAGTATGTGCGCGGAAACTATAAACCTGTTTCTGAGGGGGACAAAATCTGACAGCTGTGGAAGGAAATGCATCAGTTTAACAAGTGAACCCTGTAAGTCGAATATCCGGTGAGGGGAGGGCGGAGTTTTTAAGGACGTGGGGGCCTGATTTTGATCAAAAGGGGGGCGGGAGGGGGGGGAAGGGGGGAAGGGCACGGGTGGGGCAGGTATATTTGTGCGTGGAAACTATAAATATTTCTTGTGGGGGAGGGGGAATGTGGCGGGGGGGGGGGGCGGGGGCGGCGGGGGGAGGGCTTTAGGCCGCAAAGATGTAGGGGTTGGCTATACGCGGGGTGCTAGGTCTAGGCGATGGTGCAGGTGTTCGGTGCATGAGGGGGCGTAATATATATGGCACCAGGCGGGAATTGTTCTATCGTAACGGTGCCAAACCAATGGGCATACCTTATTTCTCAGACTCGACGCTAGCTGTACCTCACAGGTTAAAAGGATGACTCAGAAATTCATTTTTTCCAGCTTCATGCTCATGAATCATTAGCAAGCGTAGTCGCGAAGTTAGCAAAAGTAGTTCCGTCTCCATATATGCGCGGAACATCTTCCGTAAACGTCTAAGACATTGCCCCTACATGAACTAGATATGCATATTTTTGTAGGTGTTGCTTTGGGATTGACGTCTGACTCCAAATTTACAGAACCCCTTCTGATCTGCGACTATGTGTGCTAAATAAACTTCCTGGAATGATGTCTTGGGGTGCCCGGCGCCGGCGTGGTTAGGAAAATATATGAGACTGTTGTTGTAGTGGGCCGATGCTTTGGGGGTACTTAGTTGAAACTATGAAATGCCGATTTCCGAGAAAACACCCGTTATATTGTTTAGCCGACATCAGTGTCTAATAGATCATGGCGCAAAATTATGAGACGCTTTTGGTGCGATTTTCAGGAGAGACAGCAGGGAGACGTTCCATCATGCTTTAGACTAAACATGTAAAACTATGCGGTTGAACAAAAGTGAATGTAGTTACGAAGGAAACTCGAACGAGCCAACTGTTTGATATTTTGGGACGGTATATATAGCTCTTTTCATATGCCTGCGGGATTGATTGTTGTAAATTAAAGCCATTTATTGTCTTTCCTCAGTTGAACGAGGTCACCTTGATACCAGCTCATTTGCGATTCAAGTTGATGCTGCATGCAAGATTGACGGGGAATGCACTTTGGCGTTCTCAGAAAATATCAATCTTACATACTAATTCAACACTCGAGTCTTTGCTTGGAAACACGGGTGCAATCTAGGAAGACATTGTCACATGAGACAAACATCTGAGACCGGCTTGCGCTGCCGGGGTTGTAACGAAGACCACTGATAGGGACAGCTTACGCTATACCTACAATGGGACCCGAAGGGTGCGCCAGCTAGCGTTGGGCTACGAAAGCAACTGAGTTAAATCGACACACGACGCGTATGAAAATACGTGGAAGTGTGGTGAGCTAAAGATTTATTTTTCCTCATCCGCCGGAGAATATGAAAAAAGAAAAAAAAAACCGGCAAACGAGCATAACAAATATCCGAATCTGAGAATTATATTGGACCAACGAGACTTGTAGTGAATCAAGTCTAGGACATTAAATAAACAGTAGTACATTTTCTGAATCTGAGAAACTACTCGGAGGAAGAGCCTGCGGGCGTCCGATCCCAATCGCTCAATTAGACTGAGCGTTACAAATGTATACATGCTTCGAAACGCCTTGTGAAATGTTTTAGCGCGTTTATAGCACTGACTGGGTGGCTCTGTGTGACACGCGCGAGTGACCCCACTTTTTCATTGCGGTCCTGAGAAATCGCGCAGAAAAAAAAATCGAAAACACACATCTCCAGTGGAACGTCGAGCTATGCTCCTCTTTGAAAAACAACCAGACGCCTTTGGTCTGTGAGATACGGAGTCAGTCCTCTTCAGGATGGAAACCCCTACAGCCGAAGATAGGGGTATAATATCGTAACACCCCCACTTACCATATGGGTTTGGTCTGGAGGCGATCCACGCCTTAAGCGCGAAAAAGAAAGAACAACACGAACGCCAACGTTGTGCTGCAAGTCGTTTTTAATGATGAGCACCAGGATGTAGGTTGTCAGATTGTTGACGATCAAACAATGGAACATGATAGGGTGTCCGGAAAACGACCTCTCTGCCGTGGCCTTTGGGCATTAATCCCCTCTACCGTGGCCTTTGGGCATTAATCCCCTCTACCGTGGCCTTTTGGCATTAATCCCCTCTACCGTGGCCTTTGGGCAGTAATCCCCTCTACCGTGGCCTTTGGGCATTAATCCCCTCTACCGCGGCCTTTGGGCATAAATCAACCTTGCTCTACATGACATACACAACCTACTGTGGTCCTTGTCGTTAATCATACCTACACTTAAAAGGCGTTCCCAATATCTTGACCTTGGGCATTAATCGCAGCCGCGCTCAACAAACGTTCCTTCTACCGTGGCCTTTGGGCGTAGATCATACCTGCACTCCATAAACATCCCGCCTGCCATGGCCTTTGTCACTAATTCTACCTGGCGCTGCATTTCGTCATTGTCTTTTTTACACTAACCCTACAGCAAAACGTGGCATGCAAAGCGCTTACACTCGTTTGGCACGGAATTTTTGTTACAATAGTGTGTAAACATCAGATCGCAACACAAGAGGGAAGAAAAAAAAAGCATATCCGCATAGCGTGGGTTCTGTTGAATGCCGACCCACATGTTCGGACCCCTTGCAGACGTGATTTAGGACTCTTTGTGACATCCAAGAGTGAAACCAATCTGAAAACTTGTTTTTCGTGTGATTCTCAAAATACTGGAATGAGCTCAACCCCGATCTCCGGCCAAAAACCGCCTCCCGCGACCTACCTCTCTGCGGTCGAGTTCCTCGATCTTCGGCATACCTGTTTGCTCGCGGGCGGTCCCGACATCACGCGAGCAACGGTGTTTTCGTCGTTGTAAAACAGCAAATGATTCTGTACAGCCAGTTTGTGTGTACGTCACACCGGATACTAAAGGAGCAGTCCGGGAGACGTATGGGAACCCCCCAACGTAGCATTCATTAATAAATCAGGTTTACAACTAGCTCCTATTTATCCTCCGATGTCATCGTACCAGACACTCGACCGAAGAGAAATTATACGATCTCCCGACCTGAACGTCTGCCGGTTAATCTAGCATCATCAAATTACGAACAAATCGTGCTGAATATATAATATATATGGACATCCCGTCGTTGTTCAACCCACTCAACCTATTGGAAAAAACCAACGAACCAGAGTGCGTGCGAAACGGTGTTTTTGAGATTTTCCACGGGGTAGAACCTGACACAATAGGCTGTTTAAGACTAAATAAAGGGGTTTTGTTTACGGCTGAGGTTACCGTGGGATGTGGATAAGAGTGATAATGAGTTGGACGGCGCATTGTCGTGTGGCAGAGTATAGGCGGTGCAATGGTGCGGTCGGGCGGATATGTGCCGGCAGAAATGTGTTCCGTTGTGCGCTGTCATGTTCATTTATGGAGAGCGCGGCGCGGTGAGATAGGGTGCGGTGCGGTGCGGTGCGGTGCGGTGCGGTGCGGTGTGGTGCGGTGCGGTGCGGTGCGGTGCGGTGCGGTGCGGTGCGGTGCGGTGCGGTGCGGTGCGGTGCGGTGCGGTGCGATGCGGTGCGGTGCGGTGCGGTGCGGTGCGGAGCGGTGCGGTGCGGTGCGGTGCGGTGCGGTGCGGTGCGGTGCGGTGCGGTGCGGTGCGGTGCGGTGCGGTGCGGTGCGGTGCGGTGCGGTGCGGTGCGGTGCGGTGCGGTGCGGTGCGGTGCGGTGCGGTGCGGTGCGGTGCGGTGCGGTGCGGTGCGGTGCGGTGCGGTGCGGTGCGGTGCGGTGCGGTGCGGTGCGGTGCGGTGCGGTGCGGTGCGGTGCGGTGCGGTGCGGTGCGGTGCGGTGCGGTGCGGTGCGGTGCGGTGCGGTGCGGTGCAGTGCGGTGCGGTGCGGTGCGGTGCGGTGCGGTGCGGTGCGGTGCGGTGCGGTGCCGGTCCTATACTTGTGATACGTTTTTGAGGCTATAAGTTGCGCTTAAAGATCGTGCGATGTCGCTCGTTTGGAAAACAAAACAGCAAACAAACAACGGCTTAACAGTCCCGATCGTCTAGACCTCAACCTTGTTCGGTCGTTTCGCCGTTATTGTAGTTTTAAGAGTTGGTTGTTGAAGGTCGGTGCATGTATACAGTTCAATTGCCGTGGCTTGGTTCAGTTCGTATGCTTGTGTTTGTACGCTTGGAAGATGTTGTTTGGTCCGATGTTGTATTTGGAAATGTCGTGTGGTGCGATGCGGGTCGCAATCCCATGCTGAACCCAATCTGGCCGTATGAAAATAGACCTTGTTTAAGTCGTAACATAGGAACATACCTTTGATGAATGTAGAGGGCTATGAAAGGGGGGGGTTAAAGCAGGATCATCATCACGCTGCTCGGCCTCCTTTAGGCCTTGAACGCGGAGTGAAAACCGTTTTTCCCGACAGCGATTGAAAGTCGTTTTATTTGAATTTGTTGCCGCAGTACTTTCCACCGATGTCGGTGTGGAAAATGGCAGCACAACACAACGTCCTGTAAGACGACATAACGTCCAACAATATATTTTCGAGTCCGTACCTAGGTAATCACTACGCTGAAAACACTGTGCGCATCGTTGGTAGATGACGATGGTTCTACGACTGTACCTATCACATCAGGGCGGCCCAAACTCAATCAACGTTGACGTTGGCCCACGTTCGACAAAAGGAGGTTGCACAACATTACATCTAGCGCGGGCCTTGTTAGACACCGATAAATGGGTGTATTCGATCTCATGCGTCATCAGAACTAATGCAGGACTGCTTGTCACTCTTCGAACAGTGACCACACAAATTGGGGGCTTCTACATTTAATATTTGGCAGCAACCTACCCTCGGCTCGGGGCTCGGGGGGAAATAAACAGACGCGCCATGCAAGGACGGACCTACCAAGGACCTGCAATGGTCACCGTCGGCCGTCGCTGGGACGATATTTATATATTGCTTCAAGCATTTGAACGACAAATGCAGCTTGGGCAAGAGGCCATTTCTGTGAGCAGACCTTTTCATTTGACGTCATCATCGTCGCGTCGATGCGCACATACACTCAACGACATGTTTTTCATTCATCGGCGATGCCTCCAGCGGGATCGCCTGTGGGTAACCAGAGGGTAGGGACAAACTGCTCTTGATTTCACCACACGCTCTAAGTCACCACTGCACGTGACAAAGCTCTCTCGCACCTCGCCTACTTGCCAACTCCCATCAAATACCAGACATAAAAAATCGCATGTACATGCGCCAGTGATCGGTGTGATCACGTGGTGATTACGACTTCACAACGAGTTTTCCGGGGTTTTGCCTTAGTTTCAAGCTCATCAGGCGCAGCTCTCACCCTTGAAGCCTGATCTCCAGGCATCAACGTGGCCGGCCGCCGGAGACACATAACATAGATCTCATTCCATACCAAAAACTAAAGGCGCCCTACAAGATTGTCCCTGATTTTTGTTCAACTAGCTGACGGCCAATTTATACATAACAAATCCATCGATCGAGTGGAAATCTAGGATACGCCCGCGCAATAGACAGGTAGCCGACGAGGGCTGGAATGGTGGGCTCACGTGATGGAAGGTATATCGAAGCGATGCATCTCACTTAGGACGATCTGCATTTCTAGCGAATCGGCCGCAACTTTCAACCCTGATTTCTACCGTTCTCGTGACGTCGTGACCGCCTTCATTAGCGATGACACATACTTCACTACAGACCTGAGACGTGATCTTTAGTGCACGGTAGATAATTGTTGGCTTCCCTGACCGAACGTCTGAATGCCAATCCATACGATCGGTCATCAAATGAAGACATATACAGTGGACACGTGGTCCGAAGAGATGTTCATACAATACAAACATACCCAGCAAATACTCCAACAGTGTGCCCACGTGATGATAGCCAGATCAATACATTTCACCCAACCGGGCAATAATGGCAGTGCAAGTGCTCAGCCCCCGCTCCTAACCTTGACGACTGTCGTCACGACGTCATAGAGGAATATCTGGCCGAGTCGCGGGTAACCCTTACCAAATAGCCGACGGCCATTGTAGATAATCGGTTAACGAATGATATTATCAAACGTGGACATCTAGTTCGAACCGAGGCCCATCGGATGCACGGGTACCCGAAGAACAACTGAAAGGTAATGACGGGTCACCAAACCGTCATTTATACCGTATATTGGGCAGACCGTCGTCTGCACGCTCGGCCGTGTCAGCCGCATTTCGTGGCATTGACATTTGGTCGGCTCGCCGCCCCTGGGGTTTTTCTCACAACAGCAGAAAACATACATACGACGACACGCAAGCTGCGCCTCTTCAAGTAGATTTGGCTGGCAGCCCTTCCCAAACAGCCCACGAATGATCTACAAACTTTTGCCTCGCATATTTCGTCCAAAGGAACGCCCTTACAGCACCAGGTTTGAACCAGCAGAGGTTATCCATATACCCTGGTATCGCTTTTCTCCTGGGTTGGTGGTGTGGAAACCTAACGATGAAGCCCCCTCAGGGTTGAGCAACATATACGATGGTGAATTCACGCGTCAAGTTCACATTTGGAGGGTCGTCGCCGGTTTCGATTGGCGTGCTCAGCACTGGTGGCTGAATCACGAAGCCTGAAAACAACCCGGACTAAGTTGAAGGCTGCTTCCACTTTTACGGTTTCCAGGCCCAGCGGGAGTGGTCTAGCGGGCTACTGGACCATGATCTTCACCTGCAAGAGTGATTGACGGGCGTAGGGCATGAACAGGCCGCAGATTGGTGCTACTGGATAAGAGATGGGCAAAGGAATTTGTGTCGGTGTTCCAATGCAGGCCTCTAAGGCGCTCAAAGCGAGGAATCGGTTTGCATGTGGTTTAAGGATCATCGATCGCTCACTGTGGCCAAGCCGGATGGACGACCGTACGTTTGAAGGGCGAAGGGTGGGCTATACACTAAATGAGGACCTCTACGTCGGACGCGTGGTACGACAGAGGTGCGCCTTGATTTTCGGGGACGTTTCATTCGCGGAGGTACCCATAGAGAACCTACCCACACAGATTGTGCCAACGACGACGAAAGTGCAACCTCAATGAGTAACCTCACTACCTGGGTATACAACCTTGGGAAATGCACACGTTCAATGGCATCGGACAGTTTATGAGTTCCGTCGGACAGAGATATCTTTTTCGTCGAAGTCCAACGCTTGTCGTGGAGATCATGGACATGGAAACGCGGCATAGGATCCTCGATCACGCTACTTGCCTTCGTAAGCGGAGTACAATACAACGCTGCGAATCCTAAAATACAGTTGATCTTCGGTCACAGTGGCGCAACATAAGGAGAATTTCTTACGACACGGGAGGCCGGCATTCCGACTCAAACACATCCAGACCAACCTCCGGAAACGTCCTCTACCATAAGGTGTCTGCTCGTTATTTCGTCACATCTTTCTCAAGGCCGTTTCGGCTTGTCGATGGCAATAGGGTTTGGCGACTTAAGTTTCGGTCAAATCAGTGCTACAATTCACTCAAGTACACAGCGTTGAAACAACCTCAAAAGCCGCTAATGGTGTAGTGGATGGCGCCTCTATAAGGTCATTGGTGTTGGTTGTTCCCATCGCGTGGGCAAATGTTTACCAAACAGCACGGGAGGAGGGGGGTTCATTTCACGTTCTTGAACAGTATGACTATGATTTGGAACACTCTGCGCATTGGTAGACTGAAGGGATTAGCGTGTGAATGTTGACGTTTGTTAGTCACGTTCATTTCAGTATGCTAAAAACACCCGAATCCGAGCTTGTTTAACGGGTCACGGTTATACAGAATTCGAACCCTCCACTATTCGGGCACATCATGGGTTGGTAGTGTTTTGTGCGGCGGATCTGCTTAGGAGATTTTTACCGAGAAATGATGAAGATCTCGATGACAAAAACTTCAATGGAAACGCCCCAGTGAGCCAGCGAGTAGATGCCGTCCCTCTGTGCAGCGTAAACGAGAGTGTCGACTGGCGATATCCTTGTGTTCCACCAAGGTGTCCTTGGGTTAATCTGAAATCGTTGCATATTGTTCCCCCCGTCTGCAACCGTTGCTGTAGGCATGACCTGCAACTCTAGCAGCAATACGCCCCTGATGCCAGCCTGGGAAACATTCGTCATATACCCGGAATTTCTGCATATGGAGCATGGCCCGGGTCACAACGGTGTTCACATATTCTAAACCCTGTATAGGTAAAGTGTTGCGAAACATATGCACAGTGATACATGGCATTCATGCGCTCTTGAGCTATAGCAATAACTCGTGGAAGGACGAACTAAGCATTCCGATGGAGATCAACCGGTCGTATTTTTCGTGACATCAGAAAATTATGTTATGTGGACCAAGGCTACGGTGGGGGGGGTACCCCCTTTTTCACTGGTGTGTTTGAGCCACTCGCACGAGTAGCTCTGTACCCTACGGATGAAGATGGTTTAGGCACTTGGTTTGGCGCAGCTTAGATCACCTTTGCATTGCGGATTGATTTCGTCAATGTAAAACAAAAAGAAAACGTAAGATTGCATAGGAACAAAGGGGTTACTCGCGCGAGTGACTCCTAGCCACTGAAATAAAAAGCCCAAAAGGGGACCCCCCTACCGTAGCCTGGGTCTGTGGCAGACGCGGTCGAATTGCAGGCATGTGCTGCGGGGGAGATGCACAGTTTTTTCCAACGGCTAAACACACATGAGGAGCTCAATATCTTGTCCAAAACCTTAGCTTGACTGAACTCAAAATGCAATCCAATGGTTGAGTCCATGTCCATATCCATGCCATGTGTGGCATGCGAAAAAAACGGTGACGAGCAAGAATTATGATATTCGGACACGTTGGGGCTAACGACACCCAACCCGTCATTTAGGAAAACGAAGTTGTCAAACCCTGTAAAGGTAGACTAATGTGTAGCGAAACGTGTGCAGTGATACATGACACTCATGCGCTCTTGAGCTATTGCAATAACTCGCGGAAGGAGGAAGTAAGCATTCCGATGGAGAGCAACCGAACGGCCTTATCGTGACATCAGAAAATTTGTTGTTGTGTAGCAGACGCGGTCGCATTGCAGGCATGTGCTGCGGGGGAGATGCACAGTTTTTTCCAATGGCTAAACAAACATGAGGAGCTCAATACCTTGTCCAAAACCTAAGCTTGGCTAAACTCGAAGCGCAATTCAATGATTGAATCCATGTCGTAGGCATGCGAAAATAAATTGACAAGCAAGAACTATGATATTTGGACTCGTTGGGGCTAAGGATACCCAACCCGGCATTCCGAAAAACGAAATTATCGAAAGTGCTAGCACGCACCAACAACAAGAGTGATGGTCATGCTCTAGGTGACGTTTACCGACCTAATCGGACGCACGCCGTTTCCGCTACGCGACAACGGCACTGCACCTATGTGTGTCTATCCGTTCTGTGGACGGACGTGCGTTCAGCTTTCAAACACGGTGGCTACGATAACAACATTGCCTTTTTTGGACGACAAGCCGGCCAAAGGGAACAGGGGTCGGTGATACACTTCGAGATAGTGCGTACTGCCCATACCACTTCCCGAGCAATCAATGCAATCCAAGCGCATGTCTCAATGCGCACCAGTGCGAATGGGAAAAATACTCGTCTAGAAAACACCAGAAGGAGACTCTACAAACATCTAAACGTTTCGGCAAATCCTTCATTCGCAAACGCAATCGGGGCCGATCTGTTCCAACGCAGACGTTGTGGAAGCCCTGCACCTCTGTTACGTAATTTGAATCTTGTTTGGGACGTCCGATCCTTGGTGTGACCGGGGTTGGCCGCGCAAAAAATGCCATCCATGCGCTGTAGTTAGCGTTCGTTTATAGGAGGCACATGAATGACAATCGCCTTGTTAATATTGAGGCCACAGCAGTTGTTGGCGAACGCATCGACGATACATTCGTCGCGATGCGATGTGTCGACATAGCTCACATGAACAGGTGTTGCGTGGAACATGCGCCAGATCGCAGGCAATATGGATATAGCAATATATATAGATTTAGGTCAATGTGTTCCACGTACAGTTCAATAAGACTTCCGTGGTGGTATGTTTTGGCGTCTAAGTAAAGAAGTTGTCAACAACCCAGACGCCGCTATAGTATAGATGCATGACCGATGTGGAATAGCACCACACGAAATCACGATCCGAATATTTGAAGGACGTATATGAGTCGACTCGGCACGGTCTCGCGAACAGACACAAGTGGGGAGTCATCGCACATTAGGGATTTGCTGTTGGTTTAGCCAGAAAAAGGTATACCCTTTGTCTGATTGAGCTCCCTAAGTGAGGAAATACCGGTTAGTATTAGTCAAGTAATTTGACGAGTATGTATATATATATATATATCTATACAAAAGATTTAGGATTAAGGCATAGAAGCTCTGTCGGGTTGTGCGAAGGTATGCGTTCGAAGTCATGCAGTATCTGGTGAGACAGTATCTGGTGAGATATAGAGCTCCTCATGTGAGGACCTCAGGAACTCATGCTGCCACCCTAGCGTAATATTTCTCTAGCGTTCGGAAAAATATCATGTCAGTTCAAAAGATAAGGCTCCCGACTTACCTCCGTGATGCTCAGCCAGTCATCACCGTCGTCGTCGAGGCACAGCTTTAATTCTTCGGTTTCGTCGGTGTTCAGGTAGAAGGTCTCGTAATAAAGAGTGTCGCCGCTAGACGTGATTTCACTGTCGTATTTGCCGTTGTCGTACACGTCCAGCGTCCGGATCCTCTCATCTCCCAGATGGAAGGCTATACGAAGCTTGACAATGTCCTGGGGTTCTTCGAAGGTGTACGTGATGCAGCATCCGTCTCCTTGGCAAGACCAACGAGAGTTTGCCGCGCGACTGCCGTCCCGAGTGTTTTCTGGTAGGCAGCCGTCCGGGTCGCAGCCATCTTCATCGTAATCAGTCGCAGAAACATCGACCGTCGTCCTAACGCCGGCATCCACGAGGGCTGAGAGTGGAGCAGTGCACGACAGGGGGGTTCGAGGTGAGAGCGTGACGTGGACGTACTCGCGAAGTTATCATTAACACCCAACACAATTCCGTGGCTGTATATTGCGTTTTCAGGGCGGAACGCTTTTTTTATTTCGTGTTCTGCCCCAGTGCTCGATCTTCGAGCGAACAAGCCTCTTGACCCCTACGAGCTAAGTACGCGTTGTTCATGTGCATATGGCTTCGACACATGTCCAAAGGTACCTGGTGTTTCACTTGTCCTCCCATCAAAAATACGTTATCTAGTCGATGTTCTCAGCGAAACTGCGAACGTTTCTCCCACGTAAAGCGATTTATATTTAAACAAACGGGCCATCTGTTGTTCACCCATCTTGAATACCAGGTATTGTTTGCCTTAAACAGGGTTGGCGTAAACGAATTAAAGATAGCTATATCTTATCATGCTCCGTCTCGTCCACCCACGACAAGGCCATGTTTGCATGTGCATAGCGAGGCAATGACGGACCAACATCCTCTAGTATTCACATAAACTTGATCAATATTTCTCTGCTTATACTTTTTTTGCAAAAAACATATATTGAACGAAGGGGAAAAACGTGTTTGCTTTGTCTTGGGACAAGAACACCGCGTGAACCCCAGGGGACGTTTCCGTAAGGGAAGTCTTCAGTTCTGGTAAGCTGCAGATGCAATATGTCTCTGCCGGCTTACTGTCGCCGATTGCATTCGCTCGGCATGCTGGGGGCGGGCAATGTTGCAAGGACGTATTTGTCATGAACTGATAGAAGTCTGACAACAAGGATCCACACAGCAGTGAAACATTAACTTCTGTTGATTTCATGTCTACAATGGAATGCTCCGGCATGGAGTGTACGTGGTAACAGCTGTAAACCTTTGACGATCAGGGTGTGAACTTGGAAAGCATACTCAACATAACACCGCCAGGTAGCAGGTGATGTAGCACATGAGGTCCACGCTTCTAACCTTCAAAGAGCATATCACGCCGGCGAACTTGAGACGCAATATTTATATATATATATATATATACAGGGCATATGGACGTTGGGACGACCGATACGTGGCACGTGAATCAATACCTCGAAATGCCGACCACATCACATAATCCGTGCCTCCACAGCGTTACACGAATCCAGCACAGAAATATGTGCTCCAATAACGCATTTATTATAGCGACCCAATAAATTCGATAAAATTGGTCAGGAGTTGACATAGAAGCGATATATGCATCGGAATCCAAATTTGTATCCCATACAAGGTATACAACGGTATAACACAAGCGGCAAAAGGTTACTCGTACCTGAGGTAATGCCAATGGTGGCGGCGTAGATTGTGGCGAGAAATGCTAAAGAACGCATTGTGTTATTGTCTTGGGAAAGAGCTTGAAGAGTGCACGGTAGCTCAGGTGGTGGCTCGGGGAGGAGGGGGAAGAAGCGAATAGAAGAGGGGGGAGGAGTGAGTTGGTCGGGGAGGTGACTTCGATGGTGAACCGGGCTTTACTTTCGACTATGGACTCAGCGAATGAACTTCCGTTCTATATTGCTAAGGTCTGAACTTCGAGCCAGAAAAACATCTGCGGGGCAATTTACAAAACAATGCTCGTGATATTTTATTGTGGAAATTGCCGGATATCTCGGTATACCTAAAACGTTAAGCACGCGTGTGTTCAGAAACATTAAAATATATCGCGGACGATATTCGTGCGTCGATTGTATTGGTGGTGTACGAGTCGACAAGGAACACCAGCCGCGCGGACCACCTCTCGATTGGCTAGTATTCGTCATTATGTAACTCGATGAAGCAACGTATTGCAAGTTGGCTTCGCACAGTTTGTGCCGCCTGTTTCAGCGGGAACTTGGCCTATAAGATGAAAACGCGCCGAAAGCGAATTATTAGAAGGCGATGACCCGTGGAAACCAGAGTGTGAACCGTGTAACGTGAGCAGTAGATGCATGCCATTTTCACTGCATTTGTTCGTCCGTAATTGTTTGGTGTTGTACGGGATAGGCATTGGTCTGCTGCTGCAGTAGAAAAGGACCAACTGTGTGAACGAATGCGGCCGAGCTGTCACCCATCTTGCAAAGACTAGCATCGACCATTGCGCTGGTCACATTAACATCTGGTGCATTCAAAAATCGTATTCACACCCAGGAATGCTGCATCATGCCCTTCATCTATCTTCGTGATCCCAGAGGATCTCGAAGAATGCATTGTACGTTTGAAACGAAAAATGCAATGCCGCCGCATAGTTGGAGATGCATTGTAAAGCAGCAGTAGTATCATATATATGAAAACGAGGAAAACAGAACATCCAGCACATACTTTGTCTATCGAGCGTCAGTCTTGCCTTCAAGTTGCCCTCGTTGTCGTTCGCCATGGTTCAGCATAAGAAGAAAAAGTTCACGACAGAAGGTGGAAGTTTCAACGTGGAAAGTATGACGGAGAACCTTCATGGGTACAAAACGGACGAGAAGCTCGTGCATAGTTCTTCTGTGTGTTTAGTCTAATGGGTTTGCTTCCGTTTATTTGCGTTTTCTGGAATTTTGTATGGGTGGTCGACCTTGAATATCATTCTGCACAATCAACGCCGGATGATGACACGAATACTAGCGTCAACAAGAACAACCCCTGTTCACCTCTGACACATGACAAGCCGTGACATGGACGCGAGGGCGTACGGAGAGTATCTGTCGCATGTATGCACGCCGCATGTGGGTTGGTGCAGTGTGTAGAGGCATGGGTTTATATGTATCGGCACGTCGGGGAGGCATAATTCCTCGGGGGAGACGTCGGTCCCAACGTTGCGAACTTGGCAATCGACGCCACGAACAATGGTTACTAGAAGTTGGGGAAAAAACCACACCACACAGACAAGCCTGGTTTGATATCTTGTTGCCGTTGTTGACGCCGTATGTGCTCTATTCCCAATGCGGTGAGACTCGTTGTCCGATAGCATTAGATCCAATCTGCTGGTCTGCCGAAGGCAAGAATTACGAAGTATTCTTTCATTCTCCGACCGAAGCGCGTACAGATCTACGCCCCTGTACCGTTCTAGCTAAAATATTGTAGCGGACTGCATCATGCCACCTCGAGACTTACGGTAGTGTAGATTGTGTCAGTGAAATTTCCTGGCATATGCCGGGACTGCGGCTATTGGTCAAACATGACGAAGACAATGATCACCGAGAGTGTCGCGCGACGTCACCCCTTGGGTGTTCGCTAGAATCGTCTGCGGGCACGCTTGGAGAGGCTCGCTGCCCTTTGTACAACGGCTTAGTCCACGTGGGGAGTGCCGTCGGCTAACGGTGCTCCATGGACAAACACCATCATTGTTCGGACATGCCTGTATATTTAACTTTTAAAATATATGATGATGGCACTCCATCCGGAACAGATGTTCAGCCAACTCCCCGTATATTTTCCTCCTATTTATGGTGTAGAAACCGAGTAGAGCAGCCGTGGGAAAATGAGGGATTTTTGGTTAGATTACCGATCTGAGGAACAAAGAAGTCAGCATGTTGCTCTGAGCCGAGTCGTCTTTCGAATAGGTGGTGACATTAAATGCATACATATATTTTTTAAATTAAAATGCATTCCAGCTGTGAGATCGAATATTTTTTCATTATCGAAACTCATCACGAGTTGTGTGTCCTCATGAAGGATTTAGGTCGGCGACTTCCCTTACAAATACAGTGTAGCTATCAGGGTCAACATGGTGATGCTAGGCAGTGTGTGTGCGAAAACTATATAACCCGTTTTTGAGGGGGACAAAATCTGACAGCTGTGCAAGGAAATGCATCAGTTTATCAAGTGAATCCGGTAAGTCGAATAACCGGTGAGAGGAGGGCGGAGTCTTTAAGGACGTGAGGGGCTGTTTTTGATTAAAAGGGGGGGGCGGGAGGGGGGCAGGGAAGGAGGGACAGATGGGGCAGGTCAATTTGTGCGTGTAAGCTATAAATCCTTCTTGTGGGGGAGGTGGGAAACAATGTGAGGGGGGAAATGGGGGGGGGGGAGGGCTTAGGTCGCATAGATGTAAGGGTTTGCTATACGCGTGGTGCTGGGGCTAGGCGATGGTGCGGGTGGTGGGGAAGGAAGGGGTGTTGGGGGCAGGGGGCGGGCAGTGGGAATTGCAGCACCGGCATGGACGGCTCTAAAATGATAATGAGGTTATATCCAGCGCGTGGAAGCGAATATTACTCTGGCAGATTTCGATATTAGGTGACGCGTTTGAGCAAGAGAGAGCGAGGAAAATAAATAAAATAACAAGGGGGGGGACGGGGGGGGAGGGGTTCAATAGCTTTAGGTCACATGTAGTATTAAAATACACACCAGCTATTAGATCAAGGATTTGGTCCGAACTCATCTTGGCATCATTGTGCGTGATACTTCGATCGCGCGTAGTAATCATATATATATATATTCTAAAAATTAAAATACACTCCAGCTGTGGGATCGAAGATTTCGTCGAAACTCATCTTTGCAAGCTGTGTGTGATACTCCGATCGCGCGCATTACGAGTTGTGTGTCCTCATTAAGGATATAGGTCGGCGACTCCCCTTACAACTACAGTGTGTATATATATGATGGCACTCCATCCGGAACCAATTTTCAGCCAGTTTTTCATATATTTTCCTCTGAGTTATGTTGTAGAAATTGAAACCGAAAAGAGCAGCCGTGGGAAACTGAGGGATTTTACGATAAATTGTTTATCTGAGGAACAAAGCAGTCAGCATGTTGCTCTGAGTCGAGTCGTTATTTGAATAGGTGGTCATACTAAATGCAAAGACTATATATGTCCTTCCTGATGCTACGAACACACGCCGTTTGGGTCTCGGGGTGTCAGAGTTGCCTGGGATTGAATCATTTCCCAAGCGCTGCTGAACCAACTCCAACGCCTGAACACGCCAAATACTGGCCTATACTGATGAACGTATTCTTCCTTTGAGTCGCAGCATTCTGACGGCCGCGGACAACCGACATATCTGGGGGGAGAGACAGGTTGCGGCATATGAAAACACAAACAACTTGTAGCAGGAGAGACAGTTCCCGCGACATAGGACGGAGTCGTTCTAGAACTTTGACTTATTTGCTGAATTTGATACGTCGGTGATCTTATGCACACTGTACCGGCCAAGGCACAACAATGCTGGCGACACTTACTCTTCCTGTTCGTTCGACCGGATTGAACAGGGTCGCGTGTGGTGAGCACGCGTGGCACGACAAACGCAGCACTCTCTGGCGATAAACGGCCTCGGAATGGC
The DNA here is from genome assembly GCA_012845835.1 of Undaria pinnatifida. Classification (NCBI taxonomy): domain Eukaryota; class Phaeophyceae; order Laminariales; family Alariaceae; genus Undaria; species Undaria pinnatifida. The sequence goes on from JABAKD010000025.1 coordinate 23,528,251, forward strand.
GGGCGGTTCTTAACACTAAATCTTCGGAAATGTTTGTTATTCTTCTGCACAATATTTTTCAACTAGTATGCGCATGCCACGGCGGCACTACTTAGTACCCGGTGTAAGCTTTCGTATTATCCAAGTTATGGGTTTGGAAAAAAAAATCGAAATTGAGCTCCTCGAACGATAAATAAATGCCCCAGGAACAAAAAAAATCGCACCTATTCTGTAGCATGCGTTTGCTCTATCCTCCGTGCATCCAGTGACGGCGAAACCAATCCAGTCCACCCCGGTATAAACGCAGGTGGTGTTGGCATTCAAATCTGGTACTGTTAACCAACGTGCTGCGCCTGCCTCAAACCGTTCATCTGACGAGGGTTAACGCCCTTAATTCGGGGACATGCACTCTGCAGTTCATTAGTGCCTGTTTGATTCGTCGACCACTGCCTGGAGTACACAAATAATGACGTATTTTGTAATTTCTGCAGCCTATTAGACTAGTGCGTTTGTGGTTGGTAGGCCACTGTCTTGAGTACCAGGAACGTCTTATCTTCGAAGGAGATGAATACCCTATTCGGCAAAATGTTGGTCCGTTCCACACCTGCCCGTAGCATGGGCAGTGAGCCGTGTCGACCAGGTGACGGCCACCTGTACCTCGATTACTCCTTGCATCTCATTACGCCTCTTTCTCTCCTTCCTTCTCTTGCCGTTGTGTTGGTTTTCGGTTTTTGGCAGAATAATTGTCAAATCCTCTGTATTTCTTCTCATCGGAAGTGGTCTTTCCAGACACTTAGATGCCACTTCTGCAGCTCGTATCACAGAGTCAGAGCCTCAACACAGGCTGTTGTAAAATATGAGAGGGCGCGTGACGGCGTTAGACCTTCAGGCCACGCACACCAGTCATTATATTGTATAGCTATAGACCTCGAACACCTTGTAGCATGTCCCGTCATGAGTTGAACAAGTCGCTTGGTCTCAACCATAAGGTCAGCACCTTCGTTGACAACGACGTTAACATGCCCTCTCTGTTCATGCCTCAGATCTGCTGATACGCTGACGAACGGTGGGGCACGCTATGCACGGTTCCATGTTTGCGGCATTTTGGTCGCTTCGTTTCTTTCAGAGACTTTGACCCCTGTCGCTTCGAAGACGGTCACAAGGAGTGTCGCGTACTGTGCACCGTATTGTGTATTACCGGCGTTGGGAACGGGCGGGTCACGAGCTCGTGTGAGCAGCATACTAAAGACACGTCCGGTTGGTTCCGCTCTTTTTCTTGCCTCCTTGACAATGACGCCTCCGTCAGTGGCTGAGTCAACGAGTCCATTGCGCCGAACGAAGCTGCTTGCGAGTTTACCACGTCTGAATCCTTTCACCTTTTAGCGGGTGCTGGGCATGGGCGTCCCGCGAGACCTTGTTGTTAAAGATAGGCATGGCCGACAGGACAAACGTGTACTTTTGCCGGAGGAACAAGACTACGGTAGAGGGATCACGTTTAAAGAATATTTTTGCAGCGTCCCTCAGAGTCGCTCTGGCCCGGGAACCCCCTGTTCGTTTGCGTGCTAAGGTGTTTCGTTGTGTGTTGAACATTGAACATTTTCATTCGAACCCGAAATGGAACGGCAAGTCACGCTTGAGGCTGAAAAATTCGGACGCCAAAGTATTTTGTGGCGGTGAGGTACATAGTCACTAGTGCACCTTAATCAATCAAATCCGGTCGTGAATGAAAGGGCTTTAATATAACCATAAAATACCGTAGTGATTGGTCCTAAGCAAGGTCTTACATACGTTTTTTCGTCCGTCGTTTTCTCGTGTTAGGGCCACACACCTTGCACCGCAACTGGCATGGTCGATAGGTTCGGGTCCGTTTGTTGGGACCTCCGTTTGCGGTGGCTCCGGGTCACTTCGTTCGAGTATCCTCGACGTTCGTTTGCGGGGCCCTGAAGAGTTCTTGCTGTATAAAACAAAGTTTTAGATCAGTCCGCAATGGAATGTTAATCTACGCTCTGCGCTGAAAAAAAGTCGCTTAAAAATGTTTCGTCTGCCGGACGTGAGGTGCTGAGTCACGCTCTTGCGAGGAAGACCTCGAATCCCTCAGCGAAAAGGAGGGTATGATAGAGTATCATGCTACCGTTGAAAAAACTGTAGCGGTTTCTTCCCCGACCTTTCACTATCGTGGCTAATGAGGTCGGGCAGTCGGAAACAATGTCATCGTTCCAAAAGCGTGCGGCGACGGAATTGCTAAAGGGGCGGCAGCTAAAATCAGACGACCAAGTGATATTTCGGTTCTTCCAAGATATCCGTCATACTGGCGGTGTACCGTATCGCACGCGAAACACTAACTCTGGCGATGCAATATTTCCGAAACTTTCACATGTTGAGCACTGCAAACTGCATTTCTCAATATGTTCAAACTATCTCGTAGAACCCGCCATGGTTGGTGCTCGGTAGAAGCAGCCCTGGGATACGTGTTGCCGTCGCCGTGGTTTATTCGTTTTTGCTAGAAGAAAAAAAACTCATTTTTCAATTACATGTGTTACAGTTTGATTTTAGTTCGGTCAAGACACAAACAGGTTCAAATGCCTGAAGCACGTGATGACCTAAGCTCCGACGAAAAGTAAAAGAAAAACAAATGCGCGTTTGTTCTCAATTTGATCGACGACCTCATAGCGCACGCGTTATTTACTTTCAGCGCGAATCAAGTAAACATCGCGTGTGCGCAAGAAGTGGGGGGCTCATCTTGAACTAGCTTTTCCGACGCTTCGGACGGTGTACCATTTTATTGCAAAACGTGGCCCTTACGTCGCGGGTTTTCCCCGTCACACGACTCTGAATTCAATATAGGAATACATTTCACTTTACACACGTACCCAATCACATTTGCTGCCATTAATTGGTGTTGTGAGAGATGCTGCCGAATTGCGCTCGCCAGACACGATGTTTCGGGCATTCCCGCCCACTATCCCGGGACCAACGGCCGTATCAATGTATAGGTCGCTTGGTCCGCCAGAGCGGGAGGAACACTAGGTTTAAAATCGGTTATATCTCTCCTGACTACGGGAATAATCCAGCTCGGCACACAATTTTTGAGTCCCGCCGGAAACAGGTTCCGTCGGAATCGAGTACGTTGATACATTCTTGTTTATGGATGGCATGGGGTAGGAGAGTTCGACCCAAAACATGCGCTGTAACACGGCGGTGCTAAACACTCGTTGGTAGGGCGAGCCACGATTCGGCCGCCCATGAAAAAATTGTTAGAACTGTCATTGCTCTTTCAGTTTACTGATGCAGCGCCAGTCTCCCCAACGGCGAAGACCAGTCCGTACGACAACCAGGAGGCGCAGGTGCCGTCCGTTCCCCACCGCAAACAAGGGCACAGAAAGACGGGCTTGAGGCCAGTGGGGGCTCAGCACCTACCTACCGATCGACCACCTTGTGTGTCGGTACCTATCACACTCGCTGACAAGTCGAAGTTTTAGTGTCTACGCGAAAAGGAAATTTTCATGTGTATACAATTGTTGGCAAACAGACCTGACCCTCCTCCCTCGATCGGGACCGTATACCATGTTCGATGAAATTGTTGAGCGTACAACAGCGGAGAGGTTTTGTTCTCATCTCGAACATCACCGCTTTAAAGCCTTAAGCATACACTCGACGCTCTTATTGAAGGAAATTCAACATTACACTATCATGGAAGCACACCCGTCGGACGTATATTGCAAACGTATTCGCGTAGTCAACGACACCGAGGGGCCTCCTATCTGTCGACAACGGACGTGCTCTCCAGTTGTAACGCTTCCAATTTTTGTGCAACCTTAGACGTAGGCTTCCCGACTACATTGACTTGACTAGGTGGGACACATGCCGCACCACACGAATCTATGACATACGGCCAGCACACCTCCAAAACATCTCTATGCCAACATAGCAACGACCAAAATATGTTGTTACCCGCCAAAATGTCACATCTATCATGTTCAGGTCACCTCTATTCAAGTACACAGCGGCGAAGCAGTTTTAGTTTACTCTCAAATACCTCCCAATGGCCACTTCCAAACAACCGTCAACGAAGCTACATATATTCAAAGCATATCGACTATGGCCAAGATGCCACATGTACAAGCTTCGGATGATGTCACATCATAAAGGCGACCTGTGACGTATCTCGATGAAACACGATTAACTCATCTCTAGCACCACCACCAAACGTCCGGCGACCAGGGCAATCGGCGGCCAGAAGATACTGATGCTCGCCAATATGCCACCCTAGTGTATCGCCGTTAAGTAGTTGATATCACCTCAGTTTCTTCTAGATATCAATGCCGTAGCTTCGATTCACCCCCCTCCCCTCACTCGCCCTCCCCCGAAGGCTCCCTCCTTCCTCACTACCCGCACCATCGCCTAGACCTAGCTCCACGCGTAGAGCAAGCCCCTACATATATGCGACCTAAACGTGGTGAAAAAAACTCCCGCCGCCCCCCCAACCCCCCCCCCCCCCCCCCTTCAAACACTCCGCCCCTCCTCATTGGTTACACTAGTTACAGGATATACGTGATACTGGTGCATTCCTTCCACAACCCTCAGATTTTTCCCGTTAAATGATTTACAGCCTTCGCGCATAGATTGAGTTGCCCCCCCCCCCTCCCCGCCACGCGCCTCCCCCTCCGGCTTGTTCTTGTCTAACCCTAGCCCCCCACGCCCTTACGAGCTCCGCCGGCCATATGACTCGCGGGATACACCTGATAACCTGATGCATTTCGTTCCAGAGCTGTCAGATTTTGTCCCCCTTAAGAACGGGTGTTATTGTTTCCGCGCACAGACTGACTAAATCACCCTGTTGACCCTGATAAGAAGCTAGACTGTAGTTCCAAGGGGAGTCGCCGACTTACATCCTTAATGAGGACACACAACGCGTAATACCCGCCATCGAAGTATCACACACATCTCGCAAAGATGAGTTTCGACGAAATCTCCAAACTCACCGCTGGATTGTAATTATATTTTTTAGTATATCGTCGATCGGCGCAGCCGATATATCGATATTTGTTCGATGTATCCACGAAGCCAATTTGAAAGAAAAGGCTAGCAAAGCGCCGGTGAGCACAACAGAGATGACGCGCAAAGGCGCGGAAGCTCGCTGTGCAATCCCCAAGACCCCCCGACGGCCTTTGGAGGGGGGCCAGCTGGAGGCGCTGCAGGAGGCAAAAACCTTGAGAGTACTTTCGCTATATTTCCCACCAAAATTGGTCCCTAATGCGCCATCAAAACGACCTTCTTCAGCCAATAAAGCTGAGAATAAAGGCCTAAGAACATGGTCTTGTTAAACTTCATTGTTCGGCATTTACAATCAGAAATACGAATGAAAACCAGCTCTGGCCAGCACAGATTCTAGGACGTTCAGCCTGCTAAACGTTCTGAGAACGAAGCAGGTGAGGGAAAAAGAAAAACTTCGTGGCCGGATAGCCGGCGTGTGGCAATCCATCAACATGCACGCATGGAAGCGCTTGAGTTTTACCGTTCTAGATTTACTGGTCAACAACAGCAAAGCGAACATATTTCAACAACAGCAAACCAAGTAGCTCAAACGTTAGAGCAAGGAGAATCACCTACAAGCACCGTCGATTTATCGACTGTGTGTAGAAGATGTTAGGTTTGCGCTGATTTGTGAACACCGCACAGCGTTCTTTCGAAACCCGTGCTCACACTCTCTTTTTTTGCGGGCAGACATCATCCATTAATGTGCCACATGTGATAGGGCCTTGTGCTGCCTGCTATACGGACACTCCATTACACACACCATATATGTTACGGGGTTACACGATACACGGTGATTTGGGGTAACTGACGTGCGTGCGCCTGTTGTCTGCTGCCACTGCTGTTGTACAGATGCTGTGTGTGATGGAGCTCGTTCAGACGCACATCGCCTATTTCCCCGCTACGTATGGCTTCTCACTCTGTAAAAACCGCGTACGCTACAATATTGGATAAACATATCGGCTCGACTTCCCGAAATAAAATATATATTGGACCGTCCGACATATCGACAAGAACGTAGGTACCGATACACAGCCCTCTATCAACGCACTAGTCTGTGATGTTTCCGGCATGTACGAAATCTGCGATTAGTTCACGGAAACTAAATCAAACCATTTGTATCTGCCATATCTACCCACCCCTGTTTTGCCACAACTTCGATACCTTCGAGATATACAAATTGAACACAGCGCCTTTGCCGGTACTACCGTGACAGACCACGGCACAGTTGTACATAGGGTTCGCCTGTGTTTCATATACAGCATGTAGACGTGTGGGCCACCACCCGTGGTACTTTAAAAGCTCCAATTGAGTCTTCAGAATGAAAGCCGGGCTATGAAAGCACTCGAATACGCCAGGCGGAAGTCGAGACGTGTCCCGAAGACACTGGCGGTAGGACGTGACCTAGCGCCCGGTGAGGGGGCTTTCCAGCGTTTTTGCACCCTGAGGCGATAATTCTGATACCTGTGAAGAAATGGAAATACGAAGTAAGTGGCGTCGCTCGTTAATTGACTGCAATCCTGTGCGATTTCTTAAATGTGTGCGATAGTTTGCAATGTCACGTTTACTTGGATTATGTGCCGCACATCCGTAACGCAACGGGTGCTTGCTAGATATTCACATTCGAGCTCGTGTTATACATTTTGTCGGGTGGAAACACGAAACAAACTACGTAAAAATACGTTATTGGCCCGCAGCCAAAAGCAGCATTCGTCTAAAAGCTTAACCGCAACTATGACAACGCATTTTGGTCAAGGACAAAAAGGGCGGAATAACAGGACTTATCTTTGGTATGCTACTCACACGAGCTTGTGACCCAAACGTTCCCAACGCGGGTCATACAATCTGATGTACCGTACGCGACACCCCTCGTGACCATTTCCGAAGCGGCAGTCGCCAATGTCGGACAAAAACAAGGCGACCAAAAATGCTGCAAACATGGAACCGTGGATCCCGTGCCCCCACCGTTCGTCATCGGAGCGGCAGGTCTGAGGCACGAACAGACAGTGCATGTACTGTACATCAACGGCGTTATCAACAAAGGTGTTGACCTCGTGGTTGAGACCATGCCACTGGTTCAACTCATGACGAGACATGCTACCAGCCGTTCCATCCATAGCTCTACAATATTATGACCGGGGTGTGCGTGGCCTGAAGGTCTAACGCCGTCACGTGCCCTCTCAAATTTTAAAACAGTCTGAGCTGAGGCTCTTACTCTGTGGTAAGAGCTGCAGAAGTGGCATATAAGTGTCTGTAAAGACCACTTGTGATGCGAAGAAATACACGGGATTTGACAATTATGCTATCAAAAACTGAAAACCACCACAATAGCAGGAGAAGGAAGGAGAGAAAGAGACGTAATGAGATGTAAGGAGTGATCGAGGTAGAGCTGACCGTCACCTGGTCGACACGGCACACTGCCCATGCTACGGGCAGATGTACTTTACGGGTTGTTGTACCATCGAAAAAATCCTGAGAAATTCCGTGCAACGTCCCCCGATACATATCGTGGGAAGTGAACTTCAGACCCAGGCTACGGTAGGGGGGTCCCCTTTTGGGCCTTTCATTTCAGTGGCTAGGGGTCACTCGCGCGAGTAACCCCTTTGTTTCTATGCAATCTTACGTTTTCTTTATGTTTTACATTGACAAAATCAATCCGCAATGCAAAGGTGATCTAAGCTGCGGCAAACCAAGTTCCTAAACCATATTCATCCGTAGGGTACAGAGCTACTCGTGCGAGTGGCTCAAACACACCAGTGAAAATGGGGGTACCCCCCCTACCGTAGCCTTGGTCTTCAACTCGAATTTACAACGCATCGACTGGGGAAGGAACGGACCAACATTCTCCGCATATTGCATTTCTCTCCTTCGTCAATAGGACATTATTCGTACTCAAGATAATTACCTACGAATGAATATAACAGGCAGTAATGGACTGCAGAATGTCGAAAAAAAGAAATTATTTGTGTACTCCAGGCAGTGGCCGACGAATCAAAGAGGCACTAAAGGACTGCAGAGTGCATATCCCCAAATTTTAAGGGCGTCAACCCTCGTCAGATGAACGGTGTGAGGCGGGCGCAGCATGTTGGTACCAGATTCGAATCCCAACACCGCCTGCGTTTACACTGGCTTGGACTTGATTGGTTTCGCCCTTAACTTACCGGATGAACGGAGGATAAAGCAAACATGCATGCTACAGAATAGGTGCGATTTTTTTGTTTCTCGGGGGTTCTTCGTTTGAGGAGCTCAGTTTCGATTTTTTTCTCCAAACCCATGATTTATTTGGAGAATACGAAAGCTCACACCGGGTGAATAGTGCCGCCGTGGAATGCGCATACTACTTGAAAGAAATCGTGCAGAAAAATAACGAACATTTCCGACGGTTTGGGGTTATGAACCGCCCGCCATTCCGAGACGGTTTTCGCCAGAGAGTGCTACGTTTGTCGTATCACGCGTGCTCACCACAGGCGACCCTGTTCAATCCGGTCGAACAAACACGAAGAAGAGTAAGTGTCGCCAGCATTGTTGTGCCTTGGCCGGTACAGGGTGCATAAGATCAACAACGTATCAAATTCAGCAAATAAGTCAAAGTTCTGGAACGGCTCCTTCCTATGTCGCGGGAACTGTCTCTCCTGCTACGAGTTGTTTGTGTTGTCATATGGCGGAACCTGTCTCTCCCGCTAGATATGTCGGTTGTCCGTGGCCGTCAGAATGCTGCGACCTCAAGGAAGAATACGTTCATCAGTATAGGACAGTATATGGCGTGTTCAGGCGTTGGAGTTGGTTCAGCAGCGCTTGAGAAATAATTCAATCGCAGGAAACTCTGACACCCCGAGACCCAAACGACGTGTGTTCGTAGCATCAGGAAGGACATATATAGTCTATGCATTTAGTATGACCACCTATTCAAATAACGACTCGACTCAGAGCAACATGCTGACTGCTTTGTTCCTCAGATCCACAATCTAACCAAAAATCCCTCAGTTTTCCACGGCTGCTCTTTTCGGTTTCTACACCATAACTCGGAGGGAAAGATAAGGAGAATTGGCTGAAAATTTGTTCCGGATGGAGTGCCATCATATATACAGGCATGCCCAAACTATAATGGTGTTTGTGCATGGAGAACCGTTAGCCAACGGCACTCCCCACGTGGACTAAGCCGTTGTAAAAAGGGCAGCGATCCTCTCCAAGCGTGCCCGCAGACGTTTCTAGCGAACACCCAAGGGGTGACGTCGCGCGACACCGTCGATGATCTTTGTCTTCGTCACGTTTGACCTATAGCCGTAGTCCCGGCATATGCCAGGAATTTTTACTGACACAACGTACACTACTGTAAGTCTCGATGTGGCATGATGCAGTCCGCTACAATATTTAATGTGAAAAGGAGATACATACAGATATGCTAAAATTGCGGTAAACGGCACAACCAACCCCTTTTCGTAAGGTATTCCGTACATACCGTCTGCATGATCGCCTCCCAACCTAAGCCAAGCGAAGTATGACTAACAAAGTAACGTAATTGAGCGCGTGCACACTAAGCGTTCCTTTCAAAACAATAACGATTCGCATCTCTCCCTGTCGTTCTCAATGGCGGTGACAATGCATGACCACATCACCTCGCCTGTTGTATTTGGCAATATGCATCTCTTTCACATAATTTGCGATGTCAGAAAATAATGGTATCTACATGATTGTACCTATCGATTGAAATATTCTATCTTTCAATCCATGTACAATAACAAATTATGACGCTTTTAACACGTTGTTTACTACACCTAAGACCTGGGTTGCATACTACATGTAACATCAAGCCTTCTAGAAAAATAAACATTACCAGGCGGGTGATATAAAGGGGTGTCTTCTTTCTGCAACCGTCAGATTCGTCCCCTTTCAAGGGTTTATAGTTTCCGCGCACATGTTGAAATGCTCGCCCCCGCCCCCTCCCCCCGATCCCTTTTGTTCAAACGCCCTACTTGAAATCGAAATCGGCCAAAGTGAAAAACACTTCTAAGCAATTGATATCACGTCATTATCTTCCTAGCCATCCATGACGTAGCTTTCATTCACCCCCCCTCCTCCCCTCCAACGCCCCCTCCTTCCCCACACCCCGCACGATCGCCTAGACCCCGCACCGCACGTATAGCAAGCCCCTACATATATGATTAATACGCGCGATCGGAGGATTACACACAATGTTGCGAAAATCAGTGTCGACCAAATCTGTGATTTTAATAATATATGTGACCTAAACCTCTTAAAAACTTCCCCCCCCCCCCACCCCCTCCCCCTTCCTTTTTATTTATTTATATTTTTTTTTCCTCGCTTCCTCTTGCTTAAACGCGCCACCTACTATCGAAATCCGCCAGAGTAATAAACACTTACACGCCCTGGATATCGCCTCGTTATCATTCCAGAGCCGTCCATGCCGCTGCTGCAATTATTACCCACCCCCGCCCCCAACGCCCCCTTTTTCACCGAACACCCGCACCATCGCCTAGACCTAACACCACGCGTATAGCAAACCTCTACATCTATGCGATCTAAAGCCCCCCCCCCCCCCGCCCCCGGTTTCCCCCCCCCGCCACACACCCCCTTCCTCCCCCACAAGAAATATGTATAGTTTCCACGCACAAACTGGCCTGCCCCACCCGTTCCCTCCCCCCCCCTCCCCCCCTCCCGCCCCCCTTTTGATCAAAACCAGGCCCCCGCGTCCTTTAAACTCTCGGCCCTCCCCTCACCGGATATCCGACTTACAGGATTCACTAGATAAACTGATGCATTTCCTTCCACAGCTGTCAGATTTTGTCCCCCTCAGAAACGGGTTTTATAGTTTCCGCGCACAGACTGCCTAACATCACCCTGTTGACCCTGATAGCTACACTGTAGTTGAAAGGGGAGTCGCCGACCTATATCCTTAATGAGGACACACAACGCGTAATACGCGCGATCGGAGTATCACGCACAGCTTGCAAAGATGAGTTTCGACAAAATCTTCGATCTCACAGCTGGAGTGTATTTTTTTTTATATATTATTTTAGCCGGAACGGTACAGGGGCGTAGATCTATACGCGCTTAGGTCTGAGGGTGGAAGAACACTTCGTAATTCCTGCCTTCGGCAGACCAGCAGATTGAATCTAATGGCAATGGACAACGAGTCTCACCGCATTGGCAATAGACAACATAAGGCGTTGACAAGGGCAATAAGATATCAAACCAGGATTGTGTATAGTGTGTTATCTAACTTCTAGTGACCCTAGTTCGTGGCGTCGATCACCAAGTTCCGAACGTTGGGACCGACGTAGCCCCCGAGGAATGCTGCTTCCTCAACGTGCCGACAAACATGAGCTCATGCAACTACACACTGCACCAACCCACATGCGGCGTGCATACATACTACATAATACTCTGGATACGCCCTCGCGTCCATGGCGTGGCTTGTCATGTCTCAGAGGTGAACAGGGGTTGTTCTTGTGAACGCTAGTATTCTTTCATCATCCGGCATTGATTGCGCATAATGATTTTCAAGGTCGAACACCCATGCGAAACTCCAGAAAACGCAAGTAAACAGAAGCAAACTTATATACACACAGAAGAATTATGCACGAGCTTCTCGACGGTTCTGTCTCCGTGCAGGTTCTCGGTCATACGTTCCACGTTGAAATTTCCACCTTCTCGCGTGTACACTATTTTTAGTGCTGAACCATGGCGAACGACGACGAGGACAACTTGAAGGCAAGACTGACGCTCAATAGACAAAATACGTGCTGGATAATATGTTGTCCTCGTGTTCATATGATACTACTGCTGATTTACACAATACAATGCATCTCGAACTATGCGACGGCTTTGCTTTTTTTTGTTTCAAACGTACAACGCATTCTCCGAGCTCCTCCGGCATCACGAAGATGAAGAGTATGATGCAGCATTCCTGGTTATGAAACGTTTTGGAATGCGTCAGATTTAAATGTGACCAGCGCAATGGTCGATGCTAGTCTTTGCAAGCTAGGTGATAGCTCGGCCGCATGAGTTCAGATAGCTGGTCCTTCTCTACAGCAGCAGCGGACCAATGCCTATCCCGTACAACACCAGACAATTACGGACGGATAATTGAATGCAGTGAAAATATCATGCATCTACTGCTCACGTTACACTGTTCACACTCTGGTTTCCACGGGTCATTGCCTTCTAAGTATCCGCTTTCGGTGCGTTTTTTTCTTATAGGCCAAGTTCCCGCTGAAACAGGCGGCACAAATCGTGCGAAGCCAACTTGCAATATGTTGCTTCATCGAGTTAAGCAATGATGAATACTAGCCAATCGAGACGTTGTCCGCGCGGCTGGTGTCCCTTGTCGACTCGTATACCTACAAAACGTTCGGCACACGAACATCGCCCGCGATATGTTTCAATGTTTCTGAACACACGCGTGCTGAATGTTCTTGATATACCGAGATATCCGACAATTTCCACAATAAAATATCACGAGCATTATTTTGTAAATTGCCTCGCAGATGTTTTTCTGACTGGAAGTTCAGACCTCAGCAATATAGAACGGAAGTTCATTCGCTGAGTCCATGGTCTAAAGTGAAGCCCGGTTCACCATCGAAGTCACCTCCCCCACCAACTCACTCCTCCCCACTCTTCTTTTCACTTATCCCCTCTCCTCCCCGAGCCATCACCTGTAGCTACCGTGCACTCTTCAAGCCCTTTTCCAAGACACTAACACAATGCGTTCTTTAGCATTTCTCGTCACCATCTACGCCGCCACCGTTGGCATTACCTCAGGTATGAGTAACCTTTTGCCGTTTGTGCGATACCGTTGTATACCTTGTATGGGATGCAAAGTTGGATGTCCAATGCATATTTCGTTTCTATGTCAATTCCTGGCTATTTTTATATCGTAATTATTGGGTCGCTATAATGAATGCGCTATTGGAGCACATCTCTCCGTGCTGAAATCGTATAACACTGTGGAGGCACGTAATATGCGATGTTGTCGGCATTTCGGGGTATTGATTCATGTGCCATGTGTCCGTCGTCCAAACGTCCATATGCCCTGTATATATATATATATATATATATCTTGCGGCTATGATTCGCCTGCGTGATGTGCTCTTTGAAGGTTAGAAGCGTGGACCTCATGTGCTACATAACCTGCTACCTGGCGGTGTTATGTTGAGATAGCTTTCCAAGTTCACACCCCGATCGTCAAAGGTGTACAGCTGTTACCACGTACGCTCCATGACGGAGCATTCCATTGTAGACATGGAATCAACAAACTGAATGTTTCACTGCTGTGTGGGTCCTTGTTCTCAGACTTCCATGAGTTCATGACAAATACGTCCTTGCAACATTGCCCGCCCCCAGCATGCCGAGCGAATGTAATCGGCGACAGTAAGCCGGCAGAGACATATTGCATCTGCAGCTTACCAGAATTGAAGACTTCCCCTACGGAAACGTCCCCTGGGGTTCACGCGGTGTTCTTGTCCCAAGACAAAGCAAACACGTTTTTCCCCTTCGTTCAATATATGTTTTTTGCAAAAAAAGTATAAGCGGAGAAATATTGATCAAGTTTATGTGAATACTAGAGGACGTTGGTCCGTCACTGCCTCGCTATGCACATGCAAACATGGGCTTGTCGTGGGTGGACGAGAGGGAGCATGATAATACATAGCTATCTTTAATTCGTTTACGCCAACCCTGTTTGAGGCAAACAATACCTGGTATTCAAGATGGGTGAACAAAAGTTGGCCTGTGTGTTAAAATATATATCGCTTTACGTGGGAGAAACGTTCGCTGTTTCGCTGAACATCGACTAGATAACGTATTTACGATGGGAGAACAAGTGAAATACCAGTTACCTTTGGACATGTGTCGAAGCCATATGCACATGAACAACGCGTACTTAGCTCGTAGGGGTCAAGAGGCTTGTTCGCTCGAAGATCGAGCACTGGGGCAGAACACGAAATAAAAAAAGCGTTCCGCCCTGAAAACGCAATATACAACCACGGAAATGTGTTCAGTGTTAATGATAATTTCGCGAGTACGTCCACGTCACGCTTTCACCTCGAACTCGCCTGTCGTGCACCGCTCCACTCTCAGCCCTCGTGGATGCAGGCGTTAGGACGACGGTCGATGTTTCTGCAACTGACTACGATGAAGATGGCTGCGACCCGGACGGCTGCCTACCGGAAAACACTCGGGACGGCAGTCGCGCGGCGAACTCTCGCTGGTCTTGCCAGGGAGACGGGTGCTGCATCACGTACACCTTCGAAGAACCCCAGGACATTGTCAAGCTGCGTATCGCCTTCCATCTGGGAGATGAGAGGATCCGGACGCTGGACGTGTACGACAACGGCGACTACGACAGTGAAATCACGTCTAGCGGCGACACTCTTTACTACGAAACCTTCTACCTGAACACCGACGAAACCGAAGACTTAAAGCTGTGTCTCGACGACGACGGTGATGACTGGCTGAGCATCACGGAAGTAAGTTGGGAGCCTGATCTTTTGAACTGACATGATGTTTTTTCGGACGCCAGAGACATACCACGCTAGGGGTGCAGCATGAGTGCCTGAGGTCCTCACGTGAGGAGCTCAATATCTCCCCCGGTACTACACGACTTCGAAGGCATTCGTTCCCACAACCCGACAAAGCTTCTATGCCTTCGTCCTAAATATTTTGCATGGATATATATATACATACTTGTCAATTTTTGTTTTGACTAATACAAACCGATAGTTCCGCACTTGAGGAGCTTCAATCGAACAAAGGGTGTATACCTTTTTTTCACTAAACAAACAGCAAATCCCTAATGTGGGATGACTCCTTACATGTGTCTGTTCGCGAGACCGTGCCGAGTCGACCCATATACGCCCTTCACACGTTCAGATCGTGATTTCGTGTCGTACTATAATATTCCACATCGATCATATATCTAAACTATAACGGCGTCTGGCTTGTTGACAACTTCTTTACTTAGACGCCGAAATATAGCACCACGGAAGCTTTTTTTTACGGTACGTGGAACACATTGACCTAAATTTATATATATATTGCTATATTCATATTTCCTGCGGTCTGGCGCATGTTCCACGCAACACCTGTTCATGTGAGCTATGTCGACACATCGCATCGAGACGAATGTATCGCCAATGCGTTCGCCAACAACTGCTGTGGCATCAATATTAACAAGGCGATTGCCATTCATGTGCCTCCTAGAAACGAACGCTATCTACAGCGCATGGATGACTTCCTTTGCGCGGCCAACCACGGTCACACCATGGAATGGACGTCCCAAAAAAGATTCAAATAACGTAACAGAGGTGCAGGGCTTACACAACGTCTGCGTTGGAACAGATCGGCCCCGATTACGTTTGCGAATGTAGGATTTGCCGAAACGTTTAGATGTTTACAGAGTCTCCTTCTGGTGTTTTCTAGACGAGTATTTTTCCCATTCGCACTGGTGCGCATTTAGACATGCGCTTGGATTGCATTGATTGCTCGGAAAGTGGTATGGGCAGTACGCACTATCTCGAAGTGTATCACCGACCCCTGTTCCCTTTGACCGGGTTGTCGTCCAAAAAAGGCAATGTTGTTATCGTAGCCACCGTGTTTGAAAGCTGAACGCACGTCCGTCCACAGAACGGACAGCCACACACACCGGTGCAGTGCCGTTGTCGCGTAGCGCAAACGGCGTGCGTCAGATTAGGTCGATAAACGTCACCTAGAGCATGACCATCACTCTTGTTGTTGATGGGTGCTAGCACTTTCGATAATTTCGTTTTTCGGAATGACGGGTTGGGTATCCTTAGCCCCAACGAGTCCGAATATCATAGTTCTTGCTTGTCAATTTTTTTTCGCATGCCTACGACATGGATTCAATCATTGAATTGCACTTCGATTTTAGCCAAGCTTAAGTTGTGGACAAGGTATTGAGCTCCTCATGTTTGTTTAGCCATTGAAAAAAAACGTACATCTCCCCCGTAGCACATGCCTGCAATGCGACCGCGTCTGCTACATACACAACAAAACATTTATCATGTCACGATAAGGCCGTCCGGTTGCTCTCCATCGGAATGCTTACTTCCTCCTTCCGCGAGTTATTGCAATAGCTCAAGAGCGCATGAGTGTCATGTATCACTGCACACGTTTCGCTACACATTAGTCTACCTTTAAAGGGTTTGGCAACTTCGTTTTCCTAAATGACGGGTTGGGTATCGTTAGCCCCAACGTGTCCGAATATCATAATTCTTGCTCGTCACCGTTTTTTTCGCATGCCACACATGGCATGGACATGGACATGGATTCAACCATTTGATTGCATTTCGAGTTCAGTCAAGCTAAGGTTTTGGACAAGGTATTTAGCTCCTCATGTGTGTTTAGCCGTTGGAAAAAACTGTGCATCTCCCCCGCAGCACATGCCTGCAATTCGACCGCGTCTGCCACATAACATAAATTTTCTGATGTCACGAAAAATACGACCGGTTGATCTCCATCGGGGTGCTTAGTTCGTCCTTCCACGAGTTATTGCTATAGCTCAAGAGCGCATGAATGCCATGTATCACTGTGCATATGTTTCGCAATACTTTACCTATACAGGGTTTAGAATATGTGAACACCGTTGTGACCCGGGCCATGCTCCATATGCAGAAATTCCGGGTATATGACGAATGTTTCCCAGGCTGGCATCAGGGGCGTATTGCTGCTAGAGTTGCAGGTCATGCCTACAGCAACGGTTGCAGACGGGGGGAACAATATGCAACGATTTCAGATTAACCCAAGGACACCTTGGTGGAACACAAGGATATCGCCAGTCGACACTCTCGTTTACGCTGCACAGAGGGACGGCATCTACTCGCTGGCTCACTGGGGCGTTTCCATTGAAGTTTTTGTCATCGAGATCTTCATCATTTCTCTGTAAAAATCTCCTAAGCAGATCCGCCGTACAAAACACTACCAACCCATGATGTGCCCGAATAGTGGAGGGTTCAAATTCTGTATAACCGTGACCCGTTAAACAAGCTCGGATTCGGGTGTTTTTAGCATACTGAAATGAACGTGACTAACAAACGTCAACATTCACACGCTAATCCCTTCAGTCTACCAATGCGCAGAGTGTTCCAAATCATAGTCATACTGTTCAAGAACGTGAAATGAACCCCCCTCCTCCCGTGCTGTTTGGTAAACATTTGCCCACGCGATGGGAACAACCAACACCAATGACCTTATAGAGGCGCCATCCACTACACCATTAGCGGCTTTTGAGGTTGTTTCAACGCTGTATACTTGAGTGAATTGTAGCACTGATTTGACCGAAACTTAAGTCGCCAAACCCTATTGCCATCGAGAAGCCGAAACGGCCTTGAGAAAGATGTGACGAAATAACGAGCAGACACCTTTTGGTAGAGGACGTTTCCGGAGGTTGGTCTGGATGTGTTAGAGTCGGAATGCCGGCCTCCCGTGTCGTAAGAAATTCTCCTTATGTTGCGCCACTGTGACCGAAGATCAACTGTATTTTAGGATTCGCAGCGTTGTATTGTACTCCGCTTACGAAGGCAAGTAGCGTGATCGAGGATCCTATGCCGCGTTTCCATGTCCATGATCTCCACGACAAGCGTTGGACTTCGACGAAAGAGATATCTCTGTCCGACGGAACTCATAAACTGTCCGATGCCATTGAAGGTGTACATTTCCCACCGTTGTATACCCAGGTAGTGAGGTTACTCATTGAGGTTGCACTTTCGTCGTCGTTGGCACAATCTGTGTGGGTAGGTTCTCTATGAGTGCCTCCGCGATTGAGACGTCCACGAAAATCAGGGCGCACCTCTATCGTACCACGCGTCCGACGTAGAGGTCCTCCTTCAGTGTATAGCCCACCCTTCGCCCTTCAAACGTACGGTCGTCCATCCGGCTTGGCCACAGTGAGCGATCGATGATCCTTAAACCACATGCAAACCGATTCCTCGCTTTGAGCGCCTTAGAGGCCTGCATTGGAACACCGACACAAATTCCTTTGCCCATCTCTTATCCAGTAGCACCAATCTGCGGCCTGTTCATGCCCTACGCCCGTCAATCACTCTTGCAGGTGAAGATCATGGTCCAGTAGCCCGCTAGACCACTCCCGCTGGGCCTGGAAACCGTAAAAGTGGAAGCAGCCTTCAACTTAGTCCGGGTTGTTTTCAGGCTTCGTGATTCAGCCACCAGTGCTGAGCACGCCCATCAAAACCGGTGACGACCCTCCAAATGTGTACTTGACGTGTGAATTCACCATCGTATATGTTGCTCAACCCTGAGGGGGCTTCATCGTTAGGTCTCCACACCACCAACCCAGGAGAAAAGCGATACCAGGGTATATGGATAGCCTCTGTTGGTTCAAACCTGGTGCTGTAAGGGCGTTCCTTTGGACGAAATATGCGAGGCAAAAGTTTGTAGATCATTCGTGGGCTGTTTGGGAAGGGCTGCCAGGCAAATCTACTTGAAGAGGCGCAGCTTGCGTGTCGTCGTATGCATGTTCTCTGCTGTTGTGAGAAAAAGCCCCAGGGGCGGCGAGCCGACCAAATGTCAATGCCACGAAATGCGGCTGACACGGCCAAGAGTGCAGACGACCTTCTGCCCAATATACGGTATAAATGACGGTTTGGTGACCCGTCCTTACCTTTCAGTTGTTCTTCGGGTACCCGTGCATCCGATGGGCCTCGGTTCGAACTAGATGTCCACGTTGGATAATATCATTCGTTAACCGATTATCTACAATGGCCGTCGGCTATTTGGTAAGGGTTACCCGCGACTCTGCCAGATATTCCGCTATGACGTCGTGACGACTGTCGTCAAGGTTGGGAGCGGGGGCTGTTGTACTTGCACTGCCATTATTGCCTTGTTGGGTAAATTGTATTGATCTGGCTATCACCACGTCGGCACATGGTTGGAGTATTCGCTGGGTATGTGTGTATTGTATGAGCATCTCTTTGGACCACGTGTCCACGGTATATGTCTCCATTTGATGACCGATCGTATGGATTGGCATTCAGACGTTCGGTCAGGGAAGCCAACAGTTATCTACCGTGCACTCAAAACTACGTCTGTAGTGCAGTATGTGTCATCGCTAATGAAGGCGGTCACGACGTGACGAGAACGGTAGAAATGAGGGTTGGAAGTTGCGGCTGATTCGCTAGAAATGCAGATCGTCCTAAGTGAGATGCATCGCTTCGATATACCTTCCATCACGTGAGCCCACCATTCCAGCCCTCGTCGGCTACCTGTCTATTGCGCGGGCGTATCCTAGATTTCCACTCGATCGATGGATTTGTTATGTATAAATTGGCCGTCAGCTAGTTGAACGAAAATCAGGGACAATCTTGTAGGGCGCCTTTAGTTTTTGGTATGGAATGAGATCTATGTTATGTGTCTCCGGCGGCCGGCCACGTTGATGCCTGGAGATCAGGCTTCAAGGGTGAGAGCTGGGCCTGATGAGCTTGAAATTAAGGCAAAACCCCGGAAAACTCGTTGTGAAGTCGTAATCACCACGTGATCACACCGATCACTGGCGCATGTACATGCGATTTTTATATGTCTGGTATTTGATGGGAGTTGGCAAGTAGGCGAGGTGCGAGAGAGCTTTGTCACGTGCAGTGGTGACTTAGAGCGTGTGGTGAAAACAAGAGCAGTTTGTCCCTACCCTCTGGTTACCCACAGGCGATCCCGCTGGAGGCATCGCCGATGAATGAAAAACATGTCGTTGAGAGTGTATGTGGGCATCGACGCGACGACGATGACGTCGAATGGAAAGGTCTGCTCACGGAAATGGCCTCTAGACCAAACTGCATTTGTCGTTCAAATGCTTGAAGCAAAGTATAAATATCGTCCCAGCGACGTCCGACGGTACCATTCCAGGTTCTTCGTAAGTCCGTCCTTGCATGGCGCGTCTATTTATTTTCCCCCCCGAGCCCCGAGCCGAGGGTAAGTTGCTGCCAAATATTAAATGTAGAAGACCCCAATTTGTGTGGTCACTGTTCGAAGAGTGACAAGCAGTCCTGCATTGGTTCTGATGACGCATGAGATCGAATACACTCATTGATAGGTTTATAACAATCCCCGCTCTACCTATTGGAGTGCCACTTTCTTTTGTCAAACGTAGGCCAACGTCGACGTTTGTTGAAATTAAACCGACCTGATGTGATAGGTACAGTCGTAAAACCATCCTCATTTACCAACGATCCGCACAGTGTTTTTAGCATAGTGATTGATATGGTACGGACTAGAAACTAGTTCTATATTGTTGGACGTTATGTCGTGCTATAATTTTCAACGCTGACATCGGTGGGAAGCGCTGCGGCAACAAATTCAAATAAAACGTTTTTCAATCGTTGTCGCAAAGCACGGTTTTCACTCCGCGTTTAGGGCCTAAAGGAGGCGGAGTAGCGTTATGATGATCCTGCTTTACCCCCCCCCCCTTCATAGCCCTCTACATTTATCAGATGGTATTCTCTGTTACGACTTTAACAAGGTCAATTCTCATACGACCAGGTTCGGTTTAGCACGCCATTGCGACCCGCATCGCACCACACGATATTCCCACATATAACATCGGACCTACCAACATCTTGAAAGCTTGCACACGGAAGCATTCGAACTGAACCCAGCCGCGCCAATTGAACGGAACACATGCACCGACCTTTAACTATCAACCCTCAGGAATATAATATCGGCAAAACTACCGAACAAGGTTGAGGTCTAGACAGTTCCGACGTTTAGCGTTTGTTTGTTCGCAGTTGGGTTTCCCCAACGAGCGACATCACAAGATCTTGAAGTGCATCTCATAGCCTCAAAACCATACTACAAGAACCGGCACCGCACCGCAGGGTACCGCACCGCACCGCACCGCAGGGTACCGCACCGCACCGCACCGCACCGCACCGCACCGTACCGCACCGCACCGCACCGCACAGTACCGCTCCGCACCGCACCGCACCGCACCGCACCGCACCGCACCGCACCGCACCGCACCGTACCGCACCGCACCGCACCGCACCGGACCGCACCGCACCGCACCGCACCGCACCGCACCGCACCGCACCGCACCGCACCGCACCGCACCGCACCGCACCGCACCGCACCGCACCGCACCGCACCGCACCGCACCGCACCGCACCGCACCGCACCGCACCGCACCGCACCGCACCACACCGCACCGCACCGCACCGCACCGCACCGCACCGCACCGCACCGCACCGCACCGCACCGCACCGCACCGCACCGCACCGCACCGCACCGCACCGCACCGCACCGCACCGCACCGCACCGCACCGCACCGCACCGCACCGCACCTCACCGCACCGCACCGCACCGCACCGCACCGCACCGCACCGCACCGCACCGCACCGCACCGCACCGCACCGCACCGCACCGCACCGCACCGCACCGCACCGCACCGCACCGCACCGCACCGCACCGCACCGCACCGCACCGCACCGCACCGCACCGCACCGCACTGCACCGCACCGCACCGCACCGCACCGCACCCGACCGCACCGCACCCTACCTCAACGTTCCACACTGTCCATCACCAATCATGACAGCACAAAACCGAACACAACTGTGCGGGCACATATCCGCCCATGACCGCACATAATTGCACCGCACTATACTCCGCAACACGGCAATGCGCCTTCCAGCTCATTAATATTGTTTTCGACATCCCACGGTAGCCTCAGCCGTAAACTCCTCAATCTGAAGCAGGCTATTGTGTTAGGGCCTACCCCGTTGAAAATCTCAGAAAACCGTTTCGCACGCACCCTGGTTCGTTGGTTTTTTCCAATAGTTGAACAACGACGGGATGTCCATATATATGATATATTCAGCACGATTGGTTCGTAATTTGATGGTGCTAGATTAACCGGCAGACGTTCAGGTCGGGAGATCGTATAGTTTCTCTTTGGTCGAGTGTCTGGTACGGTGACATCGGAGGATAAATAGGAGTTAGTTGTAACGCTGCTTTTTTATTGAATGCTACGTTGGGGGGTTTCCATACGTCTCCCGGACTGCTCCTTTAATATCCGGTGTGACGTACACACAAACTGGCTGTACAGAATCATTTGCAGTTTTACAACGACGAAAACACCGTTGCTCGCGTGATGTCGGGACCGCCCGCGAGGAAACAGATAAGCCGAAGATCGAGTAACTCGACCGCGAAGTTGTAGGTCGGTCGCGGGAGGCGGTTTTCGGACGGAGGTCGGGGTTGAGCTAGTTCCAGTATTTCGAGAATCACACAAAAACAAGTTTTCAGATTAGTTCACTCTTGGACGTCACAAAGAGTCGTACTTCATATCTGCAAGGGCTTCGAGCATGTGGGTTGGCATTCGACAGGACCCACGCTCTGCGGATAGGCTATTTTATTTTTTTTCCCTCTTGTGTTGCGATCTGATGTTTACACACTATTGTAACAAGAATTCCGTTATAAACGAGTTTCTGTAAGATTAGTGTATAGACAATGATCTAATGCAGCGCATGTAGAATTGACGACAAAGGCCATGTTGGAAGAGATGATTATTGAGTGCAGGTATGTTAATGCCCAAAGGCCACGGTAGAGGAAACGTTTGCTGAGCGCTGATGCGATTAACGCCCAAGGTCAAGAAATTGGCAATGCCTTTTAAGTGTCGCGGCTTATCACGTGTCAGAGGTGAACAGGGGTTGTTCTTGTGAACGTTAGTGTACACGTTTTATCATCCGGCGTTGATTGTGCAGAATGATATTCAAGGTCGACCACCCATACAAAATTCCAGAAAACGCAAGTAAACGGAAGGAAACCCATTAGACTAAACACACAGAAGAACTATGCACGAGCTTCTCGTCCGTTTTGTACCCATGAAGGTTCTCCGTCATACTTTCCACGTTGAAACTCCCACCTTCTGTCGTGAACATTTTTTCTTGTGCTGAACCATGGCGAACGACAACGAGGGCAACTTGAAGGCAAGACTGACGCTCGATAGACAAAGTATGTGCTGGATGTTCTGTTTTCCTCGTGTTCATATGATACTACTGCTGCTTTACAATGCATCTCCAACTATGCGGCGGCATTGCATTTTTCGTTTCAAACGTGCAACGCATTCTTCGAGATCCTCTGGGATCACGAAGATGAAAGGCATGATGCAGCATTCCTGGGTGTGAATACGTTTTTTTTAATGCGCCAGATCATCTGATGTTAATATGACCAGCGCAATGGTCGATGCTAGTCTTTGCAAGATGGGTGACAGCTCGGTCGCCTTCGTTCACATAGTTGGTTCTTTTCTACAGCAGCAGCAGACAAATGCCTATCCCATACGACAACAAACAATTGCGGACGGATAATTGAATGCAGTGAAAATGGCATGCATCTACTTCTCACGTTACACTGTTCACACTCTGGTTTCCACGGGTCATCGCCTTCTAATTATCCGCTTTCGGTGCGTTTTTTTCTTATAGGCCAAGTTCCCGCTGAAACAGGCGGCACAAATCGTGCGAAGCCAACTTGCAATATGTTGCTTCATCGAGTTACATAATGATGAATACTAGTCAATCGAGAGGTTGTCCGCGCGGCTGGTGTTCCTTGTCGACTCGTATACCACCAAAACGTTCGACACGCGAATATCGTCCGCGATATATTTTAATGTTTCTGAACACACGCGTGCTTAACGGTTTAGGTATACCGAGATATCCGGCAATTTCCACAATAAAATATCACGAGCATTGTTTTGTAAATTGCCCCGCAGATGTTTTTCTGGCTCGAAGTTCAGACCTTAGCAATATAGAACGGAAGTTCATTCGCTGAGTCCATAGTCGAAAGTGAAGCCCGGTTCACCATCGAAGTCACCTCCCCCACCAACTCACTCCTCCCCCCTCTTCTATTCGCTTCTACCCCCTCCTCCCCGAGCCACCACCTGAGCTACCGTGCACTCTTCAAGCTTTTTCCCAAGACAATAACACAATGCGTTCTTTAGCATTTCTCGCCACCATCTACGCCGCCACCGTTGGCATTACCTCAGGTACGAGTAACCTTCTGCCGCTTGTGCTATACCGTTGTATACCTTGTATGGGATACACATTTGGATGTCCGATGCATATATCCCTTCTATGTCAACCCTGACCAATTTTGTCGTATTTATTGGGTCGCTATAATAAATGCGTTATTGGAGCACATATTTCTGTGCTGGATTCGTGTAACGCTGTGGAGGCACGAATTATGTGATGTGGTCGGCATTTCGAGGTATTGATTCATGTGCCACGTATCGGTCGTCCCAACGTCCATGTGCTCTGTATATATATATATATAAAGATTGCATCTCATGTTCGCCAGCGTGATGTGCTCTTTTGGAGGTTTGAAGCGTGGACCTCATGTGCTACATCACCTTCTACCTGGCAATGTTATGTTGAGGTAGCATTCCAAGTTCACAGCTGGGTCGTCAAAGGTGTAGAGCTAGTACCACGTGCACTCCATGACGGAGCAGTGAATGGTAGGCATGAAATCAACAAACTGAATGTTTCACTGCTGTGTGGGTCCTTGTTCTCAGACTTCCATCAGTTCATGACAAATACGTCCTTGCGAAATTGCCCGCCCCCAGCATGCCGAGCGAATGCAATCGGCGACAGTAAGCCGGCAAAGGTATATTGCATCTGCAGCTCACCAGAATCGAAGACTTCCCTTACGGAATCGTCCCCTGGGGTTCACGCGGTGTTCTTGTCCCAAGACAAAGCAAACACGTTTTTCGCCTTCGTTCAATATATGTTTTTTGCAAAAAAAGTATAAGCGGAGAAATATTGATCAAGTTTATGTGAATACTAGAGGATGTTGGTCCGTCACTGCCTCGCCATGCACATGCAAACATGGGCTTGTAGTGGGTTGACGAGAGGGAGCATGATTGAGGCAAACAATATTCAGAATGGGTGAACAACAAATGGTCCGTGTGTTGAAATATAAATCGCTTTACGTGGAAGAAACGTTCGCTGTTTCGCTGAGAACATCGACTAGATAACGTATTTTTGATCGGAGGACAAGTAAAACACCAGGTACCTTTGGACACGTGTCGAAGCCATATGCACATGAACAACGCGTATTTGTCGCCTAAGGGTTAAGAGGCTTGTTCGCTCGTAGATCGAGCACTGGGGCAGAACACGAAATAAGAAAAGCGTTCCGCCCTGAAAACGCATTATACAGCCACGGAATTGTGTTGGGTGTTAATGATAACTTCGCGAGTACGTCCACGTCACGCTCGCACCTCGAACCCGCCTGTCGTGCACCGCTCCACTCTCAGCCCTCGTGGATGCCGGCGTTAGGACGACGGTTGATGTTTCTGCTACTGATTACGATGAAGATGGCTGCGACCCGGACGGCTGCATACCGGAAAACACTCGGGACGGCAGTCGCGCGGCAAACTCTCGCTGGTCTTGCCAGGGAGACGGATGCTGCATCACGTACACCTTCGAAGAACCCCAAGACATTGTCAAGCTGCGTATCGCCTTCCATCTGGGAGATGAGAGGATCCGGACGCTAGATGTGTACGACAACGGCGACTACAACAGTGAAATCACGTCTAGCGGCAACACTCTTTGGTACGAGACCTTCTACCTGAACACCGACGAAACCGAAGACTTAAAGCTGTGTCTCGACGACGACGGTGATGACTGGCTGAGCATCACGGAAGTAAGTCGGGAGTCTGATCTTTTGAACTGACATGATGTTTTTTCGGACGCCAGAGACATACCACGCTAGGGGTGCAGCATGAGTGCCTGAGGTCCTCACGTGAGGAGCTCAATATCTCCCCCGGTACTACACGACTTCGAAGGCATTCGTTCCCACAACCCGACAGAGCTTCTATGCCTTCGTCCTAAATATTTTGCATAGATATATATATACATACTTACTTGTCAATTTTTGTTTTGACTAATACAAACCGGTAGTTCCTCACTTGAGGAGCTTCAATCGAACAAAGGGTGTATACCTTTTTTTGACTAAACAAACAGCAAACCCCTAATGTGGGATGACTCCCTACATGTGTCTGTTCGCGAGACCGTGCCGAGGCGACCCATATACGCCCTTCACACGTTCAGATCGTGATTTCGTGTCGTACTATAATATTCCACATCGATCATATATCTAAACTATAACGGCGTCTGGCTTGTTGACAACTTCTTTACTTAGACGCCGAAATATAGCACCACGGAAGCTTTTTTATACGGTACGTGGAACACATTGACCTAAATATATATATATATATATATATATTGCTATATCCATATTTCCTGCGGTCTGGCGCATGTTCCACGCAACACCTGTGCATGTGAGCTATGTCGACACATCGCATCGAGACGAATGTATCGCCAATGCGTACGCCAACAACTGCTGTGGCATCAATATTAACAAGGCGATTGCCATTCATGTGCCTCCTAGAAACGAACGCTAACTACAGCGCATGGATGACTTCCTTTGCGCGGCCAACCCCGGTCACACCATGGAATGGACGTCCCAAACAAGATTCAAATTACGTAACAGAGGTGCAGGGCTTACACAACGTCTGCGTTGGAACAGATCGGCCCCGATTACGTTTGCGAATGTAGGATTTGCCGAAACGTTTAGATGTTTACAGAGTCTCCTTCTGGTGTTTTCTAGACGAGTATTTTTCCCATTCGCACTGGTGCGCATTTAGACATGCGCTTGGATTGCATTGATTGCTCGGAAAGTGGTATGGGCAGTACGCACTATCTCGAAGTGTATCACCGACCCCTGTTCACTTTGACCGGGTTGTCGTCCAAAAAAGGCAATGTTGTTATCGTAGCCACCGTGTTTGAAAGCTGAACGCACGTCCGTCCACAGAACGGACAGCCACACACACCGGTGCAGTGCCGTTGTCGCGTAGCGCAAACGGCGTGCGTCCGATTAGGTCGATAAACGTCACCTAGAACATGACCATCACTCTTGTTGTTGATGGGTGCTAGCACTTTCGATAATTTCGTTTTTCGGAATGACGGGTTGGGTATCCTTAGCCCCAACGAGTCCGAATATCATAGTTCTTGCTTGTCAATTTTTTTCGCATGCCTACGACATGGATTCAATCATTGAATTGCACTTCGATTTTAGCCAAGCTTAAGTTGTGGACAAGGTATTGAGCTCCTCATGTTTGTTTAGCCATTGAAAAAAAACGTACATCTCCCCCGCAGCACATGCCTGCAATGCGACCGCGTCTGCTACATACACAACAAAACATTTATCATGTCACGATAAGGCCGTCCGGTTGCTCTCCATCGGAATGCTTACTTCCTCCTTCCGCGATTTACTGCGATAGCTCAAGAGCGCATGAATGCCATGTATCACTGTGCACACGTTTCGCTACACATTATCTTCACAGGGTTTACAACATGAAACACCATTGTGGCCCGGGCCATGCTCCATATGCAGAAATTCCGGAATATGACGAATGTTTCCCAGGGTGGCATCAGGGGCGTATTGCTGGTAGAGTTGCAGGCCATGACTACAGCAAGGGTTGCAGACGGGGGGAACAATATCCAACGCTTGCAGATTAACCAATGGACACCTAGGTGGAACGCAAGGATATCGGCGATCGACACTCTCGTTTACGCTGCTCAGAGGGACAGCACCCACTCGCTGGCTCATTGGAGCGTTTCCATCGAAGGTTGCGTCATCGAGATTTTCGTCGTTTCTCTGAAAATCTCCTAAGCAGATCCACGCGCACCAAACACTACCAACCCATGATGTGCCCGAATAGCGGAGGGTTCGAATTCTGTTTAACCGTGACCAGTTAAACAAGCTCCGATTCGGATGTTGTTAGCGATAACTACTGAAATGAATGTGACTGGCAAACGTCAACATCCACACGCTAATACCTTCGGTCTACGAATGCGCAGAGTGTCCCAAACCATGGTCATACTGTTTAAGAACGTGAAAGGAACCCCCCCCCGTGCTGTTTGGTAAACATTTGCCCACGCGATGGGAACAACCAACACCAATGACCTTATAGAGGCGCCATCCATTACACCATTAGCGGCTTTTGAGGTTGTGTCAACGCTGTATACCTGAGCCAAATGTAGCACTGATGTGACAGAAACTTAAGTCGCCAAACCCTATTGCCATCGAGAAGCCGAAACGGCCTTGAGAAAAATGTGAAGAAATATCGAGCAGACACCTCTTGGAAGAGGACGTTTCCGGAGGTTGGTCTGTATGTGTTAGAGTTGGAATGCCGGCCTCCAGTGTCGTAAGAAATTATCGAAATGTTGCGCCACTGTGAATGAAGATCAACTGTATTTTAGGACTCGCAGCGTTGTATTGTACTCCGCTGACGAAGGCAAGCAGCGTGATCGAGGATCCTACGCCGCGTTTTCCATGTCCATGATCTCTACGACAAGCGTTGGACTTCGACGAAAGAGATATCTCTGTCCGACGGAACTCATAAACTGTCCGATACCGTTGAACGTGTACATTTCCGACCGTTGTATACCCAGGTAGTGAGGTTGTTCATTGAGGTTGCACTTTCGTCGCCGTTGTGACAATCTGTGTGGGTGAGTTCTATGGGTACCTCCGCGAACGAAACGTCCCCGAAAATCAGGGCGCACATCTGTTGTACCACGCGTCCGACGTAGGGGTCCTCCTTCAGTGTATAACCCACCCTTCGCCCTTCAAACATACGGTCGTCCATCCGGCTTGGCAACAGTGAGCGATCGATGATCCTTAAACCACATGCAAACCGATTTCTCGCTTTGAGCGCCTTAGGGCCCTGCATTGGAACACCGACACAAATTCCTTTGCCCATCTCTTATCCAGTAGCACCAATCTGCGGCCTGTTCATGCCCTACGCCCGTCAATCACTCTTGCAGGTGAAGATCATGGTCCAGTAGCCCGCTAGACCACTCCCGCTGGGCCTGGAAACCGTAAAAGTGGAAGCAGCCTTCAGCTTAGTCCGGTTTGTTTTCAGGCTTCGTGATTCAGCCACCAGTGCTGAGCACGCCCATCGAAACCGGCGACGACCCTCCAAATGTGTACTTGACGTGTGAATTCACCATCGTATATGTTGCTCAACCCTGAGGGGGCTTCATCGTTAGGTCTCCACACCACCAACCCAGGAGAAAAGCTATATATAGATAACCTCTGCTGGTTCAAACCTGGTGCTGTAAGGGCGTTTCTTTGGACAAAATATGCGAGGCATGGTTTGTAGATTTTTCGTGGGCTGTTTGGGAAGGGCTGCCAACCAAATCTACGTGAAGAGGCGCAGCTTGCGTGTCGTTGTATATGTGTTTTCTGATTTTGTGAGAAAAAGCCCCAGGGGCGGCGAGCCGACCAAATGTCAATGCTACGAGATGCGGCTGACACGGCCGAGCGTGCAGACGACGTTCTGCCCAATATACGGTATAGATGACGGTTTCGTGACGCATCCTTACCTTTCAGTTGTTCTTCGGGTACCCGTGTATCCGATGGGCCTCGGTTCGAACTAGATGTCCACTTTTGACAATATCACTCGTTAACCGATTACCTTCTATGGCCGTCGGCTATTTGGTAAGGGTTACCCGCGACTCTGCCAGATATTCCTCTATGACGTCGTGACGACTGTCGTCAAGGTTGGGGGCGGGGGCTGTTGTACTTGCACTGCCATTATTGCCCTGTTGGGTAAAATGTATTGATCTGGCTATCATCACGTGGGCACACTGTTGGAGTATTCGCTGGGTATGTGTGTATTGTATGCGCCTCTCTTCGGACCACGTGCCCACTGTATATGTCTCCATTTGATGACCGATCGTATGGATTGGCATTCAGATGTTCGGTCAGGGAAGCCAACAATTATCTACCGTGCACTAAAGATCACGTCTCAGGTCTGTAGTGAAGTATGTGTCATCGCTAATGAAGGCGGTCACGACGTCACGAGAACGGTAGAAATCAGGGTTGGAAGTTGCGGCCGATTCGCTAGAAATGCAGATCGTCCTAAGTGAGATGCATCGCTTCGATATACCTTCCATCACGTGAGCCCACCGTTCGAGCACTCGTCGGCCACCTGTCTATTGCGCGGGCGTATCCTAGATTTCCACTTGATCGATATATTTGTTATGCATAAATTGGCCGTCAGCTAGTTAAACAAAAATCAGGGACAATCTTGTAGGGCGCCTTTAGTTTTTGGTATGGAATGAGATCTATGTTATGTGTCTCCGGCGGCCGGCCACGTTGATGCCTGGAGATCAGGCTTCAAAGGTGAGAGCTGCGCCTGATAAGCTTGAAAAAAAGGCAAAACCCCGGAAAACTCGTTGTGAAGTCGTAATCACCACGTGATCACACCGATCACTGGCGCATGTACATGCGATTTGTATATGTCTGGTATTTGCTGGGAGTTGGGAAGTAGGCGAGGTGCGAGAGAGCTTTGTCACGTGCAGTGGTGACTTAGAGCGTGTGGTGAAAAGAAGAGCAGTGTGTCCCTACCCTCTGGTTACCCGCAGGGGATCCCGCTGGAGGCATCGCCGATGAATGAAAAACATGTCGTTGAGTGTATGTGCGCATCGACGCGACGATGATGACGTCAAATGAAAAGGTCTGCTCACAGAAATGGCCTCTTGCCCAAGCTGCATTTGTCGTTCAAATGCTTCAAGCAATATATAAATATCGTCCCAGCGACGGCCGACGGTGACCATTGCAGGTCCTTGGTAGGTCCGTCCTTGCATGGCGCGTCTACTAACTCCCCCCTGGAGCCCCGAGCCGAGGGTAAGTTGCAGCCAAATGTAGAAGCCCCCAACCTGTAAACCTCTGTTCGAATAGTGACATGCAGTCCGGCATTGGTTCTGATGACGCATTAGATCGATTGCATCCCTTTATCGGTGTCTAACAAGGCCCGCGCTATATGTAATGTTGTGCAACCTCCTTTCGTCGAACGTGGGCCAACGTCAACGTTGATTGAGTTTGGGCCGCCCTGATGTGATAGGTACAGTCGTAGAACCATCGACATCTACCAACGATGTGCACAGTGTTTTCAGCGTAGTGATTACCTAGGTACGGACTAGAAAATATATTGTTGGACGTTATGTCGTGCTATAATGTTCAACACCGACATCGGTGGGAAGTACTGCGGCAACAAATTCAAATAAAACGATTTTCAATCGTTGTCGGGAAAAACGGTTTTCACTCCGCGTCCAAGGCCTAAAGGAGGCCGAGCAGCGTGATGATGATCCTGCCTTAACCCCCCCTTTTCATAGCCCTCTACATTCATCAAAGGTATGTTCCTATGTTACGACTTAAACAGGGTCAATTTTCATACGACCAGGTTCGGTTCAGCACGGGATTGCGACCCGCATCGCACCACACGACATTTCCACATACAACATCGGACCAAACAACATCTTGCAAGCGTACAAACACAGGCATACGAACTGAACCAAGCCACGGCAATTGAACTGTATACATGCACCGACCTTCAACAATCAACTCTCAAAACTACAATAACGGCGAAAAGACCGAACGAGGTTGAGGTCTAGACGATTCCGACTGTTAAGCCGTTGTTTGTTTGCAGTTTTGTTTTCCAAACGAGCGACATCGCACGATCTTTAAGCGCATCTCATAGCCTCAAAAACGTATCACAAGTATAGAACCGGCTCTGCACCGCACCGCACCGCACCGCACCGCACCGCACCGCACCGCACCGCACCGCACCGCACCGCACCGCACCGCACCGCACCGCACCGCACCGCACCGCACCGCACCGCACCGCACCGCACCGCACCGCACCGCACCGCACCGCACCGCACCGCACCGCACCGCACCGCACCGCACCGCACCGCACCGCACCGCACCGCACCGCACCGCACCGCACCGCACCGCACCGCACCGCACCGCACCGCACCGCACCGCACCGCACCGCACCGCACCGCACCGCACCGCACCGCACCGCACCGCACCGCACCGCACCGCACCGCACCGCACCGCACCGCACCGCACCGCACCGCACCGCACCGCACCGCACCGCACCGCACCGCACCGCACTGCACCGCACCTCACCTTGCCACACCACACCGCACAGGGACCACGCCGCATCGCACCCTATCTCACCGCGCCGCGCTCTCCATAACCGAACATGACAGCACACAACGGAACAAATTTTTGCCGGCACATATCCGCCCATGACCGCACGTCATTGCACCGCACTATACTCCGCCACACGTCAATGCGCTGTCCAACTCATTACCACTCCTATCCACATCCCACGGTAACCTCAGCCGTAAACAAAACGTTTTTTTTTAGTCTGAAACAGCCTATTGTGTCAGGTTCTACCGCGTGGAAAATCATAAAAAACACCGTTTCGCACGCACCCTGGTTCGTTGGTTTTTTCCAATAGGTTGAGTGGGTTGAACAACGACGGGATGTCCATATATATGATATATTCAGCACGATTGGTTCGTAATTTGATGATGCTAGATTAACCGGCAGACGTTCAGGTCGGGAGATCGTATAATTTATCTTTGGTCGAGTGTCTGGTACGGTGACATCGGAGGATAAAGGAGTTAGTTGTAACGCTGCTTTTTTAATGAATGCTACGTTGGGGGGTTTCCATACGTCTCCCGGACTGCTCCTTTAGTATCCGGTGTGACGTACACACAAACTGGCTGTACAGAATCATTTGCAGTTTTACAACGACGAAAACACCGTTGCTCTCGTGATGTCGGGACCGCCCGCGAGCAAACAGGTGTGCCGAAGATCGAGGAACTCGACCGCAGAGAGGTAGGTCGCGGGAGGCGGTTTTTGGCCGGAGGTCGGGGTTGAGCTCATTCCAGTATTTTGAGAATCACACGAAAAGCAAGTTTTCAGATTGGTTTCACTCTTGGACGTCACAAAGAGTCGTACGTCATATCTCCAAGGGTTCGGAACATGTTGGTCGGCATTCAACAGGACCCACGCTATGCGGATAGTTTTTTTTTTTTTTTTTTTCCCCTCTTGTGTTGCGATCTGATGTTTACACACTATTGTAACAACAATTCCGTGCCAAACGAGTGTAAGCGCTTTGCATGCCACGTTTTGCTGTAGGATTATTGTAAAGACAATGACGAAATGCAGCGCCAGGTAGAATTAGTGACAAAGGCCATGGCAGACGAGATGTTTATGGAGTGCAGGTATGATCTACGCCCAAAGGCCACGGTAGAAGGAACGTTTGTTGAGCGCGGGTGCGATGAATGCCCAAGGTCAAGATATTGGGAACGCCTTTTAAGTGTAGGTATGATTAACGACAAGGACCACAGTAGGTTGTGTATGTCATGTAGAGCAAGGTTGATTTATGCCCACAGGCCACGGTAGAGGGGATTAATACCCAAAGGCCACGGTAGAGGGGATTAATGCCCAAAGGCCACGGTAGAGGGGATTAATGGCCAAAGGCCACGGTAGAGGGGATTAATACCCAAAGGCCGCGGCAGAGAGGTCGTTTTCCGGACACCCTATCATGTTCCATTGTTTGATCGTCAACAATCTGACAACCTACATCCTGGTGCTCATCATTAAAAACGACTTGCAGCACAACGTTGGCGTTCGTGTTGTTCTTTCTCTTTCGCGCTCAAGGCGTGGATCGCCTCCAGACCAAACCCATATGGTAAGTGGGGGTGTTACGATATTATACCCCTATCTTCGGCTGTAGGGGTTTTCATCCTGAAAAGGACTGACTCCGTATCTCACAGACCAAAGGCGTCTGGTTGTTTTTCAAAGAGGAGCATAGCTCGAAGTTCCAATGGAGATGTGTGTTTTCGATTTTATTTTCTGCGCGATTTCTTAGGACCGAAATGAAAAAGTGGGGTCACTCGCGCGTGTCACACAGAGCCACCCAGTCAGTGCTATAAACGCGCTAAAACATTTCACAAGGCGTTTGTTTCGAAGCATGTATACATTTGTAACGCTCAGTCTATTTGAGCGATTGGGATCGGACGCCCGCAGGCTCTTCCTCCGAGTAGTTTCTCAGATTCAGAAAATTTACTATTAATACTGTTTTTTTAATCATAATGTCTTACACTTGATCCACTACAGGTCTCGTCGGTCCAATATAATTCTCAGATTCGGATATTTTGTTATGCTCGTTTGCCGTTTTTCTTTTTTCATTTATCCTCCGGCGGATGAGGAAAAATAAAGCTTTAGCTCACCACACTTCCATGTATTTTCATACGCGTCGTGTGTCGATTTAACTCAGTTGCTTTCGTAGCCCAACGCTAGCTGGCGCACCCTTCGGGTCCCATTGTAGGTATAGCGTAAGCTGTCCCTATCAGTGGTCTTCGTTACAACCCCGGCAGCGCAAGCCGGTCTCAGATGTTTGTCTCATGTGACAATGTCTTCCTAGATTCCACCCGTGTTTCCAAGCAAAGACTCGAGTGTTGAATTAGTATGTAAGGTTGATATTCTTTGAAAGCGCCAAAGTGCATTCCCCGTCAATCTTGCATGCAGCATCAACTTGAATCGCAAATGAGCTGGTATCAAGGTGACCTCGTTCAACTGAGGAAAGACAATAAATGGCTTTAATTTACAACAATCAATCCCGCAGGCATATGAAAAGAGCTATATATACCGTCCCAAAATGGCGAACACTTGGCTCGTTCGAGTTTCCTTCGTAACTATATTCACTTTTGTTCAACCGCATAGTTTTACATGTTTAGTCTAAAGCATGATGGAACGTCTCCCTGCTGTCTCTCTTGAAAATCGCACCAAAAGCGTCTCATAATTTTGCGCCATGATCTATTAGATACTGATGTCGGCTAAACAATATAACGTGTGTTTTCTCGGAAATCGGCATTTCATAGTTTCAACTAAGTACCCCCAAAGCATCGGCCCACTACAACAAGAGTCTCATATATTTTCCTAACCACGCCGGCGCCGGGCACCCCAAGACATCATTCCAGGAAGTTTATTTAGCACACATAGTCGCAGATCAGAAGGGGTTATGTAAATTTGGAGTCAGACGTCAATCCCAAAGCAACACCTACAAAAATATGCATATCTAGTTCATGTAGGGGCAATGTCTTAGACATTTACGGAAGATGTTCCGCGCATATATGGAGACGGAACTGCTTTTGCTAACTTCGCGACTACGCTTGCTAATGATTCATGAGCATGAAGCTGGAAATAATGAATTTCTGAGCCATCCTTTTAACCTGTGAGGTACAGCTTGCGTCGAGTCTGAGAAATAAGGTATTCCCATTGGTTTGGCACCGTTACGATGGAACAATCCCCGCCTGGTGCCATATATATTACGCCTCCTCATTCACCGAAAACCCGCACCATCGCCTAGACCTAGCACCCCGCGTATAGCCAACCTAAAGCCCTCCCCCCGCCGCCCCCGCCCCCCCCCCGCCACATTCCCCCTCCCCCACATTAAATATTTATAGTTCCACGCACAAATATACCTGCCCCACCCGTGCCCTTCCCCCCTTCCCTCCCCTCCCGACCCCCTTTTGATCATAATCAGGCCCCCACGTCCTTAAAAACTCCGCCCTCCCCTCACCGGATATTCGACTTACAGGATTCACTTGATATACTGATGCATTTCCTTCTACATACAGCTGTCAGATTTTGTCCCCCTCAGAAACAGGTTTTATAGTTTCCGCGCACAGACTGCCTAACATCACCCTGTTGACCCTGGTAGCTACTCTGTAGTTGCAAGGGGAGTCGCCGACCTATATCCTTAATGAGGACACCAAACCCGTAATACGCGCGATCGGAGTATCACACACAGCTTGCAAAGATGAGGTTCGATAAAATTTTCCATCCCACAGCTGGAGTGTACTTTAATTTTTATAATGTATTTTGTACCAAGGATGAACGTTCAGGCTCTGATCAAATGAGGTAGTAGAGTTCAGGAACGGTTCAGCGCCGGAGATTTCATAGAAATTCGTCGTTAGTACTACGGCCCTCACGAAAGCCACACTGCATGTGCCTCAGTGGCATCTTTACTAGACTGCCCCGTCGACTGCACTGCAGTCAGTGTACTGCTGGACGGGTGTCTCAAACCATCGTTACTGCTGCAGCGTAAAAACGGCCTGTCGCCGAATGTCGATTCCAGAGTACATTTCATACCATTCAGTTCCCGGAACCACTCAAGTCATGAAGGTTATCAAACCCTGTGCCCCCAACATGGAAAACACGTATTTTTTCAGTATTTATTTGGCTCCGCAGATTGCTGACAGGGTTGTCACGTAGAGTCGCAACCAACGTGATTTTTTCGAACGACAGCGCGGCCGCGGCGCAGTATTTCTGACGCTAGTCCCTAGAAACGAAATTTTATTTCTGTATTTTTCCCCGGTTTATGCGTTCATTGGTTGATGCGTTCGTTGCTCGGTACGAAGCGAGTTCTCAACACTCGAGCAGTCTCGTCGAATGGATAGGCACTTTCGATAATTCAGCTCATATGCTAGCCCGACAATATAATTTCAGGCGCAACCTGCTAAGATTATCTCTCGACTACCCCTCCAACACCTTCCTTGCCATTCACACGTCATCTACTGACGTTCTCCGAACGTACAACGGTCGCACCCCAGACTCTGCACAAAATGCGCTATTTCGCTGTGCTGGCCAATATCGTCGCCGCCACCCTCGGCACCTCATCCGCTTAGTTCAATGGTGGTGATGCCCCGGTGTACAAGCTGCGTGATACACCCAGCTGGTTTTAGATTTGCGTATTGTTGGTTAAAGAAGCCTATCCGCGCCACTTTCGACGTTCGACTAAAATAACGTGACGTAAATATGGTAAAGTGGTGATGAACCTAAATCTGATAGGAGTTGGACCCACGGCTTTTGCTGTAGATTGTTTGGCCGTGTCTCGTCGGCGGTTAAGTTTGATGTTTAGCGTAATCTTCATTGCTGTTCAAATGACGCGAATCTACGCCGGCCGCACGTACAATATCATCAATCCGACTGGGCGTCCCCACATACATTCAGGTCGCGTGTCGGATGAGCCCCGTTTGTATTAACATCGTTAACAACTACAAACAAGTGGATATTTCATTGATGAAAGGTGCGCGGATATGTTCCTCCAGAACATATATTCTACGATGTCAAAACCAACACCATCATCGTTGTCATCGTCATTTTGTTTACCACAATACAATGTCCGATACCAACCTGCCGCGATCATTGCCTAAAGAGCCATATTCATGGCGTAAAAAAAAAAAGCCACCGGGCTTGTGCATAGTTTTCGTGTGTGGTATCGAAGATCCTTGCAACCTCTCGTGAACTCTTCGCGTGGATTTGGCCGATAGTCAGCCGTACACCATAAGGGAACATGATTCGGAATCCGATATCGCGACAATGGCTTCGAACAAGAAAAGCGACCAACAAACCTAATAGTGGAGCGGTTTCGTGCCCGTGTCCGACGTACACAGCTCAGCATATTGCGCATTGCGGAGTAAGTGGATCACAAAATCCTACGGTCTGCAGTACAACAGCCGGCGTTCGGCGCGTTTGAGTCAGATAACACCAGCACACATACGTCATTCCTGATGCGCGTTTATACCGAGAGCAGCTTACGCCGGGAATTTCTTGAAAGAGCTGGTCGTCGTTTACGGTTCAGTTGGGGCAAATGGTGGTCGTTCAACATTGCCCAAATATTTGCCAGTCTGGGTGCTGTGCTCTGTCCGGCACTTCCTATTTGTTTGGCTTTGCTGGTGCTGACTATATGTTAAAAAAAATCTGAAGACGTATTTCTGATGTGCCAAGCGCACTCCATTGATGTGGGTTACAACATTGGCGGCACTGTACGGGTACAGACAAGATGATTTCGACTCAATGCGCATTGCGAAGGAGAGATAATCTGTTTACGTTTTGGCAAAAGCTTTCAGCTTGGTTTTAGGCTCTGGGATGGCCCATGCAGCTGAGCTTTGACATTTTTCAAGTATAGTCTTGGTTTGATCGCTAGAGAGGGGTCGCCTAACGCAAGTAGGAACTCCTTCCGTAGCTTGCACCAACGATCGTGTTTTTTTTCACGTTGACATTACTAGAGTGTGTGTTTGGAGCACAAACCTAGCATATACTACACGGGACGGGCACACCTAAGGTTCTTTAGGAATTCCACTGAAAAAGATCTACCGCCGGCATATACTGGCTTTTGCTAAATATGGTGTAAGCAGTCCGTTGGCCTTGAATGAAGCTGTCATTACACCTTTTACAAAGTTGTGACTGCGAAAAATATCCCAACTGGTTTGGGTTGTCTGTCAAACAACGAGAACCCCGTGCGTAGGTATGGAATTTTGTATCGAACCTGCTTCCCCCGTCTTAGCTCGCTCGCAGAAACCATCACCACGGACTTACTATTATTTCGCCCTTTCTTGGTTACATATGTTTCACTACGTCACGTCCTTCTCAGCGCTCCTTGACGCGCACGAGAAGACTACCGTTGAGGTGGCTGCCAACGGATATGACGACAACACCGTGTACGGCAGTGACTGCACCCCGAGCGGCTGCATAGCCGAAAACACCCTTGACCAAGACCTCTCGGTCAACTCTCGCTGGTCGTGCAAAGTAAACATCCTCGACAACGACGGGGGATGCTGGGTCGAGTCCTAATTCCCACCAGCCGCAGGACATTGTGAACATCCGCATCTCCGTTTACAAGGGGGCTGAGAGAACGTGGACGCTAGAGGTGTACGAGAAGGGCAACTTCCACTGCCAGATTAAGTCCAGCGGCCCAGCGGTTGGGTACGAGACGTTGCACTTGTTCACCGATGAAACGGCCGATCTGAAACTAATACTCGCCGCCTATGAGTCCAACCCTGACGTGTGGCTGAGCATGCAGGAGGTGGGAAATATCATACTACACTCATTTGGTGCGGTTACGAAATCTCTACCCCAGTAGCTTCCGACCGCCTGCTACTTCGTTCGTTTGCGTGATCGACCAGTTCACCTGCAACGTGGCGTGGTATATCGACTTTGGGCCTTACGAGGTGACTGCACTCGTGATGACACATGCACGATTGTGTGCAGTCCAACACCACATAAGTATGGAAGCGTGTATCATCTGTAGGGGCTCAAAGTTGGATAGCGGGCCGGTTAGTGTCTAGATGAATGATTTTTACTGAGTAATAGTCTTCCACGCTTACACAGCTTGTGCAGGATGATGCCTGCCATGATCGCCGCTTGAGCGACTTATATTTTCGCGCACAATCGAGTCGGATGTCAACATTTGTCCCGTTGTCCCTGATATCACACGTAGCATAACATATAACACGGCGTTTGCTGCCTATTTGGGCATGAGGCTCGCTTAGTTCACCGGTTCCATTGTCTCCAAAGCCCACTTCCCCGTACACCAAGGACACGCCCGGCTACCTTTTCTGCCGTACTCCCCCCCAAATGTTGAGTCATGTTGTGCACCAACCCCTCCTCTTTGTCATATTTTCTGTCATTCAAGCGACGTGTCGCTCCAGTGTGGCAAATTTTTATATCGTTGAAGTCACCTGTGACCTCGGTTTAGCTCATCACTTGAATATCACTTGATTTCGTTGACTTCATCAATAGTCACCCCTCTTCCGGCTCCCCTGCCTTCTCATCTTTCGCTCTTATTAAATTAAGGTCAACATCATGGTGTATAAATGACCAAGAGTAACCCGTCCGGACCTCGGAGAGACTTTGCAGACTGAAACCATTCGCATCCGGATATTGTTTTCCCGTCGTGTGATCGCGGAGTGTTCAGGCCGACGTAGCGTTTGCTCCAAAAAGTTGAGAGCAGAAACTGCACGACCTGCGGGTGCCGGTTGTCGATATTTCCTGATTGTGTACATGGTGCGCGATATGGTTGCCGGCAGGTGTTGATGACTGATTGTACGATAGCGCCCCCCAAACCCTGCTGCTCGACCTAGAGGAAGGGCGCTACTAAAAAATATTCTCCACAGGTCTTATTGTTTGCAAATGACTATCAAACGATGGCGTCGTCGGGGTGGCAAGGGGCACCGTACTCCAGGAGGTAGTCAAGGAGGGAGCTGGTTTCAAAACCGGCGATTTCGTTACAGAAAAGTCGAGGGGGCTAGAGTAGAACGACTTTGACGTGGTCCACACCTGACTGGTGCACTGATCGGATAGTTGCCACTAAGGTGCCGAACGGCTGGTCTTAGATTCTCCTGTTGGGACGGAGTCCCCCCATGTCTGATTGTAAGGTCGACATTGAAATATCTGATGAACATATCGCACTATTCACGATTTCGTTGTGGGTTACGGTCGTTTGGAGATTCCATGTGTCAGATATTGTCTAATAACGAGCTTGGTTGGTCGTCCGTTGGGTTTGGTCGAAATCATACTGAGAAGCTTGCTGTGGGTGTGGTGTATTCGCTCAGCATAGAGATAGTGTTCACGTCACTTTTAAGGTTTGAGGTAATGTAGCATAATAATGTTTTTTTTGACGAACATCGGAATCCTCTGGTCGTCGATTGTCTCGGTTGGTTTACTTTTGGGATCGTTTGTTGGTGCTAGAGGTGAGTGATTCGCGTTGCATCAGCATTAAAGTGGAGGTCCGTTGAATTGTTTGGGACATGCGTGGATGTGTTTATTACTTGGGCAGATTTCGATGTACGGTGGGGCGTTTGATATATGTAGGATCGTTAAATTCTACCAATATACATCCCAGTGCGTGGAATTAGAACGTAAATTGACCGTGCTAAAGGGAGGAGAGGATGGTTTGATCTGCACGGAGTAAAACGATGCAGCAAACAACAAAGCGATGCTTATTGTATTTGATAGAGAAAATTAATCATGTGTGTGGTAGGAATCAGGGACCAGTTGTGGGTGCAGCTCGGCGCGTGCGAGCCATCAAGGGCAGGCCGAACCCAAGCGAGTTCGACCAATTTATGATAAGGTGGGCAGACATGACGTAGTCCCCGGTTTGGCCAGCTAAGCCAAGTATTTGAATATTTTTTTTTTAGCCAAGCAAGACCTTTGAGTCTGCATGTGGGCACGCGATGAACCCGAGGCGGAGAGCACCCCGAGATAATTGGAACTCAAAATAGTGGATATTTCCCCCCGACCGGGAGATCGAGCGACACGGTCATCTGGCTGCGCCGGTGAGGCGGCGAGTGTGGCATACGCAGGCGGGCGTGGTTAGAGACTGCAGAAGTTGCAACGTTTGTATGCCCACGAGAGATTCCACATGAATATTTGGAGAAGGAGGTTGTATGGAAGCAGTTCGGGTACGTATAAAACGACATATTGAAAAACTATGGGACATCTGCAAACAGTGAAATCTGCAAACAATACCCATATTTCGAAAGTTGATAACATGTGCCTGCAATGATTCAGCAATACAGAGCTTTCAGGTGTCTTTAGCCCTTCCTTGGACTCGATAACTTCCTACCCCTCACGGGAAGAAAGTATTTTTTGCCTCTGGCTTTCGTCCTACGACTCGAGATGAGTTGTGCAATACACCTGGCGAGCAGCACGGGTTTGGCAAAAAAAGTTTTTCATTGGTGATGTACACATCGTATTAGGTTCCCATGCGTGAATTGACATATTTCGGCCCATTTCAGAAGCTCATAGAGCTGCTGGCTCGGAAGTTCGAAATCTCGAAAAGACCTCGTGAGTCGCATCTAGCTGCCCCTATGACTCCTGGCTGGCGCACCCGACATCGTTATAAACGCCATCTTGGGCGTTCCTCGATTTCGCCGGCCTTTGTCACTTACTTGTGGGGAGCTGTAGCTTCCCCCCATTGAAGTCTACACGTTCAATTACGGATCGTGTTTTGCCTCATTTTGTGTACCCTACGTTTCGATCACTAGAGCGGCTCAAAGTCGAGAGTCGAGGTGTAGACCTCTGCCAACAACCGGAGGGAAACCGATCAGTGAAAAAACTCACAGCATCTGTGCATGAAGCACCATTCCAGCAGCGATGTATAACGAGACGGTCAGTCAAGGGGAAATGCCCAGCTGTCAAGTGTGTCAAGCCGATCGATATATATATATACATAAATATGTGTATATAGGCGAGTGAAAGTAATGCATAACTTGACCGCGCTACTGTGGGAATGTTCCAAGGAGAGTCGCGTGCTACACGATAGAGGTAGTGCTAGCAGTGTTCGTGTTCGGGTGCAGAAAAAAACCTTTCTGAATGACGGGCGCTCCTTTTAACAAAATCGTCCGGAAACGACAGATACTTTATTTTTCACAACTATCGTCGCGTACCTAGTGAATGGGTTTTTCCATCCGGTAGCAATTATTGTCGTTATCTGAGTCAGGATTTGGGAGAGGTCTTAAGCTCCCATACCGAGGAAACTTCAGAAAAGATGTCTGTGCGCAGAAACTATATACCCCGGTTTTTGCGGGGACGAAATCTGACAGCTGTGATAGGAAATGCATCATTTTAGCAAGTGTATCCTGTAAATCGTATATCCGGTGAGGGAAGGGCGTAGGTTTGAAGGGCGTTGGCGGATGGGTTTGAAAAAGAGGGAGCGGGGGGCGGAGACGGGCGGGGCAACTCAATGTGTGCGTGGAAACTATAAGTCCTTTAAGGGGATACTTCCGACGTTTTAGGAAATAATGGAATGCACCAGTTCTTCAGGTATATCCTACAAGTAGTACAACCAGTGAGGAGAGGGTGGAGTGTTCAAGGGGGTGGGGAGATGGGTGGGGGGGGTGGGGAGAGTGGGGGGGGCAAAATGGGATTTTAACACATTTAGGTCGCATAGATGTAGGGGCTTGCTATACGCGTGGTGCTAGGTCTAGACGATGGTGCGGCTGGTGTGTGAGAGGAAGGAGCGTTGGGGGAGGGGGAAGGATTCATTGGAGCAGCGGCATGGATGGCTCTAGGATAATATTGAGGTGATACCAACTGCGTGGAAGTGTTCGATATTACGTGGGGCATTCGAGCAGGATGGAGCGGGGGAAGAAGGGTTGTAGGGGGAAACTATATTATTTAGACGAGGTATAGATTAAAGTGCAACTACCACACAATATCCGTCATTCTGCTCGTAGAATATATATATTGAACTTAACACCACCTCCGGCATATTTGGGGACCTGTTTAGGTTAATTATTCAGAACTTCTGGCGATAAACAAATATAAGAACAGCCACAAAAAAATCAGTTTCGTTCTGTCGTTGTATTGTCGTCTGAGATTTTAATACCGAACACACATCCACACTGCAACGACATCGTCGACCGCTTTGGACGGCACATTAGCACATGGTACAAGGCAAACCCGTGCACCCTTGCTGCATGAATAAAGCACTTAAGGACCACATTCACCACGAATATCCTTTTCCTGATCTAGCAACATAAACAGCAAATAGTAAAGCATATCTAAACATTACATTTGTACGATGTTAATGTAATAAACGTTTTTTTCGACGACCTGTTCTCCGACACTCACGTGCGCAGAGGTTGTGACAGAAGCCTGTGCGCATCCTGCGCCATCATCGAAAGTTGGACAATCTCACACATCAACATTTGCCTCTCAAACA
The DNA here is from genome assembly GCA_012845835.1 of Undaria pinnatifida. NCBI lineage: Eukaryota > Phaeophyceae > Laminariales > Alariaceae > Undaria > Undaria pinnatifida. The sequence continues at coordinate 23,571,678 of JABAKD010000025.1, forward strand.
CCAACGAACGCCGATGTTGAATGTTGCACGCGCAATTGAGAATTCACAATATGTCAGCTGGATATTGAATGATGTACATACCACGGTCGCCTTGGCCACCAATATCACTCAACTGCCAGAACAAGCATCTTGGGGCGTTACGGTACGCATCGCCCTGGTTATTAACCTCAGATCCATCACCGCACCCAACCCTTACCTTAAAACAAGGTGGATCAGATAGAGGAAGTAAGATGTGGATAACAACTCACTGCCTATCGTTGCTGCCGTGCCGCATTCCGTGGGCGAGTTCCGATCGCCGTCCAATAATGTACAATGGTGTATGCAAGTGTATAGCGTTGTGACGACTTGTTAAATAGTAGATTTATTTGTTGAAAGCTCTTCATTTGTTTTTTGAAATCTCTTGATTGTCGCCCCATTCGTGCATATATATCCGACGTTGCTTGGAACTTTTTGGTGCAGCAGCAGTTCGAGATAGGTCCCGTTGGGACTGCCGTATCGTGCGTTTGCGGGCTTGCGTCCCTTCGGGTCACAGCCGCCGTCTTCCGCGTCATTCGCTTGTCGTGTACCCAGTGGTGTCTACGTCAGCCCAGGTCCTCTTGCTTAGATCGACGAGGGCTGCGGTGGGCAGTGGAGTACGGCGGGTACGGACGTGAAAGAGTGTACGGGGATGAGACTTGCTATGTAGCGAGCAAATATTCTCCGTACTGCATTGTTGGCGGGTGTTTATTGTGAAGTATTGCATACAAGGGTATTACCTCCTTCGCAATGGGTGGAATAGCGAGCGAATTAGCGGTGCACATTCACGAGATGTTTGTCGCTGAGGCATATTCAACATTTTTCAGTCAAACGAGTCGACGAATACTTCAAGCATAGATACCCAGCGGTCATCAGCAAATGACTATTTAATGGCCGGGTGCTGGGAATCAAATGTATCATATTCTAATCGGGGGAACCAGTTCATAGGAGTAGTGAACATGCTTCGGGGAGAACCTGCCTAACCTTCCGTTTTCATTTAAAACAAGTAGCAGACAACTCCGGCCAAGAGTGGAACATGATTGGCGATTATTGGGCACACATGTTGAGCCACATTAGCATCCCCAGAGAGCGCGTCTTTCCATACATCGCTCGTCGTTCTGGCAGTTACGTGTCGACGCATTCTGCTCGCAACATTCCGGCTGCAAGGATATGTGCGAAAAAACAGGGACATGTAAACGGTGTTGGGACGCAACTCTAACGCTACGTCAGAGATCGATTCGGTTAAGGACAGCTGTTTTGGCTACCGGTTGTTGCTGCTGTGCCATAATCTATTCCTCTCACCGCACGGTAGCCGGGAATGGATACATCCTACAGGGGACGATCGAAAGGCGCTCTGCGGGAACCCCCGTTGTCAATGTGTACCCATTTTTTTTTTAATTTATCCTCCGGCGGATGGGGAAAAATAAAGCTTTGGCTCACCACACTTCCACGAATTTTCATACGCGTCGTGTGTCGATTTAACTCAGTTGCTTTCGCAGCCCAACGCTAGGTGGCGCACCCTTCGGGTCCCATCGTAGGTATAGCGTAAGCTGTCCCTATCAGTGGTCTTCGTTACAATCCCGGCAGCGCAAGCTGCCATTGTATACGGATGCGTAAAAAATGTGTACACACTCACCGAACACGGGCCCTCATCGCGTGCACATGGTACAAGCAAACGACTCTCATCGATACGGCATCTCAAATCTATGTCAACGATTCACTACTGTTTTGCCGCTCAGGGTACATGATACCGTCAGCGGCTCTGCGCTTCTACAATCTACAATGTGGGGCCACCGCAAGCCAAACATTATTGCAAAGGCACACACGGCACGGACCATATCGACGTCGAAAACCCGGCCGAACAATCTCGCTGATCTTTTGGAAACAACGAAACCGTATCGTCACACGCGTATATTCGAAATGCGAATTTGGTCAACAATAACAGTGTAGGTGCGTGTAGAATCGACCCAAGCGCACACATCAACTGTGTGAAACCAGAAGCTACCAAAAAACACCATATTATTCGAGACAGTGGCAAAACGCGACGTCGTAGTGCGCATCACAGACGACTTTTAGGTCCAACTCGGCCGTGTTATGATTTTCTAGAGAATTTTTACCAAAGGTAGTGCTTATAGTGGCAGCGCAAATGATGGCCAAAATAGCGTTTGAGCGCATTGTGATGAAATCGGGGGGGAATTGTTGCAGTGTGCGAGGTGGAGCTCAGATGTTGGCTTTGAAGGGAGGAGCATATAGTGAATGAGGTGGGGTGCGAAAAGTTTGTTGGTGGAGGTGGTTATCCTGTTGGTGAATTGTCTCACAGACCCGGAATGTTTGTTATGCGAAGGTACATTGTCTTCTTTGGGGTAACATAATGTGGATTTCGTCCGAAATGTCCGACAGTCGAGAACAGTTTCAATTTTCGCCCACAAACAACCGTGTATCGGCCGACGGTGTGGCTGCGTGCCGATTAACTTGGCGGTCTGTGAGTCGAAGGAGTATCCCGCCGCCACGTAAACCGTATCTAAAATGTCAACGAAGCAGTGCCGTGCTGTGTTAACCTTCGTTTATTGATGCGCGGTGAACGTGTGAACAAGTTGCGCACCGTGTCTTGCACTGATCACATCGTTCGGAATTAGGAGCCACGTGGAAAGCGGCTACCCATGTACAGTGATAAACCTAAGATGCCGATCCGATCGAATCCGACCCGACATTTCCAGGTTGCAAAAATAAAATAAATTCAAACGCCAGGCCTTTACGAAATTTGAGGATTCAATTAATTGTCGGTCGGATATAAAACATTATTCAGTACTTAATCATTACAGACTAGACTACATTTTTTCATTGCACCCTGGTGTGTTACGTCAGACCTAGTGCCTATTCTGTTATCTTGCAGTGACTGATTCTACGATAGCCCTCCCCCAAACCGGCGATTTCCTTTTCACGCGCGTTTGATGGCTGCTCAACACCGGAAAGGGTAAGATGAAAAAACATCTTCGTGTATTTTCTTTCTTTGCAAAAAGTGCCAGAGAAACATGACGTCAAGGTGGCAAGGGGCACCGTATTTAAGGAGATACGGCCGGGAGCTGGTCTCAGACCAATGGCTTCGTTGAAGAAAGGTTGGGGGAGCTACCGCGGAACCCTTCTAATGCAGGAATTTTGTTTGAAGAGGGTATCATACATGTTGCAGAAACGGATGAATGGCGGTATACGTGTTTTCCTCCTCAGCCGCAACTAGGATGGCATCAACGCCCTGCGTGGTGTCACACACTGAGTGTACTATTATTTACCAGGTACATGATACTGAATTTGTGATGGTACGCAAAGACACAATGTGCATGATGGGGGGGGTGGGGTTCGTTATAGTCATGTTACAGGCGGATGATGATCCCGGCACGTAGAATGTCGAATGTGTTGTGGCACCACCGGACAGAATGGACGTAATGGTACGGTTGTGATTTACCTATATGGGAGAAGACAATAGGTTCGCGTGCAGTCGTGATCGTTCGAGTGTCGAGTTTGCAAAAATGTGAATGTAAACATATTGTGATTCAAATAGGAGCGATAATAGTCAGAATAATTTGCGATTCGAACAATGAATCGCTAACCTACTCCTTGAACCATAACCCCAACCCCAACTGTCCCCTTTTACCGACATGTGCACACGAACGACAGCTCACCTGTTTTTTTGTGCACCCTATACCACGACAGCAGCAGTGAGTGGTGATTTTGAAAGATAACTCTGTAGACAATATTATGAAAATGACAATACACTCCAGCTGTGAAATAAGAGATTTTGTCGAAAATCCTCTTTGCAAGCTGTGTATGATACTCCGATCGCACGTATTACGGGTTATGTTTCCTCATTAAGGATATAGGTCGGCAACTCCCCTTGCAACTACAGTGTAGCAATCAGGGTCAACAGGGTGATATTAGTCTGTTCGCGGAAGCTATAAAACCCGTTTTTAAGGGGGACCAAATGTGACACCTGTGGAAGGAAATGCATCAGTTATCAAAGTGAATCCTGTAAGTCGAATAACCGCTGAGGGGAGGGCGGAGATTGAAAGATATCATGGGGGGGGGGGTGCGGGGCGGGTATAAATCATGTCGCACAAATGTAGGGGTTTGCTATATGCGTGGTGCTAGGTCTAGTCGATATTGCGGGTGGTGGGGAAGGGGGGGGCGTTGGGGGCGTCTGAGCGGGGAGGGGGTTAATTGCAGCAGCTGCATGACTGGCTCTGAAAAGATATTGAGGTGATATCAAGTGCGTGAAAGTGTTTATTACTTATGCATGTTTCGATTTTAGGTGGGGTGTTGGGGGAAGAAGGAGGGAGAAAAGAAAAAAAAATGGGTGGGCGGAGGGGGGCGGGAATGGTTTTCCTAGAGGCTTAGGTCACATATATTATATACCAGGGTATACTCCAGCTGTGAGATCGAAGATTTGGTCGAAGCTCAGATTTGCAACCTTGTGTGTGATACTCCGATCGCGCGTATTACGCATATATGTACGGGCTTGCTATACGCGTGGTGCTGGGTCTAGGCTATCGTGCGGAGGGTGAGGAAGGACGGGGATTTGGGGGGGGGGAGGGGGATGCATGAAAGCTACGTCATGTACATAGATATATGATGTATATGCCAGGTGTAGGTTGTGGTTAAACAATTGGATCATACAAAATTGTATGCTAATAATTTGTTAAATTTCTTTCACCTTCCTTGTCTTGACACGTATTAACCTATGTGTGTTTGATCGTAGATGCCACACACAGCAGGTACATACAGCAGATACCACGTTTAGCGAAGTGTGTGTCGCCAGTAAGAGGAGGCAGCAGGTCACGCACACATTTTTTTCAACTTTTTTAACGTAATGTTTCTCCCTTGTGTGAACTAGTGTGAATTGGAAGTCCCACATTTGCCAGAACGGAAAATCTTCTTGAACTTCAACATTACGCATCTGACCGAAGTATATTGCTCTGTAAATGCCACAAGTCAAGCTCGAATAAATGCAATATTTTCATGTTGGTCATAAAATAGGAAATAGAGCTAATAGGTTTACTGGCTCAATGACGGAGGGGACATATTTGGGAAAATAAATACAGATCAATGGGGTGACATGCAGCACATGCAGTTCGACGGACAACAAGATTCCCCTTGATATGCTGGTTAAGCCACAGGCCAAGACAAGTGAACACATGTGTTTTTATATCACGTACCCTGTACGATATGAGGTAACGATTTGCCCCCCGCTTTTTGCTTAGTATATACTCAGTACCTCGTATGGGGTCCAACGATGTGCATTTCATTATTGCGTTAGATGTCAAAATGGTTTCGTGGTTCCATTTCTCGCCGTGCCCAAACTGTCAATACACATACTACGTGGCAGCTACTAATGGCAAAATGACAGCATAACGACATCAGTTTGATTCACGTCTGCCGTGGTACCGTTTTTGCTGTACTGCCGCGGCTGCAGAGTGCGGACTTTGTCGCTTCGAGGCTGGGAGGCTGCTTTTCGAAGCCAAATCCACCGCTTCGTCGATATTGTTTCGTGTGTCCCTGTACATACTGGCGTCACAGCGCACTCCACACCCCGAACAGAAAAACAATGGCGCATACACACAGACGAAGACACAGAGGCACTGTCCCGAAGTTGAGGCCTCACACGTAGGTTCGATATTGCCACAAATAAAGAGCCTGGAGGGCCGTGTGTGATGAAGCTACCTGTCAGCAAAAAGAGGTTAAACGCAAAATAAATCAACATACATGGGGTTTTCAACGGCCTTTATTGCTGCTGTAGGCTTCTTTTGCCGGGATGATAGTATATGAGGCCAGACAAGTCCTGTTGACGCACGGCATGAGGTCGGACTACATGTGCTAGGGAATCAACATTCAACAACGGTTAGCAAAATCAGCAGGAGCAGATGCAGAAGCTCGCTGCCGTGGTATTTATTAAATTGGAAGGGGTATTCATCAAAAAACAACATGCTCTTTCGTGCAATGTTTCTACGCCCGTCCAGGTTGGCGACCATCAAAAGCAACACGCTCTTTCGTGCAATAATCCTTCGTACGTCCAGGTTCGGGACCGCTGCACCGGAGGCCATGAAGCACTGTTGTCGCTGTGGTCTTTATTTCGTCTGCACATGGGCCATGGCAGATGACGTCGTCCAACCCGAACCCATGCTTTCGCCTCTTTCCATCAGGACGCCCATGTTTACTGTCCAGCCCGCTGGGTAAAATATACTCCGGAGTATTTACCCATTCGATCCACTCTAAAGCCCTAAAATCAGGGCCTTATACATATTTGTTTCGGCTATAAAAAATATATATTCCCCGCGTGTGACACACAGGTTGGTTTCGTTGGGATGTAGCATCTAGAGCTGGAGCGGGAAGTTTACGGCTGTCGCCCTCAATTTTGGTTTCGCTTGGGTGGACTGCACCGTCTTCGGCAACGTGTACCTCCTGCATTGACAATATTATGTTTGTCGCCTACAGGTGGCGACAGCTGGTATTCTCTTGATTTGAAACAACGATTCCAAAATACATTCACATGGTGCTTTAAATCACGATTAGCACAGGACCGTACTGCACACCATTTGACGTTGTTTTTGCCGCCTATGGAGTGCAAATTTTCCCTGATTTTTCTCACCCGGAAGAAGCACTGGGGGAGTCGGTCGCGGTTACTCGTTAATTGTGTCGCCGGTACCCACCACACCTTCCGTGCACCCGTAGGCCGGGTCGAATTGTGGATCAGAATCTAGTGGTTCTGTAATGTAGCGAATACTTGCTTTTGGGAGGGGGTATCCAATGTGGTTCAGCGCCAATGTGCATTATATTTCCTTCTGCCGATCCGCTGTAGCGGTATTTCGCATGCAGGACATGGATTTGTGCGGCCGAAGTACTTCCGCAAGTAAGTGACAGTGGTTAGGCTATGATGTGAAGGAATTCTCTCCATCCGATATTATTGCAGTAAAGTCGAAAAATATATGATATCGACATTCATTCGTCGTGAAGTCACTATCCTCGTAAAATGCTACATCATTTTTTTATCATAATAAAGTACACAGCTTGCAAGAAGATGAGTTTCGACAAAATATTCGATCTCACAGCAAGCTGGAGTGTATTTCAATTTTTTATGGTGTCACAGAAGGTTCGATGAGCCGAAACATTTCTCCTACCAGGTATGTCCGGTTTTGTCACATTAATATATTTCGGTCAGAAAAAAACTTTCTCTTCTATCGTAGGATTTTTTTTACAGGGTAATTTCGAACACGAGGTTGGCGTCATGCTGCGGGAACGCCAGCGCGCCGTGTGCACTCAAGGCACCGTTCGATCTGTTTCATTAGCGTATGTATGCCCAATGAATAAAAACTACTATGCTCTGTGTGTACACGTTGGTTACGCTCTGTGCAATTCCTGTGACCCTCCCCCGCGAATAACAACCTTCCAGTACCTGTGGTTGTGGACCAAATTGAGGCTGATGGTATGTATATGTACCCTCCCTCGTTGTAACTAAAAAATGAAGAATGTGCCACGAATCAGCAGCAAACACAAGTTAGCGCAGAAAACTATGCGCTCCTCCTCCCGCCCCCCTAACGATGTTCACCCTGAAGGGCCCTCCCCTGCTTCCTTTCCATCTCCGAAAATGTCTCTTATACACGTTTGCTTTGCTTCTATCGACCCGTTATTGCTTATCCAAGCGAGCTCAGCTTTTCAAGAATGGTGGGAAACGTCGGGCATGCTGTCTGCAGGCGTGTGCGTGTGCTGTATGTGTGGCACACCTTTTTTTAGAGCTCGCTATATTAAGATCAAATCCCGGGAAAAAGACGAATTTCTCTTAATTAAATTTATATCTGATTTGTTGTGGCAACCCAAAAATATGTTTTATATCAGTACTTTCTCTTATGTATATTCTCTTATTATATTGTAGCCACTGCTGTAACTAATAAAACTCCTAAAGTAGGGACGACGCCTGCACGACGAGACCGTGGCAGATGAATTTTCTTCCACAATTATTCTTCGCCGAATACTTCGCCCTCGACGCTGCGCCTTGATGCCACGACGTCTGCAGTTTGCTACATGATTTATCCGTACATCGCGCGCGATTTAGGGTGCCGAACTTCAAGTTGAGTACGCACGCCGGTTGTTGCCTAGTTCTGGGGAGTTACATAGAACTCGAGGTTTGTGGCAGCACGAACAGCATCTGTGAAATCGTACTGTGGGCACCGTAAACGAACAATATCAGCACCGTAAGTACTCTCCCTTGTTAATGGCGTATTTCGTCCGCAACGCTGCAACATATATAGACTATAGTCTATATATTTTGAAAATTACAAATACACTCCACCTGAGAGGTCGAATATTTCGTCGAAACTCATCTTTGCAAGCTGTGCGTGATACTCCGATCGCGCGGATTACGGGTTGTGTGTCCTCATTAAGAATATAGGTCGGCGACTCCCCTTGCAAGTACAGTGTAGGTATTAGGGTCAACAGGGTGATGTTAGGCAGTCCGGGCGCGGAAACTATAAACCCCGTTTTTGAGGGGGACAAAATCTGACAGCTGTGGAAGGAAATGCATCAGTTTGTCAAGTGAATTTTCTAAGTCGAATAACCGGTGATGGTAGGGCGGAGTGTTTAAGGACGTGGGGGCCTGATTTTGATCAAAAGGGGGGCGGGGTGGGGGGAAGCTGGGGAGGGGCAGGCGAGGGAGCTCAATTTGTGCGTGGAACTATAAATCCTTCTTGTGGGGGAGGGAGGGGGGATGTGAGGGAAGGGGCGGGCGGGCGGGGGGGCTTTAGGTCGCATAGATGTAGGGGTTTGCTATACGCGTGGTGCTGGGTCTAGGCGATGGTGCGGGTGGTAGGGAAGGAGGGGGCGTTGGGGGCGGGGGGGCGGGTAGGTGGGAATTGCAGCAAGCGGCCAGGACGGCTCTAAAAAGGTAATGAGGTGATATCCAGTGCGTGGACGTGTTTTCTACTCTGGCGGATTTCGATATTAGGTGGGACGTTTAAGCAAGAGAGAGCAAGGAAAACAATAAAGGGGGGAGGGGGGAGAGAAAGGGTTTTCAAGATGTTTAGGTCACATACAACATTAAAATTCACTCCAGCTATGATATCAAGGACTTGGTCGACACTCATCTTGGCAACATTGTGTGTTAGATTCTTGCGCGTATTAATCGTGTATGTAGGGGCTTGATATACGCGCGGTTCTAGGTCTAGGCGATCGTGCCGGGTGTGGGGAAGGAGGGGGCGTTGGAGGGGAGGAGGGGGGATGAATGAAAGCTACGTCATGGATGGCTAGAAAGAGAATGACGTGATATCAGTTTGCCTTGAAGTATTCATTACTCTGGCCAATTTCGATCGAAAGTGAGGCGTTTGAATGAACTGGGCGGGGAACAAAAGGGGGAGGGGGGGCGAGGAGCGCGGAGACGAGTTGGAGCTACGGCATGGATTGCTCGAAGGATAAAGAGATGATATCAGCCGGCCTGTAGTGTTGAGTACTTTGGTAGACTTTATTTTTTGGTGGGGCGTTTGAACAAGAGGGATCGGGGGGGGGGGCGGGTAGGGGTATTTCAATGTGTGCGCGGAAATATTTTTCACCCTTAAAGAGGACGAATCTGACGGTTGTAGCAAGAAGACACCCCTGTACATCACCCGCCTGGTAATGTATATTATTCTAGAAGCTTTGATGTTACATGTGAAATGCAACCCAGCTTTTACGCGTAGAAAACAACATGTTAAAAGCTTCATAATTTGTTATTGCTTTTGGATCGAAATATATAACATTTCAATCGATAGGTATAATCATGCAGTTACCATTATTTTCGGACATCGCTAATGATATGAAAGAGATACGTATTGGCAAATGCCACAGGCGATGTGATGTGGTCATGCAATGTCACCGCCATTTAGAACGAAAGGGAGAAGTGCGAATCATCAATGTTTTGAAAGGAACGCTAAGTGTACACGCGCTCATTTACGTTACTTCGTTAGTCACACTTCGCTGGGCGTAGGTTGGGAGGCGATCATGCAGACGGTATGTACGGAATACCTTACGTAATAGGTTGGTAGTGGGGTCTACCGCAGTGTTAATATATCTGTCTGTAATATATTTTCACATTGCTATTATCTAGTGTACGATTATTTGACCTGTTTTCTCCGCACTGTCGTCGAAGATGTTGTGGTCCCGTAGACGTCGAGTCCATGTCTGCTGCTCTTCCTAGTGGTGCTCAGGAAAACATGCCCTAGCGTTTAGTAGATGGTCGCTGAGTGGTGTTCCTTTCCTTTACATCAAGCCAGGTAGTATATGTCAACGCAACCGCTATATTTGCAAACACATTGAAGTACGTGAGGTATATGTTAAGATGTCAACCGCTTGACACAACTCAAACCGTACGTATGCTTGGGATAGATAATTCCTGCTGCATTATTACGGGTCAATTAGTATATTAGTTGTGCATCAACTATCTTGGAGTAGATGCTGTCGCGAACACGTATATTTAGGCTATGATGTTGATTTCTCGTCAGGATATAACTACTCGACGTTTCCCCTGTGATGCCCGTAGTCGTAACACAAACGACGACAAGACCTGTTTAAACACGGATACTGGTTAACAGTCATTTCTTCGTCGCAACGCGAATTGGTGAATTTTTGTCACGGAGATGTCTGCAAAATGGAGTACCTCGTAGATGGGCGGAGGCCCAGGGTGGCCGCATCACGAACATCGTCCGCCGTGATGTATACTGTTTTTGACCAATGTGCTCACAGGTTCTCGGTACACTGATGTAAAGTATTTTGGATGACCTTAATAATCTATCATCCCCCGAAGGAAAAGACCTGGCTTCATTCGTGAGGTATTCTTGTCACCTTGAGGCGGGCGGGAAAAATTGAAGCTTTAGCTCGCTGTGTTCCCACGCATCGCCATACTTGTCGTGCGTTTTTACCTCAATTGCTTTCGAAATGCAGCGAGCGGTAGCTGGCGTATGATACGATTCCCGCTGTGGGGACAGTGCCAGTTGTGGCTACCGCCGGTCACCGTTACAACTCCAGCTGCACAGGCTGCAGTTGTTTACGGATGAGTGAATGCGTCGATCTGACGTGGTGTCTGGAGATCAGGTGCGGCGGAGATAGCGTAGAGGAACGTGTTCATCCCAAGTGTTATAGGACTTGCGCCAACTCGTTCGGCGAAAAAACCTCGGCCATGAGGAAACAGACGTCCGCCCGATTTGGTTCAGTGACGGTCCACCCTACGAATTCGGGCGTTGGTCCACGCTCTCACACGGTCGTTTAAGTTCTGGGTGTCATAACGAAAAAACACGTTGTGCGCCTTTCGGAAATTCACCCTAAGTAAAGCCTCATGCACCATCATCATTGTCTTGATACTAGCCAAGTCATCGCTCACTCCTCCGCTTCAAGCCATAATATTATGTTCTTCGTGCATTGCACAAAAACCGCCCTCATTATACCACCGTGCGCTCATTAGCTACCCTCGCCATTATCTGCGCGATTACAATCGGACCTTAATAGTCCGTACTAACAGCTGCGGCCATTGGCGCAATACAACAACAGCCTAGTTTGTTGAAACAGCCAATTGTGGTGTCATCATATATCGCCCCGCTCAATTGCGTTTACTGTTTTCGCCGAAGAAGTTTATACGGAATAGAATATTTTGCATTGCGCAAACTCATCAAGCCATGCTGGTACACCCACAGAAGTACAGCTTGCTTGCAGGTTGAGACGGGTAACGACATCGGAAGATGTATCCGCAATTGTGATGTTGATACTTTTTTTGCTCTGCGTCCTTCTCTACCAATATTGCGCCTTATTTACTAGAACATGCTTGGTTAACGAAATGTATCGCTGTAGATCAAGGCAGGTCTACGTACAAGAGCAAACGGGGCGAGAAGCACGCCTCCATCCCGCACGTGAACAAAATCTTGAGCCTCCTGGCCTCCTGCGTTGTCTGTAAGCTGTTTAGTTGATTGTCCAGACTTTGCGTATTGACCAATGTGGGGACAGCTGATACCTCACCATGGTGTTAACCTCGTTGCATTACTACCCGCAAAAACCCGATTAATTCAACAGCTAGGACGAGCAATGAGCGGTGTGAATGCGGTGCTGGTTCAATCATTCACAACTGCTTCCAACAGTTAATTCAGGAGAAGAGGGATAAGTCCAAGTCGGTCGAAGTTGGCCGAGAGCCCACTGCCTTTCATGGCGTCATTCGATAAACAAAGTCGAACGACGGCCGTGACAATGATGCATCAATACCCATGTCATGGTGCCCACTAATTCCACAACCTTATCTGTTGAATGTTCTCGATGATCTCCCTCTGGCGGGTCATACATATACATCCGAACGTATTTCGCTTTCCACATGTCAGCGCTTGGAGTGCTGCAATTCAATCTCAGCCACGAGGGTAGTTGCTGCCGCAGTCTGCGTCGCCATCGTATAACCAGTATCCGTAGAAAAAGCCTCCATACACCAACTAACTCCAAACAATTACAGGCACTCCTATGTATGACACCACCTCTGAATCTCAGAGACAAGAGTGCTGGTAGTACGAAAATACAATCAATACACTCTATCGGGTGATGGAATGGCAACATGCCCGGCGTGCCAGTCGTAAGTGCCAACCTTTTCGTGAGTCATCACGAACGATATTTTATCCTGTGATCCAAACATATAAATGAACGTGTATTGAACCGCGAGACTCAACAAATAAATGGTGCACGTTTGAAGGAATAAACTGCGAACGTTGATCGAACAGCAGACGGGTCAATCCATACCACTGAGGTGACACCGATTCCAAAATTTTTAAGTGCACAAAAACTTGAAATATCCCACGGCAGAGGTGCGGCAGAGACGTTCCCGAGCTCATAGCATGGGATGTGCCCAATATCTCACCCGGAAAATGCCTGGGACAGCTCATTCGTTTGCACAATCCAACCAAACGTCTACGCCGTAGCCCTTAAACATATGTATTCGTGAGATTGAAATTACTTGACCACCCTGTAGTTCTTGTCCTGAGGAGTTCAATCGGCCAGGAACTTTTGTATTGGCTAAAACTCGAGTGCAACCCGTACCGTGGGAGGACGCAACTACGGTAGTGCTACAGGGGACCGTACAATTTCACGAATACATTGCAAAGGCGTGACCACTTTGACAGAGCGAGGACAGAAGTACAATACATCTTGTGCGGTAAAGTCGGCCGAACTCCAGGGATACCAGTCGCATCTCCGAACATTGGTTGATATCGAGACCGTACATATTTAGATCTATCTATCGACAAGCAAACGTCAGCCAATTTCGTAAAGATGTAGACAACCTTTGCTAACCAGCCCACGTTAGACCCCACACAATTCTCTCGATGCGTCCAGTCTGACGAGGTGTCCACTCAAGACCAGAACTACTCACCGAGGGTATGTAGATGTTATTCACCGGTATGTACGTGCAACAATCAGGCTTAAGCAATGTTTGAACACACGGGGTCGACCCGAAATAGTTTACCCTCAAACGGCGTTTCTGGAATACATTCGAGGCTCCTCTTCAACGGAGAGACAGCAAGCTTCGGACGCCCATTCAAAACCTAGATCGAGTTGCCCGTCGGTAACGATGGACACAACATACACTATACGAGGAATCACGGCGCCCGGGACGAGAGCAGGCTGCTTTATGGTGTTTCCTGGTTTGCTCCTTGACGGTGTCCAAGTCCAGGAATTTCCGTCGGGTGTGTTACTTGACCATGAACCTCACCTGTCAAAATAGGGGATGTGTGAGAACGCGTGGGGAGTGAACATGTTGGCGCTAACGAATAGTTAACAAAAATGAACAACTTGTTGGCGTAGTGAACATGAAAGACGTGTGCTGTCGCTGGTGTTGTTGTTCGAGTTTTTTTCCCGTATCAGTACTTCCGCACTCGTTTTAGTGGATCGCCGCCGCGTTGAATATTTTTTAGATCAATCGATATTCCCTGTATCCCGTACGGTCGTATAATTGCGCAATCATGGTGGTCCTTATACGGGTGTGATTAACCTACAATTTAGTCTATATCGTTGAATTATTTGTCGGTTGTTGAGTTGAAGCTCGGGTTTTCTTTTTCACGCTGTTCTTCCCTGCGGGAGAACGGCCTGAATCACACAGTTAAACACGATAATGGTCGCAGGTCGCCTCGTGTCCGGGAGACAACATCGTTCACAAGATTTATGGAGCCAACATAGGGTAAAACTACCGCCGCTGGGTAGCGGCGGCCTACGAACAGCCCTGGATCTCGCTGCCGACGTGAGCATCGTTGCCAGTGTCTGTGAGCAAGGGAGAGGCGAAGTTGGGACTTTGGTTTTACGAGTTGTACAAATTCAAAACAAAGAACATATAAACACACCCCAAAGAAAACAGGTTCACGTACAGATGGTGAGGCCTAATCATTTTTTCTGTTTGTGTAGATGAACAAATACTCTAGACTATATTTGGCATGTTAGAAAAAAAAAAAAAACGAAAGTACCTACGAACACGAAACATGTGTCCAGTTTAGTTAGACTTGGGTTTGCATATATCATGAGACCTATTCTTGGCTGAGGCTACATAATATACGTTTTCACCGTTCAATAACCAGCATAAACATGTGGTGTACATTTTCTTAGCATACTACGACACATCACCGACGATGACGACAACGCTATTCCCAAGTGACGAACAGAGTCCTTATAACTACCTCATTTGATGGGTTGCCATGCTGTCATTGTAGAAGTCAAGATTTTTGTTGACATTGGACCTCACGTTATTGAAAGCGCGACGATCGTTCAACGGCTGACTTTTTGCTTAGATTATTGCCTTAAGCGCACTGTGCATAGTAGTCTTTTTCGCAAATATGCCGTGTGACTGGAAACAGTGTGTCGCGTTCACTAGTCTATGCATGTTCAAATCAGCACCAGATACTGCCCATCTACGCATGCTTCGTCGTCGTTCTTGTCAACCGGCCACAACTTTCGTTCTGCAGCTAGGCACTAAATTAGGTTTTCGATACATGAATTCCACACATTTTGATACAACGTCACCGGTATCAACTGCCGAAAATACTGTTCACAGGATCCATGTGATAAAGGCATGGAGTGAATACACGTGCAGTGATTTGAACGAGTGACACTTCCATTGGAAATATCTACCGCTTAAGAAACGCCAAACAAACAATGAACGGTGTGCAGGTCTTCCTCGACTTTGTTCAAAATTCATACCAACTATTTAGTTTCATTTGCTACACAGGTGGAGTTACCGGTTTGTCTCCAAAAGAGAAGGACGTTTACATTTTGCGTCGTTGAAACGCGAAGGTTTCCGAACAATTATGCACACAGCAAAATTATTCTGGTGTCATTCGGACATTGAGTGAAAGGCAAGAACCTTTGCGAGTCGTCTACATTATTATTGTCTAGGAAATATATGAAAATTCGGGAATATTTTGTTTTGTGAGTTCTAATGTGGTCGGCCACATTTGAGGAAAAAAAAATGGAAAATGACGATCTTTTCGTTACAATGTTCTTGGGATATATGGTTAAGGCTTGAGTTATCGAGATTTCGATTACGGTTAGGGCTGCGGCTTAAAGCGGTGTTTTGGATATTTTTCGATACTTTCCCTCTCATTTTACTGGACGAAAGCGCGGGCCAAATTAAATTACCTATTCCCCTAATATGTCTTAATATAAGTATATTCCAGAATTGCAGTGGAGGCGGCCCGTTCGAGGAGAGGGGACTAGAAACAATCAATCGTGCATGACGCCAAAATCCAGATACGACGGTTATGATTGACTAACGGACGCGTGCTACGAAAGAGATATCACTTTTCGTCTGAAATGGTGTCCGAATGACAGGATTCTTCAACCCACAATGATAATGGTCGAAAATACGACATTTTTCTTGCATGATTTTTGTCGTGTATATATAGGCCATGGTGTTTTTTTTCACCTGGAAGCGGACATATTTTTCTCTAAATGGGTTTTTGAGAGAGGTCTTAAGCTCCACAATTGAAGGGCAGTGTTGGAATCAAACTCGTGCACCTCTATCGTAGCGCGCTTCAATGGTCACAGCAATTCACCAGGCGATAAAGGTACAAATAAAAAATTAGCAGGGGGATGCGTCTCTTGGCGTTTTCGAGGCGCGGTAATGAACTGTGATGATCCCGTATATTCCTTTTTTTGCAGCATTATTAGTTCTTGTAATTGTAGAAGTATTTGTTATCTATGCTTTGTGCGTTGGCTAACTACGCTAATTAAGGCCATGACAACGGAACAGACCATGACAGACCAATCACAGCCCGCACAAAATCGCGTGGAAGCGCGACGTTCACTTCTTAAAATGCGTGTCAACACCCAACCCGACTTTTGCGATGTTGGAGTAACCTGGAGGCACCCGGGGAGTAAACACACGACGGACAATACCCATATCTTCTCACCCACAGACAATTATTGGATACCCAAGCTCAACCTTTCAATTAGACGCAACGTGTAGCAATCCGTAAACACCGCGCATGCCCGCTAAACTATGAGCATCGTATACGGCACGTTATCATGCCGTTCGAATACACGGGGTGTAGAAAGAAGTAAGTGTTTATGTTCCTTTTTGGGAAAAACTTGGTTCTGCCAAACTCTACGCTTCGTCCTAGATTTCACAGCAACACGTATGTGATGTTTGTGCAGTTTTTTCGTTCTGTTTCAACGCTCCCGATACACATTTCCCCGCCCGTTTCGCACCAAAAACAAATCGAACCCGAAGCAAATACGTAAAATGTTAGGTCAGCATCGGTGAACTTATCAAGCAAGTTATTCGTTTTGAACGGGTTTCGGACACCGAACAATGTTATTATTTGCATTGGAATGCAAACATTACTCAAATACTCAGCTGGTAACGATTACGATTTTTTGTAGCAATATTCAACCAACATGACGTTGCCACATGTTCGAACGGCCTCATGAATAAATCGCCATCCAAAGGTTATAATCATATACGTAAAGATATGCACGGAACGTTTGACGGAACATTGAAAAAAAAACAGAGTATTACAGCTAAAAAAAACAAAATTCGGCTCGACCGACGCACCTCCGTGATGCTCAGCCACTCGTCGTCGTCGCCGTTGAGGCAAAGCTTCATCTTCTCGGTTTCGTCAGTGTCGAGGTAGAACGTCTCGTATCCCAGAGTTTTTCCGCTGGACTTGATTTGGCTCTTGTTTTTCCCATCATCGTAGGTTTCGTACACGTCAAGTTTTCTGGTCCTCTCATCTCCCTTGTGGAACGCGATCTTCATCTTGACAATGTCCTGGGGCTCCTCGAAGGAGTAGGTGATGCAGCATCCATCTCCCTCGCACGACCAGCGAGAGTTTGCCTTGCGACTGCCGTCCCGGGTGTTTTCGGGCTTGCATCCCTTCGGGTCACAGCCGCCATCATCGGCATCACGCTTGTCGTACCCGGTGGCGTCCACGTCAACCCAGGTTCTCTTGCCTGCATCGACGAGAGCTGGGACAGGGAGGGGAGTGCGACGGGCATTTACGTGCACAAGGGTAGGGTTATCGGACTGCCATGTCACCGGCTGTAGAATTTTCTGTTTTGTATTGTTGGGGTGGAGTCAACGACAAGCGCTACGATAGAAGTGCACCACTTTTTTTATTTTTTTTACAACTCCTCAATATAGGAGCTTAAGACCCCTTCTAAAACCGATTGAGAGAAAACCAAACCTGCTACCGGATGACCAATGTCATGGTCTAGATACACAACGTGAGTTATGCAAAAAACTATAGTTGATTTCCGACGATTTGGGTTAAGGAGCCATGTCATTCACACACCATTTCAGGCGAAAACTGCAACCTTTATCGTTGCACCCGTCCAATACGAAGTTTTATATACCGTGGTGTGGTTTTGGTCATAACGGGTGCGTCGGCAAGCGAAGATACAATGGACCGTTTTCGAGGTTTAATGCTCTCGAGATTCAACAAACGTCCCTCTAGTCGAACATAATCGACGGAAAAAAACGGTTTGTGCGCTTCAGCAAATGAATAAATGACTTCAGGCGCGGGCCTTTCGAAATAGCATACTATATTCGGCGTTCATTTAGTTAGTGAATATCCTTCCAGCATAATCTGAAATACTGCATTTTTGTCTTCACCGAACGAATGTAGCCAGGGCCGATTTTTTTCGACAAGCGGACCGAGAGTGGAATCTAAATCGTGACGATTGGAAACGTGTATTGCGCCGCCTCAGGCACCCCCAAACATCGCGTTATTTCATGCATCGATCACATTTCTGGCAGGCATGGCTCCACGTATCTTACGTGCAACATTTTGCAGTATTTGAAGTGCATGAGGCTTCATACGTAATGACATAATGTGTGGATACACCGAAAAGGTTTCGTCGGAAGTCCTCTCGTTGTTCTTGCAAAGCTGCATTGATTGGCACTGGGTTGTAACTGGTGAGCCGTTGAATCTTCCCCCCTGCCGCACTGTGGCCGCATATTAACAAGTTCTACATGGCCCCGTCGAGGTGATCCCCTCGCGAGAAGCCCCACCGTGAATAATTCGTTACTCATATGTGACGGCTTCCTCATCGCGTGGTACGCAAGAAAATTACTTCAATACACCGCCGCTTTTTGGCCGGTCATAGTACGTGCTGCCGTCCGCGGCTCTGCGATGCTACAATCAAGCATGGGGTCACTTCTCAAGTTAAACCTCTATGTTGAAGCAGGCATGGCACGGATTGTTGTGACAACGATAATACTGTTATAATATGTCGTCGCTTGTTTTAAAGACCCGAAACCGTGCGATGCCACGCATACCTAAAAATGAGGAGTTGAGTCAACGCCAATCATGATACATGCGTTTATATTCCGCCAAAGGGTACACATCAACTGTGGGTATGAAACGCTATGCAAAGACCACTGTATTTTGTGGACGCCGTGACTAAGCGACGTCATCATGCTCCTCACGCATGCCGTATTCGGTGTATGTCAATAATTCGCACAATGTCCTTACCTGAGGTAGTGCTGACAGTGGCAGCGCAGATGATGGCCAAAATAGCGAAAGAGCGCATTGTGATGAAGTCTGAGAGAAGAGACTGTAGTGTGCGAGGTGAAAAAACTCAGCTGTTGGCTTGGAGGGGAGGAGTGAGGAGTGATTTAGGTGGGGTGCGAGAATGTTGTTGGTGAAGGTAGTTATCTTGTTGGTGAATTGTTTCACCGGCAGAGTATTTACTTTCGTGACGGTGTATCGCTCTTGGCCCCAAACGGCTACATATATTATCGTCTTCGGGGTGATATGATGTGGATTTGGTCCGAAACAATCGTGTATCGATATCTTTTCAACGTTCGCGGCCGAAAACAACACATATCGGCGGACGATGTCTGGCTGTGTGCCGGCCAAGTCGGACTGTTTGTGAGTCAAAGAAATACTTGGCCAAACGGAATACCTCAACTTGCAACGAAACGTCATGTTCCCCCGATTGCAACCTGTTTTTGTGATGGCACAGTAAACGCGGATTCGATTACGGACATGGTGCGTCGTCTTTTGCACTGGGCACATGGTTGGGAAGAAGGAAGCACACGGAAAACGGCTACTCGTAGCGTTACGAAAATAACATGCCGATAAGATTCGAGGCGACGCGATAAAGTCGGGTTGTTTCTGAATCGCCAGGCTTTTAAGCGATTTCAGGAATCGATTGTCGGTCCGCCTTAATATACTTATCAGTACCCAACAACCTCTACTTCTGAACGTAAATTATGTCGGAGTGTGTTGGGTCGGTGGTATTATATACAATTCAGTATGTAAGGTATTTGCATTTAGGGAGCAATGATTATGGGCTCATTATATATACCACTTTAGTCACCTATAACTAGGGAGATTCGTGTTCCCTCCTCAGCTGCAATATATTGGCTGTCGCATCAACGCCTTGCGTGGTGCCACAAGTGAATATTTTGATGATAGCCGAAGGGCAATTTGCATGATAGGCATAATCGAGGGGGATCGGTATGATCACGGTACTGGCGGACGACGATCCAGACACGCAGAATTTCGAATCTGTTGTGGAATGACGCAGCAGGATGGATGTTAATAGTACAGTGAAACATACTTATGAGAGAAATCCGTATGCGCAGAATTTGCGTTTTGAGTACCGGTCATGTCAAAGTGTATATGATCACCTTTTGGTATAATGCGTACAGTAGACTATGTTAATCTGAAGAAAATCGATATATTTATTTATTCTAGTTATGGATGCTTATTCCATCCCCTCGCCAATACCTCTAACCCGAACTGAACCTATTCACGAGTTAGATAGCAACCGTGTGCACATTAGTTGCATTTTAGATAGAGCCCATTTGCGTCTGATGCACGGTAAACCACATGGGCGCCGCTGAACGCGACTACAAGCTGTGCACATGTGCATGCGTAATATCTAGACTATACCACATGCGTTGTTCAGTATTTCACAATATTGATGCATGCAGGTTTATACAAATAAATGTGGTTGACGCACGTTCTCCGTCATTGTCTGGATATGTTTCGGACTCACTGTGTTTGACTTTAGATGCCATGCAGTGGCAAAATAGGGACTTTTTTTTGCGACGTGTGGGTGACGAGTATGTGGAAATACCGGGCGTCACGCATAAAACTTTACCGTTTTATTGCAGTGATTTCCCCTTGAAGACACTAGTGTACACGGTATACCTTTTTCGTCCTGGAATGCTCCGTTGACTTTGATATAGCACTTAACACGGCGTATTGGTCTTCACCACATGTGCAGCTCGAACCAGACCATCATGTTTATTTTTTGGTGGTCCTATACTGGGAAATACGGCTGGCTTTTCCGCCCCAATAAAATGGGGAACATACTAAGAGACTTGGGGAATTTCAGATCAACTGGTTAGCATGCAGTACATGCCAAACGGGGTATTTTCGTAAGAGGGTTGATTTGATATCCTGGTTTCGTCGCAGGTCGAAAGGTGCGAACGCAGGCGTTCCAGAGGTATGTTCCAGGTATGATATGAACTAAACCGCTGCTCTTGTTCCTGTTGTTTGCTTGACTCACCTGGCATGAGGTCCAACCATGTGTATTTGCTTCTCGCAGTGGACGTAAGAGTGTTGTCCTGGTCCGATATCGTGCGGTGCACAAACCATAAACACACACAGCATCGTGACTACCGGCATAAAGACAATAATCTTGATCGAGGCCGCCGTTGTAGGGTTGATGCTGTGCTGCTACTGCAGCTAAAATTGCTAATGCATAGCGTACGGGCGTCCTCGCTGCGAGGCCGAGCGGCTGCCGTTCAATGATAAACCCTCCGCCTTCGTAATATTTATTTTTGTGCCTACAGTATGGCAGCACACTTACCCTACACGCATAGTAGGAGGAGGCATGCATACATGAACATACACACAGAAGACACCGTAGGTGGTTTCCATTATGGTGAGGAATACTAACCTGGTTAATGCTGTACTGTGAATGCCCCAGGTGCAGACACTGGAGGGCCGCGTGCGATGCATCTGCAGGACAGCTACGATATAAAACACGAAACTATGGGTTTCTACGGGGCTTTCTCGCCGCTGTATGCTTCTTACGCCGGTATGAGGGTATGAGCCCGCCGATGTGTTGAGGCACGGCATGAGCTCTGACGATATATGCTTTTCAGAATCGACACGCAGTAGCAGGTAGCGGCAACAGCAAGCAGCAAAGCCAGCAGGGACCGGTAGCAGATAGCAGGAGCAGAATCAAGAAGACCGGTTGGTGTGAGCCCCAGTAGCAGGGATGTCCATCGAAGACAACGTGGACTCTATAAACAGGTATATTTCTACCCACGTCTAAGGTCGCCGCCGCGTTGACGGAAACCTTCAAACGACACTGCTACATATTCACATTACACCCTTTATTATGACACACAACCAGCAACACGCGCGATCGGGGTATCACACACAGCTTGCAAAGATGAGTTTCGACGAAATCTTCGGTGTCACAGCTGGAGTGAATATATATTTGTTAAAGAATATTATCGAATCAGTGGCGATAGCTGATATTTTGTTTATTAGGAATACCTGGTGTTATAGAAACTTCGCCATCGGGCCGCACTGCACACCGCACCACATTCGACGTTATTATGTGTACCACCTTAGGGGTGCCAATAACCTCAAAACTATAACCTGAACCACAGTATTTGGGTAATCGATCGAAATTACTCGGTAATTAGTCGCCTGTATATATTATAAAAATTAATATACACTCCAGCTGTGAGATCGAAGATTTCGTCGAAACTCATCTTTGCAAGCTGTGTGTGATACTCCGATCGCGCGTATTACGAGTTGTGTGTCCTCATTAAGGATATAGGTCGGCGACTCCCCTTACAGCTACAGTGTAGCTATCAGGGTCAACAGGATGATTTTAGTCAGTCTGTGCGCGGAAACTATAAAACCCGTTTCTGAGGGGGACAAAATCTGACAGCTGTGAAGGGAAAGGGGGGGCCTGGTTTTGATCAAAAGCGAGCGGGTTTGGAGAGAGTATATATACCATACCGCCGGCTATCCGTTGGCCAGGTCGATTACTGGATCTAAATACTACCGGGTGCCGGTACCAAACGTGGGCCAGCTATACTTTGCATTGCATTATATTCTCTGAATGCGTTG
This sequence comes from Undaria pinnatifida, assembly GCA_012845835.1. Taxonomy (NCBI): domain Eukaryota; class Phaeophyceae; order Laminariales; family Alariaceae; genus Undaria; species Undaria pinnatifida. The sequence continues at coordinate 23,594,324 of JABAKD010000025.1, forward strand.
TTTTTGTATCATATCGTACTCTCGAAGTAGTTCCGTATGAATCAGTCTAGTCTTTATGTTATGGAATGCAGGAAATTTCCACGACGAAACTTCAGTATTCGCCCATTACTCGTACAAATTCTCGACATTCGTGACATTACTCCTATCCTTCATTCTGCAACAATGTTTTTAACAACTAAAGACCTAAGAAGTGAGGTCGACGGTTGCTCGACCAGAACCTGGTCTATGAAGCTTCTTCCTCATTCATTTAACGACAAATACCAGACACCCTGCCCTCCAGCCCTCCACGCTGTACGATATAGACACAACGCATGCAGCTTTCTCAGTGATCGGATCGATAACGAGCATGTATGTGATTGAGTGTGATGAACTTGAAGTTCAGCGCGGACTTTACTTGTTACCAAGCGTTGCAGTTACGTTAAAGTCACGGATCGTGGAATCACCAAAGATGTCCCTGCACAAGCACAATGCCGGCTGTGAAAGGACAACATTCGCACCATGACCTGTTGTTGATGACGTAATTCGTCCTTAACGCCCCCGCAAATACACGGTATCAAAGCAAATATATGATGATGAACGATTGATGCAATTCACAACATATGTGTGCTTGTGTACAACAATTCATTATTTGTTGTGCATTGGTCAACTAGAATATCCTAGTAAGTGAATTCACTACCGTGGGAGAATCTGTTTTGCCAACATATATATATATATATATATATACTGTACTCTTGATCTTTCGCCGGGAAAATATAACCGGCATCTCCCGTGCTCGCAACTTCCCTCTGCTCGTTTTGACATGCTCGTATTGCAAGCAGCGGAAAATATTTTCAAACAAGAGCATTCTTTAATAAAAGCCCTTTTGATTTATCGTAACTCGAAGTTGCCGAAGAAAGTGTGACGAAGATGTCTGCTGAACGATATACCCCGTAGATGGGCCGAGGTCCGAGGGTGCCAGTTACCTATGAGCAACACACTAATATTGATTTTTTCAACAGGGTGGTAGAGTATCCTTCGTGCTCCTGTATTTCGGACTAAATCGACACTCAATCATCCCGAACAACAATACAGGTATCGACACTGATCTGTTTTCTTTTTCGATGTTCCGGCAGAGAGATAGATAGGGAAAGAGACTACATATATAGTCTAGTCTATACATCTAATTAAATAAGTAAAAATACACTGCAGGTGTGAGATCAAAGATTTTGCCAAACCTTATATTTCCAAGCTGTGTGTGATACTCCAATCGCACGTGTTACGAGTTGTGTGTCCTCATCATAGACGTAGGTATATAGACTATATGTGCATACTAAGCTTGCCACACCTCCACGCATGTCCATGCATACCATGTCGTATGCCAATTTAACTCAATTGTATTCCCAAGCCAGCGGCAGCTGGGGACTGGTTCAGCTCATCTGTTATTCACAGCGCAAGCTGTCCTTACCTGCGACCACCGTCTCACTGCTATATCATTGCTGTATGTAGCTGCGCAGTGTAAGACGTGCGCAGGCATACCCCCAACCAATGCCTTCGGCCATGAGAAAACAGCGTTTTACTGAATTTGGTCCAGCTACGCTCATCCATATCCGTTCGGGCGTTGTGACGTAGGTGTTTCTAGTTTTCGATTCTAGACCGAAGAAACAAGCCCGCTTCCTTCGCTGGATCGTTCACGCAACGTATTATCATCTTCGAGTTGAACTTTGTCTTGATACCTGCCAACTCACTGCTCATGTGTCCTCTCAAGGCCATCATCTAAGCTACCTCGCGCACTGCACACATTGTTTCCCACACTCCGTCACGGTGCGCTCTTTCGCCATCTTGACCATCATTTACGTTGACACTGCCGGCACTGCCGCAACCAGTAGAATCGTCAATCTTCATCGCGGTAGTACGCCAGTGGTCAGGAGCAGGGGGGATGCAGGATTCACCCATCGTTCGTACCAACGCCTGGTGTCCGGTGTGTACGACTACATAGAATCTACAGAGATGGTATAGTATACTTGTTAAACAACGTACGAATGGCAGTCCCAATCTTCATATGTTAGAATTGTCTTCTGGCCTAACTTGGAAGTGCAATAATTTATTTAATTTGACTTTTGTACCTATCTTAGCTCTTCTCCGGGTGATGGTGCCGCGTCGTGTGAAGAGAGCATTCGCACCGTGACCCACCCAACGCCAGGGGCTTAGGTAGTCAATCATCTCGCCCACACATGCACCGTCTCTCCCCCTAAAATGATACCAACCGGGTACCCAACTATTATGCCCTACCACAGTCGTCTCGAGTAAAAACGTGTCCCAATGGTACCGTGTCATTCGACCCCTCCAACTCCCGGGTAGTCTGAGAGTGCTGTTTCCATACACTAGTGATTCTTAGACATCCAGACTGTACCTTCCCCCAGTTGTCCATCCTTTCCTAGACCTGCCACGACTAGCTTACGTGACGACATTATCGAACATTTTAAGATATAGTGCGCGTATGCATTGTACGCGTTGGGCGTCCGCCACCCTTCTCTCTGATGCCGCTCTGTCAGGTATACTTCCTCGATCTGCGAGACCTGTTTCCCCCCGATTCACATCGAGAGCAGGGTGCACTTATCGCGATTACTCCGTGATTTCGCCACTAACCCCATATAGACTCGAAACGCACGTCCATACCCCACCTCTCTTACACATTTGCTAGACACGAATGAGATGGGGGCGTGGTCGGGAAGGTCATGGAACATATTCTCATGCGATCAGTAGCGCAGGTAGTAAACTCACCTGCTGTACATATCCGTTACAAACGAGGCGGGCTCGCGGTATGCACCATGCAACATACAGTAGATTCTGCCAACCTAGCCTCACGAATAATAGGCTCGCATCAAGAATGCTTTTGTCCCCCCGACCAGCGACCAAGGTATATCATCTCGGCCGGAGCCTACGCAATCAACCCCTCTGACGGTACACACACACTTTAGCGAACACGAATATAATTTTCGCTGCGACAATAATTGCGCGTCTTGAATAACACCCACAGGTGTTCGGCCCTCGATCAAACTGATAACAGATTACGAAGCTCTGGTTTGTGTTGGTGGTGTTACCAGCAACATCGTAATCAAGCTAGGACAGGCTCAGACCACCACATTTTTGGTATGATTGTAACATTGTTTCACACCCAGCAGCACGATGCAACCGGTCGAAGTTGCTGTTATACGCTCATCATCACTATAGACGTTAGGGCAGGCTCCACCCACTGCATGCCACAATGTACTCTACTGGTATGATCGTTTATAATCGACAGCAGCAGTTCGTGATTACAGCTCCGCCGTCGTAGACGATAAAAACGCTTACAGACGTACGTACTAGCAACTCTACTACTACTGCGTAATATAGAACCAGATACCTGGTATGATGGTAGACTACCGCGGTGTGGTACCACGATACCCTTGATTTTTCAAAAACACATCAGCACTCTCCCTTTTCTGTGACACGCATGTCAGGAGACGGTACTTTCACACCTCGGCAGACGGCATTTTCCAAAAATTCACCTTGAGCGACGACGAAATACTAGGTTTTTGGGTACATCGATCGTGGCACCCTCGACCGCTGGGTATTTCCCATTGACCGACCGTCTCTATAGTCTACTTCGCTGCTGGGGAGGACCCCAGGTCGACAAATTGATCATTTTATTAAATCTGTCCAGCTTCCGCAGTCCCCAAATGCGCCCATCCGCGCCAACCACACGCACCACTTCGTAGATGTAGCCAGATTACGCCGCCGTTCGATGTCTGGGTCGGGGGAATATTCCAGTAAGTTGAGGTCCTGCTCTCTCTCTCGGGGTGCTCTCCGCCTAGGGGTTAATTGTGTGCCCACATATATTCAGACTCAAAGACCTGGTTTGACAGAAATATGTTGAACTTATATGCCTGGCATGGCTGACCGAAACAAGGACTGCTTCATGTCTGCCCACGATATCATCAATAATAGCCCCAACTCGGGTCGCTCGGCGTGCCCATGCTAGCCCGCACGCGGCGAGCTGCATGTGAGAACTGATCTCCGGGTACTAGTTTGCCTGTTACCCACTCCCCTACGACCCAGATCCCCGACATACATGCTCAGTTCGCTATCAAGCACAAAACACATCACGTTGTCTTTTTTCTGTTACGTTGATCTATCGCTTTATCGCTTTTAGAACCAATGCTATCCCTTGTGGTGTGTTCTCCTAGTAAGGGTGTTGTCCGATGTTAGCAAATAAGAACCCCGTACTGGATACTTCGTTCCAGATCGTCACATGGGCTCGCACCGTACGCTGATACGTGCTAGGTTGATGATACTGCACGCCAACGTAAACGTTTTGATGCGCCTGTTTCAACTGCTTTTCTTTAAAGAACAACCGCCTTCATCGTATTAGGGGTGCAGCAGAAAGTTCCGGAGCTCCTCGTATGAGGACCTCAATTCCTCGCCGGGAAAATGATTCCTTCCGTGGAACGCATTCGTTCGCACGACCAACCCGAGACCAAGCTCTTATGCCTTAGTCCTAAAACCGTGCGCACTCGTGAAGTTACTTGATCAATGACTAACCGCTAGTTCCTCACTTGAGGAGAAAATTCGGAGACGCACATTACTAGTTTATCAAACCACCGCAACCCCTATCGTGGGATGGCTCGTCTGATACGACGTGCACTTTATAGACGTGCAGGAAGCATATGGAACGTGCTGTATGCAATTGCATCAGTGAGCAGTGTTTCATCCGCACTTTGGTTTTGTGAATCAGCAGAAGATCATCACCAGCCGACGGCATCTAGAGGCGACTTGGATAAGGGTCCATTACGTGGGACCCGTATACTCATTTGGGATTTAATGATTCGGTACCACCGAAAAAGTACGTTTCATCCCAAACGTTGTTGCTCTGTTCCGCAATATAGCTTTAAATATCTCATCTTTTCTTCGTCAAGACAAAATTCAATATTCAGCATTTTTTTAATACCAGAAATATTTCACACCGAAACACAACAGTAAATATAACCAAGGCTGCAGTAGCGGGGCTGGTCACATTTACACTGCAGAGGGTTGTCAATATTCGCACGAGTGACTGTACCTCACGGAAAATAATGCCATACGCGATCGTTTTGGCGTAGCGTCGATTGTCATTCCGTTTGAGGATTCATGTCGCAAACATATATCAGCACGGAGCCTAAACGCCGCAACGAAGCAGGAGGCGCGAGTGACTCCGAGGCACTTCCACGCAAGGTCGCCGAAGTGACTCCTCTACCCTAGCTTCCCTCAGTAGCGACCCCACCGTTCTTTTCGCCGGCCGCAGAATTGGGGTCGGGCCGTCCTTTCCATCTCCTTACTTGGGAATCGACTTACACTTACAGGCGTTTTGCGCATTTACCTAACATCGTATGGGCAGAGTGATTCCCATGACCTTTTCATCTTCCTAGTATTTTTTAGGGTTATTAAAATATTGATTATTATGTTCACACTTGATCACTTTGTATACCCGCCTCTACCTCCACTCTTCACGGATCATCTCTCTTTTCCTTGCCTGTGCCTTCTCCGCGACCAATCACTACTTGCGTAATGAGGTATTCGTTCGAATAGAGGACGGCTCCTGCACGCTCTACCTTTTTCGGAATCCCAACTACACGATGGCGTCCAACACACCGTTCATGACGTTATCGCTGCATTTTCAGCTTACGTGCACCGTCTGTTTGATGCGTACAACGACAGTCGAGTCACCGGTGTTCAATATACAGTACACGACGTCACCATCACTGTTGCGCTGACTCGTGTATACAGTGTTCCAGTCTAAATGAAAGAGTTACTTTCCTCCTCACCACGACTTTTCCGATCCCGTTATCTTGCTCACATTTTTTCTCTCACAAGGTGAGGATAATTCCTTCGTCTTACTCGTGCAGTCCACGCTTGTACTTTTTCGTTTCGCGACAGTTGGGTTATTTCTCTTCCTGTTTGCCTAATAATCTACGAATACCATCACGTTGACCCCGCCGTTTCCTCGAAATATATCGCATTTACCGCAGGGGTCCTTCGAAATCTCTTTCGGGCATGTCCGCGGAAGATTACGTAGCTCGACGGAGATGGGGATCGATATTGTCCGGTTTTTCGAGGTTGGGATTAACCGGCGACTTGTGCCGCGCCTCCACAATGTCCAGCGCCAATTATCGTGATAACGAACAAGAGCGCTATGTCACAGAGAAGATGAAAAACAGGTACTCCCCACGTCCTTCACGGTTTCTCTGGCATTTCCACGGAAGGGTATGGTGCTCACGGGAGACGGGCATCAATAATCTTCCGTCATTCGGGGCGGAGGATAATAGGAGATTTGTGTCTCTTTCATAACGTGCAGCTCCTATTTTACTGTTGATGGATAAGAGCGCCATCTCAACGAGACAACGAGGAACAGGAGAAAACACTTATTCTCTGCCTTTGGTGACGGCGTCGGTGACGCGTACCTCTCACAGACTCGGCCGGCCTTGTCGATATCCCTCCCTAGCGTTTGTCAAAAGGTGGTATTTCAGTCATCCCTTGGGTGGGCCTTCCCACCTACTTGTTTTCGTCGACATTGTTTCTTGTTTAAGACATTGTGCCGTTACCTTGCACGACGATGGGAGCGTCGTCGTGATAACCCACCTCGCCATCGAGGGGTTGCTGACTACCTAGACACTCTAGAAGACCCTGCTGCCCAAAATTACGAACTTCTTGCTTGTAAGTTGGACGTGGCTGTCGCTACGACCGTCTAGCTATCTACTCATCAACACAGCGGCCACCTTCTCTCAATTTACAATAGAGAATGTTGAAAGTGAAAGTATGCGTTACGATAACAACTAGAACCTCGGACGGGAATGCTGGCTTTCGCGAATAGGGTCAGATTATTATGGGTACAGCCATCTTTCCTTGCAGGTTACAAGTTTCTATTTTGAAATTGGGGGGCACTCATTGAACTCCCCATATCACCGTTTCATTCACTACATGCCCAGGTGTGGAAGTCAAACGTGTGCAGTTTTCCATTCGCATGTGTTCGGTTGTTACAGTTTACCGTTGTCAAGGACAGAGGTTGGACGGGTCGCCTTTGGTTTGCCCACCGATGTCTCCATGTACGGCTGCCTCTATGTCGGGGTATGGCTATCTAGAGTTCGTTTTTCCGAGGATAACATATTCCCTAGTTGGCTGTCTTGATTACCGAGGATGACATATTCCCTTGCAAGCTCTGTGCAAAGGCGCAGTCCACGTCTGGTACTCTTAGTTACTTCCGGGTTGTTGCACTGCCATATTACAAGCTTCTGCCTCCGCTATTTGACTCGTGCGTTTGAACTGATAGTAAAAACAGGGCGTGTCATGAGAGCGTAGAAGCATGAGTCATGAAACGTTTTTTGCAATGGAACCACGGTTATGCTGAAGTAGGCCCTGAACAGTCGGCCACGTCCTCTAAAGGTTCATTTGTACGTGTGCTCGCTTTTCTACCTTGTGGGATACTTTATGAGTTGTTCGCGCAAATGATGTCACCTACCTACCGTCAAAATGCACATGGTATAAAAAGTTCGTATTAATACACAACAAGCTCTTCCAATCTCGTTGTGGTAGACATTTTCTCGTGTTTTCTTCATGCAAGCTATTGTTTCGCGTGTACGTTTCTTTGTCTATATGGTGCATTTCATACTATTAAATATCACCTAAACCGTAAGACTTCGGTAGCAAATCCGATATAGCCGCTCTTAATTGTCAGAAAGTTATGGGTCTAAATAAAGCCAAAGCACGTCCAGCAACAAGTATCACTCATTGATGACAGGGATAGGTGAATCATGAACTGCATCAACCACCTCATAAACGAAACAAATGCGTGCACGGGCAATCACGTATATATGTACACCCCCCTTTGCGGTTTCATTTCCACGAAAAAGCTATAAAATACATTTCTCGAAAAAATATACAATGCCTTCATACTCGTTTTTTTGCCAAGCATAGAACATGATAACCAACTCACTGCTTGTCCATCTCGTGGGAACGAAAGGGCCATTTAGTTCCCCTTTGTCGCCGTTAAAGTTGTTGATATATTTTTCAAATACTTCGAAAACACTCCATCTGTGAGATTGAAGATGTCGTCGAAACTCGTCTTAAAATATTGTGAGAGATACTCCGATCGAGCGTATTACTGGGTGTGTGTTTTCTTTACACTAAGGACATAGATCGGCGACTCCCCTTGAAACTACAGTGTAGCTTGTGGCACGGTCAACACAGTGATTGTTATCCAATCTGTGCGCGGAAACTATATTACCGGACAAAATCTGACAGCTGTAGATGGAAACATATCAGTTTATCAACTATATCCTGTTTATCGTGTGACCGGTGAGGGGTGGGCGGAATGAAAAAAACAATAGCCGGCAGGCCGCGGGTTAAAAAGAGCAGTGGGGGGGGCGGGGGGGGGAACTCAATCCGTGCGCGGAAACTGTAACTCTTTTACAGGAACAAATCTGAGGGTTTTGGAAGGAGTGAATCGGTTTACCACGTATATCCTGTAAGTCGAACAATTTGTGAGGGGAGGGCGGAAATTTCGATGTGTGGGGGGGGATTATACGCTCTTTAGGCCGCATGCATTTATACCTGGTAAGAATTTGCTGTACGCGTGGGGGTGGGGGGGGGGGGGGGGGTAATTGGAGCTAGCGTGTGGATGGTGTGAAAGGTAATGTTGTGGTGTCCCCTGCCTGGTAGTGTTTATTGCATCGGCAGCTTTGGTTTGAAAATGATGGGGGCGTCGGGGGAGAACAACACGGGGAGGGGGGAAGGGGGATTCCTACCGCTTTAGGTCGCATAACTGTATGCATAGTAGGAATGTACGATTCGTGCTTGATCTAGGCGAAGGTGCGGGTGGTGGGGAAGGAAGAGGGCGAGAAGGGGGGGTGGGCATAAGTGATTTGAAACCTGGGGCGGAGGGGGGGGGGTGAGTATACATGAGTTGGAGCAACGGCATGGCTGTCTGGATAGGTAATGAATGGGGTGATATCACCTGTCTCGTTGTGTACATATCTATATCAGATTTGATTTTGGGTGAGGCGGCGGGGAAGGGGCGGCGGGAGGGGGGTCCATGCGTGCGTGGTGATCGTGTCGGGCGACGGACGTGGACAATAGTACAAATGTTCTTCCTGCGTGTCATGTGTAGATGCCCACGATTTCAAAGGCAAACTATGATATGGAAGGGAGGAAAATGAAATCATGTGGCGGGGAACGGAGGGTACATATACCATGTTATGATCAAAAATGCGTGACAGACATGATAAGGAATACTCGACGTGTGTATGATATTGACGCTAAACTGATATTTCATCCATATACATCCAACACAATCAATAACCGTGCCTATGTGGGACTTCTGAGGTAACCAATTTTAAGACAGAGACACATAGTGCACACACAGCAAGCAAGATGATGTGGTCATGCAATGCCACCACAAATTAACAAAAACGGGAGACCACGAGGGAGAGAAGTACAAATCAGCACATGGGCTAAAAAATTCGAAGGGGACCCTAGACGTGTACACGCTCGATTATGTTCCTACTTCGTTGGGTAGGTGATTATTTTACAAATTATATAGGATATGCGTCTCATCATTAACTTTTTCAATGGTATAGATGCCACACTGTCCAACTGCTATGATAAATAAATAGCGAATATTTCAGTTGATGCCCTGTTATCTGCTGTATGTAGTCCACGTTACTGTGACCCAAGGGATGTAATACATCGACCCTACTTAGTGTGACTACCTTTTTCTTAATTCACTTGATAATGCGTCTTCTCATGTCACCCACGACTGGTTCTACGATACCCCCCCTCAAACCAGCGATTTTCCCTAACAATGAAGGTTTCAACACTTTTCGGCAAAAAAATGAGTGGTTTGAAAATGTAATCTTCATGATCGATGACCGTCAAGATGACGAGGGTCACTGTCTTTCGGGAGATATCGATGAAAGCTGGTTCCAACACCGGCGATCTCGTTGAAGAACTGTTAGGGGGGCTAACGTAGATCGAGTCTGATTTACGTTGGTATCCACATATATTTATTATGCTAAACTGCAGGCTTCAAGTCCAGAATCACGACTTACCCGAGTTTCACTGTCAATGGCCACGTAAAAAATTGTGTTGTTAGCAACAATGTTTTTCCACTTCAGCAGCAGCAGTAGTAGAAAAAAAGCATTCTTTTGTACAATAAATAATGCAAACTATCGTGTAGTGTCATACACCGCGCGGATGCGGTTTTGAAGTGCTTTTGCGTCAGCGTAACAAAGACTACGGCTTGCGGCGGCAGAAAGATATTTGTTGTGTAGGTATTGAATTATATAAAGAAATTGCACGTTGATACAATTTCATTTCGCATGCATGTGTAGCTTAGTGTGAAAAACGTGTGTATGTACGTGTTTTGAACGTTTGCGCTCCATGGCTTTTTCTTGTTTCCCATCTACTCTCTTACATTCCACATATGAATAAAACCTTGAGCTTGCTGACCTCGGGCGTTGTCTGGAAGGTGTCTAGTTGGTTTCCCACACTTTGCCGATTTACCAATCAATGTGGGGAAAGGTCAAAACTCGCACTATTGTGCGAACGTCGATTTAGTCCAACGTAACACGACCACACCTCCATGACATCGTCAAGGATCTGGAACAACTCTTTGTCAATTTCTATTCAAAGTCTTACAATATATTTACCGAACGTGTTGGTTGTTGAGCTCCGTTCGCGATCAAGATCCGTTGTGCACTTTGGCCACATATATATGTCATGTACATCACACCGCGAAATACATGACAAACGCAAACTTGTACAGCGTAGGTGCCCGACATGATGCCGTTCGACCTGATCGTCAAAATTAACGCTTGAAGCTAATCTGCCGAAACGCTGTATGCAACACTTCTCATCAACGAGTGTTGAGAAGTCTTGCACAACAAGTATTTGACGAGCAAACACGTACGAACACAAATATTATATAGCTAAAGGACGAAACTGCGTAGCATGATCGGCCGGCTGGACGTTGAAGGACGTTCAACAACAACGCGTTTGAACAACCCGATTAATTCAACAGCTAGGACGAGCAATGAGCGGTTTGAATCCGATGTTTGTTCATTCATACACATATGTTGCAGACCTTTAAGTTATGTCAAGAGAGACAGAGTCAAGTCGGTCAATGTTGGTTAAAATCCCACTGCCCTTTATGTCGTAACTCGCTGCACGGGGTCGAACGACACAGCGGTGACAATGGTGCATGAATACCGGTATCATTCTACCCAATGGTTACAATATAACTTTTTTCCGTTAAATGTTCTCGATTCTCTTCCTGTCGCGGATTATACGTATACACCCGAAGGTATTTCACTTGCTATGTCAGCGCTTGCAGTGCTGCAATCCAACCCCAGCCACTAAGGTAGTTGCTACCCCAGTCTGCGTCGCCAGTGTGCAACCAGCATCCCTACAAATAGCTTGCATACCAACTCCAAACAATTCCAGGCAGCTATATGTATGACACTATATCTGCATCTCCGGGACAGGAGTGCAGGTAGTTCGACAATACAACCAACATACCCTAATTGGTGATGGCATGGTTACATGCCGGGCGTGCCCGCCGCAACTCCCAACCTTTACGATTATCATCCTGAACGAGCAGTTATCCTTATCCAAACACCTACACCAAGGTTAGTCGAACCGCGAAACGCAATGTTGAAATGCACATCTGAGCCATCCCACAATAGGGGTGCAGCAGAACGTTCCCGAGCTCATAACAAGAGGTGCGCCAAACATCGCACTAAAAAAATGCCATTGAAAGTTCATTCGTTTGCACAACCCTAACCAACCTTCTATGCCTTAGTCCTAGAAAACAGATTTTCCTGAGATATAAATTACTTGTCTAGCCTGTAGTTCTTGACCGGAGGAGCTTAATCGGCCAGAAACATACCCCCTGGTACTATGTCAGCCGAAACGACCGCAACCAGTACCGTCGGATGACTCGTCTACAACGACAGTGCTACACTGACCATGATACAATACCATGAATATATTGCAAACCAAGGCGTGATTACTTTGACAATGCGAAAACAGTCGGTGCAATACGTCGTGCGGTAGGGTCGGCAGAACACCAGGGATATCAGCCGCATCAACAAACCTTGGCTATTATCAAACCGACGCTGTGTATTGAGACTATGCATACACATTTTACTCTAAAAAATCGTCGGCGAATCTCAGAAATATATATGTAGACAACCTTAGCCAACCAGCCCACGTCAGACACATACAACTCTTCTTCACACGCCCAGTCTGACGAGGTGTCCATTGAAACGAATAGCTACACGCACCGGTATGTGCTTGCTATTCACCGGTATGTGCGTGTGGCAACCAGGGCTAGACGTCGTTTGAACACAAGGAGTCGACTCGAAATCTTTTTTTTATTCATGCCGTTTCGGGGTTTCATTCGAAGCTGCTCTTCGACAGGGAGACAACGAGCTTCGGACGCCCAATCCAAACCTAAAAAGAATTTCTCGGTAACGGTGGACACAACGTACACTATAAGAAGAAACATGGCGAATATGGACAAATGAAGACTGCCTTCATGCTGTTTCCTGGTTTCCTGCTGGACGGTGTCCAAGTCCAGGATTGTTCGTCCGGTGCGTTACTTGACCATGAACCTCACCTGACAAGGTAAAGCACGGGTGGGAATGCGTTGGGAGTGAACATGTAGTCGCTAACGAATTGTCAACTAAGATGAACCACTAGCTTGTGCAGGGAACATGGAAGACGTGTGTTGTCGCTGGTGTTGTTATTCGAGTTGTTCGCATTCAGTATTTCCGCACCAGGACTACTAGTGGCTCCGACCGCGTGGGATGTTGTGTAGATCAATCGACATTCCCCGTATCTTGCATGGCCTCACAACCACGCAATTATTTTGGTCCTCAAGCGGGCGTGATAGTACTATATTATCGGCGAATGATTTGGCGGTTGTTGAGTTGGAAATCGGGTTTATTTCTTTTTTCACACTGTTCTCTCTTGCCGAAGAACGGCCTGAATCACAAATTTGGACACGGTGATAATGGTCGCAAATCACCTCGTGTCCGGGAGAAAACATCATTCACGAGAGTTATCGAACCAACATGGGGTGATGAAATCCACCGCCGTTGGGGAGCGGCGGCCTACGAGTAGTTCTGTGTCTTACTGCCGACGTGGCTGTCGTGGCCAGTCACTGTATGCATGACAGAGGCAAAGTTGGGACGTTGGTTCAGGAGTTATTCATTAACCCCTTTACAACTGGAAACCCGTTTTTGGGGACAAAATTACTTGGATTTAGTATAGGGAGGGGTTCGGGGGCTCTAAAGGGGTTAAACGAATAAAAACAGAACAACAGCAGTACATATAAACGCACCCACAAAGTCTGGTTTACATATGCTGAGACGTTTGGTTGTACTGTTGTCGTACATAAACAAACATACTTGGTGTTCTAGAGAACAAAATCAAATACGAAAGTACCTTTATTTTTTTTACACAAACGCGAAACATGTTTTCCCAAAAATGAGTTTGCGTATCATGAGACCTATTCTTGGCTCCATACTAAACAGCTTTTGATAATATTTAACTTGAGCAAAATCTGTCGTCTGTCTTCTTAGCGCACAATATAACACATTGCGGATAATGTCGACAGCGTTACTCCCACGTAACCTGGTCCCTGTAACTATCTCAACGTTTGGGTTAGTATGCTGTCGGAGTTAACGTTTACTTCATATTGACACTGGATTTCACGTTACTGAAAGCGCGGCGATAGTTCAACGACTGACGTTTTGCTCAAATTGAGTCACTGCTCCAGTTTCATATTATCGCCTGAGCGCAGTGGGCATAGTATTCTCTTCATCAACATTCCCTGTGACCGGAAGCAGCCTATCGAACTCACTGGTCTATCTATGTACGTGCAAAAATGCCAAATATTGACCACGCATACTTCGTCTTACTTGTTAGCCAGCCACAACCATGGCTCTGCAGCTTGTCACTACATTATTTGCATTATATTTTTTCAAGGCATGAATCCCACGTATATTGGTACTGACGTCACCGGGATCAACTGTCGACAATGCTGTCCACGACGCGATGTGTTAAACTCGTGGTGTGAATTTACATAACGTGGTTTGTATCGAGTGTATTTCGATTTGAAATATCAGCCGCTTACGAAGCGCCAAACAAACAATGAACGGTGTGCAGGTCTTCCTTGACTTTGAAGCAAAACCATACAAACTATGAGGTCATAATTGATAAACAGGTGGTGGCGTTAGTTCTTTTGTTCAAAGCACGTCAACATATTGCGTCGTTGAAACGCGACAGTTTCCGAACACATGTCATAAGCACACAGCAAGTTCCTTCTGGTGTCATTCGGATATGGAGTTAAAGACTGTATGTAGCCTTTGCGAAACGTCTACATTGTTGGGTAGGAAACGTATGAAACATTGGGGAATGTTTTGATATGTCAGTTATTATGCGGTCAGCGAAATTTCAGCAAAAAAGAAAATGGCTAATAATTTTCCGGAAAATATTCTAGCGGGATAGGGCTAAGGTTGGTAGCGAGATTACTGTTAGGGTTAGAGCTATGATCTAAAGTAATGTTTTGGGCATTTTTCGACATTTTCCTTTTCATTATAGTATACTGGAAGAAAACGTAGGCCATACCAATTTCCCCGATTGCCATACAATTTTTTCGAATATCATCTAGAATTTCAGTATATAAATGCGGCCAGTTCAAGGAAAGGGAACTAGACACAACCGTACATGACGCTATATCCCAGATATATAGACACGATCGTACATGACATGAAGATAAATCTTGGATATGTCGAGTATGATAAAAAAAACGGTCACAGCAGTTTAACAGGCGATAACAAGGTACTAGGAACATTTTAACAAGGGGATTCGTCTCTTGGCGATTTAGACGCGCGGGAATAAACAGTGATGATCTCGTTCCTTTTTTTTTGGTAGCATTTCGATTTCCTGTAGTGTAGAACTTTTTTGTTCTATATATATTTTATGCGTTGCCTGACTTCCCTGATTAAGGCCATGGCAACGGGACATACCATGACAGACTAATAACAGCGCACATAAAACGCGTGGAAGCGCGACGAACACTTCTTGAGATACGTGTCAACACCCAACCCGACCTTTGCGATGTTGGGTAACCTCGAGAATGCACTCAGAGTAAACATGCGACAGACAGAAACCCTCTCTCCATACGCACGGACTATCTGATACCCAAGCTCAACCTTCCAGGTAGACGCGCAACGTGTGGAAATCCCTAAACACCGGGCACAGTCGCTAAACTGTAAGTATCAGATATGGCACGTCTATGATCTCGTGTGAACACACGGGGTGTGGTAAAAAGTATATTCGTTCATAATTACTAAGCTTTGTTCGGCCAAACTCTGCGCTTTGTCTAAGATTTCACAACAACACGTACGTTTTGAACGCCCCCGACGATACTTTTATTACAATCTCGTTTTTCATGAGAAGAAAATCAAACCCGAAGCCAAGATGTTAAGTATTAGGTCGGCATCGGTGAAAATATTGAGCAAATTTTTTGCTTTGAACATGTTTCGGCAACCAAAGATTGTTTTTGCATTGCAATACAAACGATTGTCAGCTGCTAAAACAAAAAAGTTGTTTTCGAACAATACTCAACCACCCACACGTTGCCACATGGTCAAACGGCCGTGTCAATAAATCGCGATCAAAACCTTTAAATCAAACGTAAAGATTAGCACGGAACGTTTGTCGGAATAGATGAAAATATCGAGTACTGCAGTTGTCAAGTTGAACCAAAAATCAAAATCCGCTCGCCCGGCGCACCTCCGTGATGCTCAGCCACTCGTCGTCGTCGCCGTTGAGGCAAAGCTTCATCTCCTCAGTTTCGTCAGTGTCGAGGTAGAACGTCTCGTATCCAAGAGTTTTCCCGCTGGACTTGATTTGGCTCTTGTTTTTCCCGTCATCGTAGGTTTCGTATACGTCAAGTTTCCGGGTCCTCTCATCCCCCTTGTGGAACGCGATCTTCATCTTGACAATGTCCTGAGGCTCCTCGAAGGAGTACGTGATACAGCATCCATCTCCCTCGCACGACCAGCGAGAGTTTGCCTTGCGACTGCCGTCCCGGGTGTTTTCGGGCTTGCAACCCTTCGGGTCACAGCCGCCATCATCGGCATCACGCTTGTCGTACCCATTGGCGTCCACGTCAACCCACGTTCTCTTGCCTGCATCGACAAGGGCTGGGATGGATGGCAGAGTGCGACGGAGATGTTCGTCAACAAGTCTACGGTTATCGGACAGTCATGTCACCGCCTACATAATTGCTCCGTTATTAATGTATTGTTAGGGTGGAATCAAAGTAACGCCTTTTTGCACCGTGGTATGGTTCTGTTCGTAACGGATTAGACAGCAGGCGAATATACGCTGGACGTTTAGGAGGTGTATGTCTCTCGAGATTGCACAAAGTCCCCCAGTCGAATATATTCGAGGCATTGAATATATATACTTAGTGCGCTTCAGCAAATGTTAAAATTTCAGTCTGACGTTGACCCTCCGAATAGTATACAATATTCGGCGTTCATTCGGTTAGATGATATATTCCCGGCATCCTCTGAAATACTTTTTTTATTTATTTACCGAACACAAGTAGGGCCTAGTTTTTCCGATAAGCGGACTAAAAGTGTTGAACCTAAATTGTGACGATTGGAACGAGTTATCGTGCCGCCTCGGGCACCCCCAAACATCGCGTCTTTTGATGCACGATTTCATCAGGCATGGCTCCACGTATCTTACCTGCGCCATACTGAAATAATCGGAACGCATGCGGCTTTAAAACAAACGAATGTGGGGACACAACAAAAAGGTTTCGTCGGATATCCCCTCGCTGTCCTACAAAAGCTGAATTGGCATCGGGTTGTCACTGGTGTGCTGTTGACACTTCCCCTCTGCCATATTGTAGCCTTATGTTAACGAGATCTACGTGGCTCGATGGAGATGATCCTTTTGTGAAAGGCCCCGACACTGTGAAAGATTAGGCAATGTCCAGCGACGTCTTTTTTTCTCGCGTGGTACACAAGAAAAATGCCTCTGATCGCTAGTGTACCTCCACCCGGCCTTAACGCATTGCCGCTTGTTTTGCCGGCAATGGCACGTGCTACCGTTGCGCCTCTGCGCTGCTGCAAACATACATGGGGTTCCGCCTAAAGCTAAACCTCCTCGTGGAAGCAGCCATGGCACATATTATAAAAATTTAAATACACTCCATCCAGCTGTGAGATCGAAGATTTCGTCGAAACTCATCTTTGCAAGCTGTGTGTGATACTCCGATCGCGCGCATTATTGTGTTGACAACAAAAGTACGGCTATGAAAGGTCGTTGACTGTTGAAGATGAACGAAACCGTGCGTTGCCACACATACGCACATAGTCAACGCCAATCATAATATGTTCGTACACACTCCGCTAAAGGGAACACACCAACTGTCGGTATGAAACGCTATACAAAGACCACTGCATTCCGTGGACGCAGCGACTGATCGACGTCATTGTGCTCATAACCTATGCTGTTGTCGGTGTACGTCAGCCGTTTACAATATGACCTTACCTGAGGTGGTGCTGACAGTAGCAGCGCAGATGATGGCCAGAATAGCGAATGAGCGCATTGTGATGAGGTCTTGGAGAAAAGATAGCAGTGTGCGAGGTAGAGCTCAGCTGTTGGCTTGGAGGGGAGGAGTGGGGAGTGATTGATGTGGGGCGCGAGAACGTTGTTGGTGATGGTGGTTATCCTGTTGGTTGTTTCGCTGGCAGAACATTTTGTTTTCGTGTCGGTGTACCGTTTTAGGTCCCAATTTGCTATGCGAAGTATTTTTATCTTCTTCGGGGTGATAGAATGTGGATTTGGTCCGAAACAGTCGTGTATCGAGAACATTTCAAGGATCTGGGCCAAAATGACCACATATGGGCGGACGATGTCTGGCTGTGTGCCGGCCAACTCGGACTGTCTGTGAGTCGAAGAAGTATTTCGCCAAACAGAATACCTCAACTTACAACGAAACTTCATGTTCCCGCGATGGCAATATATTTTTGTGATGGCACAGTGAACGCGGATTTGATTACGGACATGGTGCGCCGGCTTTTGCACTGGTCGAATGGTTGGAAATAAAGGCGCCTACAGAAAGCGGCTACTCATGTCGTTTTGAAACTAGAATACCGTTCAGATTCGATGCGATGCGATGAAATCGGATTGTCTTTGAAGCCCCACGTTTTTGAGCGCTTTCCGGAATAGATTGTCGGTCCGCGTTAATCCACTACTCAGTACCCAACAAAATGTCTTATTTCTGAACAACAAAAATTGTTATGGGTGTGTTGCTTCGATGGTAGTCTATATAAAACTCGTTATAGAAGGTATTTAAAGAGAACAGTTGTGCTGGGCTCAATATACCGCTTCAACCGCACATTTGTCATATGTCATGAGGAATAATTATACATGTGTTTCCTCCTCAACTGTGAAGACTGTGGAATCATCGCATTTCGTGGTTCCACATACATCTTTGAAAATTGCGATTGTAGCCAAAGGGTATTATTATTGTGCATGGTGGGCATGATGAGGGGGGTTCCATGTAATCATGTTACACCCGGATGCCGATCGAGGCAACACGCAAAATATCGAATATGTTGGGATATGACGGAGCAGGATAGATGTAATAGTACAGTGAAATAAGGACATGCATGAATTACATCTCCATCTGGGAAGAATTTTACGGTTTGAGAGTCGTTTTTTTTGCCGTAATGTATATCAACACATTTTGATATTTAGGCTACTCAGAAGACTCTCCATCTGAAAAAAGTTTCAGCTCGAAATAGGGATGCCTAACGCAGCACTCCCTCACTACTAGCTCTAACCCCAGCTGAAAATTAATCATTTTAGGCTCGTAACGTTGTCTGGAGTAGGTGCATTATTGGCACAGACCACCTGCTTCTGATGCACTGAAAACCACATAGGCGCAGATGGACACGACTCCAGGCTGTGCACATGTGCATTCGTCATATCTATAGTCTACATTGTGTGTTCATTGTTTGACAGTGAAAGCTTTTTAATATAAAACTGTGGTTGACGTACGCTCACCATTCATGTCTGGATATGGCTTAGCCTCTGTGTGCTTGACCTTACGCGCCATGCATGCGGTAGTAGTTAATGCTTATTTTGGCGACGTGTGGGTTGCAAGTACGTCCAAATACCAGGTCACGCATAGAACTTTGCTATTGGATAATAATGTTTTGCCCATGCCAAACGGGGTATCTTCGACAGAGGGTTGACTTGACATCCTGGTTCCGTTGCCGATCGAAAAGGGTGCACGCAGGCGTTGCAGGGGTATGTACCAGGTATGATATGAACGACCTTGTTGCTTTTGTTTATTTTGTTCTCTTGATGCACCTGGCATGAGGTCCAACCGTGTGTATTTGTTTCTCGTACTGGACGTGAAAGTGTTGTCCTGTCCCAATATCGTGCGGTGTACGAACCATAAACACACAGCACCGTTTCTACCGACGAAAAGGCGACAACGTAAAGCACAGCTGCCGTTGCAGGGTTGTTGTTGTGCTGCTGCGGCTGAAACTGCTGCTGCATAGCGTGCGGGCGATGTCGCTGCGAGACTAATCGGCTGCAGTTCGAAGACAAACCCTCCGACTTCAAAATATTTTTTGTGTGTGCCAACAGTATGACAGCACACTATACTCACACACATAATAAGAAGAGGAGACGTATATATGCACATACACACAGAGAGCACCGTGGGTCGATATTTTTGGGGAGAAGACTACCGACCCGGCTACTGCTGCACCGTGAATGCCACAATTGCAGACCCTAGCGGGCCGTGTGCGATGCATCTACGAACAGCTAAAACGAGATGAAACACGAAACGATAGGTTTCTATGCGGCTTTCCTGCTGCTGTAGACTATGCCTTCCTTTGCCGGTATGAGGGTATGCGTCCGACAATGTGTTGGGGCACGGTATGAGCGTCGACGACATGTTTTTTTTTTATCCTCAGGTGGATGGGGAAAAATAAAGCTTTATTTAGCTCACCATTTTTCCATACGCGTCGTGTGTCGATTTACCTCGTATCATGCGTTGCAGAATCGACACGCAATAATAGCAGGCAGCAACAACAGCAGGCAGCAAAGCCAGCAGGGACCGGTATCAGATAGCAGGAGCAGAAGCAAGAAAAACGGTTGGTGTGTGTCCAACTAGCAAGGATGTTCATCGAGGGCAACGTGGCCTCAATGAAAAAAAATGTTTCAACCCACGTCCAAGTTCGCCGCTTCAGAACCGGAAACCTTCACCGACCGTCCTACCCGTGGTTTTTCGCTCGTCTGCACGAGGCTCATCGCGAAATCGAATCTGAATCTGAACCTACGCCTTTGTCTTTTTAGTTCACGGTGTCCTCGTTCGTTGTGATGCCAGATGCATAGAAACGGATAGGTCAACGGTAGAAAAAGATGTAAAGAGGGCTCATACATTCCTTGTTCAGATGGTAGCAATATTGGATAGCCTACTTATTAAGAATGTATTGCCAATATTTCCGTGATTTTCATTATGCACTTACTTCCGAACTACTTGTTATTGTACAGGTTATTTCACTCGAATATATCACCCAGAGGAGGGTCTCGGAGTGTAGCACTGTCGCCCCCTACTTGGTTTTGACTTTGAGTCTACGGCATTATCCTCGTTCGCCTTCACTCCCCGCTGTGTAAACAACACATCTACATACACAAAATGAATCCTTGATGATGACACACAACTAGTAATAAATACGCGCGACTGGAGTATCACACCCAGCTTGCAACGAGGAGTTATGACAAAATGTTCGATCTCACAGACGGAGTGTAATTTTTTTTGCATAGTATAATATTGAATCGATATCAACAGCTGACACTCTTTTGTTTTGAAATCTATTATGATTACCCGGTGCTTATAGCACCTTCGTCACCGACCGGGCCGTACTGCACACTGCACCACATTCGAAGTTATTTGTACGGCCTAAACGGTGCCAATATCAGTAGAAGTATTGGAAATTTCCATCGCGGGTGGTCAGGAAATAGTCGACCGTATATATACACCATACCCGCCGGCTACCCGTTGGCCGGATCGAGTAATGGATCAAAATACTAGCGGGTACCGGTACCAAACGCGGGCCAGCTATACTTAGCGTAGCATTTCGTTTTCTCAATCCGTTGCTTACGTATAATCACCATAAAAATAAAAATACACACCAGCTGTGAGATCGAAGATTTTGTCGAAACTCGTCTTTGCAAGCTGTGTGCGATACTCCGATCGCGAGTAGACCAAGGCTACGGTAGGGAGGTTACCCCCATTTTCACTGGTTTGTTTTGAGCCTGTCGCACGAGTGGCTCTGTACCCCACGGATGAAAATGGATTAGGCACTTATTTTGATGCAGCTTAGATCACCTTTGCATTGCGGATTGGTTTCTTCGATGTTAAACTTGAAGAATACGTAATATCGCACAGGAACAAAGGGGTTACTCGCGCGAATGACCCTTGCCACTGGAATAAAAGGCCCAAAAGGGGACCCCCCTACCGTAGCCTTGGTCAGTATTACGGGTTGTGTGTCCTCATTAAGAATATAGGTCGGCGACTCCCCTTGCAACTACAGTGTAGCTACCGGGGTCAACAAGGTGATGTTAGTCAGTCTGTGCGCGAAAAACTATACAACCCGTTTCTGAGGGGTATTATATCGCACACAACAAGAAGTAATTCCTCACAAATCTGTCTATATGGTAATAATGGACGCAGGAAATCCCCACGATGAACTTCATTTTTCGCCCCGTGATGAGCAACAATCTCGACACTCGAGACATTACTTCTAATCTTCATTCTACAGCAAAGAAAGACATTAACAACTTCAATGACGGCTCAGAAACCTGATGTCGACGGTTATACGACCAGAACCTGGCCTATGAACCTTCTTCTCCATTCATTCTATGCCACATACCATATAACCGGCCGTCCACGTTGCACCCTGACGCCACAACGCATGCTGCTTTTACAGTGGTTGTATAGTTAATAAACATGTAGGAGATCGAACGTGATGAACTTCAAGTTCAGCGCGGACCATACGTGTTACCAAGTGTTGCACTTGTGTTACACTCACGGACCGTGGAATCACTAAAGCCGTCTATGCAAGCGCAGTGCTGGTCGTGAAAAGAAATATTCGCACCATTGTCTCTTGTTGACGGTGGATTTCGCCCCTGAGGCCTCCGCAAGTACACGGTATCAAAGCAAACGTAACTCTATAAACGATTGATGCAATTCAAACATATGAGTGCTTGTGGGTACGATAGCTCAATAGACTACTTGTTGTGCATTGGTCAACTAGAATAGCAGTTGTGAATTATCGTGGGAGAATATATTGCGAACATGTTTGGACCGTACTCTTGACCTTTCGTCAGAAAAACATTTCCGGCATCTCGCGTGCTTGCAACTTCCCTGTCTATGCTGGTTCACATGCTCGAAGAGCAAACAACGGAACACCTTATAAAAACACGAGTGTTCACCAACATAATATCGTTCGATGTAGAGTAACACGAAGTTGTCGAAGTAAGTGTCACGAAGAGATGTCTGCCACATAATATACACTTAATGAGGACTCACAACTCGCAATACGCGCGATCGGAGTATCACACATCGCTTGCAAAGATGAGTTTCGACAAAATCTTCGATCTCACAGCTGGGGTGTAATGTTTTTTTTTTAAATATACACCGCCGATGGGCCGAGGTCCGAGGTCGCCAGTAAGTGAACACCGTCCGCCACACACACGCTTGATATTGATTTGGAACAGAGGGAGGTAAAATGTTCTTCGATTGCACCAGTAATATTTTGGTTTAAACCCACACACTATCATCCCGGAGAAAATAATGGAGCCTCTGCAGCTTTCTTTTTGAACGCTAGGGTAGATAAGGAGATAATATAAAAAATGAAAATACACTCCAGCTGTGAGATCGAAGATTTCGTCGAAACTCATCTTTGCAAGCTGTGTGTGATACTCCGATCGCGCGCATTACGAGTTGTGTGTCCTCATTAAGGATATAGGTCGGCGACTCCCCTTACAACTACAGTGTAGCTATCAGGATCAACAGGATGATTTTAGTCAGTCTGTGCGCGGAAACTATAAAACCCGTTTCTGAGGGGGACAAAATCTGACAGCTGTGAAGGGAAATGTATCCTTTTATCAAGTGAATCTTGTAAGTCGAATAACCGGTGAGGGGGGTGGGGCGGAGTTTTGAAGGACGTGGGGGCCTGGTTTTGATCAAAAGCGAGCGGGTTTGGAGGGGGGGGGGGAAGGGGGCAAGGGAGGTATATAATATATATGTATATATTATAAAAAAATAAATACACCTCGTACAGCTGTGAGATTGAAGATTTCGTCTAAATTCATATTTGTAAGCTGTGCGTGATACTCCGATCGCGCGTATTACGAGTTGCGTGTCCTCATTGAGGATATAGGTCGGCGACCCCCCTTACAACTACAGTGTAGCTATCAGGGTCAACAGGGTGATTTTCGTCAGTCTGTGGGTGGAAACAAAAAAAAAAAACGTTTCTGAGGGAGACAAAATCTGACATCTGTTGAGGGAAATGTATCCTTTTATCAAGTGAATCCTGTAAGTCGAAACACCGGTGAGGGGAGGCGGAGTTTTGAAGGACGTGGGGGCCTGGTTTTGATCAAAAGCGAGCGGGGTTGGAGGGGGGGGAGGAGAAGGGGGGGGGGCGGACAAGCGGGCAATTTGTGCGTGTAAGCTATAAATTAATATAAAATCCTTATTTATGTACTCCGGAGTATATATTAATACAAGTATATACAGTTACCACACTTCCACGCACTTTCGTGCACAATGCCGTATGTCAATTTCAACTCAATTGCATTCGCTATCCAGCGTCAAGTAGGCACTACTTTATTTCTTGTGATATTCTCAGCGCGTGCTGCCCTTACCTGCGATCACCGTCACTGCTAGATCACTACTGTAGTAGTATGTAGGTGCGCAAGTTGTTGTATGCGGATGCGTGTGTATGCCGACCCGACCTGATCTCCGGGAATCAGGTGCGGTGGACATAGCCACCCAGCACGTCATCATCCCGTGAGCAGTGTGGGGCGTGCGCAAGCATACCCCCTAGCAATACCCCCAACCGTGAGAAAACAACGAATCGCCGGACTTGGTCCAGCCACCCTCAGCCATATCCATTCGGGCGTTGGTCCTCGGACTGTCGTATGCGTTTCTAGTTTTGGATGATGGACAAAACACAACAATCCAGTTTCCTTCGCTGGATCGTTCACGCAAAGTTCAGCCAACTTCTACTTGAACTATGCCTTGGTAGTCGCCAAGTCGCTTCTCACTCCTAATCTCCAAGCCATCATCTGAGCTACCTCGCACACTGCACATAATTTTCCCACATTCCACCACCGTGCGCTCTTCGCCATTCGCACACTGCACATAATTTTCCCACATTCCACCACCGTGCGCTCTTCGCCATCTTGTCCATCATCTACGCTGCCAATGCCGGCACTGGCGCAAGAACTATCGCCAATCTATGGCTGTAGAAAGCCAGTGGTCACGAGCAGGGGGAATGCAAGAGTCTCCACTGAAACCAATATATATATGCTAAGTAAGGTCGTCAGCTGCGAGTTCGACGGATGTATGGTCGATACTTATCCTCGCAAGCTTCGTTGTTGGTCCTTGTAATATAAATACTACGTAGGAGGGCGAGTTTTTTCAATTAATGGAAGGGATCCTATTCTTCGGTTTTCAATTTTCTTGATTTACTACCGTATGTATTGTGTTTCTCCACACTATAATGGATGGTTTTGGTAGGTTTACTTAAAGTGGGGTATTTTGAGCTAGATCCAACATAATACAAGCATTTATCTTATAGATATATTACTACTACTGCAGTGTCCACTATACTGCTCTATCAAATACGCAAATGTATGGTGGATGGTTTGAGGGTGGATGGCTTGGTCAGGGTTGTTAGTATTTGCGGTTAAATGCCTTACAAGGTGGCCTTTTTATCTTTTTTTTTCCAGCTTGCGCTGCCGGGGTTGTAACGAAGACCACTAATAAAGACAGCTTACGCTATACCTACAATGAGACCCGAAGGGTGCGCCAGCTAGCGTTGGGCTGCGAAAGCAACTGAGTTAACCCCTTTAGACCCCCCGAACCCCTCCCTATACTAAATCTAAGTACTTTTGTCCCAAAACGGGTTTCCACTTGTAAAGGGGTTAAGTCGACACACGACGCGTATAATTATACGTGGAAGTGTGGTGAGCTAAAGCTTTTTTTTTTCCCCATCCCGCCGGAGGATTAAAAAAAAAAAAAAAAAATCCCAACAAAAATAGCGGGTTTATGTGTATGCATTTTGGGAGTATGAAAACAATAAAATAGTGGTAATCTGATATGTTAATTAGCACTTAGTATTTAATATCGTGGACGAAAATTGAAGTTGACTTCTACAATCGTAAAATAGAACGAAAAATTAACAAAAAATATGTAAATGAGACAAAAACAAAACTAATGTAGTAGGGAACGAGTGTCGTGTATGGCTCAAACACACGTTTCTACGTCTAAATTATGCACGTTGGATGGTCTGTGGTGCGTAGAATCTCTTTGTTGTCAGGGTTGTTGGTTCCGGTGGTTCTTTGCCCGCGGGTGGTTATTTTGTTTTCTATTTTTTTTATTGTTTTTCTTCGTTATAACGGCCGGTTATGGAACAATCATATCGTCAGGAGGATTACGAATAGAGTCTTGTTACCCAATATGTGAATATTAATGCAGCATTCGGGAATACTATTTGCATACATTTCCAAAAACATATATATATATAGAAACCAAACGAACGAACGAACGAACGAACGAACAAACGAACCAGTCTGCAGGACACGAACGCACTTTCTTTGATGCGTAAGGTATAACACGTTTGATCACGGTCTACGGGGGGCATTCGATCAGGAGCTTCTTTCCGTCTCGGCCTCAGTATGCAATTCTCCGAATTGGAATTTTCGGTCAAATAGATTCGTACGAGCGCCGTCTTCGGGGGGCGGTTCAAACGCCCCTTACCTTGCCGTATCCGTTCCGCACCTGGCTGGGATCGGGTACTTGGGCTGAGCGAGACAAGCAAGAAGTCCGCAAATGTTTTAAATTTTTCTGGCATGCGCCCGAGCTATTCTTGGATCTTG
Organism: Undaria pinnatifida; assembly: GCA_012845835.1. Classification (NCBI taxonomy): domain Eukaryota; class Phaeophyceae; order Laminariales; family Alariaceae; genus Undaria; species Undaria pinnatifida. The sequence continues at coordinate 23,620,592 of JABAKD010000025.1, forward strand.
GTGCGTGCAGAGCTTGGACGACCAAAACACATGGGAAAACATTTACTCTCATGTTTGCACCATTTCCAAACCAATTGGCTTCTTTTCTCGTCCCCACACCATTGGTAGTATGATCACACCCCGAAACGTTTGGCCTATTGTTGTGCACATCGTACCACTGACTGCTGTGTCGTTGCATCGATGTCGAATATCAAGGTTAAATACCGTTGTTCGAGCGTTCGTCGTCTACGGGGGGGTTGTTCTTTACCCATCAACATCATCACACCCAGTGACCGTGCCGAGTCTTCATCTTCCCCTCTAAATCACAGTGCCAAAAACAGTGTTTTGTCAGCCGCTTTCATCGCCTCTTCAAAGAGTCGTTCCGCACATAGTGATCCACGTTCCACCATCCATCTTTCAGGACCACATAGTGAATATCCCACACTAATTCCATGTATATTTATCCCCACGAACGAAACGTGAATGTACTTCTAAAGGTAGGTGTGATCATCAAGGTGGTAGTTTTTTTAACGCTTTCTTGTGTGTTTGGATCAATTGTGATGGCTACTGACCGTTGTTGCTGGTCAGTACATCGTGCGCGCCATATATTAGTTGATTACAACAGTGTAATAAAGGTAGGGGTCTTCTTGTAAATGCCATCTCGTGTTCGCCAAGAGTTAACCGATGATACACAGTAATAGTGATCTTCTTGACCATATCTTCTGTGCGCCACAGCAAACAAACGACGATGTAGCAGTGTCATAAAAAATAGGGATCTTCTGCACATACATCTCGTGGTACCTATTAATACGCATATCCACATCAGACGCAAAGGAGTCACTCGGAAGAAAGAAAAGAATCGAAAAGACAGACGAAAACGACAAGAAGTACCTAGTATAAAATTCCGATACAAGATCACCCTGTGTCAAGCCGAAGCAGGCGCTCAATGCCAATATCTGTTGTAGGCAATATATATTACTGCTAGTGAACCGGGACATGGCGACTTGACTGCTTGTAAAGTTGTAGGTATGGACGCAGAATGCCCCCTGCAGGTCTGCCAATTGAGCAGGTCCTCGGAGAGTACCCACTTTCTTTGCCTTCGGAGAGACGTACCTCTATTCGATCGCACCAGAGCCCCGGATTGCTTCTGAGATCAGAGGCACGTGCCTCCGATCTATTTCCTATCCATCCCGAATATAAAACGCCAACGTTATCGTACAAAACCCATCCAAATGACTTAAATTCGATAATTACAGTCGTTTCAAGGCCGCATCTTAACACTACCACACCCTGAAGAGTCGCATATGCAGAAAGATGGGAGACGCGGGGAATCTCCACTTACTTCTACAACCTAGATCATGAGTCGAAGATGCGGCTCATCAAAGCCCACTCCCACTTTCTCACCGTCTGGTTATGGAGCCAGGAACACGCGAAAACAAGCACTTGAAAAAATGGCAGGTCTTACAACACGGCAAACGTCACCCATTAAAAACCTGCCGCATGTAACTGTCCTGCCGTCGACGTCACATGTAATGTTATAGGTGGGCACACAGAGTGCCCCCTGCCGGTCTGCCAATTGAGCAGGTCCTCAAAAAGTATTCACTTTCTTTGCCTTTGTAGAGACGTAGCTGTATCCGATTCCACCAGAGACCCGGATAGCTTCTGACATCGGAGGCACGTGACTCCAATCTATTTCCGAACTATCCCGATGTAAAACGCAAACCTTATCATACGAAACCCATCCAAATGATATCAAATTTGGATAATTACAGGCCTTTCGAGGCCGTATCTTAACACGCTCTCATAACGTCTGGAATGACTTCATCGTGAATCTCTTGGCACCAACTGCATAGATTCATCCCGAGTTCGAGCGTTTGGTACGCATTGCGGTCGCATGGCAATCTTTTGTTCAACGAGAGAAGCATGCAAGAAAACCCGATAAAATATTAGCGAACTTGTCTTTCTGACCGAATAAGCGAGTGAAATCGGAATTTCAAGTTTTTATTTCGGTGCTGCATAAGCGACGGTCGCCTCGATGGCGTATCAGGTCAGTTTCGTGGATCTGGTATAGGTCAGTTTCGTGAGTTCAAGCCCCGTCGATTTCATACTCGTAAAAATTCGTTTGGACTTTTTCTTGTGCACAAATTGACTTGCGGAAAGCGCGAGAGCGTGAGTTAGCAACACTCAATGAAACTGATTAGCATTGTTTTGGTTCAATTTCAGGCTTTTTTCCACGGTTGGTTTTTTTCTCGAGTCGTGCCCGTCTTAGTTCCACAAATAGTTATCATATGTCGTTTCTCTATGGAAACCCCGTGAATGTTTTGAATATATTGTGCTTGTAACCGGGGGGCCCTGAATCCTTCATACACATGGCTTTAATGCGTTGATATTGCATTTATTTAGTGGTGTTGTTGCTGTTCAAGTGCTTCGCATCCTCGTTGTGAGCGAGCTTGCTCGGCACGCCAACCTGATATTGGCTCAAAATCACTTTTTGTGCGACCTATCATGCAAGTAACTCATCGAACTGCGGTCGCGTTGCAAGGGTTTGCCGTATGCGCGATGTATGCAAGAAAAACCTACTCGGTTGAAATGTAATTCGTGAGCCTATTGGGTCAAATACTACCAGCCAATCACGAGAAACATGCAAATGGAGTCGGGGTTGACCCGCCGTGGGTGGAGGTATATCGACCGGGGAGATCATCGTCATAAGTCCCGCGTTGCTGCGGCTGTAGAGGTTAAAAGGATGTCTGATCCAGGGATGGGGCCCGATCTCCCCCGTGTGCGACGGAACTTTCCCCCATCGATTGGTGAGCGTCCATCATCGTCCTACTAGGATGTGGAGCCGCTGTGGAGCTCGACTCAGTCAGCGATTATACCCAATAGAACTGAGGTTTCCACACCGTGGGGGGTGGTGTCGACCCGAGGGAACTCGGTTTTCTTCACGCGTTTGTCTTGTTTTTTTCATATATGGAATGACTCCTGGACCGAGGATATGATCCTATTGTCTCCGGGTGGAGCTTGTTCTATATTCGAAACCCACCCAGTTAGAGATTGGCCGGTCGGTGGCGTTGAGCATTTGCACTCTGTGCGGAGAATTATCTATCCTGGGGTGATATATCCGTGTTCATTCTCGGGTTTGTCGGAGTTGTATATATGTGAATGGATTATGATTCTGGGATTGTGCCCTATCGTGTATAGATGACGGTTATATCATCTAAGTTTTTCGGCCAATGAGCGACCATCCATCATACAAAATGTCCATACCATATATTTTAAGTATATATTTTCGTCTAAAACTCGATCGAGCGTGACATTCTTAAGAAACCAATTTTTCGCTCAGTAGCTATCGCGTACTACTAATATTGTATAGTTTTCACGCGCAGATTGAGATGCCCCACCCACCCGCCCCCCGCCCCAACCCCACCCCATCCCCATGATAGTTTACACGACAAAATGAGACGACCCCCCTCCCCCCTCTTGTCCCCCCCCCTCCTAACCCCGCTCCCTTTTGATCAAAATCAGGCCCCCACGTCCTTCAAAACTCCGCCCTCCCCTCACCATTTTTTCGACTTCAAGGAAATCACTTGATAAAAGGGTGCATTCCCTTCCACAGCTGTCAAATTTTGTCCCACTCAGAAACAGGTTTTAATGTTTCCGCGCACAGACTGACCAACATCACCCTGTTGACCCTGATAGCTACACTGTTGTTGCAAGGAAGGGGAGTCGCCGACCTGTATACGTAATGAGGACACACAACCCGTAATACGCGCGATCGGAGTATCACACACAGCTTGCAAAGATGGGTTTCGACGAAATCTTCGATCTCACAGATGGAGTGTATTTTTATTTTAGTATAACAATTTTACGCGTGTAGCTGAGTGTGAAAATGTGTACGTGTGATTTGATCGTTTGCGCTCTAAGGTTCTTCATTCCCCACCCACTCTCCTTCGTTCCACACGTATAAAAACCGTTCATCTTCCTGACTTCCTGCGTTGTTTTGAAGCTGTGTTAGTTGGTTTCCCAGACTTCGCCGAATGGCCAGTGTGGGGAAAGATGAAGACTCACCATTGTGATAACGTCGTTTTAGGCTTACCTAACACGACCACACCTCCAAGATATCGTCATGAACCTTGAACAACTCTTTATCTCAATCCCGATTGAAATCCTTACACAATATTTGAAGAGCGTATTGTTACTTGAGCCCCGTTCCCTATTTTTATCCGTTGTTTACTTTATCCACATGTGCATCAGATCGTGAAACACATGCCAAAATTGCAGCTGTACGGCGTAGGTGCCAAACATATACCTAATGTGGTTCGACCTGATCGTCTGATTCACGTCCGAAGCCATTCCTCCGAAACGCAGTGTGCAACATTTCGTATATCAACAAGTGTCGAGCGGTCTTGCACAACAAGTATTTGCCGAGCAAACATGTACTAACGTCGATAATTGGACACAATAGGAAGAAACGACGTAGCATGATAGGCCGGCCGGACGTTCAGGGACGTTCGAAAATAACGGTGTTTGAACAAGCCGATCAATTACACAGCTATGGCGAGCAACGACCAGTGTTAATCCCATACTGGTTTATCCATACACAACTGTCGCCGACCTTTGAGATTCAGGTAACAAGAGGTATTCGTTCAAGTGGGCCAGAGCGGGCCAAGAACCTACTGTCTTTAGTATGAACGAGTTCGGAAGACAGCTGTGACAATGGTGCATGAATACCCATGCCATTTTGCCCAATAGTTTAATGTTGCAATATTGGTTGAATGTTCTCCATTCTCTCTGTCTCGCGGATGAGACGTATACACCCAAAGGTATTTCACTCGTATTGTCAGCCACGAACGTAGTTGCTACTGCAGTCTGCGTCGCCAACATGTAACCAGCATCCTTGGAAACAGCTTGCATACCAACTCCAAACAAATCCAGGCAGTAATATGTCTTACACCATATCTGAATACCCGAGACAGGAGAGCTGGTAGTACGACAACGCAATAAAAATACTCTATTCGGTGATTGAATGGCTACATGCCGGGCGTGCCAGCCGCAACTCCCAACCTTCACGGTTATCACCCCGAACGAGCCTTTATCCTTATCCAAACAGCTACACCAATGTTAGTCAAACCGCGAAACGCAAAATATGTTGAACGTTTGGAGTCATACAGTGGAAACCTTGATCTAACTGCAGACGGCCAATCCATACAACTGCACTTTGACATCTCGATTCCGATTTGTTGAAATGCACATCTGAGCCATCCCACAACATGGGAGCAGAAGAAAGTTCCCGAGCTCATAGCACGAGGCGTGCCCAATATAGCACCCGAAAAATGCCTTTGAAAGTTCATTCGTTTGCACAACCCCAACCAACCTTTTATGCCTTAGTCTTAGAAAACAGATGTTCGTGAAATTAAATTACTTGGCTAGCCTGTAGTTCTTGACCTGGGGAGCTTAATCTGCCAGAAACATACCTGGTACTATATTAGCCCGAATAAGGGCAATCCGTGCCGTTAGATGACTCACCCACAACAACAGTGCTTGCTACATGGACCATGATACAATGCCACGAATATATTGCAAACCAACGCGTGACCACTTTGACAGAGCGAGAACAGTCGGTACAATACATCGTGCGGAACGACAGGCACATCAGCCGCATCTCCGAACGTTGGCTGTCATCGAACCGACGCTGTGTACTGAGACCTTACATACACATTTTACTATCAGAAAACGTCGGCGAATCTCGGAAAGATGTGGACAACCTTGGCCAATCAGCCCACGGCATACACATACAGTTAGTCTATTCTTCATACGTCCAGCCTGACCAGGTGTCCATAGAAACGAACAGCTACACTCACCGGTATGTGCTTGCCATTCACCGGTATGTACGTGTGGCAACCAGGGCTAAACGTCGTTTAAACACAAGGAGTCGACTCGAAATCTCTTTTTCAATAATGCCGTTTCGGGCATTCATTCGAAGCTGCTCTTCGACGGAGAGACAACGAGCTTCGGAAGCCCAGTCCAAACCTATATCGAATTTCCCGGTAACGATGGACTTAACGTACACTATACGAAGAAGCATAGCGCCATGGACAAATGAAGACTGCCTTTATGTTGTTTCCTAGTTTCCTGCTGGACGGTGTCCAAGTCCCGGAATGTTCGTCGAGTGCGTTACTTGACCATGAATCTCACCTGACAAGGTAAAGCACGGGTGGGAATGCCTGGGAGTGAACATGTAGTCGCTAACGGGTTGTTAAGTATAATGAACCACTAGCTTTTGCAGGGAACATGGATGACGTGTGTTGTTGCTGGTGTTGTTATTCGAGTATTTTTCACTCGATATTTCCGCATTCGGACCTCTAGTGGCTCCGACCGCATGGGATGTATTGTAGACCAATCGACATTCCCCGTATCCCCGTAAGGCCTCACAAATACGCAATTATATTGGTCCTCAAGAAGGCGTGGTTGCACCTTAATATCGTTGAATTATTTGCCGGGTGCTGAGTTGGAAATCGTTTTTTTTTTTCTTTTTCACACTGTTCTCCCTTGCCGAAGAACGGCCTAAATCACACGCTTGGACACGATGATAATGGCCGCAGGTCGTCTCGTGTCCGGGAGAAAACACCATTCACGAGAGTTATCGAACCAGCATGGGGTAGAATCCACCGCCGTTGGAAAGCGGCAGCCTACGAGCAGCTCTGTGTCTCGCTGCCGACGTGGGCGTCGTGGTCAGTGGCTGTATGCAAGACAGAGGCGAAGTTGGGACTTTGGTTGAGGAGTTATACCAAAAAATACAGAACAACAGCACTACATGTAAACACAACCACAAAATCAGGTTTGCATATATATGCTGAGACGTTTTTGTTTTTGCTGTTGTCGTAAATTAACAAATATACTTGGTTTTATTTTTAAAAAAGTCAACTGACGAAAGTACCTATATACAAACGCGAAACATGTTTCCCCAAAATTGGGTTTGCATATCATGAGACCTATTCTTGGCTACAAACTAAACACATTTTTATTGATATTTAACAAGCAAATCTGTCGTTGGTTTTCCTAGCACAATAAAAGACATCGCGGACAATGTCGACAGAGTTATTCCTAAGTGACGAATAGAATCACAATAAACTATCTCTTTCCATGGGTTAATATGCCGTCAGAGTTGAAGTTCAAATTTAGGGTGACATTGGACTTTACTCTACCGAAAGCGCAACGGTCGTTTAAAGCCTGACTTTTTGCTCCAATATTGGCCCTGCTCCAGCTTCATATCATCGCCTTGAACACAGTATGCATGGTCTAGTACTAGTCTTTTACGTAAATATGCCATGTGACGGGAAGCAGAGTGTCGAGCTTACTGGTCTATGCACATGTGAAAATACAGCAAATTCTGGATATTCATGCTCCCACGTCTTCTTTGCTCACCGACCACAACCATGCATGCCTCTGCAGCTAGGCACTCCCAATTTATTTCGAGCTGAATTCCACATATCTTGATACAGACATCACCGGAATCAACTGCCGACAATGCTGTCCCCGGCACGATGTGTTAAAGTGGTGGTGTGTATCCGCATGGCGTGATTTGTAACGAATGCATTTGGATTTGAGATACCAACCGCTTGCGAAAGGCGAAACAAACAATGAATGGTGTGCAGGTCTTCCTCAACTTCGATGCAGGTCCATTTGAACTATTGAGGTCATATTCGCCAAACAAGTGGTATCGTTTCGTTTTTTTCTTCAAAAAACGTGACCATATTGCGTCGTTGAAAGAGGACAGTGTTTACGAACGCATATGCACAGCAAATTCACCAATGTCATTCGGATGGGAGACTTAAAGGCAGTAGCCTTTACGAGACATCTACATTGTTGTATATCTAGTGAATGTATGAAAATCGGGGAAAATTTTGATATGTATGTTGTAATGCGGTCGGCTAAGTTTCAGCTAAAAAGAAAATGACTACAATTTTCCGTACAATGTTCTAGGGGAATAGGGCTAAGGTTGAGATCGAGATTACGGCTAGGGTTAGGGATGTGGTCTAAAGTAGTCTTCTGTGCATTTTTCGACACTTTCCGCGTCACTATAATACTGAAAGAATGCGTCTGGGCCAAACCAATTTCCATGATTCACATACCATTCTTTCAAGTATCGTCCAGAATTGCATTGAAGGCGGCCAGTTCAAGGAAAGGGAACTAGACACAATCGTATAAAGCGCCAAATCCCAGATGTGTTGGTTATGACCGAGAAATGGTGACAGCAGTTCAACAGGCGATAAAGGTGATAGGGAAATGCTAGCAGGAGGGTTAGTCTCTTCTTGGCGATTTGGACGAGCTGGAATGAACCGCGATGATCCTGTTCCTTTTCCTTGGAAGCATTCTTTTTTCCTGTAGTGTAATTTTTTTTGTTATATAATTTTTATGTGTTGCCTAACTACCCTGATTAAGGCCATGACAACGGAACAGACCGTAACAGACCAATCACAGCCCACAAAAAAACTCGTGGAAACGTGACTTAGTCAACACCCAACAAGATTTTTGCGATGTTCGGTAACCTCGAGGCATCCGGAGTATACATACAGCAGACGAATATCGTATCTCCCTACCCAAGGACTTTTGGTTACCCAAGCTCCACCATTCCAGTAGACGCAACGTGTAGAAACCACTAAACACCGCGCGTAGCCGCGCTAAACTCTGAGTATCCCGTACGGCACGTTTATGATCTTGTGTGAAAACACGGGGTGTGGTGAGATTTTTTTCGTTCGTACTTGCAAAACTTGGTTCTGCCAAACTCTACGCCTTGTCTCCGATTTCACAGGTCAACACACGTGTATGTTTCAACGCTCCCTATACACTTTTACACGCCTGTTTTGCATGGAAAAAAATTCGCGAACCTGAAGCCAAAATGTGGAATACTAGGTCAGCGTCAGTGAAACCATGGAGCAGATTAGTTACTTTGAACATGTTTCGGCCACCGAGGAGCGTTTTTGCATTGGAATAAAACGGTACTCAGCTGCTAAACTTTACGTTTATTTGGAACAATATTCAACCAAGCTGAGGTCGCCTCATGGTCAACCAGCTTTGTGCATGAATCGCCAACCAAAAATTGTTATCATATATAGTCTAAATGATCAGAACGAAACGGTTAACGGAAATATGAAAATATCTAGTGTTATAGTTGGCAACATGCGAAAACAAACACCAGCTTGCCCGACGCACCTCGGTGATGCTCAGCCACTCGTCGTCGTCGCCGTTGAGGCAAAGCTTCATCTCCTCAGTTTCGTCAGTGTTGAGGTAGAACGTCTCGTACCCAAGAGTCTTTCCGCTGGACTTGATTTGGCTTTTGTTTTTTCCGTCATCGTAGGTTTCGTACACGTTAAGTTTCCTGGTCCTCTCATCCCCCTTGTGGAACGCGATCTTCATCTTGACAATGTCCTGGGGCTCCTCGAAAGAGTACGTGATGCAGCATCCGTCCCCCTCGCACGACCAGCGAGAGTTTGCCTTGCGACTGCCGTCCCGGGTGTTTTCGGGCTTGCATCCCTTCGGGTCACAGCCACCATCATCGGCATCACGCTTGTCGTACCCATTGGCTTCCACGTCAACCCAGGTCCTCTTGCCTGCATCGACGAGAGCTGGGACAGGTAGCGGAGTGCGACGGGCATGTACGGGAACAAGTCTACGGTTATCGGACAGTCATGCCACCGCCTGCAGAATTTGTTCGTTATGTATTATTGTTGGGATGGAATCAAGGTGAAGTGTTTTACACCGCGGTGTTTTCCTGTCCGTAACGGATTAGACAGCACGCGAATATACGCTGGACCTTTACGAGGTGCTCGTCTCTCGAGATTGCACAAAGTTCCCCAGTCGAACATATTTGAGGAATATATCAAATAGTTAGTGCGCTTCAGCAAATAAATAAATAAATGACAAAATTTCAGTCGGACGTTGGCCCTCCAAAATAGAATTTTATAATCGGCGTTCATTCAGTTAGTGAATATCTTTCCGGCATCCTCTGAAATACTTTTTCTTGTCTTTACCGAACACAGGTAGCGCCGTTTCCCTCTTAGAAGCGAACCCAGAGAAGAACGTAAACCGTTTCAATTGAAAAGGTTTATCGTGCCGCCTCGGGCACCCCAAACAATCACGTCTTTTGATGCACGATTTTGGCAGGCATGGCTCCACGTATCCTATATGCGACATCCTGAAACAATTGAAACGCATGCGGCTTCATACGTAGTGTGGGGACACAACAAATAGGCTACGTCCGATATCCCCTCGCTGTCCTAGAAAAGCTGCATTGGCATCGGGTTGTCACTGGTGTGCTGTTGACTATTCCCCTCTGCCATACTGTAGCCTCATGTTAACAAGATCTACGTGGCCCGATGGAGATAATCATTTTGTGAGGGGCCCCAACACTGTGAAAGATTAGCCAATCACCTGTGACGGCTCCTTTATCGCGCAGCACACAAGAGAAATTCCTCTGATCGCTAGTGTACCTCGACTCGGCCTCAACGCATAGCCGCTTGTTTTACCGGTCATGGCACGCGCTACCGTTGTGCCTCTGGACTGGTAGAATCAATTATCAGGTTCCGCCTCAAGTTTAACCTCCACGTCGAAGCAGCCATGGCACATTTTGTGTTGACATCAAATGTACGGGCATATTAAGTCGTTGACTTTTCTTATTTTTCAAAACCGTGCGTTGCCACACAGACGCACATAGTAAACGCCCATCACAATATGGTCGTACACACTCCGCCATCGGCACACATCAACTGCCGGCATGAAACGCTATGCAAAGACCACTGCGTTCTGTTGACGCAGTGACTGAGCGACGTCATTATGTTCATCACCTATGCTGTTCTCGGTGTACGTCAGCCGTTTACAATATGTCATCACCTGAGGTGGTGCTGACAGTAGCAGCGCAGATGATAGCCAGAATAGCGAATGAGCGCATCGTGATGAAGTCTTGGGAAACGAGATTGCAGTGTGCGAGGTAGAGCTCAGCTGTTGGCTGGGAGGGTTAGAGTGGGGAGTGATTGAGGTGGGGCGCGAGAAGGTTGTTGGTGAAGGTGGTTATCATGTTGGTGAACTGTTTCACCGGCAGAATATATTTTTTTCGTGTCTGTGTACCGTGTCTGGTACCGAACTGCTATGCGAAGTATTATTATCTTCTTCGGGGTAATATAACAATGTGGATTTGGTCCGAAACAGTCGTGTATAGAAAACATTTCAAAGTTCGCGGCGGTAATGACCACGTATGGGCGGACGATGTATGGCTGTGTGCCGGCCAACTTAGACTGTCTGTGTGAGTCCAAGAAGTGTTTCGCCAAACGGAATATCTCAACTTACAACGAAACTTCATGTTCCCGCGATGGCAATATATTTTCGCGATGGCACAGTGAACGCGGATTTGATTACGGACGTGGTGCGCCGGCTTTTGCACTGACTGCGCAAATGGTTGGAAACACGGAAGCACACAGAAATCGGCTACTCATATCGTTTTGAAACTAACATGCCGATCAGGTTCGATGCGATTCGATGAAATCGGATTGTCTCTGAAACGCTAGGTTTTTAAGCGCTTCCAGAAATCGATTGTCGGCCCGCGTTAATGGACTACTCAATACCCAACAATGTCTTCCATCTGAGTAAAACATTTGGTCTGGGTGTTTTGTTGCCTCGGTGGTAGTCTATATGAAATCCGGTATAGGAGGTATTTGAAGGGAACAGTTGTGCTGGGCTCAATATACCGCTTCGATCACCTGAGGAATAAAGAGACATGTGTTTCCTCCTGAACTGCAAAGACTGGAACCCTTGCCTTTTGTTGTGCCACATATGAAAATCGTGATTGTAGCCAAAAAGTGTTATTATTGTGCATGGTGGGCATGATAAGGGGGGTTCCATGTAGTCATGTTACACGCGGATGGCGATCCAGACACGCAAAATGTCGAATATGTTGGGATATGACGGAGCAGGATGGATGTAATAGGACAGTGAAATACGGACATGATGAGTGAAATCCCCACCTGGGCAGAATTTTTCGGTGTGAGTGTCGTTTTTTTTGCCGTAATATATCAACACATTTTCATATTTTGGGTACAGAAGACTATGTTTTATTTGAAAATAAAGTTTCAGTTCGAATTAAGGATGCCTATTACAACAGCACCTCACTATTGGCCATGACCCCAACTGAACCTGAATCAATTAAAGTAGTAACGTTGTCCTGTTCCGATATCGTGAGGTGCACGAAACATGAACACACAGCAATGTGCCTACCGACGCAAAGGCGACAACTTACAGCACAGCTGCTGCCGTTATAGGGTTGTTGTTGTGCTGCTGCGATTGAAACTGCTGCTGCATAGCGTGCGGGCGATGTCGCTGCGAGACTAAGCGGCTGCAGTTCAAAGACAAAACCTCCGCCTTCATAATGTGTTTTGTGTGTGCCAACAGTACGACAGCACACTCCAATCATACACATAAGAAGCGACGTATACATGCACATACACACAGAGGGCACCGTGGGTGGACGATATTGTAGAGAAGACTACCGACCCGGCTACTGCTGCACAGTGAATGCCACAATCGCAGACACTAGTGGGCTGTGTGCGATGTATCTACCTAACAGCTAAATAAAACGAGATAAAACTCAAAACGATAGTTTTTTTTGGGGATTTCCTGCTGCTGTAAGCTTACTTTTGCCGGTATGAGTGTATGGGTCCGACTACGTGTCGGGGTACGTCATTAGTTCCGAAGGCATGCGTCGCAGAATCGACATCAAATTGCAGGCAGCGGCAACAGCAGGCAGGACAGAAAGCAGGGGCCGGTAGCAAATAGCAGGAGCAGAAGCAAGAAGATCAGTTGGTGTGTGTCCAATTAGCAGGGATGTCCTTCGAAGACAACGTGGCCTCCATAAATAACTATATTTCTACCCACGTCCAAGTTCGCCGCCGCAGAACCGGAAACCTTTACCGACCGTCCTTCCGGTGGTCCTTCGCTCATGTGCACGAGGCTCATGGCGAAATCGAATCCGAATCTGAACCTACGCCCATGTCTGTTTAGTTAACGATATCTTCGTTCGTTGTCATGCCATATGCAATGAAACGGATGAGTCAACGGCAAAAGCTGCAAAGGGGGCTCATACATTCCTTGTTCAGATGATGGAGCAGTATTGGATAGCTTATTTATTAAGAATATATTGCCAATATTTCCCTGATTTATATTATGAACTTCCGAATGTGTTAGTATACAGGTTCTTTCACGCGAATATATCACCCAGAGGAGGGTCTGGGAGCGTAGCACTGTCGCCCCTTACTTGGTTTTTACTTTGAGTCTACGGATTTATCTTCGTTCGCCTTCACACCCCGCTGTGTAAACAACGCATCTATATACACAAACCAAATCCTTAATGATGACACACAACTAGTAATACGCGCGACCGGAGTATCACACCCAGCTTGCAAAGAGGACTTCTGACAAAATGTTCGATTTAACAGATGGAGTGAATATTCATTGTTTTAGTATAGTATCGAATCGATATCAACAGCTGACACTCTTTTGGTTTGAAATCTATTACGATTACCGGTTCTTTAGCACCTTTGTCACCGGGCCGTTCTGTACACTGTACCACATTCAACGTTATATGTACCCCCTAATAAACGGTGCCAATATCATCGATATTACAACTCGGTACAAGTATTGGAAATTTCTATCGCGGGTGGTCAGGAATTAGGCGACCGTATAGACTATACACCATACCCGACGGCTACCGAGTAATGCATTTAAATTCTAGCGGTTACCGGTACCAAACGTGGGCCAGCTACAGCTAAACTTTGCGTTGCATTTCGTTTTTTCAATCCGTTGCTTAGGTATTATTATAAAAAATATAAAACAATCCAGCTGTGAGATCAAAGATCTTGTCGAAACTCATCTTTGCAAGCTGTGTGTGATACTCCGATCGCGCGTATTACGGGTTGTGTGTCGTCATGAAGGATATAGGTCGGCGACTCCCCTTTCAACTACAGTGTAGCTATCAGGGTCGACCCGTTTCTGAGGGGTATTATATCGCACACACGAAGTAATTCCGCACAAATCTGTCTATATGTTATTGGACGCAGGAAATCCTCACGATGAAACTTCATTTTTCGCCCTTCATCCATGATGAGCAACACTCCCGACATTCGTGACATTACTTCTAATCTTCATTCTACAGCAATGGTATCAACAACTATAATGAAGGCTTAGAAAAAACTGATGTCGACGGTTATACGACCAGAACCTGGCCTATGAACCTTCTTCTCCATGCACTCTTTGCCACATGCCATATAACCCGCCCTCCACGTTGCACACTGACGCTATAACGCATGCTGCTTTTAAAGTGGTAGGAGAGTTACTTATTATGTAGAAGATTGAACGTGATGAACTTCAAGTTCAGCGCGGACTATACGTGTTTCCAAGTGTTGCACTTATGTTAAACTCACGGACCGTTGAATCACTTAAGCCGTCTATACAAGCGCAATGATGGTCGTGAAAAGACAATATTCGCACCACGATCTCCTGTTGACGGTGGATTTCGCCCCCGCAAGTACACGGTATCAAAGCAAACGTAACATTATAAACGATTGATTCAATTCGAAACATATGTTTGCTTGTGGGTACGATAGCTCAAAAGACTACGTTTTTGGCATTGATTGGTCAACTAGAATAGTACATGTGAATATATTATTGTGGGAGAACATGTTGCGAGCATTAATGGACCGTACTCTTGACCATTTTGTCAGGAAAACATATCCGGCATCTCGCGTGCTTGCAACTTCCCTGTCTGTGTTGGTTCACATGCTCGAAGAGCAAACAACAGAATACCTCTTAAAAACACGAATGTTCATCAATTTAAAGTCGTTTGCTTTATCGTAACACGAAGTTGTCGAAGTTAGTGTGACGAAGAGATGTCTGCCGCATAATATACACTGCTGATGGGCCGAGGTCCGAGGTCGCCGGTTAGTGAACACCGTCCGTCACACACACGCCTAATATTGACTTTGAACAGAGCGAGGTAAAATGTTATTTGTGTGCATCAGTATTAGTTTGGTTTAAACCCACAAACCATCATGCCGAAGAAAAATTTAGAGCCTCTGTAGCTTTCTTTTTGAACGCTACGGCAGATAGGGAGATACATATATTATATATATAAATATATGTATATATAGCTCACCACACTTTCACGCAATTTCGTGCACAATGCCCTATGCTAATTTAACGCAATTGCATTCGCTATCCATGAGCCAGGAAGGCACTATTTTAGTCCTTGTGACATTCCCAGCGCGAGCTGTTTCAACCTGCGATCACTGCCACCACTATATATATTACTACTGCAGCTAGCTGCGCAAGTCATTGTATGCGGACGAATGTGTATGCCGACCCGACCTGATCTCTGGGAATCAGGTGCGGTGGACATAGACATCCAGCACGTCATCATCCCGAGCAGTGCGGTAACGTAGGCAAGCATACTCTCTAGCAGTGCCCCCAGCCATGAGAAAACAGCAATTAACCGGACGTGGTCCAGCTACCCTTAGCCATATTCATTCGGGCGTTGGTCTTCGGACTGTCGTATGTGTTGCTAGTTTTGGATGATGGTCAAAAAACAACTAGGCAGTTTCCTTCGCTGGATCGTTCACGCAAAGTTCAGCAAAAATTCTACTTGAACTATGCCTTGGTATCCGCCAAGTCGCTGCTCAACCCTCATCTCGAAGCCATCATCTGAGCTACCTCGCACAGTTCACACAAATTTCCCTTTACTCCGCCACCGGTGCGCTCTTTCGCCATCTTGGCCATCATCTACGCTGCCACTGCCGGCACTGGCGCAAGAACTATCATCAAACTCTATGGCAGTGGAAAGCCAGAGATCACGAGCAGAGGAGAATCAGGAGTCCCTATAAAAACAAAAGTATGCTAAGGTCGTCAGCTGCGAGTTCGACGCGGATGTAGGGTCGATACTTATCTTCGCAAGCTGTGTTGTTGGTACGACTTACTTGTAATATTTAAATCTATGTGGGTGAGTTTTTTCAATTAATGGAAGCGGTCCTATTCTTCGGTTTTCAATTTTTTTGTTTCACTACCAGGTATACATTGTTTTTCTCCATACTATAATGGTTGGTTTTGAAATTTTGGTATGTTCACTTAAAGTGGGGTATTTCGAGCTAGATCCAACATAATACAAGCATTTATCTTATAGATATATTACTACTACTGCAGTGTCCACTATACTGCTCTATCAAATGCGCAAATGTATGGTGGATGGTTTGAGGGTGGATACCTTGGTCAGGGTTGTTAGTACTAGCGGTCAAATGCGTAGGTAATTTGTTTTCTCTGCCTTAAGGTGGCCTTTTTATCTTGATTTTGTTTTTCTCCGCTATAATGTCGGGTTTTTGAGTATGCAATGGGAGTATGAAGACAATAAAATAGTGGTGATCTAATATGTTAATTAGTATTAAATGTCGTGGACGACATTTGAAGTAGACTTCCAACATGCTAAAATGGAAAGAAAAAAAATTGGAAATTTAAAATATATAATACTAAAATTATGTAGCAAACGAGTGTGTATGACTCAAACCCACGTTTTTACGCCTTTGTTACGTACTGGTGGTTCAATAGCGCAGTAGCACATGCCTAAGAAAGTAAAGTCACCCTCGCGTTTAATAGTGGTGGCATCGCATGCCCACGTCACCTCGCTTGGTGTATTTGTAAGATGTGTCTCTCTGTCTTATTGTTGGCGACCTCAGAGTCCCACATTGACACGGCAAAAGTCATGGGCGTAAAATCGTGTATTTGAGACAATTGTAATGTGAAAAGGAGGTACAGATAGATAGATATATAAATATATATATGGTAAAATTACGGTAAACCGCACTACCAACTTATTACGTAAGTGTTAAATTAAAGGGTGGGGGACACAGAGTGCCCCCTGCAGGTCTGCCAATTGAGCAGGTCCTCGGAGAGTACTCACTTTCGTTCCTTCGAAGAGATGTAGCTTTATTCGTTTCCACCAGAGCCAGGGATAGCTTCTGAGATCGGAGGCACGTGCCTCCGATCTACTTCCTAACTCTCCCGAATATTAAACGCCAACCTTATCATACAAAACCCATCCAAATGATCTCAAATTCATATACCTACAGGCCTTTCGAGGCTGTATCTTGACACTAGCCCACCCTGATGAGTCGCATATGCAGAAATATGGGAGATTCGGGGAAACTCCGGTTCTACGAACTAGACCATGAGTGGAAGATGCGGCTCCTCAAAACCCACTCCCACACCTCTAACCGTCTGGCTATGGAGCCAGGAACACGCGAAGAAAAGCAGTAGAAACAAAAGCAGATCCTACCGCAAGGCAATAGTCACCCATCAAAAACCTGGTCAACCGCATGCCGCCGGCGTGGCGGGGGGGGCAGAAAGGGCTCTAGAACCTGCCGCATGCCGCCGGTGTGGAGGGGGGGCAGGAAAGGCTCTACGGTAAACCAACCACAGAAAAGGTACTATGGAGAGACGAGCCCTCGTCGATATGGAGGGGAACACAGCCGCGAACACAAGGGAGAAGTCATGCGAAAAACCTCCGGCGGGCCATCGGCATGGCGGGGGGTTAGACGAGGAAATGACGAATACCCGGGATGGAAGGTGTCAACACCTACAGCCCCGCTAGGGGAGGAAGTGTTTGGACGAAAAAAAAAAACAAAGCAGAACAAATACAACACACAAAATAAAAAAAGAAGACACACAGACCCGTACACTGGTCGCCCCCCGGCTCTGGGCTGAGGAGGGCGTCGACAGGGCGAAATTGAACAATGACAAAAAGGCGACAACCCTGCGCCTCAGATAGCGGCGTTTTACCCGAACCCTGATCCGGCACTTAGCAGGGGGTTCGGCAGGACAAAAAATAAAAAAGAAAATAACCGCCACAAAACTCGATGAAGACCCTCAGGACACTACGAACGACCAAAAGACGAAGACGCAAAACTCATAGCTCAAAAAAATGAAGAACTATCGAGGAGCGGTGGTGGCTTGGAAGTCAACTGGCCACGGCCGCGCCTCGAGATTCGTCTACGTTACGTTGGATTACCCGAGGAAACGCACTGGCGATGTTAACTTGCAAGCACCAAGAACCTCGTACGGCTCCCGTTGAAGTCGTGTAGTGCGCCGGGGGAAGAGGGAGTTTAAACGGTCCCGGGTGGTCCAGAAAGCGGACCAGGTATACCTTGTCCTCGGTAGTGCTCGCGCTGATTTTTCCTAGCCACCATAAACCATCGTCTCCCTTGTGCCAAAAGTGGGCTCCCTTACGGAATGCTGTGTCGTGGTAGCGACGGAGCCAATCGGTGCGGGAACACAGGCGTAGCCCGGCGCTAGGAAACGTTCCCCGTTGTTGCGGGAGAGCTCACGCTGTGCCGCTCCGGTACGGCGGGGACTTATTGGAAAATTTGTTGAGCACATACTGTGTCAGCCCCTCCGGTAGGTATTTGGGCATGTCCCCGCTGTCGTGGGGGGTGGCACAGGGTTTGCAGCGCTCGATGGCCACACACCGACGAGCGTCCGAACCAGGCAGGTCGGAAGGGAGATCCAAATAAAGGAGGTTGCTCCCGAGCGGCGAGCCGTCCGGGTTCTCGGCGGCGGAGCAGGGACCGACGGCCAGGACCTTTTATGGGCCCGTCCAGTTGAGCGCGAGTTTGTCCTTGAGTAATTTGGCGTCGGTTTTCGCCTTCACACCCTGGCGGATGGTAGAGGCAGAATTTTATACCCGTGCCCAACCACCCACAATGAAGTTAGGTGCTGGACGCAGCGCGTTGGCGAGGGCGGAGTTTCTGCGGTTAACACGGGAAACGGTGAGGGCGTGGTGTGCGCGGACAATGTCGTTCGCGCGCTTTTGCCGGTCGGTGGCCAAATCGCAATAGGCCAGGTGGTCACGGGCCAAACTCTGTTGTCCCACGGCACCTGTGCGGTCGAAAATCGTCAGGGGGAGCCGTGAGAGTCTGCCCATGTGGACCTCGTTGGGCGCCAAACTCGTCGCCGCGCTGACAGAGTTGTTGTAAGCGAATTCTACGTGGGGCAGATGCAAATCCCAGTCGTCTTGTCGCTCGTTGACGACCATGGCCAGCATTTGTGCCATGGTGTGATTCAACCGCTCAACGCCCCCGTTACAGTTGGGATGATAGAAGCTTGTAGCAAGCTTGTGTACACCCAACAGATGATATACAGCTTGTGAAAGCTTGGAACAGAACTGCAGTCCGTTGTCCGAGAGTATGGTGAGCGGGAGACTAACACAAGGCGATGTATTGGCTCACCAGGATATTGGCTGTACCCTCCGCGGTGAACTCAGCGGCAGTGACGGGGGATATGTCGGCCCGATGACTGAAGCGATCGGTGAACAGCAGGATGTAGGTGTTGCCTCGTGGTGTGACCGGAAGGAGGCCGAAGTAGTCAACACTGACGGCGATAACTGGACCTTCCGGCAGAGGCATTGTGGTGATGGGCCAGCGGACAGTCAGCCGTGGGGTTTTCCGCGCTTGGCACTTCAAGCAGTGGCGAAGCCATCACCAAGTGCACACACTTATGCCAATCCACCAATAAGAACGCTCCAGCATGCGCAACGTGCGCCTGGTGCCAAGGTGGCAGGAGGCCGTCGAGTTACAAGCTTGCATGATCCAAGGGTGCATGAGCACGGGAACGTAGATGCGAACTGGCTGTCGTTTAGCAACAAGCAGCTCGCCCCCCAGAGTTCGGTTTGTCGGAGCTTGTTGGCGGGAGTGTCGGGTCACGGACGAGTAGGAAAATGTCATCGTCGGTTGTATGTAGTCGACCGTTATCGGCCAATTCCTTGGTCTGAGAGGCAGGGACGCTGGTGCGAGAGGTAGCACGCCAAAAGGTCGGGCGGCAGGACCGATGGCCGGCCGATAGAAACGTAACGCATCATGGCGTGGCACGTCGGCTCAGCGTGCTGCTTTCGCTTCCAATCGTCATGTGAATAACGCGCGACGGAATCAGCGACACGCGATTCAGCAGCGTTGCCGAGGGCGTCCGACCTTGTATATGCGGTCGGCGTGCCGCCAGGAGAAGGGGTGAGCCGTAAGAGAGGAGTCCATATAGGCTTTGCGTGGTCGCGGTCGGACGGTAGTGGCACTGTGCGGGCCGGCGAGTCGACAAGAGCAGGGGTCGCGGCGGCGACGGGGTCGGCTGCGGCCGTGGAACTCGCGACGGGGTTGTACTCCGTCCGGAAGATGGCCGACGGGCCCCGCCGAGCCCGAATTCATAATCTTCAGCGGGGGTGAATTACCTGTTGTTGTCGCTGTTAGTCGGCGCGTCGTCGACGGCGGAGGGGCTGGAGTGCCAAGCATGGCGGAGACGGACACAGTCGAACCGGTGGTCGCGGCGGGGGCCGTCTCCTGGAAAGAACTCCGGGATAGATAAGTCGGCTGTGCGATGGGCGTCGCTGCAGCCAGGTTTTCTGCGGAGCCCGTGCCGCCCTCGATGGGTATGACAAAAGCCGAAGCGAAAATAGTGTCGGCGGCAGGTGAAATCGACCCGCGGCCGGTACAGCCTTCGGTAGTGGCGACGGAGGCAGAAACACGAGCGACGAATCTCCCCGGGGAAACTGGAAGGCCGTCAATCCTTCTATGTGGCTCGTGTGTGCGAAAATCGTGAAACGCGGTAGAGGTGAGAGGGAGCCCACCCAAGGCAGCATGTTCAGTGCGGGGCACGAGCCCACCCAAGACAGTGCTTTAGGCGAGGGGTTCGAGTCCACCCAAAGCAGTGATTTCGGTGTGGGGTACGAGCCCATCCAAGACAGCGCTTTTGGCGAGGGGCGCGAGTCCACCCGAACCGACCCTGGGATCGGCGAGGAGGGAGCGCGCAGCCCGCGGGTCCGTAGGAGGTAGATACCGCTGTCTCCAACGGGGTTGGGGCTTGTCAACCCCACGAGGTTAAATTTTTTCAAGCCACTGCGGTTATACTCCGTAACGGGCTCTGGAAAACGGGCCGGGAAAATCGGCGATGCCCTTGGCGCTTCCTTTGCGGTACTCGAGTGTGCAATCGAACGCGGTGACGAACGCAAGCTAGCGCTGGACTCGTGCATTGATGGTCCCCACTTTACCAATGCTCTCCCATGTCTTGTGGCCGGAGGATATGCGGAACTTTGTTCCCCTCAGTATCTTCGGAGGCGTTTGGGAACCCAAGCAATTCTGCCGGTCCCCAAATCTAGAGGAGTCCAGTGCCTCTCCGAGTCGAGCGTTGCTCGACTGATATACGCGATTTTCATAGTGAACAAAACGTCGTTCAGCGTCACAGTACCCTCGACGAAACAGGGGCAGTGTTCTGACATCACAAGGTCAGGGCCGACGCCAGAAGCTATCTCCACAACTTCAAGGCTTTTCATTGGCCAACGCGCCCGAGAAATAGGTCGGAAACGCCGAAGGGGAAGCTTTGCGAGCGCTGGCCGGTGTGAACGGTCCGGTTGCGGCGCGGACGAGATTTCTTGGTTCTTGCACTCGCAGTGCAGGTGCGGAACCGACTAGGGGAGGCCGGGTGCGCCGACTCGGTGTCATTGTCGCAAACAGCGGCGCGAAAAGCAGAACGTGCCTCACCGAGCAAGTTTTTCCTCTCCCCTGGCATGGGTTGTTGGCCCTGGGACCATCCGCCCGGAGACCAATGCCCCCCACTGGGTTCAGAGGGTCGGATTCAGCCAGAAGCTTGTTGTGAGAGCTCAAAAGGTGTTTTTTTTATGGCTGGATTCTGCATGAATTTGGCGTAGGTGCCAGGTGACACGGCGTTTTGCTTCTCCCTGTCCCCAACAGCGGAGTCAAAGTTGCGCACGCCTCGACCGATGCGTTTGCGTGTGCATGGACGAGGCGACGACATGATTAGCCACACTGCTCGATGGTCTTGCAAAAAATTGGTCTTTTCGGCCATCATGTACTGCTCCGCGCAAGAATATGGTACGTCGTCCACGGCAAACGACGAAGGGGACCACGGTCGAAAATAGTATGGGGGCTGCCAGAATAAGACCACTTTGGCCGTGGAGTATTCGATAGAAGGGTCAAAAGACGTGTTGAAATTTGGGCCTGCAATGTCCCCGTCCAGGAACACCAGGCCTCGGGAGCACGACGCGAATCCGAACCCGTGGTATCTCGCCTCGGGTCTTTCTTCGCTCGTTGGCGGAAAAGCGCGAGAATACGCTCTAACTGCCCCCGAAAAATGGAAAAAACCGACGGTGCAAACCCGTCGGTAGCCTCGTTGGACATTTGTGAGTCTGCAATGTCCCCTTCTGGGAACACCAGTCCTCGGCTATTTCGGCCTGTAATGTCCCCTTGCGGGAGCACCAGGCCTCGGGAGCAATATGCGAGTCCGAACCAGGGGTTTCTCGCCTCGGGTCCTCCTCACTCGCTGGCGGAAGCTCGTAAAAAGCCGCCCTCATTACACCCGAAAAAGAGTCCAACACCGACGGTGCCAACCAGTCGGTAGCCTCGTTGGGCATTTGGGTCTGTAATGTCCCCGTCTGGGAACACCAGTCCTCGGCTCGTTGGGCCTGTAGTGTCCCCCTCAAGAACTCCAGGCCTCGGGAGCACGACGCGAGTCCGAGCCCACGGTTTCTCGCGTCGTGGCCTCTTCGAGTTTTGCCGTATAATCAAAAGAAAACTGCTCTAACTGCGCCTGAAGGGGCAGGGGCTCTTAGCTGTGTCTGCGTGACGAGAGGAGCGATTCTTCCGTAAATTTAGGGGAATAGAGTCCAGCTGATCAGGCTGGAGGCCGTGGAGTCACGAGTTGGCTCGTCGCGCAGTGTCGGATCTTCTTCCTCTGCCACTGGGGCAAACGTAGCCTGAAACACGTGGGTTAGCGTGTTAAAAGACGAAGCAGGGTCCGTAAACCCTGTGGGCGTCTTCTGGAGCGGGGTTCGGGCAAGGCAATAAAAATTTTACCCGAGGAGGCTGTCTTCCGTTATGTCTCG
The DNA here is from genome assembly GCA_012845835.1 of Undaria pinnatifida. Classification (NCBI taxonomy): domain Eukaryota; class Phaeophyceae; order Laminariales; family Alariaceae; genus Undaria; species Undaria pinnatifida. Next base: position 23,643,537 of record JABAKD010000025.1, read on the forward strand.
TGGAGAAGGGAGACGAGGTAGCTAATCTTGTCGACTCCTCCTCTTGATGGATAAAAGGACAGAGCCCCCGCTGTTATCGCGAGCAAACACCGGATCGAGCCTTGCAAAAGATCTCGGTGTTTTAGAGTGATGGCCTTCCCACACCTCAAATCGACCGCCACCTCGTGGTCAGAAAAAGTGTTTCGAGGGTCGACCGTCCCACACCTCGAACCGACGGCCACCGCCTGGTCAGGGAGAGGGGGGGATGAACACATACGCGTAAAAAGACGACGCGCCGTCGCCGCAGCTATATTGTTGCGCTAGCGTGCCTGGGGGGGGATCGCGCAAAGCGCAGGCCCCCGTGCCATGGTTGATGGGGGCGGCGTTTGGAGCGCGTACCCCCACTGCTGAGTTTATGCCGCGGCTGAGGGGTACGGCGCCGGAAGCGCGGTTCCCGTTGCCGAACTCAGACAATGACCGAGGGAAACGGCGCTGAAAGCGCGCGTTCTCGCCGTCAAAAAAGAAAGAAAAGAAAAAAAATTACCCGCCTGGAGGAAACCACGCTTGAAGCGCTAGTTCCCGCCGCCGGCACTACGCCGTGAGAATCGTCCGCAGACGGCGTAGGAGCCCGTGGGCTCTTGACAGAGGCAATCTGTGCTGCGGTACTGAACAGGCTAGCAACAGAACACGAGCATATTCTGAAACCAAAATAGGTACCCCCCGACAGTGTTGTCGACGGTGCCGTACTGCCGTCGAGCTGTCGATTGCCGTTACGGAATGTGCCAGGTTGGTGCGCAAATTTATTTTCGCCCGGGTTGTGGGCGGCTCTAAAGCGGGATTCGTGGAGCGGGAGCCGGGGCAGAAGAGGCGGGCGAGCGCAGGATACCACCATAGTGATCCGACGTGTATGTGGTATCGTTGTGACAGTTTACCTGGCCCTGATCCTGAAGATGGCGACGATTGACCAGAAAGATGGCGACGATTTTTCTTGTGGTTGTTCGGGCGAGAAGATTTGTCGTCTCGGCGGTAGCAGACCATGCGTGTTTGTCAACGTCGGTGTGCGTCATCGTCGCCAAAGTTGGCCAAGTTCAGGGTTCAAGCAGCCACTCGCAGTAATGAAAGGATGCCTACAATGCTTGAAGGAATGGTTGTCTTCGTGGCAGCTGACGCAAAGCCCCCGGTTTTCTCGGAGGGCATCAGCGCGAGGTGAAAGGAGGCCGCTCCAAATGGGAGGGTCGTCTGTCTTAAACGAGGTCTTAACGGCGTAACCTTCTGCATTATGATGCTCTTCTAGTGGCCAGCAGTTCGATGTGTGGTCAAGCCAAGGGTCAGATGAATCATCGATGGGCATGACAGTTGAATGATGGCTCGATCCCGTCTGCCACGAAAGCGACTGGGACGGCACTCGGCCCTAGCCGCGCCCATGATCGGCGGGCCGGGCCCCGACAGGGCGCATGACCGCGCTCCCGTCAAAGAAACAAGAAGAGAAAAAAAATGTTTCGCTGTTGACGGCAGGTGTTTTATTAGTCACTAAACGACCGCCACATAGCATCCAACGAGGCGTATGGCCGCGGGTTGGTTGCCTTCGGACCAGGGTACAACGCAGGCAGGAGAGTCGGAAATTGTTCATTCGCCGCCACCCGAACCACCTCCAACACAACATCCGTCCCCGGAGACAAAACACGCTCACTCCCCGTTAGCGGTCGGCATAAGTACGCGAAACTCCCCACTGGAATCAGAAAAAGGCATGCCGTTACACATTCCAAAAGTATGCAACTTAGTGCAGCTCTCCTCCGTGTCAACCCCGTCGAAGCGCGTGATCAGCAGACGCAACAGGAGGGTGAAAGCCTCAGGCCCAGCTGCTCCTCCTGCCATGGCTCTTGATACTTTGTGCCTGCTACCACGACCACCTCGCTGTGGTCCGTGCTCGAGGACGAAGACGAGCGGGAGGAGGTTGACTAGCCATCCCACGCTGAACGTCCTCTGGCGCCATTCCTCCGCCGTCCGTTGCCTCCTCGGCGGCGCCCTCAGGCACACCAGCACCCGATGCGCTGTCACCCCCGCGGCGGTGGTGGTGGTCACCACCCCCACCATTTTTGCCGCCACCCCACGGTTGCGGTCCCCGCGGTCGCGAATGCCGCGACATTTTCCCCGGTTTCGTTCTGCCAACTCTTCCTCCGGGGTCCGGCCAAAAGACAGGGTCGGGGTCATTGTCGTGGGCTATCAGCAGGGCCTTGACGTGGGCAAGGGTAGGGGCGGCTCTCGTCTGTCTAGCATAGGGCGTACAATCCACGCGAGCCCAGGCCGCTTCCACTGAGGACGTCCGTTTGACGCGACGCCGGCCTCTCTGACGGGAGGAGGGCGCAGGCCGGTTCCACCACCGCGGTCGCCAACGCTGAGGGGAAGTTTACCCTCGGTGCAGACGCCATGCACGCGACGATGCCCTTGAAGAAGGCGTTGTTCCCGGGTCGTGGTCGCTGGAATGCGACGCCCTGCCGGCGCAACGAAGGCAAGGGGGCCGCGGTAGCTCCCGCCGCAGCCGACGCAACTGATTGGGCGAGGGCTTGTTGCGCCCTCTTCGCAACCAGGGACGCCTCCCGCGCAGCCGTCTTCGCCTGCTCGATATCTTCGTCAAACCGACGTCGGCGTGCTATCGTCTGGTTGGCGTCGTTGAGCGCCCGCTGGGCCCGCGCCGCCGCGTATGCCAAGTCCAAGGGGGCTGAATGGGCGCCCCAGTCCCGGGAGCTCTGGGGGTGGCGCTCTGTCGAGCGCGGAGAGCCCAGATGGCCCTGTCGAGCGCGGGGGGGGGCAGCTGGTGGCGCTCCCCCGGGGCTGGCGAGAGCTGGCGTCGAGACGCCCCGAGTCCGGTGGGGGTTGGTCCGTCTTCTTCTCAGCGCGAACCGGCGAATCGACCCTCTTGGTTGGTTGGAACGGGTAGAGGTATGGTGCTCCGTCTTCTGTCTCGTCACCGGAACCCGCCACCGGTGGTTCCCCACGTCTCGAGTCGCGGCATCTCGAGCGAGCTCTCCCTGTCTCGTGGGCATCCAGGTTGGGGTGCGTGGAAGACCTCAGCCTGCCCCGAGTAGCCCGTTTCCTCACTGGTAAACATGTTGCTTGTTGTCTGTATGGAGGGCAGCCGAAGGAGGGGATGTGGGGGAAGGTGGCGGGATGGGAACGACGCGTAAAGAATCTATGGAGGCAGATATCTGTTGTGGTGTCCCTGCTGTAAGTAGAGGTATATCTGTGTTTCAGCAAACAGCAAGACGTGGGCCTCGACTCCGTCCAGCATCAGTCATGGTAGCAGCCACGCCAACCAGCCGTAAAAGAGGAGTACAACGTAAGAAGGGTACCATCCACCAAAACCGCAACATAAGAGGAGCGTCCGGTCTGACCGTAGGGTATACGGGGAACGCCCGCACGAACGGCAGTAAACGCAGCCAAAAATGGGCAGCACTGACCTTAACCGCAGTGTATGGGGTGCAACACAGTAAAGGTACGTCTGCAGCCATCGCACTTAAACAGGCATCATTCAACCTAGGCGGGGGGGTAGCACAGGAAAGCGTCGCCCAAACCGCCCACGCCCATCGCACCAAAACAGGCAGCATTTTTACGGTAGGTGCAGTCTAGGGGGGCATCACACAGTAAAGGGTTGCACAAGAAGCCCACGCCCATCGGACCAGAACAGGCAGTATTTAACCTAGGTGTAGCGTAGGGGGTGGCACCGTGAAGGGTCGACCAACACGCCGACAATCATCGCACCGAAACAGGCAGCATTTACCCTATGGATAGTGTAGGGGTGGAAGCACAGTGAAGGCTCGCCCAACACGCCGACACTCATCGCACCAAAACAGGCAGCATTTACCCTAGGGGTAGTGTAGGGGTGTAGCACAGTGAAGGGTCACCCAACACGCTGACACTCATCGCACCAACACAGGCAGCATTTAACCTAGGTGTAGTGTAGGGGTGGAAGCACGGTGAAGGCTCGCCCAACACGCCGACACTCATCGCACCAAAACAGGCAGCATTTAACCTAGGTGTAGTGTAGGGGGGTAGCACAGTGAAAGGTCCCCCAAACACGCTGACACCCATCGCACCAAAACAGGCAGCAGTTAACCTAGGTGAAGTGTAGGGGTGGAAGCACAGTAAAGGGTCGCCCAACACGCCGACTCTCATCGCACCAAAACAGGCAGCATTTACCCTATGGATAGTGTAGGGGTGGAAGCACAGTGAAGGCTCGCCCAACACGCCGACACTCATCGCACCAAAACAGGCAGCATTTACCCTAGGGGTAGCATAATGGTGGAAGCACGGTGAAGGATCGCCTACCACGCCGACACTCATCGCACCAAAACAGGCAGCATTTAACCTAGGTGTAGTGTAGGGGGGTAGCACAGTGAAGGGTCACCCAACACGATGACACTCATCGCACCAAAACTGGCAGCAGTTAACCTAGGTGTAGTGTAGGGGTGGAAGCACGGTGAAGGATCTCCTACCACGCCGACACTCATCGCACCAAAACAGGCAGCATTTAACCTAGGTGTAGTGTAGGGGTGTAGCACAGTGAAAGGTCCCCCAACACGCTTGCACTCATCGCACCAAAACAGGTGGCATTTAACCTAGGTGTAGTGTAGGGGTGGAAGCACAGTGAAGGCTCGCCCAACACGCCGACACTCATCCCACCAAAACAGGCAGCATTTAACCTAGGTGTAGTGTAGGGGTGGAAGCGCAGTGAAGGGTCGCCCAACACGCCGACACTCATGGCACTAAAACAGGCAGCATTTAACCTAGGGGTAGTGTAAGGGTGGAAGCACAGTGAAGGCTCGCCCAACACGCCGACACTCATCGCACTAAAACAGGCAGCATTTACCCTAGGTGTAGTGTAGGGGTGGAAGCACAGTGTAAGAGTCGCTCAACACGCTGACACTCATCGCACCAAAACAGGTGGCATTGAACCTAGGTGTAGTGTAGGGGTGGAAGCATAGTGAAGAGTCTCTCAACACGCTGACATTCATTGCAATAAAAACGGCAGCATTCAACCTCGGCGGGGAGTAGCACAGGGAAGCGTCGCGCAGCCGACCGTATGAAAACGGGCAGCATCTGCCCCCACAGTAGTGTAGGGGGGGGGTAGGACAGTATACGTTCGCGCACCAACCGTTTAAAAAACGGGAGTATAACCCCCCCGAACAAGGTAGTTTCCCCCGACCGCACTAAAGGGGGACGGTCGCGCCTACAGTAGTGCTCATTGCTGCAGTATCACTGCTGTGTTCACAGGTAACGGCAATTTCAACCGCACCAAGATGGGTAGTGTAGTACCAACACCACCTGTAGAAAAATGTGCACGCCCACAGTCGAATAGAAAGGCTGTTTACCCCCAAAGGTACCGCATCAAAGGGCCTGATCTCCACTGCACTGGTAAAAGCTGTGAAGCGCAGTATCTCCGCCAACTGTGTAGTAAGCGCTCTGTAACGGGCAGTAGATGTCCGGACATGTGCAAAGAAGATGAAAAAAAAATTCAAGCGTAGACCCTATAGCAATATCGTGAAGGGAAGCACATGTACCAGCAGGAAGACGGCTTAACGCCCGGACAGCTGAAAAATAAAATCCGTACCCACTCCCCACGATAAAGAGACAATTACGTCGACATCAGTGCGGAGTGCCGCACGGTCACAACTGCACATACAAAGAAAGTGGTATTATAGTCCCCGCGTACCCATGAATGGGAGAATATAGGGCATCGCACACACCAACAGCCTTGCCCAAAAAAGCCAGCACAGAGTTTCAGCGTTCACTAGGTTCAAGTTCTAGTCACGGAGGGGCCAGGACGAAAAAAAAAACTCTCGAATCGAACTTGCAAGGAGCACTCGCACAGCAGTGGGGGGTGTCAGAGCTGCGGTGCTGTAAGTGTGGGACGCTGGGGCAGTGAAGATTCGAGCTATGTGGTGGATGGGCAGGAGCAAAGTAGGCGGCTTGGCTGCTGTACAGAGAGTTCTACGGCAGAGAATCCGGCGGTAAATGGCAGGCGTTGACAGCGAGCCCATTGTGCTGCACTAGCTGTAGTTGGTACCTCTGCAAAAATGATGGTGGTTGACGATACGCGACGCACAGCAGTAGTGGAACGCTCTTGATCTAGAAAGATCGGAGAGGGGTCCGAGGTGCGTCAAATTTGTAGCTTGTACTAATTTCGGCAGAAAGGGAGCAGCTGTTTGTTCGACGCACAAGACGGATCGTATGTACTGAAACCCACACGATAACGCGTGTACTGGAAAATTCGCCAAACGAAAAAGCCCATTCCACGAGCACCGCCTGTTCCTTCCCAGGTAGGATCACAAGGAAGGAGCCTCGATATGAGCTCCTAGAGCACGGTGCCCGTAGTCCAAGGGGTTCCCGCGAAGGGCGGTCTGGCTCCGACAGCAAAGGTGTATGCTGGTTGATGGGCTCTCCCAGCAAGCGAAGTCCCCGTCTAAGGTCATTCGAAGGGTTGATTCCGGTATGCTTGTCCGTGGCGTGTCGTGCATATGCCTCCGAGCCTCAAAACGAAAAAAAAAAGACAAGTCGATGGCCGATCTTGGGGCTTGTGCTGGCAACTCGCGGAGATGTGCTGTGCAACATCCTGGCAGAGCGCGGAGCAAACAACTCTGATGGGTGGGGCTCGGGCAGTTCCACTGCGGAGTGGTCTATGACCAGCTGGCGGTGAACTGATGCGACCAAAGGTCGGGACGAGGAGTGTGCTCCGAAGAGCAGTGTCGTCCGCACGTACTCGGAAGGTGTCCTGTGTGGTGCGTGCCCAACAACCAACCGGAGGGACCAAAATTCGAGACGAGGAGTGCTCCGCAGAGCAGTGTCGTCCGCACGAACTTGGAGAGTGTCGTCCATGTGGTACGTGTCCGGCGACCAACAGGAGGGGCCCCTGCCATCTCACTGCTGTCGTGGTCGCCGTTGTAGGGGGAAGGGTGCTCCCTCCATTGAGAAGCCACCCGAGAAGGAACAGGGGTTGTGGGCTCGAAGGAAAGCAAAAGCAAAATCGCTACGAAAAAAAAATCGGAGACATTGGAAGAACGCTGCCACAATAGCATATCAAGCTCGTCGACGCCACATGTTAAATTAAAGGTGGGGGACACAGAGTGCCCCCTGCAGGTCTGCCAATTGAGCAGGTCCTCGGAGAGTACTCACTTTCGTTCCTTCGTAGAGATATAGCTTTATTCGTTTCCACCAGAGCCAGGGATAGCTTCTGAGATCGGAGGCACGTGCCTCCGATCTACTTCCTAACTCTCCCGAATATAAAACGCCAACCTTATCATACGAAACCCATCTAAATGATCTCAAATTCAGATACCTACAGGCCTTTCGAGGCCGTATCTTAACATAAGGTATTCCGTACATACCGTCTGCATGATCGCCTCCCAACCTATGCCAAGCGAAGTATGACTAACGAAGTAACGTAATTGAGCGCGTGTACACTACCCGTTATTTTCAAAACAATAACGGTTCGCATTTATTTCTCCCTTTCGTCTTCAATGGCGGTGACGTTGAATGACCACATCACCTCGCGTGTTGTATTTGGCAGTATGTATCTCGTTCTTATAATTAGCGGTGTCAGAAAATAATGGTATCTACATGATTTTACCTATCGATTGAAATATTCTATCTTTCGATCCACGTACAACAACAAATTATGAAGCTTTTAACACGTTGTTTACTACACCTAAGAAATGGGTTGCATACAAAATGTAACAACAAACCTTCTAGAAAAACAAATATTACCAGGCGGGTGATAAAAAAGGTGTCTTCTTGCTGCAACCGTCAGATTCGTCCCCTTTAAGAGTGTATAGTTTCCGCGCACATATTGAAATGCTCGCCCCCCTCCCTCCACCCCCCCCCCCTCTCCGATCCCTCTTGTTCAAACGCCTCACCCGAAATCAAAATCTACCAGAGTAGTAAACACTACCAGCCAGCTGATATCATTTCATTATCCATCTAGCCATCCATGCCGTAGCTCCAACTTATCTCCGCCCTCCGCCCCCCCCGCCCCCCCCTTTTTGTTCCCGCCCAGTTCGTTCAAACGCCCCACTTTTACAATCGAAATCTGCCAGAGTACAAAACACTTCTAAGCAATTGGCATCACGTCAATATCTATCTAGCCATCCATGACGTAGATTTCATTCATCCCCCCTCCCCCCCTCCAACGCCCCCTCCTTCCCCACACCCGGCACGATCGCCTAGACCCTACTCCGCGCGTATAGCAAGCCCCTACATATATGATTTTTACGCGCGATCGGAGGATCACACAAAATGTATCGAAGATCAGTGTCGACCAAATCGTTGATCGCAAAACTGGAGTGTAGTTGAAAATTATATGCAACCTAAACCTCTTCAAAACCCTCCCCAACCCCCTCCTTTTTTTTTTTGGTTTTTTCTTTTTTTTTTCTTCTCTTCTCGCTTTTTCCTGCTTAAACGCCCCTACTAATAATATCGAAATTCGCCAGAAAAATTTTCACGTTCACGCCCTTGATATCACCTCGTTATCGTTTTAGAGCCGTCCATGCCGCTGCTGCAATTCCCGCCCACCCCCGCCCCCAACGCCCCCTCCTTCCCCACCACCCGCACCATCGTCTAGATCTAACACCACGAGTATAGCAAACCCCTACATCTTTGCGACCTAAAGCCCTCCCCCCCCCGCTCCCCGCCCCCCCCCGGCACATTCACTCCCCTTCCCCTAAAAGAAGCATTTCTAGTTTCCACGCACCGATCGACCTGCCCCGCCCGTCCCCTCTCCCCCCCCCCCCCCCCCGCCACCCTTTTGATCAAAATCAGGCCCCCACGCCCTTCAAAACTCCGTTCTCCCCTCACCGGCTACTCGACTTACAGTATTCACTTGAAAAAATGATGATTTAATTCCACAGCTGTAAACTTCTGTCCCCCTCAGAAACGAGTTTTATTGTTTCCGCGCACAGACTGCCTAACATCACCCTGTTGACCCTGATAGCTACACTGTAGTTGCAAGGGGAGTCGCCGACCTATATCCTTAATGAGGGCACACAAGCCGTAATACGCGCGATCGGAGTATCACACACAGCTTGCAAAGATGAGTTTCGACGAAATCTTCGATCTCAGCTGGAGTGTATTCAATTTTTTTATAATATAGAGGTAAGGTGTTCTTTGCCCGAGGTCGGTTCTATCGTTTTGTATTTGTTTCATTGTGTTTTTTCATGCTAACGGCGTGTTTTGGCACCAACATACGGTGAGGAGGAGTACGAATAGAGTCTAGGTATATTATATGACCATAATAATACAGCATTCGAGAATAACAGTTAGTTGGTCACTCCTCCCAAAGAAAAAAACAAAGCCAAACCAACAAACGAACGAACGAACGAACAAGCGAGTCTGTAGGACAGGAACCCACTTTTTTACGTGAAACATTACATATTTGATCATGCTCTTTGGGGGTGATTCGGTCAGGAGTTTATTTCCGTCTCGGCCTCAGTATATAATCCTCCGAACTGGAATTCTCGATCAAATAGATTTGTTCGAGCGCCGTTTTCAAGGGCCGGTTCAAACGCTCCTCTCCCCGCCGTATCCGATCCGCACCTGGCCGGGTTCAGGTACGTAGGCTGAGCGAGACGAGCGAGAAGTCCGGAATTGTTTCTTAATTTGGACGGTATACGCCCGAGCTATTGTTGGATCTTGGTGCATGCAGAGCTTGTACCACCAAAACACATGGGAAAACATTTACTTCCATGTTGGCATCATTTCCAAAACGATTGGCTTTTTATGTCGTCCCTACACCACTAAATTTAGGGTCACACGTCGAAGCGTTTGGCCTATTTTGCACATCGTACGACAGACTGCTGTGTCGTTGCTTTTCGATATCGCATATCAAGGTTAAATACCTTTGTTTGAGCGTTGGTTGTCTTCGAGAGGAGTTGTTCATTACCGAACAACATAATCACACCCAGTGTCCGTGCTGAGTCCTCATCCTCCCTGCAGAGATACGACGTATTTTTTTGTGGCCATAGACTATACTGTTCGAAAGAGTAAACCAAACAATCGCAATAAAACAAGGTATCAAACAAGTGATTTGCTAGCGTAGCTGGGTACGAGAACGCAACAAAAAAAGCCAGACAATATAAATAATAGAAGAAAAACACAACGAACAGAGCCGCTTTTATAAATCACAGTACAGTACGAGAAAAAATGTTTCGTCAGGCATTTTCATCGCCGCTTCAAAGAGTCGTCCCGCACATATTGGTCCACGGTCCGCCATCCATCTGTCATGACCTCATGGGAAATCTCCCAACTAAATTCCAATGTGTATTTTCTCCACGAACGAAACGTGAATATACTAAGTACTTCTAAAGGTAGGTGTGATCTTCAAAACGGTAGTTTTTCGAACGCTTTGATGCGTGGTTGCATAAATTGCGATGGCTACTGACTGTTATTGTTGCTGGTCAGTACATCGTGTACAAGCCAAACATTTATAATGACAGTATAATAATTAATATGGAGATCTCCATGAAAATGCCATCTCGTGTTCGCCAAAAGTTAATTGATTATACAGAGTAATAATGATCTTGACAAAATCTCCTGTGCGCCACAGCAATCGACTATATATATAGCACTTAAACACTGGGTTGCATGCTGCATCTAACATCAAACCTTCTAGAATAGTAAACATTACAAGCCAGATGATATAAAGGGATGTCTTATTGCTTCAATCGTCAGGTTTGTCCCCTTTGAGAATTTATAGTTTCTGCGCACATATTGAAATGTCCCGCCCCCCCTCCCCCCCCCCCCCCCCTCCCCTCCCCCTCCACTGACCTCTTTTTCATAACAAACCCCAACCCTTTCCCCCCCCCCGCCCCTCCGTCCCCCGATCCCCCCCCCCCCTTCCGCCTAGTCTGTCCAAACGCCCCACTCACAATCAAAATCGGCCTGAGCATACGCAGTTGATACCACGTCATTATCTTTCTGACCATCCATGACGAAGGTTTCAATTATTCCCCCCCCAACCCCCCCCCCCCCCCCCCGCTCCAACGCCCCCTTCTCTTCCGACCACCTACACGATCGCCTAGACCTAGCACCACGCGTATAACAAGCTGCTACATATCATTGATCTCACAGCCGAAGTGTATTTGAATATCATTTGTGACCTAAACCTCCTAAAAATCCCCCCCCCCCCCCCCCTCTTGCTCTCCCTTGCTCAAACGCCCCACCAAATATCAAAATCCGACACATTAATAACCACTTCACGCACAGGATATCACCTCATTATCTTTCGAGAGCCATACATGCCGCTGTGTTTCCCCCCCCCCCCCCCCCCTACAACGCCCCCTCTTTCCCGACCACCTGCACGATCGCCTAGACCTAGCACCACGCGTATAACAAGCTGATACATATCTTTGATCTCACAGCCGAAGTGTATTTGAATATTATTTGTGACCTAAACCTCCTAAAAAATCTCCCCCCCCCCCCCCCTCCCTCTTGCTCTCCCTTACTCAAACGCCTCACCAAATATCGAAATACGCCACATTAATAAACACTTCACGCACAGGATATCACCTCATTATCTTTCGAGAGCCATCCATGCCGCTGTGTTCCCCCCTCCCCCCCCCCCCCCCCCCCCCCCCGCCTCGAACGCCCCTTTCTTCCCCATCACCCGCACCTTCGCCTAGACCTAGCACCACACGTATAACAAACCCCTCACCTAAAGCCCTTTCCCCCCCCCCCCGCCCCCCGCCCCCGCCCCCACCCCCCACCCTCCCCCCTTACCCATCCCAACCCCACCCCCTCGAACACTCCACCCTCTCTTTACTCACTGATTGTACGACTTACCCCAGGATATACACGATAAACTGATGTATTATTTCCAAAAATGTCACATTTATCCCCTCGAAATAATGTATAGTTTCCAGGCACATATCGAGCTGCCCCCCCCTCCCCCCCCCCCCCCCCCCGGCCTCAATAATATACTGGTGCCAAAACCGTCAGATTTATCTCCTCGAAAGGATTTATAGCTTTCATGCACAAGTTGCCCCTTCCCCCCCCCCCCCCCCCCCCCCCGCCCCCCTCCAAACCCGCTCGCTTTTGATCTAAACCAGGCCCCCCCTTTCCCTTCACAGCTGTCAGATTTTGTCCCCCTCAGAAACGGGTTTTATAGTTTCCGCGCACAGACTGACTAAAATCATCCTGTTGACCCTGATAGCTACACTGTAGCTGTAAGGGGAGTCGCCGACCTATATCCTTAATGAGGACACACAACTCGTAATGCGCGCGATCGGAGTATCACACACAGCTTGCAAAGATGAGTTTCGACGAAATCTTCGATCTCACAGCTGGAGTGTATTTTATTTTTTATAATATATAGCAATATCATGAAAAAATATGGATCTTCTGCATATATGTCGTGGTACCTATCAATACCCATACCCACATCAGGCGCAAAAGAGTCAATTGGGAAAAAGAAAAGACAGAGGAAAGACAGAGACAGAAGAAAAGGGGTACCTGGTATTATATTCCGATTCAAGATCACCCTGCGTCAAGCCGAAGCAGGCGCTCATTAGTGATATCTGTTGTGTGTGGGCAATACATATTGATGTTAGTATACCGGGACATGGCGATTTGACCGCTTGTAAAGTTATTGTTGGGGACTCCGAGTGCCTCTTGCAGGTCTGCCAATTAAGCAGGTCCTCGGAGAGTACTCACTTTCTTTGCCTTCGTAGAGACTTAGCTGTATTCGATTCCACCAGAGCCCCGGATAGCTTCTGAGATCGGAGGGACGTGCCTCCGATCTTATTCTTACCTATCTCGAACATAAAAACTCAACCTTATCATACGAAACCAATCCAAATGATCTCAAATTCGGATAATTACAGGCCTTTCGAGGCTCTATCCAAACACTAGCCCACCCTGATGAGTCGCATATGCAGATATATTGGAGATCGGGGGCAACTCCGGTTCTACGAACTAGAAGACCATGAAGAGTCAAAGATGCGGCTCCTCAAAACACACTCCCACAACTCTAAGCGTCTGGCTATGGAGCAAGCAACACGCGAAGAAAAGCAGTTGAAAGAAACGCAGACCGTACAACAAGGCAAAAGTAACCCATCAAGAACCTGCCGCGTGTAACTGTCCTGCCGTCGACGCCACATGTTAAGTTACAGGTGGGGACACAGAGTGCCTCCTGCAGGTTTGCCAATTGAGCAGGTCCTCGGAGAGTACTCGTTTTCTTTGCCTTCGTAGAGACGTAGCTTTATTCGATTCCACCGGGGCCCCGGATAGCTTCTAAGATCGGAGGCACGTGCCTTCGATCTATTTCCTAACTCTCCCAAATATAAGACGCCAACCTTATCATTCGAAACCCATCCAAATGATCTCAAATTCGGATAATTACATGCCTTTCGAGGTCGTATCTTAACACGCTATTATTACGTCTGAAAATACTTCATCGTGAATCTCTTGGCACTAACTGCATAAATTCATCCCGAGCTCGAGTGTTTGGTACGCATTGCGGTCACATGGCAATGTTTTTACCCACGAGAGTAGTATGCAACAAACCCCGATAAAATATTATCGAACTTATGTTTCTGACCCGATAAGGGAATGAAATCGGAGTTTCCACTTACTTTTTCGGTGCTGCGTAAGCGACGGTCGCCCCGGTGGCGTATCAATTCATCCTCGAGCCTAGTATAGATAGGTCAGTTTCGAGAGTTCGAGCCCCGTCGAGTGCATACTGCTTTAGATTCGTTGTGACTTTTTCTTGTGCACAAATTGACTTGGGGAAAGGGCGAGAGCGTGCGTTAGCAACACTCGAAGAAACTGATGAGCACTGTTTAGGCTTAATTTCAGCCTTTGTTCCACGGTTGGTTTTTATTCTCGAGTCGTGCCAGTCTGAGTTCAACAAATAGTTATCATATAACACGTTATTTACTACACTTAAACACTGGGTTGCATGCTGCATCTAACATCAAACCTTCTAGAATAGTAAACATTACAAGCCAGATGATATAAAGGAATGTCTTATTGCTTCAATCGTCAGGTTTGTCCCCTTTGAGAATTTATAGTTTCCGCGCACATATTGAAATGTCCCGCCCCCGCCCCCCGCCCCCCCCCCCCCCCCTCCCCTCCCCCTCCACTGACCTCTTTTTCATAACAAACCCCGACTTTTCTCCCCCCCCCCGCCCCTCCGTCCCCCGATGGCCCCCCCCTTACGCCTAGTCTGTCCAAACGCCCCACTCACAATCAAAATCGGCCTGAGTAATAAACACCTATACGCAGTTGATGTCACGTCATTATTATTTTTCTGACCATCGATGACGTAGTTTTCAATTGCTTTTCCCTCCAACCCCCCCCCCCCCCCCCCCCCTTCCAACGCCCCCTTCTCTTCCGACCACCTACACGATCGCCTAGACCTAGCACCACGCGTATAACAAGCTGCTACATATCATTGATCTCACAGCCGAAGTGTATTTGAATATCATTTGTGACCTAAACCTCGTAAAAATCCCCCCCGCCCTCCCCCCCCCCCTCCCCCCCCCCCCCTCTTGCTCTCCCTTACTCAAACGCCCCACCAAATATCGAAATCCGCCACATTAATAACCACTTCACGCACAAGATATCACCTCATTATCTTTCGAGAGCCATCCATGCCGCTGTGTTTCTCCCCCCTCCCCCCCCCCCCCTTCCCCCCCCGCCCCCCCCCCCCCCCCCGCTCCAACGCCCCCTCTTTCCCGACCACCTACACGATCGGCTAGACCTAGCACCACGCGTATAACAAGCTGCTACATATCATTGATCTCACAGCCGAAGTGTATTTGAATATCATTTGGGACCTAAACCTCCTAAAAATCCCCCCCCCCCCCCCCCCCCCCCTCCCTCTTGCTCTCCCTTACTCAAACGCCCCACCAAATATCGAAATCCGCCACATTAATAAACATTTCACGCACAGGATATCACCTCATTATCTTTCGAGAGCCATCCATGCCGCTGTGTTCCCCCCCCCCCCCCGCCTCGAACGCCCCCTTATTCCCCATCACCCGCACCTTCGCCTAGACCTAGCACCACACGTATAACAAACTCCTCACCTAAAGCCGTTCCCCCCCCCCCCCCTTCCCCCCCGCCCCCACCCCCCACCCTCTCCCCCCCCAACCCATCCCAACCCCACCCCCTCGAACACTCCACCCTCTCTTTACTCACTGATTGTACGAATTACCCCAGGATATACATGATAAACTGATGTATTATTTCCAAAAATGTCACATTTATCCCCTCAAAATAATGTATAGTTTCCAGGCACATATTGAGCTGCCCCCCCCCCCCCCTCCCCCGAGCCCCCCCCGCCCCCAATAATATACTGGTGCCAAAACCGTCAGATTTATCCCCTCGAAAAGATTTATAGCTTACATGCACGAATTGCCCCTTCCCCCCCCCCCCCCCCCCCCCCCCCGCCCCCCTCCAAACCCGCTCGCTTTTGATCAAAACTAGGCCCCCCTTTCCCTTCACAGCTGTCAGATTTTGTCCCCCTCAGAAACGGGTTTTATAGTTTCCGCGCACAGACTGACTAAAATCATCCTGTTGACCCTGATAGCTACACTGTAGTTGTAAGGGGAGTCGCCGACCTATATCATTAATGAGGACACACAACTCGTAATGCGCGCGATCGGAGTATCACACACAGCTTGCAAAGATGAGTTTCGACGAAATCTTCGATCTCACAGCTGGAGTGTATTTTAATTTTTATAATATTAGTGTATTTTGTTTCTTTTTGAAAACCCCATTTATGTTGCAAATATATTTAAATTATGTAACCGGGGAGGGCTGAATCCTGCATACTCGTACAAATATCTCTAATTCGTCCATTTATATTGCGTTTGGTGGTGTTGTTGCTGTTCAAGTGTTTCTCATTTTCATTGTGAGCGAGCTTGCTCGGCATCCATCCAAACATGATATAGGCTCAAAATTACTTTTTGTGCGACCTATCATGCGAAAGCCTCATCGAACTGCGCTCGCATTGCAAGTAAGTGTTTGCCGAATGCGAGAAGTAAGCAACAAAAACCTACTCGGATGAAATAGTTAATGAGATTATTCGGTCAAAGACTACCAGCACATCACGAGAAATGCGCCAATGGAGTCGGGGTTGACACGCCGTGCGTGGAACTATATCAACCGGGAAGATTATCGTTAAAGTTCCCTCGTTGCTGAGGCTGTAGAGATTGCTAGGAGTTCTGATCCGGGATGGGCCCCTATCCCCCCCGTGTGCGATAGAACTGCCCCCAATCGGTTAGTGAGCCGCTATTATCCTCCTACTAGGATAGTGTTCCGCTGTGGAGCTAGAACCAATCAGCTATTCTAGCCAACGGAACTGGGGTTTCCACACCGTGAGGGGCGGGGTCGACCCGAGAGAACACAGTTTTCATCACACGTTTGTCTAGTCTAAGTATACATGGAATGACTGCTGGACCGGGGATGGGATCCTATCGTCCCTGGGTGAAGCTGGATCTATATAATAATATACGAACCCTACCCAGTGAGAGACCGACCGGTCGGTGGCATTGGGAATTTCCACACTGTGCGGGTAGGCATCCTGGTGATAAATCCGTGTTCATTCGCGGGCTGTCGGAGTTGTAAATATGTGAATGGATTATGATTCTGGGAATAGGCCCTATCGTCCGTAGATGACGGTTACCTTATGTACGATCTCCGGCCAATGAGTGACCAGCAATCATACAAGAAGGCCGTACCATGAATTACATGTTTAGACTATATTTTTGTCCAAAGCTCAATCGAGCCTGATATTCTTCACAACCCAATTATTTACTCAGTGCTATCGCGTACCACTAATATTCCATCCATCGACTAGACAAGAGTGGTCCTCAGCAACAAGTAGCAGCAAAAATTTAATATCATTCGAGGAATTGAATGGCGGAGGCAGCGACACCGTGTTTCACGCTTCAAATACCGTCAGCAAATCCCTTCACGATGACTATACTCACACACAGACATAATAGACTGTACGCAAGCCTCGGATCTAGATATTACAAGGCACTCCAGCTGATGTGAAATCGAAGATTTTGTCGAAACTCATATTTGCAAGCTGTGTGTGACACTTCGATCGCGCCTAATATATTAGAGAAATAAAACACGCTTTAGTTGTGAGATCGAAGATTTTGTCGAAAATAATCTCTGCAAGATGTGTGTGATACTCCAATCGCGCGTATTACAGGTTGTTTGTCCTCGTTTTATTAAGGATGTAGGTCGGCGTCTCCCCTTGCAACCACAGTGCAGCTATCACCGTCAACAGGGTAATAATGTTAGTCAGTGTGTTCGCGGATACTATATTACCCGTTTTTGAGGGGGACAAAATCTGACAGCTTTGGAAGGAAATGCATCCGTTTACCTTCCTGTACAGTTCACGCCAATTATGTTGTGGTGTAATGCACAGCAGAGTAATCCCACGGTAGGGGTTGCACGTTTTGCGCCAAAACGTCCCTGGGTGATTGAGTTCCTCATGCGAGGAACTGCCAGTCAACGAAGCAATTTCACGAGTACATTATATTTTTGGACTAAGGCATAGAAGCTTGGTCGGGTTGTGCGGCCGAATGCCTTCGAAGTCATTTTTCGAGCGGGATATAGATTTCCTCATGTCAAGAGCTCAGGGACTTTCTTCTGCAACACTACCGTGGGATGGCTCAGCATGGATGAAGTTCTCAATCGCTTTGTCGTCCAGCATCTAGTAAACACTACGGCATGCAGTTGCAGGGAATTGTTCAGTTGCGTAGGTATTACTGGAGTATGGAGAGAAATTGCTCGTTGATAGACAACATTATATCAAGTGTGTAGCTGAGTGTGAAAACATTGACGTGTGTTTTGATCGTTAGCCCTCTAAAGGTTTTCTTCGTTTCCCACCCTCTCTCCTCGCATTCCACACGTAAAAAAACCGTTGATCTTCCTGACCCCCGGCGATGTGTTGAAGCTGTTTTAGTTTGTTTCCCGGACTTCGCCGATGGGCCAATGTGGGGAAAGATGAAAACTCACCCTTGTGATAACGTCGCTTTAGGCTTACGTAGCACGACCACACCTCCACGATATCGTCATGCACCTTGAACAACTCTTTATCAACCCATATTCAAAGCCGTACACAATATTTGCTGAGCGTATTGTTTCTTGAGCCCCGTTCGCGATTTTCATCCGTCGTGTACTTTATCCACATGTACATGAGATCGCGAAATACATGCAAAAATTAAAGTCGTACAGCGCGTAGGTGCCCAACATCATGTGGTTCGACCTGATGGTCAATATTCACGTCTGAAGCCTGTCTGCAGAACCGCAGTTTGCAACATTTCTTATATCAACGAGTGTCGAGCAGTCTTGCACAACAACAGTTTGCCAAGCAAACACGTACTAACGCTGATAACTGGACACCATAGGACGAGACGACGTAGCATGATAGGCCGACTGGACGTTCAGGGACGTTCGAAGACAGCGGTGTTTGAAAAGCCCGATATATTTAACAGCTAGGGCGAGAAACGAGCGGTGTTAATATTTTATTGGTTCATCCATACACCACTGCCGCCGAACTTTGATTCAGGTCACAAGGGGTATTCGTTCAAAAGTGGGTCAAAGGGGGCCAAGAACCGCCTGTTTTGAATTGCGTCATAGGATGAACAAGTTCGGAAGACAGTTGTAACAATGGTGCATGAATATCCATGCCATTTTGCCCAATGGTTACATGTTGCATTTTTTGTTGAATGTTCTCGATTCTCTCCGTCTCGCGGGCGAGACGTGTACACCCGAAGGTGTCAGCGCTTGTAGTGCTGCATTTCAATCTCAGTCACCAAGGTAATAGCTACCCCAATCTGCGTCGCCAGCGTGTATCCAGCATCCCTAAAAATGGCTTGCATACCAACTCCAAACAATGTCAGGCACTTATATGTATGACACCATATCTAAATCTCCGAGAGGAGTGCTGGTAGTATGACAGTATAATCAACATACTTAATTCCGTGATTGAATGGCTACATGCCGGACGTGCCAGCCGAACCTCCCAACCTTCACGTTTATTATCCCGAACCAGCCATTTTACTGATCAAAACAGCCACACCAATGTTAATTGCACCGCGAAACGCAAAATATAGTGCACATTTGGAGGCATATACTGGGAACCTTGACCTAACAGCAGACAGCCAATCCATATCACTGCACTATGAGGAGCTTCATCGGCCAGAAACATGCCTGGTACTATGTAAGCCCAAAAGAGGGCAATCCGTGCCGTTTGATGACTCACCCACAACAACAGTGCTACATGGACCATGATACAATGCCACGAATATATTGCAAACCAAGGCGTGACCACTTTGACAGAGCGAGGACAGTCGGTAGAATACATCGTGCGGAACGAAAGGAACATCAGCCGCATCTCCCAACGTTGGCTGTTATCAAACCGACGCTGTGTACTGAGACCTTACATACACATCATATATATCACAAAACGTCGGTGAATCTCAGAAAGATGTAGACAACCTCAGCCAATCAGCCCACGTCATACACATACAATTATTCCTCATGCGTCCAGTCTGACGAGGTGTCCATTGAAACAAATAGCTACTTACCGGTATGTGCTTGCTATTCACCGGTATGTACATATGGCAACCAGGGCCAAACGTCGTTTGAACACAAGGAGTCGACTCGAAATGTTTTTTTCATTCACGCTGTTTCGGGGATACATTAGATGCTGCTCTTCGACGGAGAGACAACGAGCTTCGGACGCCCGATCCAAACCTAAATCAAATTTCCCGGTAACGATGGACTTGACGCACACTATACGAAGAAGCATGGCGCCATGGACAAATGAAGACGGCCTTCATGTTGTTTGCTGGTTTCCTGCTGGACGGTGTCCAAGTCCAGGAATGTTCGTCGAGTGCGTTTACTTGACCATGAACTTCACCTGACAAAGTAAAGCACGGGTGGGAATGCGTGGGGATTGAACATGAAGGCCTTAACGAATTGTTGACTAAAATGAACCACTACCTTGTTGTGCAGGGAACATGGATGACGTGTGTGGTCGCTGGTTGGTGTTGTTATTCGAGTTCTTCGCACTCAATATTTCCGCACCACTTGGACTACTAGTGGCTCCGACCGCGTGTGATGTAGTGTATATCAATCGAAATTCCCCGCATCCCGTAATGCCGCACAATTACGCAATTATATTGGCCCTCAAGCGGTCGTGATTGTACCATAATATCGTTGAATATCTTGGCGGGTGCTGAGTCGGAAATCGCATTTTTCCTTTTCACACTGTTCTCCCTTGCCGAAGAACGGCCTGAATCACACAGTTGGACACGATGATGATGGCCTCAAATCGCCTCGTGTCCGGAAGAAATCATCATTCACGAGAGTTATCGAACCAACATGGGGTAAAATCCACCGCCTCTAGGGAGCGGCGGCCTACGAGTGGCTCTGTGTCTCGCTGCCGACGTGGGCATCGTGGCCAGTGTCTGTATGCAAGACAGAGGCGGGGTTGAGACTTTGGTTCCCAATATTGGGTTTGCATACCATAAGAAAGAGCTATTCTTGACTACATACTAAACAGTTTTTTTTTGTGATATTTAACAAGAAAAAACTGTCGTCTGCTTTCTTAGCACAATGGAACACATCGCGGACAATGTCGACAAAGTTATTCCTTAGAAAGTGACGAATATAATCACTATAATCTACCTCTTTCCATGGGTTAGTGTGCCTTCAGAGTCGAAGTTCAGTTTTAGGGTGACATTGGACTTTACGATATTGAGGCCATTTCTTATGCAGTTCGATTGGTCAGTCGAAAACGGCCTTTTTCGACTGAAGCCCAAATCCGTGCTTTCTTACGCAGTCGGAAAAAGGCTTTTTTCGACTCAACGTTTTTCGACTGGCAATTCCGACTGGCGGATCCAGTCGAAAAACTCGACTTTTTCGACTGGATCCAGTAAAAAAACTCAATCGAAAAAGTTTTACACGTGTTGTTTGAAACGATCGCATCGCTCATCCCACCACCAAACGCACATCCACACAGCCACACGGCCACACACCCATACCAAGAACCACACTGCAGTATCATACAAGGCGCTGACGCTGGCGTGGCTATCTCAGCCGTTGCTTCTCGCAGCAAGTCAGCGTGGCGCAATCCCAGTTTTGCTCGCCAGCAGTGTGCATTACACGACGGCAGCAGCGCGCAGTCTAGATTCCATGCTGCTGACAACGGCTGCGGCTGCTGTAGCGTTACGCCTCTCGGCTGAGTGCAACTCCACGAACGTAGCTTTTGGCGGCTTTCGGCTAAGCCCAAAGCCACCAACTCGCTGGGACGAAGGTTCGCCGAGCCGTTGCTCGCCGAGAAAGCGCGAAGCACAGAGCTGCCAGCCGGTTTCGACTGCTGTACAGCAGTACTCCCTCACACCAACCTCCTCCATGAAGAGAACAAAAAAAATAAAATCAACTCGATTGACGATAAGAAGGACCAGAAGAATCCAGTGGAACAAAACGTTCAGTCGAAAAGGGCCGTTTTCGACTGGCGAAATCCGACTGCATAAGAAACGGCCTGAAAGCGCAACCATCGTTCATAGACTGACTTTTTGCTCCGATATTGGCACTGCTCCAACTTCGTATCATCGCCTTGAACACAGTATGCATAGTCTAGTATTAGTCTCTTTTTCAAATAAATATTCCCTGTGACGGGAGGCAGATTGTCGAGCTCACTGGCCTGTGCACGTGTGACAATTCATCAAATTCTGGCCGTTCATGCTCCGTCGTCTTCCTCGTTAACCGATCACAACCATGCATGCCTCTGCAGCTGGGCACTCTACAACACTAATTCAAGATGAATCTCACATATCTTGATACAGACGTCACCGGCATCAACTGCCGACAATGCTGTCCACGACACGACGTGTTCAAGTCGTGGTGTGTATCCACATGACGAGATTTGAAATGAGTGAATTACCATGTAAAATATAAACCGCTTTCGAAACGCCAAACAAACCATAAACAGTGTGCAGGTCTTCCTTGACTTTGATGCAAATCCATACCAACTATTATTGAGGTACACAATTTGCTAAACAGGTGGTGGCGTTGCTAAATTTTCTTCGAATGACGTCACCATACTGCGTCGTTGAACCGTGACAGTTTCCGAACACATATGCACAGCAAATTCACCAGTGTCATTCGGATGGAGACTTAAATGCAGTAGCGCTTACGAGACGTCTACATTGTTGTCTATCTAGTGAATGTATGAAAATCGGGGAAAAGTTTGATATGTAAGTTGTAATACGGTCGGCCAAGTTTCAGCAAAAAAAAAAATGAAAATAATCTTCCGTGTACATTGTTTTAGGGGGATAGGGCTAAGGTTGAGATCGAGATTACGGCTAGGGTTAGGGATATGGTCTAAAGTACTCTTCTGTGCATTTTTGACACTTACTTTCCGTCTCACTGTACTGGAAAAATACGTGGGACAAACCAATTTCTCCGATTCCCGTACCATTTCTTCAAGTAAGTATCATCCACAATTAATTGTATTGAAGGCGGCCAGTTCATAGAACGGGAACTAGACACAATCGTCCACGAAGCCAAATCCCAGGTATACCGGTTATGGCCGAAAAATGGTGACAACAGTTCAACAGGAATTAAAGGTGATAGGGAAATGTTAGAAGGGGGAATCGTCTCCCAGCGAATTCGACGCGCGGGAATGAACAGCGATGATCCTGTTCCAAATTTTTGTCAGCATTTTTATTTCCTGTAGTGTACAAATTTTACTTTAAAAAGTTTTATCTGTTGCCTTACTGCCCTGGTTAGGACCAGGACAACGGAGCAGACCGCGACAGACCAATAACAGCCCCCCAAAAATCACGTGGAAACGTGACTTAGTCAACACCCAACAAAATTCATGCGATGTTGGGTAATCCGAGGCGTACGGAGTAAACAGACAACAGACAAAAAATCATATCTCCTTACCCAAGGACTATTGGGTACCCAAGCTCAACCATCCAAGCAGACGCAACGTGTAGAAACCACTAAACACCGCCCATAGCCGCGCTAAAATCTGAGCATAACTCGTACGGCGCGTCAATGATCTCGTGTTTCCACACTGGGTGTGGTAAGGATTTTTATTCGTTCTTACTTGCAAAAGTTGGTTCTGCCAAACTCTACACCTTGTCTTCAATTTCACAGCAACACGTATGATTCAACGCTACCGATACACTTTTACACGCCTGTTTTGCATGGAAAAAATCTTGAACCCAAAGCAAAATGTGAAACATTAGGTCAGCATCATCAGTGAAACTTTCGAGAAAATGAGTTACTCTGAACATGATTTGGCCACCGAGGAGCGTGTTTGCATTGGAATACAAACGGTACTCAGCTGCTGAGGTTGCCGCATGGTTAAACAGCCTTGTGAATGAATCGTGATCCAAAAATATGCATCATATATACAGATCAGCACGGAACGGTCGACGGAATATTTGCAAAAAACTAGTACTTAAGTTGGCAACATGAAAACAAAATCAGCTCGTCCGACGCACCTCCGTGATGCTCAGCCACTCGTCGTCGTCGCCGTTGAGGCAAAGCTTCATCTCCTCAGTTTCGTCAGTGTTGAGGTAGAACGTCTCGTATCCAAGAGTTTTTCCGCTGGACTTGATTTGGCTTTTGTTTTTCCCGTCATCGTAGGTTTCGTACACGTCAAGTTTCCTGGTCCTCTCATCTCCCTTGTGGAACGCGATCTTCATCTTGACAATGTCCTGGGGCTCCTCGAAAGAGTACGTGATGCAGCATCCGTCCCCCTCACACGACCAGCGAGAGTTTGCCTTTCGACTGCCGTCCCTGGTGTTTTCTGGCTTGCATCCCTTCGGGTCACAGCCGCCGTCGTCGGCATCACGCTTGTCGTACCCATTGGCGTCCACGTCAACCCAGGTCCTCTTGCCTGCATCGACGAGGGCTGGGATGGATAGCGGAGTGCGACGGGCATGTACGTGAACAAGTCAACGGTTATCGGACAGTCATGCCACCGCCTGCAGAATTTCTCCGTGAGTTATTAATGTTGGCGTGGGAACGACGTAAAGGTTTTTACACAGAGGTATGTTTCTGTTCGTAAGGGATTACACAGCACGTGCAGTTATGCTGGATCTTTACGAGGTGTTTGTCTCTCGAGATTTCACAAAGTTCCCCCAGTCGAACATATTCGAGGAATATATCAAAAAGTTAGTGCGCTTCAGCAAATAAATGGCGAAATTGCAGTCGGACGTTGGCCCTCCAAAATGGGATAATATATTCGGTTTTCATTCGATTAGTTAATATCTTTCCGGCACCCTCTGAAATACGTTTTCTTGTATTCACCGAACACAAGTAGGGCCGTTTTTTTCCGAGAAGGGGACTAAAAGTGTCGATCCTACATCGTGACGATTGGAACGATTTATCGTGCCGCCTCGGGCACCACCAAACATCGCGTCTTTTGATGCACGATTTCGGCAGGCATGGCTCCGCGTATCCTACCTGCGCCATCCTGAAAAAGTGTAAACGCATGCGGCTTCATTCGTAGTGTGGGGGGACACAACAAATAGGCTACGTCGGATATCCCCTCGCTGTCCTAGGAAAGCTGCATTGGCATGGGATTGTCACTGGTGTGCTGTTGACTATTCCCCCCTGCTGCACTGTGGCCTCATATTAATAAGGTCTTCATGGCCCGATGAAGATGATCCTTTTGTGAGGGGCCCCAACACCGTGAAAGATTAGCCAATCTCCAGTTACGGCTCCTTTATCGCGTGGTTCACAAGAAAAAATGCGTCTGATCGCTAGTGTACCTCGACCTTGCCTCAACGCATTGCCGCTTGTTTGGCCGAACATGGCACGTACTACTGTTGCGCCTCTACGTTGGTAGAATCAAGAATGGGCTTATCTCTCAAGCTACACCTCCACGTGGAAGCAGCCATGGCATCGTGTTGACATCAAAAGCACGGCCATAATAAGTCGTTGGCCGTTCGAAATCAACGAAACCGTGTGTTGCCACACATACGCACATATTCAACGACAACCATAATATGTTCGTGCACACTCCGCTCAAGAGCACATATCAACTGTCGATATGAAACGATATACAAAGACCGCTGCATTCTATGTACGCAGCGACTGAGCGACGTCATTGTGCTCATCACCTATGCTGTTCTAGGTGTACGTCAGCCGTTTACAATATGACCTTACCCGAGGTGGTGCTGACAGTAGCAGCGCAGATGATGGCCAGAATAGCGAAAGAGCGCATTGTGATGGAGTCTTGGTAAACGGGATTGCAGTTGCGAGGTAGAGCTTAGATGTTGGCTTGGAGGGAAGGAGTGGGGAGTGATTGAGGTGGGGCGCGAGAAGGTTGTTGGGGAAGGTGGTTATCCTGTTGGCGAATTGTTTTACAGGCAGAAAACTTTGATATCGTGTGCGGGTACCGTTTTTGGTCCCCAGCTGCTATGCGAAGTACTATTATATTCTTCGGGGTGATATAA
The DNA here is from genome assembly GCA_012845835.1 of Undaria pinnatifida. Lineage (NCBI taxonomy): Eukaryota > Phaeophyceae > Laminariales > Alariaceae > Undaria > Undaria pinnatifida. The sequence goes on from JABAKD010000025.1 coordinate 23,669,015, forward strand.
TGTGGATTTGGTCCGAAACAGTTTTGTATCGAGAACATTCAATGGTTCGCGGCCGAAAAAAAAACATATCGGCGGACGATGTCTGGCTGTGTGCCGGTCAACTCAGACTGTCTGTGGGTCGAAGAAGTATTTCGCTGAACAGAATACCTCAACTTACAACGAAACTTCATGTTTCCGCGATGGAAAAACATTTTTGTGATGGCACAGTGAACGCGGTTTTGATTACGGACACGGTGCGCCGGCTTTTGCACTCCGCGAATGGTTGGAAACAAAAACGCATTCAGAAAGCGGCTACTCATGTCGTTTTGAAACTAGAATACCGTTCAGATCCGATGCTATGCGATGAAATCGGATTGTCTTTGAAGCGCCACGTTTTTAAGCGCTTTCAGGAATCGATTGTCGGTCCGCGTTAATGCACTACTCAGTCGTTACCCAACAAAATGTCATATTTCTGAACCACAAAAATTGTTATGGATGTGCTGCTTCCGTGGTAGTCTATATAAAAGTCAGTATAGAAGGTGTTTCTAGGGAACAGTTGTGCTGGGCTCAATATAACGCTTCACCCGCACCTGAGGAATAAGGAGACATGTGTTTCCTCCTCAACTGTAAAGACTGTGGAATCCTTGCCTCTCGTTGTGCCACATATGAAAATTGTGATGGTAGCCAAAGGGTATTATTGTGCATGGTGGGCATGATGAGGGGGGTTCCATGTGGTCATGCTACACGCGGATGGCGATCCAGAGGCGCAGAATGTCGAACCTGTGGGGACATGACGGAGCAGGATGTATTACAGTGAAATACGGACATGAGTGAAATCTCCATCTGGGAAGAAATGTACGGTTTAAGTATCGTTTTTTTTGCCGTAATACTCCATATATGTCAAAACATTTCCATATTTTGGGTACAGAAGACTATATTTTATCTGAAAATAAAGTTTCAGTTCGAATTAAGGATGCAAGTACAACACCACCTCACTATTAGCTATGACCCCAAACCTGAACTTTAATCAATTAAAATAGTAACGTTGTCTGAAGTAGGTGCATTTTTGCCATAGTCCACTTGCTTCTGATGCACTGGAAACCACAGAGGCGCGCAGCTGAACGCGACTCCAAGCTGTGCAGATGTGCATTCGTAATATCTAGTCTATACCTTGTGTTTTCATTGGTTGACAGTGAAAGGTTATTAAATAAACTGTGGTTGACGTACGCTCACCATTCATGTCTGGGTATGGCTCAGCCTCGGTGTGCTTGACCTTAGGCGCCATGCGGTAGTAGTTAATGCTCCTTTTGGCAACGTGTGGGTTGCAAGTACGTCGAAATACCAGGTCACGCATAGAACTTTGCTATTGGACAATAACGTTTTGCCCATGCCAAACGGGCTATCTTCGGCGGAGGGTTTACTTGACATCCTGGCTGCGTTGCCGATCGAAAAGGGTGCACGCAGGCGTTGCAGAGGTATATACCAGGTGTCATATTATCTACACTGCTGATTTTGTTTATTCTGTTTTCTGGATGCACCTGGCATGAGGTCCAACCATGTGTATTTGTTTCACGTACTGGACGTGAAAGTGTTGTCCTGTTCCGATATCGTGCGATGCACGAAGCATAAACACACCGAACCGTGTCTAGCGGCGCAAAGCCGACTCCTTAAGGCACAGATAGCTGCCGTTGCAGGGTTGTTGTTGTGCTGCTGCGTCTGAAACTGGTGCTGCATAGCGTACGGACGTCGTCGCTGCGAGTTTGAGCGGCTGCCGTTCAAAGACAAACCCTCCGCCTTCATAATACGTTTTGTGTGTGCCAACAGTATGACAGCACACTCCACTCACACACATAAGAGGAGACGTATACATGCACTTACACACATAGGACACCGTGGGTGGATGTTATTGTGGAGAAGGACTACCGATCCGGCTAGTGCTGCACGGTGAATGCCACAAGTGCAGACACTGGCGGGCCGTGTGCGATGCATCTACATAACAGCTAAAACGAGATAAAACACTAAATGATAGGTTTCTATGGGGCTTTCCTTCTGTGTTGTACGCTTTCTTTTGCCGGTACGAGGGTATTCGTCCAAAAATCTGTTGGGGCACGGCATGAGTTCCGACGACATGCGTCGCAGATTCGACATCAAATAGCAGGCAGCGGCAGCAGCAGACAGCACAACAAGCAGAGGCTGGTAGCAGATAGCAGGAGGAGCAGAAGTGCTCAAGAAGATCGGTTCTTGTGTGTCCAACTAGCGAGGATGTCCATCGAAGACAACGTGGCTTCTATAAATAGATATATTTCTACCCACGTCCAAGTTCGCCGCCGCTGAACCGGAAACCTTTACCGACCTTTCTACCGGTGGTCCTTCGATCGTTCGTCTGCACGAGGCTCATCGCGGAAAAAGACGTCGAAACCGAACCTACGCCTTTGTCAATTTAGGTCACGGTGTTCTCGTGCGCTGTCATGCCAGGTGCATAGAAACGGACAAGTCATCGGCAAAAGCTGCAGACGCGGCTCATACATTGCTTGTTCAGGTGATCGGAGCATTGGAAAGGTTTGCATTATATTTGGTATTATTGTCAATATTTCCTTGATTTTCTATTACACACACTTCTCTTGAGTTCCTAATGTACAGGTTCATTCACTCGAGTATATCACCCAGAGAAGGGTCTGGGAGTGTAGCACTGTTGCCCCCTACTTGGTTTTTATTGTGAGGGTACGGCATTATTTTCGTTCGCCTTCACACCCTTCTGTGTAAACAACACTTTTACGTACACAAAATTGATCCTTAATGATTAAACACAACCAGTAATACCGGCGATCGGAGTATCACACACAGATTGCATAGAAGAGTTTGGATAAAATGTTCGACCTCACAGATGGAGTGTATGTTTATTGTTATAGCATAATATCGAATCGATGGCGACAGCTGACACTCTTTTGTTTTGAAAGCTACTATGAGACCCCGGTGCCTTAGCACCTTCGACACCGGGCCGTACTGCACACTGCACCACATTCGACGTTATTTGTACCGCCTAAGCGGTGCCGATAACATCGATATAATCACGCGGTACGTATAAGTATCGGAGTTGTCGGTTGCAGGTGCACGGGAATTAGTCGATCGCAAATTCACCATTGCCGCCGGCTACTCGTTGGCCGGGTCGAGTAATGGACCTAAATACTAGCGCGAACCGGTACCAAACGTTGGCCCGATATATTTTGCGTTAGGATTATTTTTTCTCAATCCGTTGTTCGGGTATTATATCGCGCACACACGAAGAAATTTCGTACAAATCTGTCTATATGTTATTGGACGCAGGAAATCCCCACAACGAAACTTCATTTTTCGCCTCATGATGGGCAACAATCTCGACATTCGTGACGTTACTCCTGATCTTAATTCTACAGCAATATTATTAGCAACTAAAGTTATGGCTAAAAAACTGAGGTCGACGGTTATACGACCAGAACCTGCCCTATGAAAGTTCTTCTACATGCATTCTATGCCACATGCCATATAACCCGCCCTCCACGTTGCACCGTGACGCCACAACGCATGCAGCTTTCTAAGTGGTTGGATGGTTAATGAACATGTAGGAGATTGTAGGTGATGAACTTCAAGTTCAGCTCGGAACATAAGTGTTGCCAAGTGTTGCACTTATGTTAAACTCACGGATCGTGGAATCACAAAAAGCCATCTATCTATGCAAGCGCAATGCCGGTCGTGAAGGGACAATATTCGCACTATGATCCCTTGTTGATGATGGATTTCGCCCTTAACGCCTCCGCAGGTACACGGACCGGTAAAAAAGCAAACGTAAGATTATAACGATTGATGCAATTGTAACGGGTTAGGGATATGGGGTGGGATATTCATCCTTAGTTCGTATTGAAAATTACATTGATTTACAGTATCTATGCATATATCACAATCTGGATACATACGTATACTAAGGCAAGCCCGACACTGGAACTATGAAGAACTACGGAGATAGAATTATTTCTGTCTTGTGTTGCGATTTATCGGCCCCCCCGATTTATGGGATCCCTTCGGCGATATCCGAACCACGCTGAAATATATCTTCCCCGCCAAAAATATGTGATCCCCCCTGCAATATATGATACCCCCCAAACATATATGATCCCCCCTTGAAATTTCCGATCCCCCTAAAAAATATATTACCCCCCTCCTGACATATATGATCCCACCCATAAATATATCACCCCCCCCCCTCCGCCTCAAACGGCCGGATGATTACCTACGAACAAGGGTGAATTATTGACCCCTGTGTTCTGTCTAAGAGCCAGGTGATGGAATATAATATATGAAAATGGCATGTTGAAGTCGGTGGGAAATCGCAACACCCTCCGTGCACCCCGATACACTGTATCAGGGGTGGCTTTGCGTCTTATACGCGCGGCGGGGATGTAGATATTGCAGCCGGTGATATACTGTATCAGGTGTGATGTATCCCCTCGCTGTATCACGGGGGGGTGGTATGTTTCACGCGGAGACCAGATATATCGCAACAGGCGGTACCCTGTATGAGGGGTTATATAGTCCCACTGTATCTGGGGGGGTGGCATATTTCAGGGGGGATCAGATCATTCAGCATGAGATGTACTGTATCAGGGGATGATATAGCCCCCCGTTATCAACTGTATCTCAGGCCCCCTTGATACACTGTATATCACCGGGGGGGGGTCAGATATTTTAACCGGTTATATATCGTATCACGGGGTGATACAGCCCTCCGTGACACACTGTATCAGGCCCTCCTGATACACTGTATCAGGGGGGGTAGATAATTTTAGACGGTTATATACTGTATCACGGGATGATATAGCCCCCCGTGATACACTGTATCGGGGGGGGGGGGGGGGGGGGGGTCATATATTTCAGGGGGGGGTAATATACTGTTTCACCTGGGGATGTAGCCCTCCTTCTTCACTGATGCACTGTGTGAGGGAGGGTAGATGCATTGCAGCCAGTAATGGACCGTAGCAGGATGATGTAGTCCCACTGTATCAGGGGGTGATAACATATTTCGGGGGGGAGTATTAAATTTCAGACGGTTAGGTGCAGTATCAGGGGATGATACAGCATCTCTTTGAAAAACTGTACCAGGCCTCCCTGATACGCTGTATCACGCTGATGCACTGTATCAGAGGGGGTTACGATATGTCAGGGGGGGGGGGGGGGGGCATTTCAGCCTAAATGAAATGCTGTATAGGGGTGATACAGACCCCACTGTATCAGGGGGGAAACAGATATTTCATCCGTTGATATATACTGTATCGTGGGGTGATATAGCCCCCCGTGATACAACGTATCAGGCCCCCTGATATACACAGTATAAGGCCTAAATGATACTCTGTATCAGGCCTCCTGATACACTGTATCAAGCCCCCCTGATACGCTGTATCACCCTGATACACTGTATCAGCGGGGGTTACAATATGTCAGGGGGTCAGATATTTCAACTAAGTAAGATGAAATGCGGTATATGGGGTGATACAGACCCCACTGTATCAGGGGGGGATCAGATGTTTCATCCGGTGATGTACTGTATCGTGGGGTGATATCGCCCCCCGTGATACACCGTATCAGCCCCCGTGATACACTGTATCAGGCCTAAATGATACTCTGTATCAGGCCCTCCTAATACACTGCATCAGGCCCACCTGATACGCTGTATCACCCTGATACACTGTATCAGAGGGGGTTACGATATGTCCAGGGGGCTCAGATATTCCAGCCTAGATGATTTGCTGTATAGATTTTGTCCCCCTTGTGAACGGGTTTTATCGTTTCCGTGCACATACTGACTAACATCACCCTGTTGACCCTGGTAGCTGCACTGTAGTTGTGTTGCGATTTATCGCCCCCCATGACATATGGGATAACTTCGGCAATATCCAAACCCCGCTGAAATATCTGATTCCCCCAAAAATATCTGAACCCCCCCTTAAAATATGTGATCCCCTCTTAAAATATCTGATCCACCCTGAAATATCTGATCCCCCCCTAAAATATATGACCCCACCCATAAATATATGATCCCTTTATCCTTAATGAGGACACACAACTCGTAACGCGCGCGATCGGAGTATCACACACAGCTTGCAAAGATGAGTTTCGACGAAATCTTCGATCTCACAGCTTGAGTGTATTTTCAATTTTTACGATATGATCCCACCGTGAAATATTTCATCCCCCCCCTCCCCCCCCAAACGGCCGGATGATTACCTACAAACAATGGTGAATTATTGCCCCCCTGTATTTTATCAAAGAGCGGGATGATATACTATTAAACATATTAAATGCACTCAAGCTGTGAGATCAAATATTTTGTCGAAACTCATCTTCGCAAGCTGTGTGTGATACTCCGATCGCGCGTATTACGGGTTGTGTGTGCTCATTTAAGATGTAGGTCGGCGGCTGTGATATATTATTCCCCCCTGAAATATATGGCCGTCCCCCCCCCTCCTCGATACAGTGTATCACGCGGGACTATATCATCCCGTGATACAGTTTACAGCCGTCTGAAACATATCTACCCCCCCTGATACAGTGTATCAGGGGGGCATGACACAGTGTGTCACGGGGGGCCGTATCACCCCGTGATACAATTTATAACCGGTTGAGATATCTGACCCCCCCCCGGTGATATACAGTGTATCAAGGGGGCCTGTGATACAGTTGATAACGGGGGGCTATATCATGCCCTGATACACTACATCTTATGCTGAATGATCTGATCCCCCCTGAAATATGCCACCCCCCCAGATACAGTGGGACTATATAACCCCTCATACAGGGTACCGCCTGTTGCGATATATCTGGTCACCCCGTGAAACATATCACCCCCTCGTGATACAGCGAGGGTATATATCACACCTGATACAGTATACCACCGGCTGCAATATCTACATCCCCGCCGCGCGTATTAGACGCAATGCCACCCCTGATACAGTGTATAGGGGTGCGCGGAGGGTGTTGCGATTTCCCACCCACTTCAACATATCATTTTCTTTTCTTATAATATATCACCCCGTTCTTTGATAGAATACAGGGGGGGGCAATAATTTCACCCTTGTTCGAAGCTAATCATCCGGCCGTTTGAGGCGGAGGGGGGGGGGTGATATATTTCAGGGTGGGATCATATATGTCAGGAGGGCCGTCATAATTTTTTTAGGGGGATCGGATATTTTAGGAGGGGATCAGGTATTTTTTGCGGGGATGATAGATTTCAGCGGGGTTCGGATATTGACGAAGGGATCCCATGAATCAGGGGGGGCGATAAATCGCAACATTCGTGCACATGTTACACCGACGTTTTACCTTTATCCTGCTCCCTGTTGCAAAAACCAGTGCGCCATTTTACCCACCTAGATCGGCATACAAGTGTAACTTGATAGTATCGAGCTCTCCCTCATCATGCACATTGCGGTTCGAGTACCACGAAATCTCGTCATTTGGCACCACGCAAGGTGCTGAAGCCATAGATTTTCCGGTTGACGACGGGACATATATCTCCTCAATCATTCGTTGCGTGAAGCTGCATATTACGATGTAAAAGGAGGGCCCTATATTCCCCGGAAGTGCCTGTATGCTACTGTGAGCTTCATGTACAAAACACCAGCAAATTTTGCGATAAAATTCATGGCTGGGTACTGAGTACCTGATCGTAGTGCTTCGCATCGGACCGACCGTTGATTCCTTTTCTAATGGATATGAGCGGTACTAAAACCGATAATACCGCATCGGATCGTATCCGATCGGTATGTTAGTTATGTGACGATAGTTGTAGCCGCTTTCCGCGAGCTCCATACTTTCAGAGTACGCGTCTCGTGCATAGTATAGCGCAAGTTAGTTGACATTCAATAAACGTTCACTGCATTTGCAAAAAAGAAAGTTGGCATCACGGGAACACGAAGGTTTGGATCCAGTTGTGGCGGTTTTGTGGCGGAGTAGTGGTTCCACTAACACATCACCGAGTTGACCGGCACAAAGCCACGTCGTACGCCGATAAATATGTTTGTTCCTGTCGCGAACGATATAGCGTGCTCGCTAGAGGAACGGTATGGACAATATACATAGTATATCACCCCGAAAAAGAGAATGTGCCCTCTCAAAGCTGTGTAAAGGAATAAGAGCGATACACCGAAACGAAACAAAATATTTCGGTGACACAATTCACTAGCAGGACACCACCTGATCCGCCGTCCCGTTGCCCTCACGCTTGTCAGTGCTTGTGGGCGGCCTGTGGCGAGATGAGAGCCTCGCACTACAGGGAGTCCGGACCTCGTCTTCCCCGCACCCGGACGACATTACGTTGTCCTTCCCTGCATGCTACGGTAACAGTGGTACCACCTATCTTACCCCTTTCACAAATCCCCCGCCTGGGGTACAAACAACAACCACACAAGGACCGTTGAAGACCACGCTTCGCAGATATTATCAATTGGTTCAAAGATTGTGCTTCGGAGATTATGACATTCGTGATACGCTGTGCTCCGCAGAACCTGGCCAAGCTGTTGTGATCCCTCTCGCGTCTGCTTAGTACCGTGCGGTTTTTATCTTCTGGCTTCCTACAGGTTTTGATTGGTTGCAAGGAGTTAAAAACGGTTGTCTACCCGGATGTGGTCAAAAGTAATAATGCTGACGTGCATCGCGATATCTTTACTGTCTTCCTAATTAAAAAAACAAAAATTAGTCCAGAATTTGCGAAAACATAAAATAAAAAAAGCTGCATGGAACATTTGGTCCAAGTATTTGTCCATATATTTTGTTGAGATACCTCTAATGCGCATATGTAGTGTATTATTAACTTTGAGCGGGACACGCTGAGCTGAAAAAGAAGCGAATCTCAACAAAAAGAACAATTCAGTAAAACACTATTATGTAGCAGATACACAGCGAGGCTCGAACCCCCAGAAAAATGTAAATATGCATTCAAAAGCTGCCAAAAAACAACAGTAGTGGTCACCTCGAGGATTGAGCAGGCCACGTGGGAAGTGAACCAGGTCACGCTGAGCTGAGAGAGAAGCGAATCTCAACAAAAAGAACAATTCAGTAAAACACTATTATGTATCAGATACACAGCGAGGCTCGAACCCGTAAATATGCATTCAAAAGCTGATAAAAAACAACAGTAGTGGTCACCTCGAGGATCGAGCAGGCCACGTGGGAAGTGAACCAGGTGGTGTCCAATGAGTTCAACTGCCGTCAATGACACTCTGGTCCAGAAATTTGGGAGCTTTTATTTAATTATTGCAGGTTTAAGCACTTGGCATACGTTCTGGACGAAATGTTTGCGAAAACGGCGATATACCAGAGTCCGGTGGAGCTAGCGAGGTGACAAACGTCCAGGCAACGAAGCCCAGTGGGGCGGACCTCAGCTCGCGTTATCTCGATAATAGCTCAAAGCCTGGTCTTAACGGGACCCTTTGGCGATCGTCGTGAAACCTGGTGAATTTAGTTTCAATCTTTTCGTTGGTCGAGAAACCGCAGCAAAGGTATGGCCAGAAATCATATATGACTAACTCGCGCTTTTCGAGATGGTGGAGACGGCCCGTTGGGGTGGCTTCATCTTAGATCCAGTGTGCACTTGAACACCACTCATATACGATAGCGACGTAGATCAACGCAAGTAGCAAGGTCTGCAACAAATGCCTAACTATGTCGCCGTCGACAGTCACTGTTTTGTTTTGACGACTTTGTCCGTGTCGACAAATCGATGGGCCTTTCGGACGAGCGAAGGTCACCGGGTTTTACTCTCGAGCACCCCTTGGTATGACTTTCAGGGCCTTTTCATTTTGCATAGATAGGCTGTTGTAGTTGCATATCCCTGTAAAAAATCCAGGTCGTTGAACGAATTGCCGAAGTACATTTCCGCTGTTAATTTCAACATATTAATGCAGTAGAAAAACCATGTCTTGGTGAGCTACACCGTTTGAAAGATAACAATATTCGATGAGGTCAACAACTGCGACCATAGACAGAGATACAACAGCAACAGTGTTTCCTCCTCCGTGCATTCACAGTGAGGCCTCGTGACGATATGAATCCAGAACGCCACTTCAACACCGATCTGCAGGCCACACTTTTTCCAGGTTCCACTGACAACGAGTTTCGCACACACGCCAAAAAGCAAGAGACGCTTAACCCCCAGGTATGATACAGGAGTGTTTTCGAAATATACTCAAGTCGAGATTTCACACTGAGTGAACAACAACATCACCGCAACGCCCTCAACTCTACACACTGGTGCACCTAGACATCCGGTAGCCATGCATACGACCTTTTCAGCGGCTCATTAGGGCTCTGACCGCCGGCGACTCCTGCTGCACGACGAACTACAACGCAGGTCGGACATAGCAGACACTCACTGGGGTGCAATCACTAAATGACCGCGAAATTGGCTACATATTTTTCTGAGGCACATTATTACGCCCCCACTCTAGGTGAGGGCCACAACAAAAGTTGCCAACGTTGATAGCTGCTGGTGGGGCACTTTCTTTGTTTGTGTTGTAGGGCAAGGAGAGGCTTCCTTCACTTTATTAACTAAGCTAGTGATAGTGCGAAAGATCGAGAAAGGCCATTTCTGACATCGACATGTCATGTACCCAATACCCCAGGGAGTGGTCGATATTTAATTGGATGCGTGTCAGATTAATGTTTGCGACAAACATTCTACAAATATATTTTTGATACGTTTCCCAACACCTGTCCGCCACATTTGTGCTTCAAAACAAGAAAATGGAACATTTATCTACTTGTGTGAACGTTTGTGAAATCACCAATGGCATTCTCTCTATCGTCACCTTTCGACTTGGTCGCATTTACGCAATCCTTTGAAAACCGTACGGTATCAGACGGTGATATTATTGCTGCTGTTGACTTCTCGTGTATCCAGTTGTAGCTACTACTGCGCAGTATCGATGTCGCATGCGAGTGTTGCTGCAGAATACCAGACGTCATACAACATAGTACTGTGTGCCAGTCTTACCCTATGGCCTTCCACTGAGTACGCGTTGTGTTTCCAACAACAATGCAGGCACCATTTATATCAGGCTGAGATTAACCTCGAAGGGGCAATTAGGAGTAATTTTACCGAGGCTACCTCTGGTGTGCCTTGATAGTGTAGAGCACACGGTCGGCGCTACTCCCATCACGAATTCCCCAAGCTACGGCAGAGAGGGCACCCAACATTTCACAACTGGGCTTGAGCCACGTGCACGACTGGCCCTTTACATCATCACGGGGAAAACACATCAGACGATTTGTTTGGGGCGGCGTAGCTACTTATTTCGTTGGAGAATCATTTCGCAACGATAACATTGCACGAGAGCTTAAGACCGTAACGAATAGATATGTCACTCTCGCAACAGACACCTAGCCACTGCCGAAGCAGGTCCCAGAGGTGAAGCCCCTGCTTTGTAGCCTCGGTCGAAAGTAGTGCAATGGATTTTTTTGTTTCGCCACCCCTTGAGCACGGGCTTTGCCGTATTCACACGATGATATCGTTGACACCTTGTCCGGCATGCAGTGCAGAATGCCGTTTTTTGTGTTGTAGAGGCACTAGAGTTAAACCTTGGTATTTGATTTCGTCCACAGTCGTCATTGTCCACATCCACCCGCTGCCAAAGGGGAGACGAATATGTAGTCACTTGTATTCGTCTGCACCTGCTCGATCAATTGCAACGCTTCGAACACTACGGTAAGGTAGGAGTACGGTACGATGGCACCAACGACAAGCTGCTTCACTCCTTTTTCAGTATCGCTCGCGTGGAAAAGTTATCGCACAGACGGGTGCGTAAAAATGCTATACAGTGGATCATTCAGTTTCTGCGCAGGTATCGTTGTTACCGAGCTTGTCGGGGATATTGTACAATGATACGTGGAAAAATCGGGGACGAAGTATTTGGGAACGACCGCACCCCTTTGTGCGAATTCGTATGGTGCGAATGCCATTGGAGGAAGTGTACACTCAATAGATTGCGAAAGGTGCCTGCGTTGAGAGTTTTAGTACTCAATGCTGTTAACAACAAGATGTTCAACTGCAAAAAAAGGTATCCTGTACTGCAGAAAGCACTACACAACATGGGCGTAGTTCTGAAGTGCTTTTGTGCCCTTCATATTGACACCAACTTGCGGCGACACGGCCTTTTATGTTGTGTAAGTTTTACAGCGTATTTGACCATTTTTTGAAACCGCCTGATTGAATTTTTGCTGGTGGGTAGGAACTTATCTAAGTGTGCGTTTTGATCGTTTTTATCTATATGGCTTTGGACAGCGGGCAGACCTGTGGCTCCCGTCGACAGGTTATAAGTACCAACTGTATGATAAATTGTGAAGTCTCCGGACTGCCGGTATTGTCTGGGAACTGCCTACGTAAATCTTTTAATTTTCGTCATTGGCTAATAATGTGAGCACCGCTCAACCAAGTTATCTTGCTGCCTTCGTATTAGTTCCTGCAACCGTCCGGCAGAACACAAGCGCACTGCCACGATATAGTAATTCGCCCTGAAGGTTTGGTTTGGGAAAAAAATACGGGCCCAAACCTGGCACCGTAAATGCTCAACACCTATATATTGCACTTCTGCGTTCGACACGAACATCGCTCGTGCATTCTAGAAAAATAAACATAAGGTCGCTAGGCATTTCAATCTTTTTCTCAGATCCAATATATTATCCACCCTCCAATCTCGCCCTCTCTCCTGGTAGTGACTCAGATCCGGCGTGACATGCAATGAATAGGGGGGATCTCTTCCGCCCTCCTCACGGCGGGGCATGCTTTTATTTTTGGTCGCGCGAGCAGAGTTCATCAGTTTCTTGCCTGGTCGACTCGCGTGAAATATCTTGACAAATATTGTCCGAATGTCATATTCTTAACAACATAAAGAAATTTGGTATATATTCTTGAGGTCTGCCCGCCACAAGGTGCACGTCCCCAGCCATTGCGCCGAAGCTCTTCGTGCAACGTGGGCGGTTAACGATAAATGCTCGGCATATGTCATGGAAAACGCCCCCCGAGATCATCCCCACCAACACCTAGGACGAGAAACTAAAGGACGAAAAGGGTTCGCGCAACATGCCATCGGCGCCTTGACGGACGGTGTACTACACTGCTCTAGGAGCACTTGGGCCACCTGCGGTATATCCGACCAACCAAAAAAGCACGTTCATTCGTGTATCGGCGTGATTACGAGTGATGTAATGGTCAGACAACACCGCAGCCAACCCTCAACTCGGGGCGAGGGGGATAATTCCAGGCGGTAAAAAGGTGGTTAAGAACCCACGGTCTCATGGAAGCCATCAAAGCTACCGTGGACGAGCTTCGAAGGTAGTTAAAACCATAATGCATGCATTGTCCATGCTATTGTTCCATATCGCTACAGATGTTTGTGTTTATATATTATAAAAACGAAAATACACTCCAGCTGTGAGATCGAACATTTTGTCGAAACTCATCTTTTTTTAATAGTATATTATTGATTATCGTTCCATAGGGGCACACGTAGACTATACGTCAAACGGTGTCTGACATTTCTTGTTGGTTTCAAGCTCAGTACAAGATCTCTACCACGAAGGTTTGGAACCGCAAGCTGGTTCTTGCTGAGGTCTCCAAAACCATTACTCAACCAACATCCGCAAAACGTAGCTTGAACATCACCTCCAAAACGATTGCAAACATATACATCGCGCCATGTCTTTGTCCACGAGGTGGGTTGTGCTCATAGTACCAGAACGACGCCAACAAACCCTACCAGGTGGTTGGAGGGCTTCATTTAACGCGTACCAGCGGCACCTTCCAACCTTGATAAGCTCTCCACCCAAAAAACAATTTTACTCGTACTCTAAAGCACCAGACAAATGATGATCGAAGCGCAAACAACAGTGCACGTTCGAAGGTATACCAGGAACCTTGACCCAACAGCTATCTACTGATCTATATCACGGTGCATCGACTCGGAAACATTGTAATGCACCTCTACTGAATCAAGCGCTACTACTCTGGCGGGCGAGACACCATATGCAGTGTGACATATTCCAAAGGCGTGTGATCGCCTTCGTGCAAGGGAAAAATATCCAACCCGTTCATCCAGGGGTATAGTCATTTGCAATCTAGGCATATCAGCTGCAAGACCGAACAATGATGTTCAACGCTCCGGCGCCGTCCTTGTGTCCTGCTGAGACATAAAAACATTCATTTATCGGTATGCGAATCGCGCCACACGCAGACTCCTGAACAAACCCCTGTTCAAACACCCCACGTCAGAACATGAACATAATGCTTATACCGCATAGTTACCTAGTGCTCGTACAAGCAAGAGGCTTGTATGCGTGCGTGTGGCACTCTGGGCTACAATAATATCAAGCGTACAGACTTGGCCCGAAACATTGTTTGGCCAGTGCCATTTAAGTAACCGATTGAAGGCTTCTGGTCAACGTCGCTATCGCACAGCAACATTCCCACGTCCGGCTCCTTCCATAAAAGACAGAAGTTTCCACTTGCGATGTACACATGTTACACCATGCACCAAAGCGCGCGGAGCCCTCCAGGAACCCAGGCTTCTTTCATATTGGTTTATGTTCCCAGCTTGACGGTGTCCACATCCAGAAATGGTCGATGGGAGAGTTACTTCACCATGAACTTCACCTAAACAATTTGGCGACAGATACGTGGGACAGCATTAGACGACAGCATTTTGACGTTGTTACTGATTCATCGGTGTACTGATTGAATCATCGGTGACAATGAAACACTGAATTGCGTGCTGAACGGCGAATAAGGACGCTGGCTTTGGTGTTGTTGTTCATTTTGGCGCCCGCAATAGTGATGCACTCAGAGAAGAAGTGGTCCCAACCCGACGTCGATGTTGTCTTGGTCACCCGATTACACACATGCCCCATACCGTAGGGTGGACGTGTTTTTACAGGGGCTCATGCGTGTCTGAAGTTTTTTTTGTGTTCCTACTTCGAAGTGTTGTTGTACACAAACTAAAATTCCACAGGTTTGAGGTTGATTGATTATTTCGTGGGAACTAATCTTAGTAAGGTGTGTGTGATACTACGGCCGCGCGTCTCACTGTGTGTGGGCTCATTAGGGATATAGGTCGGCGACTCCAGTTAGAACCTAAGTGTACCACATGGTGAACGGGATGATATGAACCAATCGGGGTGAAAAAAATTAAAATCCCTTCATTTATAAAGTCGCATAATCAGTGAGGGGAGAACCGAGGGATAAAAAGGGGGGTGTGGGGGGGGGGGGGGAGGGGGGGACGCTTCAACGTATAGGTCGGATAATTCAGTAAGACCTCGCTGCACGCGGTTAAGTCTGAGGCGAATATTGAGCCATTTTGCCTACTGTTTGGCGGTAATTTAGAGCAAAAATTCATTTCAAGCATTAAAAAAAGTATTTCCCGATTCTGCGGAATGGCCATAAACTACCAGGTAACAGTCATGAAAAAACAATGTGTCGCCAAATTGCCCTGCCATTGTGAACCGGCGCCCTACCATTAGCTGTAGGCCTCTGGTTACTACGCCGGGGGGTGGGGGGGGGGGTCGGAGGGTTTGTTGAAAGGGGGTCGGGAGGAAACGATTCTACCTTCACGCTAAATGCGGCTGACCAATATTTCATTGAAAATGTATGACGTGGATGGGAGAAAAACATGCATCTTCTGTTGTTTTTACTTTCATTATATATTTACTATGAAAAGACCAAGGCTACGGTAGGGGGGGTACCCCCTTTTTCACTGGTGTGTTTGATCCACTCGCACGAGTAGCTCTGTACCCTACGGATGAAGATGGTTTAGGTACTTGGTTTGGCGCAGCTTAGATCACCTTTGCATTGCGGATTGATTTCGTCAATGTGAAACATAAAGAATACGTAAGATCGCATAGGAACAAAGGGGTTACTCGCGCGAGTGACCCCTAGCCACTGAAATAAAAGGCCCAAAAGGGGACCCCCCTACCGTAGCCTGGGTAAAAAATAAAAATAGACTCCAGCTGTGAGATCGAATATTTTGTCGAAACTCATCTTTGCAAGCTGTGTGTGATACTCCGATCGCACGTATTACGGGTTGTGCATGTCCTCATTAAGCACATAGGTCGGTTACTCCTCTTGCAACTACAGTGTAGCTATCAGGGTCAACAGGGTGATCTTAGTCAGTCTGTGCGCGGAAACTATAAGTAGCGTTTCTAAGCGGAACGAAGTCTGACAGCTGTGGGAGGAAATGAATCCGTTTATCAAGTGACTCTTGTAAGTCGAATAACCGGTGAGGGGCGGGCAGAGAGTTTAAGCACGTGGGGGCCTGGTTTTGATCAAACGGAAGCGGGGTTGGGCGAGGGGTGGGGGGGGGGGGTGGGGGGGAGAAAGGGACAAAGGCGGGGGGGGGGGGGGGGGCAGCTGCATTTGTGCGTGAAAACTATAAATCCTTCATATATTATAAAAATTAAAAAACACTCCAGCTGAGATAGAAAATTTTATCGAAACTCGTCTTTGCAAGCTGTGTGTGATACTCCGATCGCGCGTATTACGGGTTGTGTGTCCTCATTAAGGATATAGGTCGGCGACTTCCCTTGCAACTACAGTGTAGCTCTCAGGGTCAACAGGGTGATGTCAGGCAGTCTGTTCGCGGAGCCTATAAAACCCGTTTCTGAGGAAACAAAATGTGACATGTGTGGAAAGAAATGCATCAGTTTGTCAAGTGAATACTGTAAGTCGAACAACCGGTGAGGGGAGGGCTGAGATTTTCAGGACGTGTGGGCCTGATTTTGATCAAAAGGGGCGCGGTAGGGGGGGGGGGGGGGGGGGGGGAGAGGACGGGTGGGGCAGGGCAATTTGAGCGTGGAAACAATAATTCCTTCATGTAGGGGAAGGGGGGGGAATGTGGCGGGGGGGGCGGGGGGGGAGGGCTTCATGTCGCATAGATGTAGGGGTTTACTATAAGCGTGATGCTAGGTCTAGGCGATGGTGCTGGTAGTAGGGAAGGAGGGGGCGTTGGGGGAGGGGGTTGGTGGGAACTGCAGCAAATTCTAAAAATTTATATACACTCCAGCTGTGAGATCGAATATTTTGTCCAAACTCATCTTTGCAAACTTTGTGTGATACTCCGATCGCACGTATCACGGGTTGTGTGTTATCATTAAGGATAAAGGTCCGCCACTCCCCTTGCAACTAAAGTGTAGGTATCAGGGTCAACTGGGTGATGTTAGACAGTCTGTGCAGCATATTGTAATATATTTTTATCATTTTTTTTCCTTTTTAATAATTTTGTTGTTGTTGTTGATGTTTGTTGGTCGTGCCAATAAGCCAATAAACATCTTAGGTTATGGGTTTGTGCCAGTGTGTATGTTGTCCCATCTTCAAGTTTTAGAGTGACTCATATGTCACATTTGGCCGTGGAAGAGTGCGATGACTAAGACATTCGGCCTATACTGGCGAAGTTCCATAGATTATTGAAAGTTTCGCCTTTAACTTGGTGCTGGGTCGTTTCATTTTTGTGTGCCCTGTGACGAGGAGCATAAACCCACGCTATATATCTAGTGCATTCAGCCCATCCCTTAGTTGTATAACGAGCACAGTCGATGTGTCTTGGCTTCCTTGGCGATTCGCTACAACCAACGCCTTGAAAGTACAGACCTGACAATCAATTCTGGGATAAATATCTCTTTCCCTGACGCAAACGTTGCCCTCATCTACTATCAATGGCCTCGACACATCATCTTTTTATTGATTTTCTGTAGGTCAGTCCACGTCTTGTTGCCATCCTCGTCGTTTTGCTACAACCAACGCCTTGCCAATACAGTCAAAAAGTTTTTTTTCTGTTTAGCGTAAATACCACTTTCCCTGACGTACACGTCGCCGTAACAAATTGACAATGGTCTCGACACAACGGATTGTTCTTGCGCTGTCGGCAAATATGTGTACTGCTGACCAACGTATCTACTATGTATGGAGAAAGAAGCAACGCCAACCCGCCCACAAACGGCGCTGTGGTCTCGCCGCCACTATGACTCCTCCTCTTACCAGCTGCTGATCTCTGAGGCTTGAAACCGCACGGGTTAACGCTTGTCCTTAGAAGACCCATAAAGATGACGTTGACACAAATATCATGCGAAATACCTACTAAAAACATGCATACATACCTTTGGGACAAGCGGTTTAGAGACAGAACACTAAACACCAGCAAAGTGTTCTGCGACATACGTACCTAGATTTTTCCTATCATCGAAAAAAATATGTTAAGAGAGAGCAGATAATATCAATCGGCTAGGTCGTCGCACCCGCAACGTTTACGTTATGATAATAAAAAGGGGTCACAGCTGTAAATCAGCAAAGACATGTGCTGGCAAGTTTTTACCATTTAAGTGTTTCCCCTTGGCGACTTTCAGGCGCAAGAAGCAATCCACGTTTTGCTGGTTGCTTTGTGGCAGGATTTCTTGCTTTGGGTTTGGCAAACGATTTATTATATAATCTTTTGGTTTGCCGTACAACCTTGTTTAAGGCCAGGACAGCGGAAGATACAACCATGACCAAGATTCAAGGGATGTAAAACTTTGTGTGGAAGTGCGACATTTTACTTGAACACATTATGTCAACACCAAAATGGCTGTGACCTCGAATCATCTCTACAAAATGTTTGGCGCGGCCAACTACGATATCCTCTCT
This sequence comes from Undaria pinnatifida, assembly GCA_012845835.1. NCBI lineage: Eukaryota > Phaeophyceae > Laminariales > Alariaceae > Undaria > Undaria pinnatifida. The sequence continues at coordinate 23,687,682 of JABAKD010000025.1, forward strand.
AGAGGTCTTGTGGATACACCCGAGGCCAACCATTACGGTGCAAACTGCACGGGTATCGATCTATATACGCCCGTTGAGGCAGAGTGTATCGCATACGGCACCTACAGAATATGAGGTGAAAACGCCCTTGGTATCGCCTGAAGGAACAAGGCTACAGTATGGGGGGTACTGTTCATTGTATCGTGAAAAAAAATGCAGTCACTCGCACGAGTGGTTCTGATGTTCACTGATCAAACTACTTCGTGCGAGGCGATTTTGTTCGCGCAGCATAGAGAACGCTCCACTGCAGATTTATATCGCAAAGGTCGAACAGAACGCAAGCTTCAGACCGAAAACCAACAAGAGACTCGCTCGAGCGAGTGACCACGAGCCACTTCAATGACAAAGCCCCAGACGTGACCCCCCAAGCGTAGCCTTGATCGAAACAGATCGTTCGTCACCTGTTTCGAAAGCCCGTACCGCCCAAACATACACATCACTCAACTTTGCTGTAAATGTGGCCGCAATTACCCGCATTCTTGCATTGTGTTCATGCTCTCCATGTTTGAACGTTTTTCGTGGAATCGAACAACGACCTCGTGCGATAGAGATATTCGCCTGCCCAATGACATCATAAACCATGAACTCGGAGAGCAGTTTCTTTTTTGGCGGATGTGTTTCGAGTTTTGTGTGACGGTAATGGCCAAACAGAAAGACTTTTGACCGGCTATAACACCTACGTACTTGTAATTTAGACGACAAGGTTGCATTGGCACGCTGTCGAAAATTCATGATCATGGACCATGATGTGAATATATCAATTGTAGGAAAAGATAAACACGGCGTTGTCTCGTGAATATACGAATGTACGGGGTAGGACGTCAACAATGGACCCAAAAAGATGAAAACATTTTTCTCCGTCAACGTACCTCGGTGATGCTCAACCACTCGTCGTCGTCGCCGTCGAGGCAAAGCTTCATCTTTTCTGTTTCATCGGTGTTGAGGTAGAACGTCTCGTATCCAAGAGTCTTGCCGCTGGACTTGATTTGGCTCTTGTTTTTCCCGTCATCGTAGGTTTCGTACACGTCCAGCTTGCGGGTCCTCTCATCTCCCTTGTGGAACGCGATCTTCATGCTGACAATGTCCTGGGGTTCCTCGAAGGAGTACGTGATGCAGCATCCATCTCCCTCGCACGACCAGCGAGAGTTTGCCTTGCGACTGCCGTCCCGGGTATTCTCGGGCTTGCATCCCTTCGGGTCACAGCCGCCATCGTCGGCATCACGTTTGTCGTACCCACTGGCGTCCACGTCAACCCAGGTCCTCTTGCCCGCATCGACTAGTGCTGCAGTGGGGAGCGGTGTGGGACGGGCATGTACGAGGGGGGGGGGTTAATGTGACGATATTGTCACATCGCGTGTTCACAAAAATGCTTCGTTCTGTGATGTTGGGCAGTTGGTTTACCTTTTGAAATATCCTATTTAACATAGGCTTTTCTTTCATCATAGAAATTGAATACGACCAGGTTAGCGATGGACCTTCACAAACCTTCTAGAGGTGTTTGTCGCTCACATACTTGTCCCCCCCCCCCAGTGTTCAACACCTTATACAAAGTAAGCGCGCTTCCACGAATGACAAAATGTATGTCATGTGTTGCGCCGCACGTAATCCCATTCAACGATCATTTTTCTCACGAGCAGTGAGTATGCGTTCTGCAAAAAGAAATCAGCGCACTCTACGAACACGCGTGGGATAGACGTTTCCGACACGAGGACTAACAAGGGCCGGTATAACGTAATCGGTGGGCACACGTACCGTGCCGCCTCATCTACATCTACATCCAACGACGGCAATGCATGCCGGCATCGCTCGATATGCCACACACTTGGAACCGCATAAAAGTCGGGAAATGCTCACGGCTTCAAGCACGACGTGGGAACGAAACGAAAACGTGTGTTGCTACTGTTCCGTCGACTATTTCTTTGTTCCATACGGTGGTCGTCAGTTGTATAGCACGGTCCAGGCGAACCCCGGGAAGCCCTATCACATCTATTTACGTGCCCACCTGTCATTGTTTCCATATTCCACACATGCTTTAGGAACGAGAGCCCTCTTGTCGGCAGTTCATATGGAACCCACCTCAACCCATCAACCCCTTTGTGTTGACCATAACACAAATCACCACATAAGACTCTACGCTAGCTACTACACCTGAAGCATTTGCGTACACCTCAAACTTTTCTTCCCTCAGAGGTGCGCACTTCAAGGGTTGCGTCGATACCACAGCGCCGGGAACACAGCACCACTGATCATTAGAAATAAAAAAACTAGTGTGACGCCATGTACATTCGGAGTTGAACCCATAATGTCTCGAGACAATACCACATTAATGGAACGTACACCAAAAACCGTGAACTGAATCGACTTGTTCAACAATTTGCGCGTTTTTTATCTTCTAAAGCGAACCCATAAAGTGCCTAGAACGTAACTCCTGGGTAAACGCCACACAAAGCCGTGGCGATGACTTATCGACGTTGTCGCGTGCATCATACACGCGTATTTACGGCGCCCCTTCTAAAGATTCTTGGAAACATAATTTACCTGAGGTAGTGCCGACGGCAGCAGCGAAGATAGTGGCTAGGATAGCGAAAGCGCGCATTGTGATGAAGTCTGAAAGAAGAGGATGCGATATGCTGCGCGGTTGTTCAGGTGTTGGGTTGGAGTGGAGGTGTGAGGAGTGAACGAGGTGGGGTGTGGGAAGATTGTTTGTCGAGGTGCTTTGGTGTTTGTGAAAGATTCAGCGATGGAATATTTTGTAAATATTTCAGCCAATCGTCAGCATATCAAACGGCAATGCCGGACAAACACCCGTATTGTGGGTTTTGTCCGAATCATAGGTTCGTCGAGAACATTGTCCAACCTTTGTCCAGAAATGAACCACATATAGGAGGGATATTGCAGTATGCTGGTCAACCTGGTGGTCAGTGAGTCGAAGAAGCATATTTCGCCACTCACAGTATTTTGGCTGACTATCGAAACTTCGCGCTTGGACTATGGAAGTCAATTGTTTCTGAAGCGTCAGTCAAGGTATAGTCTATTGGAACGTGAACAAGATGTGCCCCCTCTTCAACTGGCCACATCGTGGGGAAGCAGACAGAATGCGGAATCGGGCTAATAATAGCGGAACGACAAAGATATGATTCCGGAGGCTGTATGCCCCGGTGCACCTGTCGCCGTTGAGTACCGGACAGGTATGTTCGAACAAAATTCCGTATATTTTAGGTCGACGATACAATCTCTCCCTCGCATTGCGTAGTATCACACTCACTGTTATTATTTTCTCCATCGTGTCTGAACCTTCCACAAAGTAATTATTCAGATTTGAAACGCAACCCGGAAAAGCGCAGCCCGATAACCGAGGCGTACGACTTGGTTAGCAGTGAAATATGATCGACTCCCGTAACTCTCCTGTACAGAGGGTTCAACGTATATTGTACTCCGACATGAAATTTGATATGGAGATATAATAAAGAAATATATATACACTCCAGCCGTGAGATGAAATATTTTGTCGAAACCCATCTTTTCAAGCGGCGGGTGATACTACTCCGATCGGGCATACCACGGGTTGTGTGTCCTCATTAACGAGAGAGGTCGGCTACTCCCTTTGGAAGTAAAGTAAGTAGCTTGTACCAGGGCGAACAAGGCGATGTTAGTCAGTCTGTGCGCGGAAACTATATAACCCGTTCTTAAGGGGGACAAAATCTGACAGCTATGAAAAGAAATGCATCAGTTTATTAAGGGTATCCTATAAGTCGTGAATCGGCGAAGTTTGCAAGGGCGTAGGGGCATGGATTTGAACAAGAGGGAGCGATGGGGGGGGGGGGGGGTGGGGGGGGGTGGCGGGCTAAATCACTATGTGCGTGGGAATTTTGAATCCTTTAAGGGGGGAAATCTGACCCTTTTTACGGAATGTCCTATCGATTGTGTATATCCTGTAAGTCGTACAATCAGTGAGGAGAGGGCGGAGTGTTCGAGGGGGAGGGTGGGTTGGTGGGTGGGGGGGGGCAAAAGGGTTTTTAACGGCTTTTTTTTGTATTAGATGTCGGGGCTTGCAATACTCGTGGTGCCAGGTCTTGGCGATGGTGCGGGTGGTGGGAAAAGAGCTGGCGTTTGGGGGAGGGGGGTGTATTGGAGCAGCGGCATGGATGGCCCTAGAAAGATAACGCGGTGTTTTCGATGTTAGGTGGGGTGTTTGAGCAAGAGGAAGCGGGGGAAGAGAAAAAAAATGGGGAGGGGGGAAAGGGCGGGGGAGGGGGGGCGTTGTGGGAGGGGGAGTTTTTTGTACGATGTTTGGCGGCATCTATGTAGGGGTTTGTCGTACGTGCGTGGTGCTAGGCCTAGCATGAACTTGCGGGTGCTGAGGAAGGAGGGGGGGTGATGGGAGGGGGAGGAGTTTAGGGGGGTGGGTGGATTATAGCTACATCATGGATATGGCTAGAAAGATAATGCCGTGATATCAATTGGGTAGAAGTTTTGTTTTTACTCTGGACGATGTCGACTTTAGGTTGGTCGGTTGAACAAAAGAGAACGTGGAACAAAAACGTGTGTGGGGGGGCGGGCGGGAAAAAAATTGAGCTACAGCATGGATGGCTAGAGGGATAATTAAGCTATATCTTTCGGCTGGTGGTTTTTACCACTCTGGCATATTTGTATTTCAGGTGGGGCATTTGAACAAAGAGGATTGCGGGGGGGCGGCGGGCGCAGGACGCGCGGCAAACTTCAATATAATTGCCCGGAAGCTGCAAATCTTTGAAGGGGACCAATCTGACGGTTGTAGCAGTAATACGTCTGACGGTTGTAGCAATAGTACGTCCGTTTTTGTCACATGCTTGGTATTGCATGTTATTCTAGCAGATTTGATGTTATATCTTCATAATTTGTATTTGTACATCACTGATCGCAACACAGAACATTTCAATCGATAGGTTTAACCATACAAGTACCATGATTTTACCGTGCCGATATATCGTGTGTTCTGTAAGAAGTATCAATATCATCCTGTATTTCCGCATATTTGCACACTATGTACGGTCCATGGCATCGAACGTTGGGATAATATCATGGATATTTGACGCGATCTGATATGATCCGATCCGATCAGGTCTGAACCGATCGGAACAGATCCGATCAGATCCAAACCGATCCTAACCCATGGGATCCCATCCCATTCTATCCGATCCGATAGGACAGAACCGGCTTCTTTCTCTAGTGTTATGATTTTAAGGCGCTATCTTATCGAAATCGATTGTCGTTCCTGAGTGAAAGGCTGCAAAATACCCAACAGTAGTTAAAAATCATTCGTGAAAATATCGTGGTATGTTGTGTTTGGCGTGGCAAATACTCGTATGCTTAGGGCGTTCCTTAGTGCCACAGTAATACAACTTGAAGATAACTCAAAGGTCGACAATACGGATAAAGACAGGGAGGTTTGTCAACCTCGTATCCTGCCCAGATGATGACGATAGAGGTGCTTCAGATGTAGCGTGGGATGTGGCACCACCGAGCTGGATGGACGTCGGGGTACGGTGTAACATGCAAATATGTATGGGAGAACAATCCGTACGCGTGGTTGCCATCGTTGGAATGTTGGCCTGGCTTTGATGTGTGTACGGTATCGTGTGAAGACAATGTAGCAACGGAGCCACTCGGAATAGGAGATTGCGGGCAAAAACTGAAGTTTTGTTTTGTAGGCTATTAATCTTCACAAATTGTATGTGAAATACGTTTTGTTCAATCCTGATGCACCGTATACCACAGCGGCGGCAAGTAAAAATATGTAATCGGGCATATGATATTGTGCGATCCGGGTGCTCTTCACGTCTAAGTTGATATTTGCACTTATCTAGACCTTACGCAGTAGGCGTCTGTGCCTCCTACTACAGAGACGGGCGCTGTGGTCACAAACGTCGGGACGGAAATACATATAGTAAATGCTGCAAGCAATGCGATATGAGCATGCATTGTACTGCAAAGAAGACCCGAGCAAAACAACAACGGAAGCCAGCGCCCACGACTGTTTGTGAAATATAATGGAAAGTATGTACTCATCAGAAAGTGAATCAAGCTAAAAGAGAGGAGAACAATACGAAAGGCGAACGTGCCGGTGGATACAACGCGGGAACCTAGATGGCACGACAAAATAAAAATAAAGCACGCTTACAGCCCCCTCCCAACTATCAACAAGGCAGGTGGCGAAGCCATACAACTAACGACGGAGACAGCGACCGAAGTAGATAACGGAAGACCTGTCTATAGAAGGAGTAGGAGCATTTCCGCATGGTCTACCACCCTGCGCAGTGTTTCCAAAAGTAGCGGAGTCAATATCACCATCGTCGAACACGTACTCAATTTCGCGCGAAAGGTTTCATCTTGGGGTTAATGTTGAGCAGGTCCCAGCTCTTTTTGGCACGAGGTGGAGCGCAGCAAGGGTTAAGCAACAGAACGACGTAATCGATTGGACAAGTTGTTGTTCAGAACTGAAATGCATTTGATACGTCCTTTACCTGTTGCGTCCCCGACTGTGTGCTCAAGACCGCAGTTTTTTACTCGAATTCAGGATGTTGTAAACAGTACATGTAGGCCTATACCTGCCAAAGTGTTCCCGACAAAATAGCAATGGTCCATCTCGGCCGCCTACATAAACGTGGCTGAGGTTTGGTGTTGCTAGGTGAAGTAGAACAACAGTGGACGGCGGTCGTGGATCTCCTTCTTTTAAAACTGGGGACATACGTTGTGGGTCGCGATACATGTCGGCCATCGCTTGGCGTCTTTCAATATTGGGCGATATACGTGTTTTGAGGTTTTCTGCCTCGACGACATATACGCTACTGACGAGAATACCTACGAGTTGACGTGTGTCCTTCAGACATACCTAGTATAATTTAAGCAAACTTGCAACCCACGTATTGCACAGGCAATGCCTGTGTGAACTTGCGTTACTCATTTCTAGTGAAAGATCAAAGCTTGTGGCTTATTCACACAATCGAACAGCATTACACAACCGACATGAGAAACCGTGTAAGTCACGCCGCAAACGCCTCAAAACTACAACGTCATTGGTGAATTTTTAGTTCAAATATGGACGCATACTTAGACACTCACGCCTAACTGCAGGTCACGCGCCGCTCCCCATACCACTCCTCGTCGATGCAGCCGTGAGGACCTGGGTTGACGTCGACGAAGCGGGCTACGGCAAGCACGATGCCCACGACCGCGGATCCGACGTGAACGGCTGCAAAGCCGAAAGCATTCGGGCCTACCCTAAAGCAGTCACTCTAGACCACGGCTATGGTAGGGGGGTCACACTAAATATTTTTTTGCCGTGTGGCTCTGGATCATTCGCGCGAGCGACCTCTCTGATGCTTTGATACCTTCGGCTCTCGGGCAGTTCAAGGTTGGTAATATCAAATCAGGAAAGGATTAGTAAGCTACGCTGCGCCAAAACAAAAAGAAGTCCTTTATGACTTTCGTCCGGGCGAGTTACAGAGTGACTGGTGAGAGTGGTCAACACACGGGTAAGAAAATCGGGACCCCCCCCTACCCTGACTTTAGTGGCGGAAAACTCTCGCCGATCGATCGAGCTAGAAGGATGCTGCATCACCTGCTCTTTGGAGGAGCCCCACTACGTTGTCAATGTGCCCTTAGAACTCCAAAAATTGCGGATGGGAGTTCCCGGACGCTGGACGTGTACGACACATGTGAGGCACATCCAATGGTAGAGGAAGAGCGAGGTAAATAAGTATTCTCAACTGCTAACGCAAGGATCTCGGACATTTTACCATCTAGAACATGATCTCCACAACGTTCGTTCGCGCAATCCAAACAACATTTCCTGCCCCAGTCCTACCAATAGCTGTAAATCCATCCATTCACGTAAATGTATTGTAATACAAACAGATGGTTGCGCGCTTGAGGAGCCAAACCCCAACCCTCTAGCCCTGTGGAAACGTTCGGCCCAGGACGTGGTAGCCCTACCGTGGGTTGACTGCATACTACTTCGAAGTACCTCTCACGACGGAAACCACCACAGAAGAGCTACATCTAGCGGCAAGAGTGTTGGATGCGAGACGTTCCACCTCAACACGTCGATGAAACCAAGAAGATGGGATTTTGCCTCGATCTCGACGATGACGAATGGCTGAGCATCACTGCCGAAGTACGTTGCGGAATCTTTACATGTGTTTCTTGAGTGTGTAAAAACCTTGACTAGAAGTGTTTTCCAATTCACGAAACGAAAATTCTGCGGTTAAAATACTTCCGATCGAGATACGGCAACAATGATGTCAGACAACGCTTAGCTCTAGTGCACTCGATATTAAGAAAGAGTTTTGAGAACAAGTGCGTGGCTGATAGTAGTAGAATACCTTCACCGTGACATTTTGATGGGACGGCACTATGACCACGTTGACCATACAATATGGTCCACCTTGGTAATCGAATATTATTCCCATGCTTCTCGATTTTAAGCTAGTGGGAATGAGCCGTGCATTAGCTACGTGTAAGCCATCAATACAACAAGACATTGACACGACGAAACTAACTATACCTGATATGTTGTTATACATTGCAAAGGTGCTTGGCGAGGATTGAGGACAAATATGTCTCGTGTGTGATTGCTACATCGGAGGTTCAACGTAAACACCTATTATTGCGTCCTGCACGTACCACGGCGTCTTCACACCATAAAAAAGCAGAATCAATCGACAATGCAGAAAGGCCTCAGAGGCAAGTTGATCGTGCACAGCTCCGGCACAGTATAGAGTCGGCTGAAACACTATCAAGGTCTAACGAGACGATTCTCGTTTCACATGCAACATACCTTCTTCTGATATGTCGTGGAAAGCCAATACTGCAGCTGCTAAGCCGTGCCGGATCGGCGATGTCGAAAAAACTAAAACTTGCTGATCTCCATTTGGGCTGCTTCAAAGGCCGCCGTCTCAGCTGTTCCCATCTCCAACTTCGTGTGCTCAATCTCCATACCATCACAAGCATCTTGTCGAACGGTACCACCCTCGTCCAACAGAGGACAAATCGCGATCAAACCCGGCCTGAGATGTTTGTACGAGTTCGCTATATCATCCCGAGTTGAACGCATGAACTGAATGCACGCACAGACACACTCTGATCACAGGAGGGAACAGTAGAACACTGCACCGCTATTGTAGCCGCAAGACCCACACACATAGAAAAATGACTAACTTTCCGGCAGAGTGACACGGTCTGCATATACACCCGATTGAACCGTACCGTTTCAACACGGTCTCCCCTCGGCTAATTACACGATTGGTAAAATTATATCACGCACGCGGGCTGTATCGCATATTCATCAGCACTTGTTTTGGTAGGAAAGCCACCGACCTCGACCACAATCGAGTCCCATCAATAAACGTTCTCTATCTAATAGAGGAGAGAAATATTCGTGCCCCAAAAGCTGTAACCGCTGTATCACTGGCAACCATGTACTTAAGAAGGTTGTGACAAATGTTCGATTGCCCAAATAGTTCTTAGAAGGCCGAATCGTTGTCTTGGCGCTCCAGATATCGTCCTTTCGCCGCTGTTAGTGCTTTGATATTGCTCGATGGGTAGTGGATTATTTCGCGTACAGTGCACATTTTCCGAAAGCCTGATAATGTTGATGCGTTTGCAGCTCAGCCGTAGGGAACAGACACACACAAAAAAAAATACGAACGTAGGGGTGATACACTATATCATCGGTGTGGTGCCGCGTACATAGCTAAGGGAAATCGTGCGACTCTGGGTTTACGGGCCGCCAATCGCTATACTCAAACTTTTGGGACGACCGGACGAAGTATTGATCGAAATGCGTCCTTGTGTCGTATCATTCGCTCGAATAATGGAAAGGGCGATAATGGTGCGACGCGAGAATAGGATAGGTCGACGTTCCATTTGAGCACGGAAATGGCACTCAAGCACGATAGCAATGTTCCTTCGTACAGTTGGTTCGTTCCTGGGGCTCCACCTGCGACCGGTAGTCGGAGCGTTGTTTCTCCTGTTCCTCACGCTAGGTAGTCGTCCAACAGCATTTGGGCGGTCATCAGCGGTGTACTCATGAAGCGTTTGCTTCAAGTACTTTAATCCCCCGCACTCCCCGCGTTACATTGTTTATGAGGAAGGTTCACGGTGACGTAACGCCGTCTGCGCGCGTCTGGACCTGCGCATCGTAGAGGCGGAGCACACCCGTGTACATCGTCTGCCGTGGCGTTGTGGAATCCCATATTTTGTGTCCTGCGTGGATTCTTTCGTGTCTCCTCGGGAGTGGGGTAGTCGTCGATGGTTGAAAATCTAGCCGACAAAGAGAAAATACCAACATCAAATGTGGGCGACTTTTAGACCTAGATGCCACATATTCGTGAGTTATGTGACCTATACCTGGTGTTGTATGAATTGGTTGGCGACTGAGGCTTTAGAGTCTCCCACCAGTGTCCAGGCATATTTACGCACATGTACATGTTTTTTGTCTGCCTTTACGCCGTTGCTCGCATTATGTATTTTTCACGGAGCATTGCCGCTTCTAACACGAGCACGGTAATTTGACCGCGGATTGGTCGATACCTCGTCAAGTCGTCAAGGGACGTGGTGCGCAATATTCTGGAACACAGCTGTCAGATATGCCTCCTTCAAAACGGTGTCCGGTACTACCGGACACGAGCTCTGGGGATTAGGTGTCGTTGAACCATCCACATGTCGTATGTCGTTTGACGGGTTTAGTTTGTAAGTAGATCGAACAACTTTGGTGGTAATCCATGTATTTGGTATGATTCCCCCCTGTGAACGTGGCTACGATAAGCATGACGTTGGTGGGGCCTATTTTTTGCAGTGGCTCAGGATCGCTTGTGCGAGTGACCCCCCTGTGCTGTTCGGGTTTTAGGTAATCTTCTGCTCATTGTTTGCCACATGGAAAATACAAGGGATTGTTAGGCACGCGGTGTCAACCTCAATCCACTCCTCAAATGATATACCCATTATGTTCCAGGGTGATACGGACAACCGGTGATAACCCAGCCTTCAAAACAAAAGAGACCCCCCCTCGGCCGCAGCCTTAGTCGGGTGTGGGTCAGCACAGCGGTGATGTCCGATTGAACCTTCAACATTGTATTATGGAGGCGGTGCGTACGGCTTCAGCCAACAACGAAATCAAATGCAACGTTAGGGTTGCTGTCGCGATCCCGCCGTAACACAAATGTTGCGATATATATGGAAGATGATAGTGGTGGTGTCGACTAGGCTGTGGACCAGGCCGACAGGTGTTCTTGATGAACGCACCCGGAATGTTCAGTCCCCTTTTATCCGTCCATTGGGATCGCAGGAATAACACAAACACCATCACGACGGACATTTAGCGCAATAGGATTATGAATGAAACTGACAAAAAACCCTCTTCTTTCCAAAAATGTTCAGTTCAGTTGCGGTTTGTGCTCATGTCGATCTGTTTCCTGTTCCTGGCACAGCAGCATTGTTTATGCCGATGAGGACCCCCCGCAATAGAAAATGTGAAAACTGTTGCCCTGATCTTCATCCCAAACTTGTTACGTGAAATCTTTTCTAGATAACACGTAACCTGTCCGTACGGTTGCATTCCATGCTTCCAGCGGCGCGGGGAGCTACCTACGTGTGTTCCGATCATTGTGTATATCGTTCAAAAATAGTCTTATTTGTAGTCTCCCCAGTTTCTCCTCCATTCTACATGTACAATTGATATCGAAGTTTCCAGACGTGAAGAATTGGGTAGTAACGCATTTGCGGTTCAATTTTCCAGACTTCGGCGAATTACATTTTATACTAACGCAGCTGAAAACGTTCGTGATTTTGATGATTTATCCTCCGAGGTCACCCTGCTGAACACGCCCATACTGCCACGATGTCGCCCGTGGTCTTGAACGTTTCTTTGTTGACAACACGAGCCCAACCCGTGCACAATCATCACCTATCACACGTGTAACTGCAGTACGATTAGGACAAGCACCTGTTCCTTGTTCAGTCTAGCAACGTCAACATCAGATCGAAACCTTAAAATCGCATCTGCAAAATGCGGACGAAATTGATATTGTTCCACCTCGTCGCCAAGACCCTCGTCCGCAGCCATTATCTTGTAAACCTGTGTGCCATGTGCGTGATTATGCAACACTACACCACTTTAGGCATCGAATGTTCGCCCCACAAGCGCCCACTAATGCTGGGGATGATGCATACTAGACGAGCAATGTTACACGATATGCCAGTTCGGCCTTAAGGGACGTTTCACATCAGGGTCGTTTGAGCACCTGTAGCATCTTTTCTCAGCGAGACACGAACATCTTGATTCTACATACGATGTGAATTCGGACTGTGTGCAAATAAGACACCACCACTCCCAAACTCCAACTGAGGGCAAGGAGAACAGCGTGGACAGGAACTCGCTTGCTTCGTAAATGGCGATGTAATAAATCTTGGCCGAGCTCCGAAGGCGGGTACGCCAATTTCTCATGCGTGCGCACGCCATTGTGTATGCACAATCCTTGGGTATATTTTTATGTTTAGTATTGCGCATTATCACCCTGTCTAACCATTCGCTTGTCCAACCGTGCTTGACTATCTCTGATCACATTTCGACCGAAGTCTAACCCCATCAAGAATGTGAGGGAAACACTCTGCTTGTTCAAACTGACGTCTGCGTCGCCAATATGCAACCAGCGTCGACCCTCCTAGAAATAACTCGTGTGTCAATTTCCCCATGTCCACGACAGGGGTTGTGCTCGGAGTGCGAGTACGGCATCAGCACACTCTGCTTGTTCAAACTGACGTCTGCGTCGCCAATATGCAACCAGCGTCGACCCCCCTAGAAATAACTCGTGTGTCAATTTCCCCATGTCCACGACAGGGGTTGTGCTCGGAGTGCGAGTACGGCATCAGCATAGTCTATCAGGCGACAAACAGGCTACGTGCAACACACACTTGATGCAACATCCAACCTTGTTGTTTCCCACCCCGAAAACTCCCATATCGTACATTGCAGCGCCAAAGCAATGTATCGAAACACAAAGTACAGTGCACGTCCAACGGTGTAGTGGAAACTTTGACCGAACATCTATCGACTGATCTAGGTCACCGTGCACCGACTCAAAACTAATGAAACGTACGTCTACCGAAGCAGAATTCCTATCAAGGCTCCAAGGGGGCACGCAATACACGTGCATACATTCCGACGGTGTTGTCGCTGTTGCCAAATCAAATACCAAAGTAATTTATCACGAAGTACGGTCAACCGATATCCAGGCGTATCAGCCGCAAGACAGAGCCTTGACATCGATCGGCCCGACTCCGTCGTGGTGTCAATGATCAGCCTTTCTCAGCACGGTAACTAAGGGCTGTACTTGAGAACTCTAGCCAAACAGTCCACGACTGATCTATACATCTTCATTTCCCACGTTCAATCAATCAAAATACTCATATATCCCACGTTTAAGCAGACAGACGCGTCACGGAACCGTTTCGTGGCACGTCTGCCACGGGCTGGTCCAACATCGAGATTTGAACGTCCGGTCCATCACAAGCCAGAGCATCCGCTTCCGTTGGACACACCCTAAGCTGTGCTCCAAAGACCGTAAGCCAGCAGGAGTGCCGGCTGCTCTTCGTTTTGTCTCATGTTTTTCAGCTATACGATGTCCAGCTCCAGTAATGATCGTTGGGAGAACTACTTCACCATGAACTTCACCTGCAAAATTGTGCGACAGCATGGGAAGACGACATATACACGTTACTGCACCGTCGGCGACGATCAACCACTACCTTGCATACCGGGCGCATCGGTGGCGTATGAGGTAATCCTCGAGCCTGGTATAGGTCAGTTTCGTGAGTTGGAGCCCCGCCGAGTACATATTCGTAAAAAAACCGTTCGGACTTTTTCTTGTGCACAAATTCACTTGCGGAAAGCGCGAGAGCGTGAGTTAGCAACACTCGATGAAATGTCGTCGAGCCGTGGGGTTGCTGAAGGTTATGGGCGATAAAAATTTAGGGCAAGAACCGGGGGAGAAAAGGGACGACACCTGTGACCATGGCTTGTCCAGAAGTTGAAAATTGAAAGTGTGAGGGAAAAAATACAAACTAAAAATGGTGAACGGCGAAGACAAATAGACTTTGTTGTTGTCTTTCAAGTTCTGAGCACGCAATAGGTCTGCACTCGGAGAAGTGGATAGTAGAAGCTTCGATGTAGCAAGGTTCATCTTTGTCTCATACGGTAGACAGACGTGTGGGTACAGGCCCTTAAGCTTGTCTAAATCTTTTCTTTTGTAGTCCGAGAACGACATACCAGGTATATTTTTCAAGTGAATGTCTTCAAGCTGTGAGATGAAGAATTTTTGTCTAAAAATATTGCCGCAAGTTGTGCGTGATCCTCCGATCGCGCGTGTTACTGGATCCATGTCTTCAAGAAGGATCTAGGACGGCCACTACCGATATAGCCAGCTTGTATCACGATCAACAGAGTGATATTCTTTAGTCAAAGCATTCTGCTCGCGCAGCGCAGGGTACGTTTAATTGCATATATATATGGCAAAGTTCGAACAGCACGCAAGCTTCACACCAAGAACGAATGTGAGACTGCCTCGAGCGAGTGACCCACGAGCCAGGGCAATGACAAAGCCCTCGGCGTGATCCCCCTGGCGTAGCCTTGATCGACAGAGATCGTTCGCCACCTGTTTCGCAAGCTCGTACCGCTAAAACATACACACCACTCAACTTCGCTGGAAGTGTGGCAGCAGTTCCAAGCTAATATACCTTCCCTTTACCCGCAATATTGCATAGTGTCAATGCACTCCATGTTTAAACGTTTTTCGTGGAATCGAACAAGGACCACGCAGCTGAGAGATATCCGCCTGCCCAATTTTCATCAAAAAACATGAACTCGGAGAGCAGTTTCCTTTCTAGGTGGATGTGTTTCGAGTTGCGTGTGACGGTAATTGCCAACCAGAAAGATTTTCGGCCGGCTATAACACCCACGTACTTGTAATTTAGACGACAAGCTTGCATTGGCACGCTGTCAAGAGGTCATTTTCATGGACTATAATGTGAAGATGTCAATTGTAGGAAAATATAAACACGGCGTTTTCTCGTGATTATTCGAAATACCGGGGTAAGACGTCAACAATGGACCCAAAAAGATGAAAATATATTTTTCCGTCAACGTACCTCGGTGATGCTCAACCACTCGTCGTCGTCGCCGTCGAGGCAAAGCTTCATCTTCTCCGTTTCGTCGGTGTTGAGGTAGAACGTCTCGAATCCAAGAGTCTTGCCGCTGGACTTGATTTGGCTCTTGTTTTTCCCGTCATCGTGGGTTTCGTACACGTCCAGCTTGCGGGTCCTCTCATCTCCCTTGTGGAACGCGATCTTCATGCTGACAATGTCCTGGGGTTCCTCGAAGGAGTACGTGATGCAGCATCCATCTCCCTCGCACGACCAGCGAGAGTTTGCCTTGCGACTGCCGTCTCGAGTGTTCTCGGGCTTGCATCCCTTCGGGTCACAGCCGCCATCATCGGCATCACGTTTGTCGTATCCATTGGCGTCCACGTCAACCCAGGTCCTCTTGCCCGCATCGACTAGTGCTGCAGTGGGGAGCGGTGTGCGACGGGCATGTACGGGCGGGGGTGGTTAAAGTGACGATATTGTCACATCGCGTGTTCACAAGAAAGGTTCGTTCCTAAATGTTGGGCAGTTAGTTTACCTTCTGAAATATCCTATTCAAAGAAGGTTTTTTCTTTCAACATAGACATATAACACGACCAGGTTAGCAAGGAACCTTCAAGAGGTGTATGTCGCCCACGTAATTGCTTCCCCCCCCAGTGTTCAACACCTCATATATAATAATAGTCAGCGCGCTTCGACGAATGACAAAACGTATGTCATGTGTTGCCCCGCACATAATACCATTTTACACTTTTTTTTCATACGAGCAGTGAGTATTCGTTTTGCACAAAGAAATCAGCACACAGAAGCAGTAATCTCCAAACACGCGTGGATTAGACGATTTCGATACGAGGACCAACATATACGGGTATAATTATGTAATCAGCGGGCACACGTATCGTGCCGCCTTATCTACGTCTACATCCAACGAGTGCATATATTATCCCGACATCGACGGCAATGCATGCCGGCATCGCTCGATATGCCACACACTTGTAACAACATAAAAGTCAGAAAAAATGATCACGGCTTCAAGCGCGATGTAGGAACGAAACGAAAACGTGTGCTGCTACTGTTCCGTCGACTATTCCTTTGTTCCATACGGTGGTCGTCAGTCGTATATAGCACAGTCCAGGCAAACCCCACGGGAAGCCCTCTATCACATCTATTTACGTGCCCACCTGTCAAGGGTTACATCGATATCACAACGCCGGGACAACATCACCACTGACCCTTAGAAAAAACAAAATATTATGACGCCATGTATGTTGGGAGTTGAACCCATAATGTGTCGAGTCAATACCACATTAATGGAACGTATACCAAAAACCGTGAACTAAATCGACTACAACAATCTGCGCGTTTTTTGTCTTCTGAAGCGAACGCAGAAAGTGTCTATAATATACCCCTTTAGTAAACAGCACAATAACCCGTGGCAATGGCTCATGGGCATTGTGGCGTTCATCTTACACGCGTTATTTACGGCGTCCCTTCTGAAGACTCTTACAAACATATTTTACCTGAGGTAGTGCCGACGGCAGCAGCGAAGATGGTGGCTAGGATAGCGAAAGCGCGCATTGTGATGAAGTTCGAAGGAAGAAGATGCGATGTGCTGCGCGGTCGTTCAGGTGTTGGCTTGGAGTGGAGGGGTGAGGAGTGAACGAGGTGGGGTGTGGGAAGATTGTTTGTCAAGGTGTCTTGGTGTTTTTGAAAGTTTCAGCGATGGAATTTTTTGTTTATGTTTCAGCCAATCGTCAACATATCAAAAGGCAGTGACGGACAAACACTAATTTTCGCGGTGATGTACTGTGGGTTTTGTCCGAATCATAGGTTTTGTCGAGAACATTGCACAACCTTTGTTCTGAAAAGACCCACATATCGGGGGGGAATTGCAGTATGCTGGTCAACATGGTGGTCAGTGAGTCGAAGAAACATATTTCGCCACTCACAGTATTTTGGCTGACTTTCGAAACTTCACGCTTGGACTATGGAAGTCAATTGTTTCTGAAGCGTCAGTCGAAGTATAGTCTATGGGAACGTGAACAAGATGCGCCGCCTCTTCAACTGGCCACATCGTGGGGGAGAAGACAGAATGCGGACTCCGGCTAATAATAGCGAGACGACAATACGATTCCGGAGGCTGTATGCCCCGGTGCACCTGCCACCGTTGAGTGCCGGACAGATATGTGAACGAAATTCCGTGTATTGTAGGTTGGTGATACAATCTCTACCAGGCATTGCGTAGTAATACACTCACTGCTACTGTTTTCTCTATCGTGTCTGAAATTTCCATAAAGTCATTAATCAGATTTGAATTGCAACCCGGAAAAGCGCAGCCCGATAACCGAAGCGTACGACTCGTTTCACAGTGAAATATGATCTACATGCTGTAACTCCCCTGTACAGAGGGTTCAACGAATAGTCTATACTCCGACGTGAAATTTGGTACAGATAGGTATATATTAAAGGGATACAAATACACTCCAGCTGTGAGATGGAATATTTCGTTGTAACCCTAACCCTAGTAAACCCTAAGCCGCGGGTGGTACTGCTCCGATCGCGCGTATCACGGATTGTGTGTCCTCATTAAGGATATAGGTCGGCTACTCCCTTTGGAAGTAAAATAGGTGTAGCTTTTACCAGGGCCAACAGGGTGATGTTAGTCAGTCTTTGCGCGGAAACTATATAACCCATTCTTAAGGGAGACGAAATCTGACAGCTGTGAAAGGAAATGCATCAGTTATTTAACGGTGTCCTGTACGTCGTATATCCGGTGACGGGAGGGCGACGTTTTCAAGAGCGTGGGGGCATGGATTTGAACAAGGGGTAGCGAGGGGAGGGGGGGGGGGGGGGCAGGGTAACTAATTATGTGCTGGGAAAATTTAAATCCTTTAAGGGGGTAAATCTGACGGTTTTTCGAGAAATGTCCCATTTAATTTTGTATATCCTGTAAGTTGTACAACCAGTGAGGAGAAGCCGGAGTGTTCGAGGGGAAGGTGGGTGGATGTAGCGGGGGAGGGGGGGGGGGGGGGGGGGGGGCAAAAGGTTTTAAACAGCTTCATTTCGATAATATTTAGGGGTTTTCATTACGCGTGGTGCCAGGTCTTCGTCATGGTGCCAGTGGGGGGAAAGGAGGGGGCGTTTGGGGGCGGGGCGGGGGTATTGGAGCAGCGGCATGGATGGCCCTAGGGAGATAACGAGGTGCTTTCGATGTTTGGTGAGGCGTGTGAGCAATAGGGAAAGGAGAAACAGAACAAAAAGGGGAGGGGGGGGGGAGGGATGGGGGGGAGTTTTTTGTACGAGTTTTCGCCGCAACCTATCTATGTAGGGGTTTGTCGTACGTGCGTGGTGCTAGGCCTAGGTGATCTTGCGGGTGATGAGAAAGGACGAGGTGATGGGGGGGGGCGGTGGGGGCGTTAGGGTGGGGGGGGGGTTAATAATGCTGCGTCATAGATATGGCTAGAAACACAATGCCGTGATATCAATTGGGTAGAACTTTTGTTTTTACTCTGGAAGATGTCGACATTAGGTGGGTCGGTTAAACAAGAGGGAACGTAGAACAAAAACATGTGTGGGGGGGCGGGCGGGAATAATTTTGAACTACAGCATGGATGGCCAGAGAGATTATTATGCTATATCTTTTGGCTGGTGGTGTTTACTACTCTGACATGTTTGTATTTCAGGTGGGGCATTTGAACAAAGAGGATTGGGAGGGGGGCGGCGGGCGGAGGACGCGACGGACACTTCCATATGTGTGCGCGGAAACTGCAAATCCTTGAAGAGGACCAATCTGACGGTGGTAGCAACAGTACGTCCGTTTATGTCACCTGCCTGTTATTGCATGTTACTCTAGCAGATTTGATGTTATTTCTTCATAATTTGTTTTTTTACACGATGGATCGCAGCATAGGATATATCAATCGATAGGTTTAACTCTGCCAGTACCATTATTTTACCGTGCCGATATAGCGTGTTTTCTGTAAGAAGTATCAATATCCTGTATTCCCGCGTATTTGCACAATACGTACAGGCCATGGTATCGAACTTTGGGATTATATCATGGAGTTTTGAGGCGATCTGATTTGATCCGACTGATCCGATCCAAACCGATCCGATCTGGCGACCGATCTTAACCGATGGGATCCGAGCCGATCTCATCTCATTCTATCCTATCCGATCGGACAGAACCGGCTTCTTTCTCGAGTGTTACGTTTTTATGTCGTTATCTTATCGTAATCGATCGTCGTTCTTCTGTGAAAGGCTGCCTATTACCCATCAGTAGGAGAACTGTTTTCGAGACAAAATAATCGTGGTGTGTTACGCCTGACGTGGCAAATACTCGTATGCTCAGGGCGTTCCCTAGTGCCACAGTAAGACAACTTCATGACCAAGGCTACGGTAGGGGGGGTACCCCCATTTTCACTGGTGTGTTTAAGCCAGTCGCACGATTGTCTGTGTACCCCACGGATGAAATTAGTTTAGGCACCTGTTTTGGCGCAGCTTAGATCACCTTTGCATTGCGGATTGATTTCGTCAATGTCAAACATGAACAAAACGTAAGATCGCATACTAACATAGGGGTTACTCGCGCGAGTGACCCCTAGCCACTGAAATAAATGACCCAAAAGGGGATCCCCCTACCGTAGCCTGGGTCTCATGATAACTTAAAGGTCGACAATGCGGAAAAAGAGAGGGAGTTTTGTCACACTCGTACCCTGACCTGATGACGATAGAGGCGCTTCGAATGTAGCGTGCGATGTGGCACCATCGAGCTGGATGGACGTCGGGGTATGGTGTAACATGCAAAAAAAATATACGGAAGAACAATCCGTACGCGTGGTTGCCATCGTTGGAATGTTGGCCTGGCTTTAATGTGCGTACGGTATCGTGTAAAGACAATGTAGAAACGGAGCCACTCGGAGTAGTTGATTGCGTGCCAAAACCGAAGTTTCGTTTTTTAGCATGTTTTGTTACTCCTCCTAAATTGCGTGTGGAAGACGGTTTATTCACTCCCGATCCACCGGATACCACAGCGGCGGCGAGGAAAAGAACAATATCGGGCATATGGATGTGCGATCGGTGTTCTCTTCACGTCAAAATTTTCATTTTCACCCATCTAGACCTCACACAGGAGGCGTCTGTGCCTTCTACTACAGAGACGGGAGCTGCGGTCACAAACGTCGGCACGGAAATACGTACCAGGTATAGTATATACAGCTAGAAAGGCGATATGACCATGCAATATACTGCAGAGAAGACCCGAGCAAAAAAAGCAGTGGAAGCCAGCGCCCACCACTATTTGTAAAATATAGGGAAGCATGTAGTCTACTCATGAGAAAGCAAATAAAGCTAAAATGAAGGAGAACAATACGAAAGGCGAACGTGCCTGTGGATACAACGCGGGAACCTAGATGACACCAGAAAATATATATGGAACGCACTAACAGCCACCTCCCAACTATCAACAAGGCAGGTGGCGAAGCTATACAACTAACGACGGAGACGGCGACCGAAGTGGATACTGGAAGACCTGTCGATAGCAGGAGTAGGAGCATTACCGCATGGTCTACAACCCTGAGCAGTGTTTCCGAAAATTGCAGTGTCAATATCACCATCGCCTGATACGTACTCAATACAGAAACAAAGCTAAATTATAATCCAACAGAGCCAGACCACCGGATGAAAGCGGGAGACATCACCGTGACGGCGTCGGCGCAACCCCGAAGAAGGGTTCCTATTAATAATGCAAATACTAAACGGTTAGGAGAATTGCTGCTTGGTCGTCCCTGTACTCACATTACTGCCGACCGTGGTTTGTATACCGCCATGATCTCCTCCATAGCCCCCAAGGGTAGGAGGGACAGATAGTGCAACACCGTCACCCCTCTGACATTTTGAACTTTGCATCTATACCCTTTTCGTCCAACTGCACACCCTGCTGCATATAAACAATTCCTACAATAACGTATGCTTAAAATGAATTGTCGCGTATTGGTTGCGGCGAATGATGTTCCGTGGCTATGCAACCTGTGCAGAGTATGTCTGCTTGACGAGAGAACTTTGCGCACCTAATACAGTACACACCATTATACAGTACACACCATTCGACGCCCTGTTGTTGTGCCTCGGTGAAAGAGTGTAATTCACCTCGTCGACATTGTAACTGTTGCAAGGTATAAATACCGGGATATTAACCGGTCCCGGGTACCAGCTAATGTCACCACTGACACCCACTATACCCGCCAGGCATGCGAGATACAAGGTCAATTTCAATGGGCACGAATCCTAGCCGGCACCCGTTAGGGCCGGGCAACCGGCATAGTCCTGTCCTAACTGCGTTTTGTTCCCCTGATGTGTCATTATGGTGTATCGTGCACACGATATGACTCCACAATATACCTCCAGCGGATACGCGGAAGGTATTCAGTGTATATACATGGAAGTTATACCGAAACGTCTCCTTGCCAAAATATTAGTACTCTTACACGAGCGATCATCTCGACACCTTACGAAGTTGCTCTTATACTTCGTAATGTGCTGTTAAACCGAGGACAAATACGACCAATAGAAGCATGGTCAACGCTCACTTGTCAAACACTCGGCAGATAAACATTTTTTAGTCCGCATTCCACGTCATATAAACCGTTAGTCTCATGCAATTGACCGTGCCGAAGTTCAAGTTCCGCGCCCACGCTACGAGGTAAGTAAGCACGCTACGAGATGCTAGTTACGAAGCGTTTCACTTGATATGTAGATCTGGGTTGTGGCATCACGTAATATCCGTCGATGAAATTGCAATGGCGGCCTTGCGTCGGTAATGCACATACGACTATCGCTCGTTGATGACGTGTGTGACATTCAAGACATGGGAACGTATTATAATGTAATGAAAAGAGGTAAAGATACCGTATTTTTGATACAACTCTGGACCCAACAAATTTGATTGCTTGGGTACGATTATGTATAATGTGTTATTCGTGGGTCGATATTCAGAAAAACAAATTAGGGACGTCATTTGTGAGTTCGTCGAATTTGGGGTAGATATTCATCTTTGCAAGCTGCGTTGTTAGTTTTTGTAATATACTATGTGGGTGAGTTTTTCCACTTAATGGGAGGAATCCTATTGCAATATATGACTAACAAAGAAGCTGTATGCAACAGGTATACCGCGTGGGCGGGAAGACCTCCGGGGTAACCGTTTCATAAACGTGGTCCTCCATACTTTACACTAACTTCTGAACACGTACTGAAATTTTGTCCACGCACCGATACTTCGGATAATGCTCACAATATATCATCCCGAAGAACATTCTCTACCGTTGCACAGCTTAATTTCGAGCGTCAGAACGAAGCAACATTTTTTCGTCCTTGACGCATTCCCCCCAATAAAAAAGGCCCCTTTGCGAAATACCTTAGCTTACCGTCCAACTCACTCCTCTCTGCCCTTCTCCAAGCTATCTCCTGGGATGCCCTGCACTCCACAAACCATTTTCCTACACTCCACCACCATGCGCACGCATTGTCTCTGCTGGCGATCATGTACGCTGCCATCATCGTCCATCCCTCAGCCAGGAAGCGCCTTCAAACGAGAGCGAATTACAGTTATTCGTTCCATGACCCGGCCTACGGTATGGGGGTGGGTCCCATTATAAGGCACCTTGTTTTCCTTCAGTGTGGCTTGGAGTCACTCGCGCGAGTAACCACCGGTCCTTTGCGCTCTGAACGAGCTGGTCGTGATGTTTTGAGATCGTGATATCAACCCGCAATGGTATGATCAGCTACGCTGCCCGATACAAATCGTCCAAAAGTATTTTCGTCTGTGGGCCAAACCCGCTTAAAACAACCGGGGCATATCCCCACTGACGTAGCCTTTTTTGTCCAATGCGTCGTTGCTGGGTAGTTGTGGACACCATGATGTCTCGCCGCGCTTTGGTACTTAGTGTGTATTTTATGAAACATTTAGCAGATTCGTTGTGCTGTGCTGCCAAATCAGCACTGACTGGTACGCGCATGGCGTTTGACGTGTATTGTGGTGTTCGGGGGATGGCGATATGGTGAGAGACGTACGTGCAAATATGATAAATACATAAACTAAACTCTGTGTTCTGCGTCCATGTAGCTACGGAAGTTGAACCTGAATTGTGCCTACGCCCTTTGCTACAAAAAATAAACCTCTTCGGTATGATAGATTTCCAAACACCAGAAACATGGTAGAGGTTATGCGATCAGCCAGCTATGGTAACAAATATATACTATGTATGTCCGTCTAAACGCGTGAAACTCCCAGAACATGCACTCGACTTGGGGGATGCTCGATGGAAAACATGGTACAACAGTAGCTGAAATTTCGCGAAAGGTTTCCTCTTGGGTTTAATGTTGAGTAGGTCCCTGCTTTTTTTGGCACAAGGTGGAGCGCAGCAAGGGTTAAGTAACAGAACGACCCAATCGATTGGACGAGTTGTTGTTCAGAACAGAAATGCATTTGATACGTCGTTTACTTGTTGCGTCCCCGACTGTGTGCTCAAGAATGCAGTTTTTTACTCTATTCCTCGAGATAAGGATGTTGTAAACAAAACATTGTAGAGCTATACCTGTCAAAGTGTTCCCGAAAAAATGGCAATGAATGGTCCATCTCGGCCACCTACATAAACATGGCTGAGGTTTGGTGCTGGTAGCCGAAGTAGCACAGCAATGGTCAACGGTCGTGGATCTCCTTCTTCGAACACTAGGGACATACGTTGCTGGTCGCGATACACGTCGACCATCGCTTCGCGTCTTTTAATATTGGGCGATATACGTGTTTTGAGAGTTTCCGCCGGAAGGATATATTCGCTACTGGCGCGAATACCTACGAGTTGACGTGTGTTCTTCAGATACATACTTTAAGCAAACTTGGAACCCACGTAATAATGCACAGTCAATGCGTGTGTGGACTTGCGTGACTCATTTCTAGTGAAAGATCAAAGTTTGTGGCCTATTCTTTCACACAATCGAACAGCATTACACAACCGACACGGAAAACCGGATACCTCACGCCGCAAACGTCTCAAACCTACAGGATGATATGTTGATTGTTTGCGAGATGGTCTGGCTTAGGGCCAGTCAGGACAGTTGAATGGATTTGCGCAGCGCAGGTTTGTGGTTTTTGACCTGAAATGATGACACGTGATGCGCAGCGCATGTGTCGAGGCGTTCAAGCTGGAACCCCCAAACAAAAAGTCGATGAGGTAAAATTATGACCGTTTGAGTGAAACGCCCGCCTAGAAATTGACCGAAATGTACGTTATTAAAGACGTTTTGGGGGGGGGTTCCGCTTGAAGGCTTAGACAAAATGCGCTTCGAATCACGTCAAAATTTCAGGTCAAAAATCGCAAAACTGCGCTGCGCAAAACATATTTTGGATCTCGCATCGTAGTACCTTGAAATTGGATTGGGATCTTCTGCGCGCCATATCTCTTTACAGAGAAGGAATTAAACGATGAGACGGGTATCGATCGTTCCCGATGCCTCAAAGAACACTCACACCCAGTTTCAGCGGCATAGTTTATACACAGTACAACGTTTTCGGGCTTTCGTATACCGATACACCTTCGGGAGTGACGGGATATATTTGATTTGAAATTTCTTGACGATAAAACTCGGATTGAAGGAATTCCAGCACTAACAAACGCGGTACAGACCCAGACGCACAGCTGCATAATCTAGCGTCGAAATACCTGTAAACGATTGAGAAAACGCCTATTAAGTGAAAATGAGTTTTAAGGCTGGTCCAGCTCGTAGTTAAATTATTTGGACGCGTGGTACTTAGACATTCATGCCTAATTGCAGGTCACGCGCCGGTCCCGATACCACTCCTCGTCGATGCAGGCTTGAGGACCTGGGTTGACGTCGAAGAAACGAGGTACGGCAAGCGCGACGCCGATGACCGCGGAGGTGACGTGAACTGCTGCATGGTCGAAAGAACTCGGGCCTACCCCAGTGCAGTCACTCGAGACCACGGCTACGGTTGGGGGGTCACACTATATTTTTTTTGCCGTGCGGTTCTGGGTCACTCGCGCGAGTGACCTTTCTGATACTTTGCCACCTTCGGCTCTCGGGCTGTTCAAGGTTGGTGATATCAAATACGGAAAGGATTTCGTAAGCTACGCTGCGCCAATACAAAAAGAAGTCCTTTATTACTTTCGTCCCCGCAAGTTACAGAGTGACTAGTGAGAGTGGTCAAAACACGGTTAAGAAAATAGGGACCTCCCTCTACCCTTAATTTGCTGGCAGCAAATTCTCGCCGATCGTGCGAACTAGACGGATTATGCATCACCTGCTCTTTCGAGGCGCCCCAATACCTGGTCAATATGCCCTTTGAACTCCAAAAGGCGGATGGGATTCCTCGGACGCTGGACGTGTACGACACATGTGAGGCCCATCCAATGGTAAAGGCAGATCAGATTCAAAACGTTTCCTCAGCTCCTAACGCGAGGATCTGGGGCCATTTTTCCACCTAGAACATGGCTTCCACGACGTTCGTTCACGCAATCCCACCATATTTCCTGCGCCATTTCTACCAACAGATGGTCGCGCTCTTGAGGAGCCAAACCCCAACCCTCTAGCCCTGTGGAAGCGTTCGGCCCAGGACGTGGTAGCCCTACCGTGCGTTGACTGCATACTACTTCGAAGTACCTCTCACGACGGAAACCACCACAGAAGAGCTACTTCTAGCGGCAAGAGTCTTGGATGCGAGTCGTTCCACCTCAACACGTCGATGAAACCAAGAGGATGGGATTTTGCCTCGAAGTCGACGGTGACGAACGGCTGAGCATCACTGCCGAAGTACGTTGCGGAAGCTTTACATATGTGTTTCTTGAGAGTGTAAAAGCCTTGACTAGAAGTGTTCTCCCATTCACGAAAACAACCTTCTGCTGTTAAAATACTTTCGATCGAGATACGGGGACAATGATGTCAGACAACGCTTAGCTCTAGTCCACTCGATATTAAGAAAGTGTTTTGAGAACAAGTGCGTGGCGGGTAGTAGTAGAATACCTTCAACATGACATTTTAATGGGACGGCACCATGACCACGTAGACTATACAATACGCTCCTCTTTGGTAATCGAATATTCCCATAATTCTCGACATTATCCTAGTGGGAATGAGCCGTGCATTAGCTACGTGTAAGCCATAAATACAACAAGACATTCACACGTCGAAACTAACTGTTTTTATACATTCGAAAGGTGCTTGGCTGGGACTTCGACGAAATATATCTCGTGTATGATTGTCACATCGGAGGTTCGACGAAAACACTTGTTGCGTCCTGCACGTAGCACGGCGTCTTCACACCATTGAATACCCGAATCAATCGACAGTGCAGAAGGGCCCCCGAGGCAAGTGGATCGTGCACAGCTTCGGCACAATACAGAGTCGGCTAAAACACTATCAAGAACCAACGAGACGTTCCTCGTTTTACCTGCAGCCTACATTCTTCTGATATATCGTGGTAAGCCAATGCTGCAGCTGCTAAGCCGTGCCGGGTCAGCGATGTCGAAAAAAATAAAACTTGCTGGTCTCAACCTGGGCAGCTTCAAAGGCCGCCGTCTCAGCTGTGCCCATATTCAACTTCGTATGCTCAATCTCTAAGTAATCACAAGCATCGTCCAACCACGGCCTAAACGGTACCGCCCTCGTCCAACAACAGAGGACAAATCGCGATCAAACGCAGCATGAGATGTTTGTACGAGTTCGCTATATCACCCGGAGTTGAACGCGTGAACTGAATGCACGCACAGACACACTCTGATCACAGGAGGGAACGGTAAGACACTGCACCGCTAGTGTAGCCGTAAGACCCACACACATAGAAAAATGACAAACTTTCCGGCAGAGTCACACGGTCTGCATATACACCCGATTGAACCGTACCGTTTCAACACGGTCTCCCCTCGGCTGATTATACGATTGGTAAAATTATATCACGCACGCGGGCTGTATCGTATATGCATCAGCACTTGGTTTTGGTAGGAAGGCCACCGACCTCGAGCACAATCGAGCCCTATCATTAACCGTTCTCTATCCAATAGAGGAGATAAATATTCGTACCCCAGAAGCTGTAACCGCTGTGGCACGGCAACCATGTTCATAAAAAGGTTGTTGCAAGTGTTCGCTTGCCCAAATAGTTCATAGAGGGCCGAATGGTTGGCTTGGCGCGGCAGAAATCGTCCTCTCGACGTTGTTGGTGTTTCGATACTGCAGGATGAGTGGTGGATTTTTTCGCGTACAGTGCACACACCTCGAAAGACTGACAATGTTTATGCGTTTGAAGCTTAGCCGTAGGGAACAGACACAGAAAAAATATCAAGCAAACGTAGGGGTGATACACTATATCATCGGTGTGGTGTCGCTTTCGTAGCTAATGGACATCGTGCGAACCAGGGTTTATGGGCGGCTGATCGCTAGACTCAAGCGATTGGGACGACGGGACAAATATTTTGATCGAAATGCGTCCTTGTGTCGTATCATTCGCTGGGAGAGTGGTAAGGACGATAATCGGGTACACGCGAAAGTAAAATAGGTCGACATTCAATTTAAGCAGGAAATGCCCCTCAAACACGGTAGCAACGTTCCTTCGTGCAGTTGGTTCGTTTCTGGGGATCCACCTGCGACCAGTAGTTGCAGTGTTGTTTCTCCTGTTCCTGACGCTCGGTAGTCGTCCAACATCATTTAACCCGTCATGAGCGGTGCACTCATGAAGCGTTTGCTTCAAGTACTTTTATCCCCCACCCCCCCGCGTCACATTGTTTATGTGAGAGGTTCATGGTAAAGAAACGCCGCCTGCACGCGTCGTGGCCTGCACACCGTGGAGCTGGAGCACACCCGTGTACACCGTCTGTTGTAGCGTTGTGGAATGCCATATTATGTGTGTTGTGCGTCGATCATTTCATGTCTGCTGTGGAATGGGGTAAGCGTCGATAGTTGAGAATCTAGCCGACAGAGGCAAAACGCCAACATCATCTGTGGGCGTCTTTTAGACCTAGATGACACTTGTTCGTGTGTTGTGTGATCTATACCTGGTGTTGTATGAATCGGTTGGCGACTGAAACGTTAGAGTCTCTAACTATTGTCCAGATCTATTACGCACCTGTACATGTTGTTTTGTCTGGCTTCACGCCGATGCGCGCATTATGCATTTTTCACGGAGCATTGCCGTTTCTAACACGAGCACGGTAATTTGAACGAGGAATCGTCGATACCTCGTCAATTCGTCAAGGGACGATGTGCGCAAAATTCTGGAACACAGCTGTCAGATATGCCTCCTTCAAAACGGTGTCCGGTACTACCGGACACGAGCTCTGGGGATTAGGTGTCGTTGAACCGTCCACATGTCGTATGTCGTTTGATGGGTTTAGTTTGTATATATAGATCGAGCAGCTTTGGTGCGCATCGATGTACTTTGGTATGATTCCCTTCTATGACCGTGGCGGTGCGTACAACTTAAGACAACGGAATCTAATGCAATATGTTATAATCGTTGCCGTCGCTATACCGGCGTAACACAAACGTTGCGATATATATGGCAGATTATTTTTTGTGGTGTCGACTAGCCTGTGGACCAGGCCGACAGGCGTTCTTGATGAACGCACGCGGGACGTCCTGTCCCCTTTTTTCCGTCTTTTGGGATCGCTGGAAAACACAGCACCATCACGACGGATATTAGCGTAATAGGATTCTAAACGAGAAGCTGTCAAAAAGTCCCTGAGCTCCTCACATGAGAAACTCAATATCTCAAACCGAAAAAAGACTTCGAAGGAATTCGTTTGCACTTCCCGACCCAGCTTCTATGCCTTAGTCCTATAAACATATGTATTATTAGTGAAATTATTTTCTCTAACGTATATTTCCTCACGCGAGGAGTTCAGTTTGGCCACGGACGTTTGGGCGCGAAAAATGTAACCCCTATCGTGGGATGACTGGTCAAATAAAACCCTCTCCCGAAAAATGTTCATTTCATTTACGGTTTGTGCTTATGTCGATCTGTCTCGTGTTCTTGGCACAGAAGCATTGTTTACACCGATGTGGACGACTCGCAATAGAAAATTTTAAAAATGTTTCCGGCTGCTCTTTACATTGATTTTGTGATTATCCCAGTGAGATCATTACTAGATAACACGTAACCCGTCCGTACAGCTGCATCGCATGCTTCCGGCGGTGCGAGGACGTAACGTACGTGTGGTCCAACCATTGTGTATATCGTTCTAAAATAGTGGATTATTTGCAGTCTCCCCAGTTTCTCCTCCATTCTACATGTACTTTTGATATCGAAGTTTCCAGATGTGAAGAATTGGGTAGCAACGTATTTGCTGTACATTTACAGAGATTGGCGAATTATATTATTTTCTAACACAGCTGAAAACGTTCGTGATTTCGATGACTTAGCCTCCGAGGTCACCCTGCTGAACACGCCCACACTGCCACGATGTTGTCCGTGGCCTTGAACGTTTCTTATTTGACTACACGAGCCCAACCCGTGCACCATCATTACTCATCACACGTGTTACTGTGGCACAGTTAGGACAAGCATCCGTTCCTTGTTCAGTCTAGAACGTAAGCTACAGATCGAAACCCCAAAATATACATCTGCAAAATGCGGACGAAATTGATATTGTTCCAACTCGTCGCGAAAGACCCTCGTCTACAGCCAGTGTCTTGAAAATCCGTGTGCAACGTTTGTGATTATGCAACACTGCACAATCTTAGGCATGGAATGTTCGCCCCGCAAGCACCCACTAATCCTGAGGATGATACATATTCGACGAGCAATGTTACACGATATGCCAGTTCGGCCTTGAGGGACGGTACACATCAGGGGCGTTTGAGCACCTGTAATATCTTTTCACAGCAAGACACGAACATCTTGATTTAACACACGATGTGAAATCGGACTGTGTGCTATTCAACGCCACCACGCCCAAACTCCACCTCTGGGCAAGGGGGACAGAGTGGACAGGAACTGGCTCGCTCCGTTGAAAGCCATGTAACACTTGTTGGCCGAGTTCCAAAGGCAGATACCATAATTTCGTTTGCGTGCGCACGCAATTGTATGCACAGTAGATGTTGATATCCTTGTGTTATAAAATATTGTGCATTATCACCCTGTCTACGCATTCGCGTGTCCCACTGTGCTTGGCTATCTCTGGTCACATTTCGGCCGAAGTCTAAGAATCCCATCAAGAATGGAAGTGAAACGGTCCGCTGGTTTATACTGAGGTCTACGTCGCCAATGTGCAACCAACGTCGAGCTCTCTAGGAATAACTTGAATGTCAATTTACCCATGCCCACGACAAGGGTTGTGCTCGGAGTGCGAGTACGCCATCAGCATAGCGTATCACGCGACAAACAGGCTACGTGCAAGACACACTTGACGAAACATCCAATGTTGCTGTTTCCGACCCCGAAAATTCCGACATCGTACATTGCAGCGCTATAGCAATGTATCGAAACACGAAGTACAGTGCACGTCCCACGGTGTAGTGGAAACCTTGGCCGAACAGCTATCGACTGATTCAGGTCACCGTGCACCGATTTAAAACTAATGAAACGTACGTCTACCGAAGCACAATTCCTACCAAGGCTCCCGGGGGGCACACAATATAGGTGCATACATTCCAACGGTGTTGTCGCTGTTGTCAAAGCGAATACCAAAAAAAAATAGCACGAAGCACGGTCAACTGCTATCCAGGCGTACCAGCGGCAAGTCAGAGCCCTGACAT
The DNA here is from genome assembly GCA_012845835.1 of Undaria pinnatifida. Classification (NCBI taxonomy): domain Eukaryota; class Phaeophyceae; order Laminariales; family Alariaceae; genus Undaria; species Undaria pinnatifida. The sequence continues at coordinate 23,718,657 of JABAKD010000025.1, forward strand.
CGATCGGCCCGACTCCGTCGTTGTGTCAATGATCAGCCTTTGTCAACACGGAAACTGCGCCACGCCCCACAAGTACGGACTTGAGAACCCTAGCCAAAAAGCCCACGACTGAACTATACATCTGCATTCCCCACGTCCAATCAACGAAATACTCATATATCCAAAGTTTAAGCAAATAGACGCCTCAAGGAACCGTTTCGTGGCATGTCTTCAACGGGCTGGTCGATCATCGAGATTTGCGCGTCCGGTCCAACACAAGCCAGAGATTCCGCTTCCGTTGGACACGTGTGCACCCTAAGCTGTGCTCCAAAGACCGTAGGCCAGCAGGAGTGCCGGCTGCTCTTCGTGTTGTCTTATGTTTTTCAGCTTTACGATGTCCAGCTCCAGTAATGATCGTTGGGAGAACTACTTCACCATGAACTTCACCTGCAAAAATTGACACAGGTGCGACAGCATGGGAAGACGACATATACACGTTACTGCACCGTCGGCGACGATCAACCGCTACCTTGCATACCGGTCGCCCCGGTGGCGTATGAGGTTATCCTCAAGCCTGGTATAGGTCAGTTTCGTGAGTTCGAGCCCCGCCGAGTACATACTCGTAAAAATTCGTAGGGACTTTTTCTTGTGCACAAATTTACTTGCGGAAAGCGCGAGAGCGTGAGTTAGCAACACTCGATGAAATATCGTCGAGCCGTGAGGTTGTCAAAGCCTATGGGCGATAAAAAATTAGGGCAAGAACCGGGGGAGAAAAGGGACGACACCTGTGACCACGGCTTGTCCAGAAGCTGAAAAGTGAAAGTGTGAGGGAAAAAAAACAAGCTAAAAATGGTGGACGGCGAAGACAAATAGGCTTTGTTGTTGTCTTTTATGTTCTGAGCACGCAATAGGTCTGCACTCGGAGAAGTGGATAGTAGGAGCTTCAATGTAGCAAGGTTCATCTTTGTCTCATACCGTAGTCAGACGTGTGGGTTCAGGCCCTTAGGCTTGTCTAAATTCCTTTTTGTAGTTCGAGAATAACATAGCAGGCATATTTTTCGAATGAGTGTCTTAAAGGTGTGAGATGAAGTATTTTATGTCTATAAATATTGACGCAAGTTGTGCGTGATCCTCCGATCGCGCGTGTTACTGGGTCCTTGTCTTCAGGAAGGATCTCGGACGGCCACTACCCAGAGAGCCAGCTTGTATCCACGATCAACAGAGTGATATTCTTTAGTCAAGGCATTTTGTTCGCGCAGCGTATAGAACGTTGAATTGCAGATTTTTATGGCAAAGTTCGAACAGCACGCAGGCTTCACACCAAGAACCAATGTGAGACTGACTCGAGCGAGGGACCACGAGCCAGGGCAATGACAAGGCCCTCGGCGTGATCCCCCTGGCGTAGCCTTGATCGAGAGAGATCGTTCGCCACCTGTTTCGCAAGCTCGTACCGCTAAAACATACACACCACTGAACTTCGCTGGAAGTGTGGCAGCAATTCCAAGCCAATATACCTTCCCTATACCCGCATTATTGCATAGTGCCCATGCACTCCATGTTTAAACTTTTTTCCTGGAATCGAACAACGACCTCGCAGCTGAGAGTTATTCGCCTGCCCAATTTTTTATCAGAAACCATGAACTCGGAGAGCAGTGTTCTTTTTCGGTGGATGTGTTTCGAGTTCCGTGTGACGGTAATTGCCAAGCAGGAATATTTTTGACCGGCTATAACACCCACGTACTTGTAATTTAGACGACAAGCTTGCATTGGCACGCTGTCAAAAGGCCATGTTCATGGACCATGATGTGAAGATGTCAATTGTAGGAAAATATAAACACGGCGTTGTCTCGTGATTATTCGAATGAACCGGGTAGGACGTCAACAATGGACCCAAAAAGATGAAAATATATTATTCCGTCATCGTACCTCGGTGATGCTCAACCACTCGTCGTCGTCGCCGTCGAGGCAAAGCTTCATCTTCTCCGTTTCGTCGGTGTTGAGGTAGAACGTCTCGTATCCCAGAGTCTTGCCGCTGGATTTGATTTGGCTTTTGTTTTTCCCGTCATCGTAGGTTTCGTACACGTCCAGCTTGCGGGTCCTCTCATCTCCCTTGTGGAACGCGATCTTCATGCTGACAATGTCCTGGGGCTCCTCGAAAGAGTAGGTGATGCAGCATCCATCTCCCTCACACGACCAGCGAGAGTTTGCCTTGCGACTGCCGTCTCGAGTGTTCTCGGGCTTGCACCCCTTTGGGTCACAGCCGCCATCATCGGCATCACGTTTGTCGTACCCGGTGGCGTCAACGTCAACCCAGGTCCTCTTGCCCGCATCGACGAGTGCTGCAGTGGGGAGCGGTGTGCGACGGGCATGTACGGGCGGGGGAGTTTAAAGTGACGATATTGTCACATCGCGTGTTCACAAGAAAGGTTCGTTCTGTAATGTTGGGCAGTTAGTTTACCTTCTGGGACATCCTATTCAAAGAATACGACCAGGTTCGCAATGAATCTTCAAGAGGTGTAGGTCGTTTACATACTTGTTTCCCCCTCCAGTGTTCAACACCTCATAAAAAGATAGTCAGCGCGCTTCGACGAATGACAAAACGTATGTCATGTGTTGCCCCGCACATAATCCCATTTTACAAATATTTCTCATACGAGCAGTGAGTACTCGTTTTGCACAAAGAAATCAGCACACGGAAGCAGTACCCTACGAACACGCGTGGAATAGACGTTTCCGACACGAGGACTAACAATGGCGGGTATAAGGTGATCAGCGGGCACACTTATCGTGCCCCCTCATCTACGTCTACATCCAACGAGTGCATATATTATCCCGACATCGACGGCAATGCATGCCGGCATCGCTCGATATGCCACACACTTGTAACAACACAAAAGTCAGAAAAAATGCTCACATCTTCAAGCGAGATGTCGGAACAAAACGAAAACGTGTGTTGCTACTGTTCCGTCGACTATTCCTTTGTTCCAGACGGTGGTCGTCAGTCGTGTATAGCACGGTCGAGGCAAACCCCGCGCGAAGCCCTATCACACCTATTTAAACGTGCCCACCTGTTAAGGTTTCCTTATACCACACATGCTTTAGGAACGAGAGCCAGTTCATATGGAACCAACCTCTACCCGTAAACTCCTTGGCGTTGACCAAAATATGTGTCACCATGTACGACTCTACGCTAGCTACTGCACCTGAAGTCTATGGGTACACCTCAAACTCGTCTTCCCTCAGAGGTGCGCACTTCAATGGCTCCATCGACATCACAACGCCGGGAACACAGCGCCACTGATCCTTAGAAAAAAACGAAATAGTGTGACCCCATGAACATTAGGAGTTGAACCTATAATGTGTCGAGATAATACCGCATTAACGGGACGTACACCAAAAACCGGGAACTGAATCGGCTTGTTCAACAATCTGCGCGCTTAAAATCTTCAGAAGCGAACCCATAAAGTGTCTAGAACGTGACTCTTGAGTAAACACCACAGTAAGCGATAGCGATGACTCATCTACGTTGTCGCGTGCATCATACACGGTATTTACGGCGCCCCTTCTGAAGATTCTTGGAAACATAGTTTACCTGAGGTAGTGCCGACGGCAGCAGCGAAGATGGTGGCTAGGATAGCGAAAGCGCGCATTGTGATAAAGTCTGAAAGAAGACGATGCGATGTGCTGCGCGGTTGTTCAGGTGTCGGCTTGGAGTGGAGGTGTGAGGAGTGAACGAAGTGGGGTGTGGGAAGATTGTTTGTCGAGGTGCCTTGGTGTTTGTGAAAGTTTCAGCGATGGATTTTTTTACTTTATATTTCAGCCAATCGTCAACATATCAAACGGCAGTGACGGACAAACACTAATTTTCTCGGTGATGTATTGTGGGTTTTGTCCGAATCATAGGTTTTGTCGACAACATTGCACAACCTTTGTCCAGAAATGAACCACATATCGGGGGGCGATTGCAGTATGCTGGCCAACCTGGTGGTCAGTGAGTCGAAGAAGCATATTTCGCCACGCACAGGATATTGGCTGACTTTCGAAACTTCGCGCTCGGACTATGGAAGTCAATTGTTTCTTAAGCGTCAGTCAAAGTATAGTCTATTGGAACGTGAACGAGATGCGCCGCCTCTTCAACTGACCACATCGCGGGGAAGAAGACAGAAAGCGGAATCCGACTAACAATAGCGAGACGACAATAATATTCCGAAGGCTGTAGGCCCCGGTGCACCTGTCACCGTTGAGTACCGCACATGTATGTGAACAAAATTCTGTATAAAATGTAGGTTGAAGATAAAATCTCTACCTGGCATTGCGTAGTAATACACTCACTGCTACTGGTTTCTCTATCGTGTCTGAACCTTCCAAAAAGTCATTAATCGGATTTGAAATGCAACCCGGAAAAGCGCAGCCCGCAACCGAAGCGTACGACTGGTTTAGCAGTGAAATATGATCGACTTGCTGTAACTCCCCTGTACAGAGGGTTCAACGTATATACTCCGACGTGAAATGTGATATAGAGATATATATGTAAAGAAATATTTATACACTCCAGCTGTGGGATGGAATTTTTTGTCGAAACCCATCTTTTCAAGCGGCGGGTGATACTACTCCGATCGCGCGTATCACGGGTTTTGTGTCCTCATTAAGGATAGAGGTCGGCTACTCCCTTTGGAAGTGAAATAAGTGAAGCTTGTACCAAGGTCAACAGGGCGATGTTAGTCAGTCTGTGCGCGAAAATTATATGACCCGTTCTGAAGGGGGACAAAATCTAACAGCTGTGAAAAGAAATGCATCAGTTTTTTAAGAGTATCCTGTAAGTCGTATATCCGGTGACGGGAGGGCGACGTTTTCAAGGGCGTGGGGGCATGGATTTGAACAAGAGGGAGCGCGGGGGGCAGGGGGCGGGGGGTGGGATCGGCGGGGTAACTCATTGTGTGCGTGGTAAATCTGACGGTTTTTGAAGAACTGTCCCAGTTAATTTTTCATATCCTGCAAGTTGTACAACCAGTGAGGAGAGGGCGGAGTGTTCGAGGGGAGGGTGGGTGGGTGTAGGGGGGGGGGAGGGGGGGCGAAAGGGTTTTTAACAGCTTTATGTCGAATATATTTAGAGTTTGTATTACGCGTGGTGCCAGGTCTACGCGATGGTGCCAGTGATGAGAAAGGAGGGGTATTGGAGCAGCGGCATGGATGGCCTTAGAAAGATAACGAGGTGATTTCGATGTTAGGTCAGGCGTTTGAGCAATAAGGAACGGGGAAAAAGAACAAAAAAAAGAGAGGGGGGGAAGGAGGGGGGGGGGGAAGTTTTTTTCAAGAGGTTTATCCGCATCTATGTAGGGGTTTGTGGTACGTGCGTGGTGCTAGGCCGAGGTGATCTTGCGGGTGATGAGAAAAGAGAGGGAGAAGGGGGGGGCGTTAGGGGGGGGGGGGGGGCGTTGGGGGGGGGGGGGGGTTAGATTAATGCTACGTCATGGATATGGCTAGAAAGACAGTGCCGTGATATAAATTGGGTAAAAGTTTTGTTTTTACTCTGGACGATGTCGACATTAGATCCCAACCGATCCGATCCAGGAGCCGATCCTAACCCATGGGATCCGAGCCGATCCCATCTTATTCTATCCGATCCGATCGGACAGAACCGGCTTTTTCCTCGAGTGTTATGTTTCCAAGTCTTTATCTTATTTTAATCGATTGTCGTTCCTCTGTGAAAGGCTGACTGTTACCCATCAGTAGGAAAACTGTTTTCGAGACAAAATAATCGTGGTATGTTACGCCTGACGTGGCAAATACTCGTATGCTCAGGGCGTTCCCTAGTGCTACAGTATAACAACTTGATCATAACTTAAAGGTCGACAATACGGATAACGAGAGGGAGTTTTGTCACACTCGTATCCTGACCTGATGACGATAGAGGCGCTACGAAAGTAGCGTGGGATGTGGCACCTACGAGCTGGATGGACGCGGGGGGAACGTGTAACATGCAAAACAAAATACGGAAGAACAATCCGTACTCGTGGTTGCCGTCGTTGGAATGTTGGCCTGTCTTTAATGTGCGTACGGTATGGTGTAAAGACAATGTAGCAACGGAGCCACTCCGAATAATTGATCGCGTGCCAAAACTGAAGTTTCGTTTTTTAGCATGTTACTCCTCCCAAATTGCGTGTGGAAGACGGTTTATTCACTCCCGATGCACCGGATACCACAGCGGCGGCGAGGAAAAGAACAATATCGGGCATATGAATGTGCCATCCGTGTTCTCTTTCACGTCAAAATTGATATTTGCACCCATCTAGACCTCACAAACGTCGGCACGGAAATACGTACCAGGCATAGTATATACAGCTAGAAAGGCGATATGACCATGCAATATACTGCAGAGAAGACCCGAGCAAAAAACACAATGGAAGCCAGCGCCCACCACTATTTGTAAAATATAGGGAAACATGTAGTCTACTCATGAGAAAGCAAATCGAGCTAAAAAGTAGGAGAACAATACGAAAGGCGAACGTGCCTGTGGATACAGCGCGGTAACATAGATGGCACGAAAAAATTGAAATGAAACACACTAACAGCTACCTCCCGACTATCAACAAGGCAGGTGGCGACGCCATACAACTAACGACGGAGACTGCGACCGAAGTCAGGTACCGGAAGACCTGTCTATAGCAGGAGTAGGAGCATTACCGCGTGGTCTACAACCCTGCGCGCAGTGGTTCGGAAAAAAGCTTACTTATAATTCAACAACGCCAGACCACCGGATGAAAGCGGGAGACGTCATCGCGACGGCGTCGGCGCAGCTCCGAAGAAGGGTTCCTAATGCAAATACTAGACGGTTAGGAGAATTGCTGCATGGTCGTCCCTCTACTTACAGTACTGCCTACCGTGGTTCGTATACGGCCATGATCTCCTACATAGGCCCCAAGGGTAGTAGAGACGGATAGTGCAACACCGTCACCTCGCTGACATTTTGAACATTGCATCTATACACCCTTTCTGTCCAACTGCACACCTTGCTCTGCTGTATAGAAAACAATGACTGACGTAATGTATGCGAATAAATCAATTGTCGTATTGGTGGCGGCGACTGATGTTCTGTGGCTATGACCTCTGTGCAGAGAATCTCCTTTCCACGAGAGAACTTTGCGCACCTAATGCAGTACACACTATTCGACGCCTATTTGTGCCTCGGTGAAAGAGTGTAATTTACCTCCGTCTACAATGTAACTGTTGCATGATATATACATACCGGGATAACCGATCTCAGGGACCGGCTATCGTCACCTCTGACACCCACTATCCCCGCCAGGCATCCGAGATACAAGGTTAATTACAATGGGCACGAATCCTAGCCGGCACCCGTTAGGGCCGGGCATCCGGCATAGTGCTGTCCTAACTGCGTTTTGTTCCCCTGTTGTGTCATTATGGTGTATCGTGCACACGATATGACTCCACAATATACCTCCAGCGGATACGCGGAAGGTATTCAGGGTATATACATGGAAGGTATACAGAAACGTCTCCTTGATAAAATATTAGTACTCTTACACGAGCGATCATCTTGACACCTTACGAAGTTGCTCTTATACTTCGTAATGTGCTGTTAAACCGAGGACAAATTCGACCAATCGAAGCATGGTCAACGGTCGTTTGTCAAACACTCGGCAGAGAAACATATTTCAGTCCGCATTCCACGTCATGTAAACAGTTAGTCTCATGCAGTTCATCGTGCTGAAGTTCAAGTTCCGCGCCCACGCTACGAGGTAAGTAAGCACGCTACAAGAATCTAGTCACGAAGCGTTTCATTTACTATGTAGGTCTGGGTTGTGGCATCACGAAAAATCCGTCAATGAAATTGCAATGGCGGCCTTGCGTCGGTAATGCACATACGACTATTGCTCGTTGATGACGTGTGTGACATTCAAGACATAGGAACGTATTATAATGTATTGAAGAGGTAAAGATACCGTATTTTTGATACAACTCCAACAATAATGACTGCTTGGGTACGATTATGTATTCTGTGTTATGCGTGGGTCGATATTCAGAAAAACAAATTAGGGACGTCAGCTGTGAGTTCGTCGAATTTAGGGTAGATATTCATCTTTGCAAGCTGCGTTTTTAGTTTTTGTAATATACTATGTGGGTGAGTTTTTCCACTTAATGGGAGGAATCCTATTGCAATATTGCTCTCCCTTACTCAAACGCCCCACCAAATATCAAAATCCGCCACATTAACAAACACTTCACGCACAGGATATCACCTCATTATCTTTCGAGAGCCATCCATGCCGCTGTGCTCCCCCCCCCCCCCCCCCCCCCCTCCAACGCCCCCTCTTTCCCGACCACCTGCACGATCACGTAGACCTAGCACCATGCGTATAACAAGCTGATACATATCTTTGATCTCACAGCCGAAGTGTATTTGAATATTATTTGTGACCTAAACCTCCTCAAAAACCTCTCCCCCCCCCCCCCCCCCCCCCCTCTTGCTCTCCCTTACTCAAACGCCCCACCAAATATCGAAATCCGCCACATTAATAAACACTTCACGCACAGGATATCACCTCATTATCTTTCGAGAGCCATCCATACCGCTGTGTCCCCCCCCCCCCCGCCTCGAACGCCCCTTTCTTCCCCATCACCCGCACCTTCGCCTAGACCTAGCACCACACGTATAACAAACCCCTCACCTAAAACCCTTTCCCCCCCCCCCCCCCCCCCCGCCCCCCGCCCCCGCCCCCACCCCCCACCCTCCCCCCCCCCCAACCCATCCCAACCCCACCCCCTCGAACACTCCACCCTCTCTTTACTCACTGATTGTACGACTTACCCCAGAATATACACGATAAACTGATGTATTATTTCCAAAAATGTCACATTTGTCCCCTCGAAATAATGTATAGTTTCCAGGCACATATCGACCTGCCCCCCCCCCCCCCCCCCCCCCCCCGCCCCCAATAATATACTGGTGCCAAAACCGTCAGATTTATCCCCTCGAAAGGATTTATAGCTTACATGCACAAATTGCCCCTTTCCCCCCCCCCCCCCCCCCCCCCCCCCGCCCCCCTCCAAACCCGCTCGCTTTTGATCAAAACCAGGCCCCCCCTTTGCCTTCACAGCTGTCAGATTTTGTCCCCCTCAGAAACGGGTTTTATAGTTTCCGCGCACAGACTGACTAAAATCATCCTGTTGACCCTGATAGCTACACTGTAGCTGTAAGGGGAGTCGCCGACCTATATCCTTAATGAGGACACACAACTCGTAATGCGCGCGATCGGAGTATCACACACAGCTTGCAAAGATGAGTTTCGACGAAATCTTCGATCTCACAGCTGGAGTGTATTTTAATTTTTATAATATATGACTAACAAAGAAGCTGTATGCAACAGGTATACCGCGTGGGCGGGAAGACCTCCGGGGTAACCGTTTCATAAACGTGGTCCTCCATACTTTACACTAACTTCTGAACACGTGCTGAAATTTTGCCACGCACCGATACTTCGGACAATGCTCACAATCTATCATCCCGAAGAACATTCTCTACCGTTGCACAGCCTAAGTTGGAGCGTCAGAACGAAGCAACGTTTTGTCGTCCATGACGCATTCCCCCAAGGAAAAAAGGCCCCCTCGCGAAATACCTTAGCTTACCGTCCAACTCACTCCTCTCTGCCCTTTTCCAAGCTATCTCCTGGGATGCCCTGCACTCCACAAACCATTTTCCTACACTCCACCACCATGCGCACGCATTGTCTCTGCTGGCGATCATGTACGCAGACATCATCATCCATCCCTCAGCCAGGAAGCGCCTACAAACGGGAGCGAATTACACTTATTCGTTCCATGACCCGGGCTACGGTAGGGGGATGGGTCCCATTATAAGGGACCTTGTTTTTCTTCAGTGTGGCTTGGAGTCACTCGCGCGAGTCGCCACTGGTTTGTTGCGCTGAAACGAGCTCGTCGTGATGTTTTGAGATGGCGATATCAATCTACAATGGTATGGTAAGCTACTCTGCACGATACAAATCGTCCAAAAGTATTTTTGTCTGTGGGCCAAACCCGGTTGAAACAACCGGGACATATCCCCACTGACGTAGCCTTTCTTTGTCCAATGCATCGTTGCTGCGTAGTTGTGGACACCATGATGTCTCGCCGCGCTTTGGTACTTAGTGTGTATTTTATAAAACATTTAGCAGATCCGTTGTGCTGTGCTGCCAAATCAGCACTGACTGGTACTTGCATGGCGTTTGAGGTGTTTGTGGTGTTCGGGGGGTTGCGATATGGTCAGAGCCGTACGTGTTTAATTGATAAATACATATGCACTGCGTTCTGCGTCCATGAGGCTACGGAATTTGAACCTTAATTGTACACACGTATTTTCTACAAAACAAAAACCTCTTCGGTATGATAGATTTCCAGACAACCGAAATGTGGTTGGAGGTTATGCGATCAGCCAGCTATAGTAACAAATATCGACTATGCATGTCCGTCTAAACGCGTGAAACTCCCAGAAAAAGCACTCGACTTAGGGGATTCTAGATGGAAAATTTAGTTCAACACTAGCTGAAATTGCGCGGAAGGTTTCCTCTTGGAGTTAATGTTGAGTAGGTCCCTGCTCTTTTTGGCACAAGGTGGAGTGCAGCAAGGGTTAACTAACAGAACGACGTAATCGATTGGACGAGTTGTGGTTCAGAACAGAAATGCGTTTGATACGTCATTTACTTGTTGCGTCTTCGACTGTGTGCTCAAGACCGCAGTTTTTTACTCGAGTTCAGGATGATGTAAACAGTACATTGTAGAGGTATACCTGCCAAAGTGTTCCCGACAAAATATGAACGGACCATCTCGGCCGCCTACATGAACATGGCTGAGGATTGGTGCTGGTAGCCGAAGTAGCACAGCATTGGACGGCGGTCGTGGATTGCCTTCTCCGAAAACTAGGGACATACGTTGCTGGGCGCGATACATGTCGGGCATCGCTCCCCGTCTTTTAATATTAGACGATATACGTGTTTTGAGTTTTTCCGCTGGAAGGATACAGACCCAGACGCACAGCTGCAAAATCTGGTGTCGAAATGCTTGTAAACGATTGACAAAACGCCTGGGAAGTGAAAATGAGTTTTAAGGCTTGTCCAGCCCGTAGTTCAAATATTTGGACGCGTGGTACTTAGACATTCATGCCTAAATGCAGATCACGCGCCGGTCCCGATACCACTCCTCGTCGATGGAGGCGTGAGGATCCGAGTTGACGTCGACGAAACTGGGTACGGCAACCGCGAAACCGATGACCACGGAAGTGACGTGAACGGCTGCAAGGCCGAAAGAACTCGGGCCTGCCCCAGTGCAATCACTCGAGACCACGGCTACGGTAGGGGGGTCACACTATATTATTTTTTTGCCGTGTAGCTCTGGGTCGCTCGCGCGAGTGACCTCTCTGATGCTTTGTCACCTTGAGCTCTCGGGCTGTTCAAGGTTTGTGATATCAAATCCGGAGGATATCAGTGAGCTACGCGGCGCCAAAACAAAAAGAAGTCCTTTATTACTTTCGTCCCCGCGAGTTACAGAGTGACTGGTGGGAGTGGTCAACACACGGGTAAGAAAATCGGGACCCCCCCCCTCTACGCTGATTTTGGTGGCGGCAAGTTCTCGCCGCTCGTGCGATCTAGACGGATTATGCATCACCTGCTCTTTCGAGGAGCCCCACTACGTTGTCAATGTGCCGTTTGAACTCCAAAAGGCGGATGGGAGTCCTCGGACGCTGGACGTGTACGACACATGTGAGGCACATCCAATGGTAAAGGCAGATCAGATTCAAAAAGTTTCCTCAGCTCCTAACGCGAGGATCTCGGGCCATTTTTCCACCTAGAACATGGCTTCCAAGACGTTCGTTCGCGTAATCCAACCACATATTTCCTGCGCCATTTCTACCAATAGCTGTAATACCATCCTGTAACGTAAATGTATTGTAATACAAACATATGGTCGCGCTCTTGAGGAGCCAAACCCCAACCCTCTAGCCCTGTGGAAACGTTCGGCCCAGGACGTGGTTGCCTTACCGTGCGTTGACTGCATACTACTTCGAAGTACCCCTCACGACGGAAACCACCACAGAAGAGCTACATCTAGCGGCAAGAGTCTTGGATGCGAGTCGTTCCACCTCAACACGTCGATGAAACCAAGAGGATGGGATTCTGCCTCGAAGTCGACGATGACGAATGGCTGAGCATCACTGCCGGAGTACGTTGCGGACGCTTTACATGTGTTTCTTGAGTGTGTAAAAACCTTGACTAGAAGTGTTCTCCCATTTGCGAAAAGAAACTCCTGCTGTTAAAATACTTCCGATCGAGATACGGGGACAATAATGTCAGACAACGCTTAGCTCTAGTCCACTCGATATGAAGAAAGTGTTTTGAGAACAAGTGCGTGGCTGATAGAGGTAGAACACCTTCACAATGACTTTTAATGGGACGGCATTATGACCACGTTGACCATACCATATGGTCCACCTTGGTAATCGAATATTCCCATACTTATCGATTTTATCATAGTGGGTATCAGCCGTGCATTAGGTATGAGTAAGACATCAATACAACAAGACGTTCACACGTCGAAACGAACTATACCTGAAATGTTTTTATACATTCGAAAGGTGCTTGGCTGGGACTTCGACGAAATATATCTCGTGTATGATTGTCACATCGGAGGTTCGACGAAAACACTTGTTGCGTCCTGCACGTAGCACGGCGTCTCCACACCATTGAATACCCGAATCAATCGACAGTGCAGAAGGGCCCCAGAGGCAAGTGGATCGTGCACAGCCTCGTCACATTATAGAGTAGGCGGAAACACTATCAAGAACCAACGATGCGTACCTGGTTTTACCCGCTGCATACATTCTTCCGATATCTCGTGGTAAGCCAATGCTGCAGCTGCTAAGCCGTGCCGGATCAAAGAAGTTGGAAAACCCTAAACTTGCTGATCTCAACCCGGGCTGCTTCAAAGGCCGCCGTTTCAGCTGTTCCCATCTCCCACTTTGGATCCTTAATCTCCACACCATCACAAGCATCTTCCAACCACGGCTCAAACAATACCGCCCTCGTCCAACAACAGAGGACGAATCGCGATCAAACCCGGCATGAGATGTTTGTACGAGTTCGCTATATCACCCGGAGCTAAACGCATGAACTGAATGCACGCACAGCCACACTCTGATCACAGGAGGGAACCCTCAACCATTGCATCCCTATTGTAGTCGGAACACACAAAAATATGACAAACGTTTCGGCAGAGTCACACGGACTGCATAATCACCCGATTGATCCGTACCGCTTCAATACGGTCTCCCCTCGGCTGCTTATACGATTGGTACATTTATATCACGCACGCGGGCTGTATCGCATATACATCAGCACTTGTCTTTAGTAGGAAGGCCACCGACCTCGAGCACAATCGAGCCCCATCAATAACCATTTTCCATCCAATAGAAGAGAGAAATAACTTATTCCAAAAAGCTGTAACCGCTGTATCACAGGCAACCATGTACAAAACAAGAGTTGTTGCAAACGTTCGCTTGCCCAAATAGTTCATAGAAGGCTGAATGGTTGGCTTGGCGCTTCAGTATTCGTCCTCTGGACGTTGTTGGTGTTTTGATACTGCTCCACGAGCAGCGGATTGTTTCGCGTACAGTGCACACTTTTCCAAAGCCTGATAATGTTTATGCGTTTGCAGCTTAGCCGTAGGGAACAGACGAAGAAAAAAACCCAACGAAGGTAGGGGTGATACACGATATCATCGATGTGGTGTCGCTTTCAAATCTAGGGAAATCGTGCGACTCAGGGTTTATGGGCGGCTAATCGCTATACTCTAAATTTTCGGACGATCGGACAAAAAAATGATCGAAACGCGTCCTTGTGTCGTATAATTCGCTGGGATAGTCGTAGGGACGATAATGATGAGACGCGCGATACGAGAGCACTGGCCGACATTCCACTTAAGCACGGTATGCCACCCAAGCACGGTAGCAATGTTCCTTCATGCAGTCGGTTCGTCCCTCGTGCTCCACCTGCGACCAGTAGTCGGAGCGTTGTGTGTCCTGTTCCTCACGCCAGCTAGTCGTCCAATAGTATTTAGCCGGTGATGAGCGGTGTACTCATGAAGCGTTTGCTTCCAGTACATTAATCCCCCACCCCCCCGCGTTACATTGTAAATATGAGAGGTTCATGGTGAAGAAACGCCGCCTGTGCGCGTCTAGGCCTGGGCACCGTAGAGCCGGAGCACACCCGTGTACACCGTCTGCTGTGGCGTTGTGGAATGCCACATTATGTGTCCTGCGTGGATTCTTTCATACCTGCTGGGGAGTGGGGTAGGCGCCGATGGTTGGGAATCTAACCGACAGGGGGAAAATCCCAACATCGTATGTGGGCGTCTAATATACCTATATACGTTTTATTCGTGTGTTGTGCGGTGGTATTTACCTGGTGTTGTATGAATCGGGGGGCGACTGAGGCTTTGTAATGTCCAGGTCAATTTACGCACCTGTACATATTGATTTGTCTGGCTTTACGCTGTTGTTCGCATTGTGAGTTTTTCACTGAGCATTGCCGCTTCTGGCAAGAACGGTAATTTGACCGCGGATTGGTCGATACTTCGTCAATTGGTCGAGGGATGGTGTGCGCAATATTCTTTAACACAGCTGTCAGATACGCCTCCTTTGGAACGATGTCCTGTACTACCAGGCACGAGCTCCGGCGATTAGGTGTCGTTGAACCGTCCACATGTCGTATGTCGTTTGATGAGTTTAGTTTGTAAGTAGATCGAGCAGTTTTGATGCGAATCAATGTACTTTGGTATGATTCCCTTCTGTGACCGTGCCTACAATAAAGGTGCCGTTGGTGGGGCCTCTTCTATGCAGTGGCTCAGGATCGCTCGTGCGAGTGACCTCCCTATGCCGTTTGGGTCGGATGCCATATTCTGCTCTTTTTTCGTCACATGGATAAGACAGGGAAGGTTAGGCACGCCGTGTCCACCTCAATCCACTCCTCACAGATATTCCCATTAAGATCTAGGGTAATTCGGGCGAGTTGTGAAAACTCAGGCTTCTAACAAAAGAGGGCTTCCGTCGGCCGCAGCCTTGGTCGGCTGTGGGTCGGAACAGCCGTGGTGTCGCGATAGAAGTTTCACCATTGTGAGATGGATTCGTCGCGTACAGCTTTAGCCAACGGAATCGAATGCAACATGTTAGCGTTTCCGTCGCGATCCCGGCGTAACACAAACGTTGCGATATATATGGAAGATAATAGTTGTGGTGTCGACTAGCCTGTGGACCAGGCCGGCAGGCGTTCTTGATGAACGCACGCGGGACGTCCAGACCCCTATTTATCCCCTGGAAAGTGGGGTCTATTGGCATAGCTGGAATAACACAAGCACCATCACGACGGACATGTAGCTCAATAGGATTGTAAACGAGAAGCCGTCAGAAAGTCCTTTAGCTCCTCACATGAGAAACTCAAAATCTCACGCGAAAAATGACTTCGAACCCATTCGTTTGCGCTTCACCACCCTGCTTCTGTGCCTTAGTCCAATTAACATATGTATTAGTGAAATTACTTATCTCACGGGTAGTTCCTCTCACGAGGAACTCAGTTGGCCAAGGACGCTTTGGCGCATAAATTGTCACTACCCCTATCGTGGGATGACTCGTCAATATAACCCTCTCCCCAAAAATGTTCATTTCATTTAGGGCTTGTGCTTATGTCGATCTGTCTCCTGTTCTTGGCACAGCAGAATTGTTTACACCGATGTGGACGACTGGCAATAGAAATGTTTTAATTGTTGCCGGCTGCTCGTTATCCCGAGCTTGTGATGATTCCAGTGAGATCATTACTAGATAAGAACGCGTCACCCGTCCGTACAGCTGCATTGCATGCTTTCTGCGGTGCGGGGACCTAACCTACCTGTGGTCCAATCATTGTGCATATCGTTTAGTGAATTTTTTGTAGTCTCCCCAATTTCTCCTCCATTAGACTATACATGAGCGATTGATATCGAGGTTTCCGGACGTAAAGAATTGGGTGTAACCTTATCTGAGGTACATTTCCAGACTTTGACGAATTAGGTATTTCACTAACACAGCTGAAAACGTTCATGATTTGCTTAATTTAGCCTCCGAGGTCGCCCTGCCGAACACGCCCACACTGCCCCGATGTCGTGCGTGGCCGTAAATGGCGATGTAATGCTTCTTGGCCGATCTCCGAAGGCAGGTACCATAATTTCTCATGCGTGCGCACGCCATTGTATGCACAATACATGGATATTTTTTGTGTTTAGTAATGCGCATTATCACCCTGTCTAACCATTCGCTTGTCCGACTGTGCTTGACTATCTCTGGTCACATTTCGACCAAAGTCTAACCCTATCAACAATGTGAGGAAAACACTCTGCTGGTTCAAACTGACGTCTGCGTCGCCAATGTGCAACCAACGTCGACCTCCCTAGAAAAAACTTGTATGTCAATTTCCCCATGTCCACGACACGGGTTGTGCTCGCAGTGCGAATACGGCATCAGCATAGTCTATCAGGCGACAAACAGGCTACGTGCAAGACATACTTAATGCAATATCCAACCATGTTGTTTCCTACCCCGAAAACACCCATATCGAGCATTGCAGCGCCAGAGCAATGCATCGAAACACAATGTACAGTGCACGTCCAACGGTGTAGTGGAAACCTTGACCGAACAGCTATCGACTGATCTAGGTAACCGTGCATCGATTCAAAACTAATGAAACGTACGTTTACCGAAGCACAATTCGTACCTATGGCTCCTGGGGGGCACATAATACACGTGCATACACTCAAAAGGTGCTGTCGCTGTTGCCAAATCTAATACCAAAATAAATTAGCACGAAGGACGGTCAACTGCCATCCAGGCGTATCAGCCGCGGGACAGACCCTTGAAATCGATCGGCCCGACTCCGTCGTGGTTTCAATGATCAGCCTCTTTCAGCACGAAAACTGCGCCAGCCCTTATAAGGCGGTACTTGAGAACCCTAGCCAGTCTACGACTTATCATTACATCTTCATTCCCGACGTCCAATCCATAAAAAACTCATATACCATATGAGCTGTTCACCGGTATCCCAAGTTTAGGCCAAGAACCGTGTCGTGGCACGTCCTCAACGGGCTAGTCAAACATCGAGATTTGAACGTCCGCTCCAACACAAGCCAAAACACCCGCTTCCGTTGGACACACTCTAAGCTGTGCTCCAAAGAGCGCACGCCAGCAGGAGTGCAGGCCGCTCTTCGTGTTGTCTTCCGGTTTTAAGCTATACGACTTCCGGCTCCAGAAATCATCGGTGGGAGAACTGCTTCACCAAGAACTTCACCTGAAAAAAATGACACAGGTGCGACAGCGTGGGAGGACAACATATATACGTTACTGCACCGTCGGGGAAAATCAACCACAACCTAGCATGGTGAACGTCGAAGATAAATAGGCGTTGTTGTTGTCTTTCCAGTTCTGAGCGCGCAATAGGTCTGCACCCGCATAAGTGGATAGCCGGAGCTTCGATGCAGCAAGGTTATTTTTTGTCTCATACCGTAGGCAGACGTGTGGGCCCAGACAATTAGGCTTGTCAAAATTTACATCTTTGTAGTTCGATAAAACTTATATTTTTCAAATGAATGTTTTACAGCTGTGAAATAAAATATTCCGTCTAAACCTTTTTTCCCAAGATGTGCGTGATACTCCGATCGCGCGTGTTACTGGATCCGGGTCTTCAGAAAGGACCTAGGAAGGACACTACCCATAGAGCCAGCTTGTATCATGATCAACAGGATGATATTGCTCAATATATGCCCGAAAACAGAAAATCACGTTATAATGTACGTAGTCGATTGGTCTGTGGGGGGGTGGGTCGCGGTTTGGTACGGGGGCTCAAGCGGCATGAGGAGGTACTCAGTTTGTGCATATTCATGTTCGCAAGACGGTAGACCTATTCTCCCGGGACGGAACACGTCGGGTATTTACCCACCAGGCGGACATTGCTTGCACCAAGCGCGAAGCCCCATGAAGTGTTCGGTGATTCGCATGAAGGGGGAAATGCGCCCGTCCAAGAAACGCTCGTTGGACGGACTTCGGCACCTTGTGCCTACGTTCTTTCTTGTGGACGACAGCGCCGAAGAGCTTTTTCTTTTTGGTCTGGCTACTAGACGGACATCAATCTGTATTTCTGTGTAACTGCCTCGTGGGTGCCCCACCGTATTCATACTATAATATTAAACAATCGTTCCCCTTGTTCCGAGAGTGGGCTCTTCAACTCGCACAAATAATGTAACTCGATAACCACCCTAGAGACCGCAAGAGAAAACGACGATGAAATCAAACAAACCAAACGGTACGGTACTGGTCACCTAGCTCACGGTGTGATTGCCACGTTTTCAAGCGGCGTTGCCAACCAACGATAACCCAAATATACATTCAATGCTTTCAAACGTCAGTGCCAACTGAGGGCATCCACAATAGTCTGTACATTGTGGGGGGGGGATCGTCAACAAGTTTAGGTGACATATAAATGAGAAACAACCCCTTCACGCGTGGAACTAATGCAAAAGCGATGGTGGGGAACGATATTATAAAAAATATAAATTCGCTCCAGCTGTGAGATCGAAGATTTTGTCGAAACTCATCTTTGCAGGCTGTGTGTGATACTCCGGTTGCACAATATTGTATCTTCGGTGAAAGTTGAGTTTAAACTCCGTTTACGTTTTAGAAAAGGTGCTTCCCGGTCCGGCGGAATGACAGCTTGGCTTGAAAATAGCTGTAATTCACCTCTTGTCCTGGGGGCGAACGACCTTCATCAAGCAAGCAAGACAAAAAAAATGTCGTAAAATCTACCGTCATTGCGTAGGATCCCACCTACAGCCCAGGGCCTCGTTGGCACGAAGGCGGGGTAGTGGGGAGAGAGCCCGTCCTGGGAGCGCTGTCAGTGGTGAAAGGAAAGAGAGTTACGACGGGACTTTGATTTGGCACTAAAGAAAACAACACAAATTCACAACACTATACGTTAAAAATATTTTTTCATGCATATTCTCCCATGTTTAGAAGCATTGCTTGAATGGATGTATATATGTACATATATTTTGGCACGTGCTTCTCCTCACAGCTGTCGTCCACTGTGTCAGTTGGTAACTAAACAACAATGTGTCACCGTCGCTGACAGCGCTACACCAAAATGACCCACTGCCTAAAAGTATATCAAGTTATGGGTCAGGGAAGGGATGTTGTCACATTTGGATTTCGGGTTTTAGGGCAGCAATTGGACTCTACGCTGCGTTTGGTTCGACGTTCGTCTAACGACTAATGTACCTCGCAGATGTTGGAAAACGTTCCTGATTTGGATTACTTTCTCCTTGAACTCAGGGCTGAAACACGTCTTTTCTACGCGTCTTCGGGCAAGAAGCAGAAGCTCGACCTCTTTAATACATTCACGTTAACGCTAGACTACATAACAATGACAGTCCGTGCTTTCTTGGCTTCCTCGGCTACTGGCTACGCTCAATCTCCTGCAGATGCAATACAATAACTACATATTGCGGGGTATATATCGCACATTCCCTGGTGCAACGATCGCAGCTACTTTGCTAGTCCTTTCGAAACAGGGCCTTGTTGCCCTAGTGCTAGTAAAAGGTTTAACTGTTCCACGCGCATGTACCGTTGACTGGTGCACCCGTGTTTGTGTAACAAGCAACGCCACACAACCTTTGAACAGCGCTGCGGTCCTGCCTCTATTATGATGGTTGCCCGTTGCACCTAAAACACTCGCGCGGTTCAAACGTCACGGATGCCCACCTGAAACAACTGGACTTGACAATGAACGGCGCTGTTGCCACCCAACGATCGAAGAAACACCTACAGAAAAATATACACGTACCAGGTATATCCCATTGGGACATCGCGTGGAGAGACAGAACTCGAGACGCTAGGGCAGCAAAGTAGGGCGTTGTTTCACACAAAGATTAGCAAAATCCTTACTAAAAGGTATACTCATCATTGAGATACAACGTTGAAGGGCAGAGATGACGAGATACAGCAGGTGTTGTGACCGGATAAGCCAGAAAAAAGATTGGCCGAGGCAAGACACGGTTCCAGGTCAAAATTTCATTGATGAACACGATTGGATTTTTTCACCCCTAGAGATTTCTCCCAAGTGACGGTAATGCGCGAGAATGACCGTACTGTTCGTGGTTGCTCTGTGGGAGTTTTTTTTCTCAGCTTGGTTTGCATAGTGTTGGATTCGATTAGTGCTTTGTTTTTGCGCTTGGCCTAACAACGCTGTTTAGAGCAAGGAACGCGGACGATCCTAACGCAGGCAATTAGCACGACGCGCAACGTCGTGTGGAAGTTCGGCGATCGATTGGAACTCATGAAAATACCAAAGCATACTAGGCGCTTTTGGATAACCTCGCCTACTATGCACGCTGTTGGGTAACCGCGGCGTATTCGCGCGGTAATTGAGGTGGCCGAAGCGGATGGCCTCATCCCAAGATCTTGTGGATACCCGAGGAGAAACATTGCAGTAGAGACAATGCGTATCAATGCGTGTACGCTTTGCACACCTGTGTATCGCGCACTGCTCGTCCTTAAAAACATAAACGGTGTAAATACACGCCTCCATCCTATGTTGATAATGCATGTGCCCTGAAAAGAACTTGTTGGGAGCAAGGACGCGCGCGCAACTAAAGTTCGCTGTTGATTTCTATCCTACACGAAGCCAATGTACCTGCGCTATACCCGTAATTTTGCATTTCGCCCATACTCATTATACACAAATATGTTTCATGGAACAACCCAACAAACCCGCAGCTGAGAACATTTCGTCTTTCCAAGTATCTCAGCAATCATGAACACGTAAAGCAGGTAATATCGTTGTTAACGTGTTCCGTCCGAACCGAAAATTTACTTGAGAACTATCATTCAGAAGCTCGAGACTATGCACACACCCTTGAGACAGGGAATCAAACACTTGCGCATTGCCAGAATGAAAACGTTAGTAAATCATGGTGCAAAGTATATTATATGTAGTTAGATGTACGGGTTGACGCTTCGTTGTTGTAATAATATCCGAGGTTACACACCAAGAAAATGAACCAAAAATATCTATTTTCTTTTCCAGCGCACCTCGGTGATGCTCAGCCACTCGTCGTCGTCGCCGTCGAGGCAAAGCTTCATCTTCTCGGTTTCATCGGTGTTGAGGTAGAACGTCTCGTATCCAACAGTTTCGCCGCTGGACTTGATTTCAGTGTGGTGTTTGCCGTCGTCGTAGGTTTCGTACACGTCCAACTTTCGGGTCCTCTCATCTCCCTTGTGGAAGGCGATCTTCATACTGACAATGTCCTGGGGCTCCTCGAAGTAGTACGTGATGCAGCATCCATCTCCCTCGCACGACCAGCGAGAGTTTGCCTTGCGACTGCCGTCTCGCGTGTTTTCGGGAACGCAGCCCTTCGGGTCGCAACCGCCATCATCGGCATCACGCTTGTCGTACCCAGTGGCGTCAACGTCAACCCAGGTCCTCTTGCCTGCATCGACGAGAGCTGGGATGGGCAGGGGTGTGCGACGGGCATGTACGGGTGGGGGTTCAAGTGACGATACTGTCGTATCGCGTGTTCACAAAATTGCTCCGTTTTGTAATATTGGGAAACTAAAAATTCTCTCTACAAATTAGAACAACCATGTGTTTATACTTCGTTCACCTCAGCAACGAACTACCGAGCGGAATAACCAATGTGCCTCGACGAGGTATACGTCGCTGAAGTTCGTGTTTTTCTCCCCAATAGAGCACGTCGTGTATATATGTTCAATGGGCGTCGGTGAATGACTATACGTAATTCCGGCGTTGGCGCGTAAATAAGGGATTTCGTTCATGTTGCATACGAGAAGTGACTGACCGTTCTGCACAAACAGACAAACGAACAAGAGCATTATCCAAACACATTTAGCATATACTTTTTTCCTGTCGGAAGACTAGCAGTGGCACACACATATATCGCAGTCGTTCCGCACAAGAATCGGTTTGCAAAGAAGTAGCGAGTTTTCTCCACGCACGTGTAGAGCGAACCATTCCTATTCGTTTAGGAGAACATGAAGTGGCACGTATGTCATAAATTGCGTCTTACGTCATCAAGATGGCAATGCTAGCGGATTTCGCTCAGATGTCGAATCCACCCAACAACGTCAAAAACAGGGAGATAAATGTGGCTTAAAGCACAATGTGGGAACACAACAAAAATGTGCATGAAACCGTGTCGCCATAGTACAGTCAACTATTTCTCTGTCCCATACAGTGGGCGTCAATAGACACGATGTATACATGACCAGATCCAGGTGAACACCGCTAGAGTCACTTTTGTGATTAATTACGACATCATCGGTTAGAAGACACTTTGTCACGCGCATGTTCTTCAAGCGAGGGCTCTCTGACCGGCAGTGTACAAGGAACCCTCCTCAAGGAATGACCGCATTGCTGTACATATAACCTTCTATCGCTCTAGGTACCGAAATCAACAACGTCGACACACCTCAAACACCCCTTCCAAGCACATATTTCTACCTCGCCGATTTTAGTGACATTGAACTACGGGCACACAACGCCGCTGATTGTTTGAAGACGGCGAAATCATGTGATGCTAAGTATGCCCAAACACGTTAATTGAATTAACAAGAACACACAAAGCGTTCATAGCCCACCTTCACCATATCCCCCAAACTGTAGATACGATAACACTTGAATGAACACCACGATCAGCCGTGGATGTGTCTTAGCGACATTGTTGCGTGCATCGTACACAAAATTTTCGTAGTTCATAGGGCTTCGATAAACGATTTGTGTGTACCTGATGTAGTGCCGACGGTTGCAGCGAGGAGGATGGCCAGGATGATAGCGAAAGAGCGCATGGTGATGGAGTCTGGAAGAAGGTATTGCGATTCGTTGCGAGGTTGCTCAGGTGTCAGCTTGGTGAGAAAATAATTCAGGAGTGAATAAAAGTGGGGTGAGCAAAGCTTATTCATGACGGTGGTTTTGTTATTGGTCAAGGCTTCAGCGACGGAGTATTGTTTGTTTTTTCCAACGTGAAATCACTCTAGTCCATCTGAAACCGCTCTGTGAGGAAATAGATTTTTTTCCTGGATAATGTATTGTGGGTTTTGTCAGAAACATCAGTGCGCCGAGACCAACTCAAGCTTTGCTCAAAAACGAATTATATTTTAGCGGACGTTGACAGTATGCCGGTCCGTCTGGTGGTCTGTAAGCCGGGAGAGCATATTTTGCCATGTATGTGCAGTATTATGAACACGGCATGCGAAACTTTGCTTGTCAACCAGCAATGCAAGTGGTTCACTTTGTAAATTACGGTAAAGGAGCATAGGAACGTAATCATGTTACTGTATTTCTACTCTTGCACTGGCCACAACGAGACGTTAGGGAAATATCGTGGAAGCGTGGCTACAAAAGGCGTTACGAAATTATATATAGGGTGCCAGAGAGTATACCCCAGTGTACGTTGAACCGTCGACCAACTAAAACGTGAGAACAGATTCAGGCGATGGTGAGTTGGCGTAAGGTATAAACTCCTGATAAGTCAGTCTTAAGTAGTCAAATTTGAAACGCATTGGTAAAAGCGCGTCCCGAAAACGGAAACGATTGGTTTAGAAGAGAGTATACTGCGATATGATCATATCCGATTCAACAGAACCGGCTTTGTTTCGAATGACGGGTTTTGAAGTCTTCATCTGATCTAAATCGGTTGCCGTCCCGATATGGAACACTTCCTAATTCCCAAAAGGAGTATATTATAAGAATGTAATTGCACTCCAGCTGTGAGATCGAAGAATTTGTCGAAACTCACGTTCGCAAGCTGTGTGTGATACTCCGATCGCGCGTATCACGGGTTGTGTGTCTTCATTAAGGATATAGGTCGGCGACTCCCCTTGCATCTACCGTGTAGCTATCATGGACAACACGGTGATGTTGTCAGCCTTTGCGCGTAAGCTATAAAACCGTTTTTGAGGGGGACAAAACATGACAGCTGTGGAAGGAAATGCAACAGTTTATCACGTGAATCCTGTAGGTCGAATAACCGGTGAGGGGGAGAGCGGATTGTTGAGGACGTGGGGGACGAGGGGGGGTGCGAAGAAACCATATAGCATAGATTTAGGGGGTTTGCTATACGCGTGGTGCTGGGTCTAGGCGATGGTGCGGGTGATGGGGACGTAGGGGGTGTTGGGTGAGGCGGTGGGTCGGGGGAGGGGGGGGGTGCATTGCAGCAGCGGTATGGCTGGCTCTAGAAAGATAATAAGGTGGTATCAAGTTCGTGGAAGTGTTTAATACTCTGGCAGATTTCGATGTTAGGTGGGGCGTTTGAGCAAGAGGGAGCGGGAAGAAACGTAAGAAAAGGAGGTGGGGGGGAGGGTTTTCAAGAGGTTTAGGATAAATATAGTATTAATTATCCAGCTTTGAGATCGAAGGCTTGATCGAAACTCATCTTTTAAAGCTTGAGTGTGATACTCCGGTCGCGCGTATTACGCATATAAGTAGGGGCTTGCTTTACGAGTGGTGCTAGGTCAAGGTGATCGTACGAAATGTTTTCGCAACATGTCTCGGTGTGTTGCGCCTGAGGCGGTATGTATATATATATGTGTGTTTTCTACATAATATATCGCGGAGAAAACAAGAAATGTTTTTACCGCATAATAGAACGAATTAATGTGATATTGTTCCTTCCGCAACCATAATTGAACTGGCATAAAGGCCTCTTGAGTGGGGCCAAAAGGTCACAACTAGACGATAACTGAAAGACCACAAGATACACGATGAGGGGGTGTTGGCCAATCTTATGCTGCACCCAGATGACGACGCAGCAAGGGCTTCAAGTGTCACATTGAGTGTGGCACCACCGAGACGGGTGGGTGTCGAGGAACAATGAAACATGCGTATACAAACAAGATTATTCCAATCGCGTAATTTCTGTTGTTTGAGTGTCGGTGTCGCTTTAATGTGCGGATTTGTTCTAGTATTATTGTGAGTGCTATACAATACGTATTTCTTGTATAAACTTTACAGCTGAAAATCATGCGCCAAAACTATAGTTTCATCTCTGAGAAAAAGTATTATTACCGACAATACGACTATGGACGACAGTCTATTCACTTCTAATGCACAGTATACACCAGCGGCAACGCGGGCAAGCAAACCCTGTACACTCTGGTGTATCACACAACTACTCAGTAATAGTCATGATTGCACTTCTGTTTTGCATCCTCAAGTGCGCATTAATGATGTTGAACCATCTTTCGACAACTCTGTTTTTTTGTTCGGCCTGCAAACGTATGTAGGTTTCATTTAGACAGGGGGTGGCAAGTGAACTTAAGTGGCAGTGGTAGTCGCATGTGAAGACGGTTAGTGATGAATGAAACCACTGTTTAGTGCAGGTTGTGGGCGACAGTTAAAACAAAATTCCAGTACTGGGTGGATCATTTTCTAGATAGAGGAATGT
Source organism: Undaria pinnatifida (assembly GCA_012845835.1). NCBI lineage: Eukaryota > Phaeophyceae > Laminariales > Alariaceae > Undaria > Undaria pinnatifida. The sequence continues at coordinate 23,744,181 of JABAKD010000025.1, forward strand.
CTCGGTAAGCGCATTGTTAAGTGTCTACACGAAGCGTTGCGGGTGACTACAGCATCTCGTATTTACTTTTTTGTTGTCACATGGCAGGGAGTAAGACCACAGCCACTCCCGCCAATTGATGAAGAGGGCGTGATGTTTTCGATAAGGAACACAACGGACTATCATTTAGCATGTGCCAAACGACCTACAACATTTCCGTCGGGTGGAAGCTGGCTCGGTATTAATATCCCGGGAGGGGTGAAGCCCGAAAAAGACTAAACACAGGCGTTCCAGTGCTGAACACCTAGTATGACATTAGCTGCGGCCTTCGGTCATGTTGTTCGCTTGTATACCTGGTATGAACTGTGACCATGGGAATAATGGAATTATCAAGAATCGTCGAAATTTTGATATCGTTCGATTTCCTACCCCACGATGTGCTCCACACATACACCGCGGGTAATGCCACCAATCTAATTGCTTGACGCGGCGCTGCCGTTGTATCACTATGCTGCGAAACTGCCGATGTTTGGCCTACTGGTTTACCCGCGGCAAGGGCGTGATGCGGATTTCGGAAAAGCAGGTGTTGATATTGAACGTTTTGTATGCCGTGCCAGCAATTCGACAGCCACCCACCAGCCTGAACATCACAAATATTGTGTTGAAGATAAGCTGGGGAGCTCTCAGGGTCAAGCACGAACCGTACTCACGAGTCATAACATACCACGTTTGGATGAAGTACGTATAATGGGTCAATTGCCATCACTGAAATAAACTCTTTGAAAAGAAGATGTTGATGCCCACCCTGACGAAACCGTACTTAGGAGTCGTGCATCTTCGAAGGGGTAATGCGTCAAATCAAAAACGAGCCGCCGGTGTATCAAGCCGGTTGCAAATATATGAGGGTCAACTCTGTAAACTTATGCAACTCACAGGTGACGTGTCTAGACTATTATAGTACATATTGTGGTTGTATTCACAGCATTGAAAATTAATGGGCGTTTACGACACACCCGCCTTCTTCTTTGCGAACGCCCGTCACCGAAAAAAATGATATAGACAAACGCAGGCCTTAGGGCTAGCGTTAGAACTTGCGTCGTAATGCTGAAGAAAGGGCGAAGAGTCGAGGTGGATGTTTTATACTATTGCAGCAAATAGTATCATTTCGATGTTGTACCATTTCATTCCCTGTTTGAGGCATCTATATGTATGTGTTGTTTAATCCATATTGATGTTCAGTTTTGTTGGCAGTTTCCGCACATTCTACTCCTTTTCACATATAGCCTGTATATGATGTTAAGTAGTCTGACAACCAGAACTGTCTTGGGGCAGTTATTGACTATTTTTCTGTCCTAGGAGACTAATTTATATAAGCGCAGCGGCGAAACAAATTTAATGGTTTGGCTTCGGAAGCCGTCCAATTGAACGCGCGACTGTTACCACGATATCGTCGTTCGACTTAAACGTCAAATATTACGTAATTAACGATTTAAACTGTTGGGTGATCATCGATCAAGGCAAGGGGTGATGCGCTGCGTTCGCCACAAAGACCCGTGTTTGGCATTACTAGCGCACCCCAAACATCTTATTGCAAAATATTCCTGAACATATGATTTTGACAACGAAGATGTGTTGGAGGTTTTTCAGCCTTTTTCGACAACGTGGATGCCCTAAGCTAATTGTCCGGGGCCCTGTGTGCCGCCTACGTGATTAACCGAAGTTTTACTGGGTTTGAAGAATAAATAGCTCGATCCGCAAACACCTATCAACGCCGAGCTTGAGTACTCAAAAGGGAACAACACGACGACAATATATTTCAGCTTAACGTCGGTGGACATTGCCCAACAGAGAGCTTCGGGTCATCTGTGGTATCATTTAGCATCCAGAACGAGAATGTCGTCGAACGGTGTCATTACAGTTGGTGAAATAGTTAGACCCCACCGGGGCCAACCCTCAACTCGGAGCAAAGAGAACAGTGCAAGGCGGTAGAAGGTGGGCAATAGAGCACTGACACTCATATGCAAGTTATCCAACCTTCCACCGACGTGCCCCGAAGATAGGTTAAACCATGGTGTGTTCATGCGCATGTCATAGCAGTGACGAATGGCTACGGAGCCGTCTTTGTTTTATGTTTTCGATTATCGTCCCATCGGGTCATACATATATCCCACGATGTTTTTTTTTACTCTGGCTACACTTCGAGTACCGTCCAGGCGCTTAGCGTGCACAGACTGTGCGCTGAGTTTTGCCGAGGTCTGCATCACCATTGTGCGACCAATATCTCCCGAAATGTCGGTGGTATGAATGTAAAACCATTTCAAGAACGAAGACCCTCCGGTGTCGGTGTCAACGACGCCGGATATACTCACAAGAGTACACGAGAATGACATCAAGCAACTGTATTAGGTGATACAAGGACTACATAATGGTTACCATTCCGAACGTGACTGAGTCTTACTCTGAAGCGCCAAGCAAAGGGTAATCGAAACGCAACCTACAGAGCACGTTCGAAGGTGAACTGATGCCATTGCGTGTTTGAACAACCAGCGACTGGTGATCTATACCACCGTGCACCGTGTCCAAAGTACTAGAGAGCACTTCAACACTGCCGTGCAAGTACTCCGAACTGGGGGTAATACACTATACACGCAATTATTCCAAAGACATGCTCGCCTGTGCGAAGAGAGAATGAAATCAATTTATGAACCTGTACAGTCAAGTGGAACCAATTCGTATCAGCCGCAACAGCGGACTTTAACGTGTACGGCTCCGACGCCGTCGCGGTGTCATGTTGAAGCTAAAACTAACCACTTGGCGATACGTAAAACGCGCCACACGACGGAAAAAGTCAGAGCGACTTAGCCAAACAGCTTACGAGCGATCGATACATTACGTTTCCGTACGTCCACACGAACAAGATGCCCATACAACACTGCAGGTGGTTGGATGAAGATTTAATCCGTATGCATTTGTGGCAATCAGGGCTACAGCACCATTGGACAAACACACTCGCCCCGAATCTCTTGTTCCGCAATAACGTTTCGGGCTCTCACTGAGGCCACCTCTTCGACGGATTTGCCCCAGAGAAACATTGCCACGTTCGGTCCAACCACAGCCAAAATTACCCGCTTGCAATGGACACATGCTACATCATGCCCCATATCACGACGCCCAGCGAAAACCCGTGATATCTTGATGTTGTTTTCCGTTTTCCAGCTTGGCGGTGTCCTACCCCAGAAACAATACCCTGGAGAGTTACTTCACCATGAACTTCACCTGGCAAATTTTGTTACAGGCAAGACAGCATGAGAAGGCAATGTTATGAAATTACTGAATCGTTGGTGAAAATGAATCACTGACTTAATCGTGGAACGGCGAGAAAAGAGGCTGGCGTTAGTGTTGCTGTTCATGTTCTTCCCACAAAATAGTGAAGCACCCGGAGGAGTGGTTCCCACCCGAGGTCGATGTAGTTAAGGTCAACGAGTTACACTCCAGTTCCACAACGTAAGGTGGACATGTTTGTACAGGGCCCTATGCGGAATCAAACACATGCATGTTAAACATCGAAGCATTAGAACAAAAACTTTGAGTTCACCACCTATGTGAGATGGAATACTTCATGGTAGTGTTATGTAGGGTAGGCACAACAAACAATTCCCGCGGCATTTGCTCCATGTACTACACTTTTGACGCGGATTCTTTCGTACGAAGAACGCCTGTAAACGTTCCGTACGACATTCGGACCCGTACCGGGATCTTCTGGAAGTTCTGCACGACAGTCATACTTGTACCCGGATGCTCTGGAAGCTCTCTAAGACAGTACCACAAACACCCGGGGTACGGGTCTTTCATTTTTATAGGTTGTGCGAGTTCTGTTCGCCCGTGTCACTGTACCCGCGGAACTTTTGTGAGTTCTGTAACACTTCTGTACCGTACCCAGGATGTCTTCAAGTTAGCTAGTATCCCGATACCCTAACTCGGAACTTCTGCGACTTTTGTAATAATGTGGTACAATGCCCGAGGTACGGTTACAAGTTTTGTGGAATGCTCTGGGAGCCCATACATTCGTTCAGGTTTGTAACGCAAATCGTTAAAAAGTTTTTTTATGATGATGTCAAGGCTTGTCAGTGACCAAACCAAAACACACGCACATCAGTAAAAATTTATTATCGTAATAATAGACTAAAGCACCTGAGTAGGCCCTGTTCATAATTCTTTCAGTACTAAGGGGCGCGTGTTACCCAAGAACACTTTTGGATCAAGACTAATTTTCCATTAATCGACTGATTTCTATTCTATTTAGGGAACCCAATTTTGTGTACCGTCAATTTCTTTTTCGATTGGAATCATGTACATCTGTCGTGACGCCGATGTAGCTATACTGCCATTATAGATGCCATGAAATGTCTTTGGTGTTTTCGATTTTCTTCGCTTCTTCGTCGTGGCACTTGGCTTATGCACCCAGCGATAAAATTGGGCTTGCGACCGACGTCTCATTTCTTAAGGGCACCACGACCAGTTTACGCTGTGGTATAATAAATTACAGAAGAGTAGCCGTGAGCAGGGCTGTTGCCCCGGTCGTAGCTCTTCGAGGGTCGTGGTTTTCCGCCTCTCTCGATAGTGGTTTTGTCGATAATGCTGAATGCCGTTGGCCATGTGAGAACATGTCATCCATACCTGTTGGACGAAATCGTACGCTTCAAATCAGACTACTTCCCCATAGAGGGTGTGCAATTTGCGGGCATTACGCGTGCCCGGAACATTCGGACGTTTTGCAGGACATTCATACCCGTACCGGGAGCTTCTGTGTGTTCCCTAGGCCCGTGGCGCGATACCGGGAACATCTGGAAGCTCTGTAAGACTTTTATTCTCGCCCCGGAACTTCTGTGAGTTTTGTGTAGGACATTCATACCCGTACCTGGAACTTGCGTAAGTTCCGTACACCCGTGCCACAGAACCCGAGGTACGAGTACAACAGCGTGTCTTGTACACGCCCGGAACCTCTGTGCCTCGCTAAAACTGCATAACTCGTGCGTCAAGGAAATATCCTGGACCGTCCCGCTTTGACGAATTTTGTGAGAAGGAGCAGGAACTCGCGCTCTCTAGTATATAACAACAACCCCAGAGCTCAATTTAAAGGCTGCCCATTCTTCGTTGGTTCCCTCTGTAGTTCACCCCAACCCATTCGCTCGGTAGGAAACAAGAATATCGTATTTTGGTATGTGCCCCACATTCCCTAAAACGCCAACGTCAACTTCATTACCTGTCAAACGCTTGGCACAAAACATCAGCTTGTTAGGGTCAGGGTATATATTCAATGACTAGGAAGGAGTGGGTGTACTGCAGCCTGACGTGTCCATACTTGGGTAAGAAGCTACGCCAAACTACCGCGGAACGGCGATGTGGTTCTGCTTCGATTGGGATTCCTGTCCTCAATTCACAATGACTCTACTGCCTCAAACGTAGACGGGTGGACACTTCTCGTTTAACTAAGGAGTAGCTGCTACCCAACGATCTTCTAAACACTTACAGAAATCATATATATACCATAAAATGGGATATCATGTTCAGAGACAGGATACCAGACGAGGGTAATTCACAAGGCGTTGTTGACAAAATAATATCTGCAAAATACAAAAAAAAAAATGGTTGACATATCACACTCCCACACAGAACGCTAGATACGACAACAATAAAAGGTGTAGCCATCGCATCCGTTCTCATCGGGAACGTGCCACAGCCCAAGAAGCGACGCAACCGCTAGGAGGTTCCCCCTGTAATATTCCCTTGGCAATTTATATGCGCGGGAATTGATCGACGTATTCCGGATTGGCTTGTGAGCGCATTCGTAGCTTATTTAAGGGAAATAATTGTTTTGAGAGGCACTTGTGCATTGCATATCAAGGATGCCTTTTGTTTGCCAACGCGGTATGTATTCATGATGTCGCTTTATGCCAGCTTTGGGTTAGATCGGAGGACTTGTTTTTAACGGTACCTTTCGGAGCCTCGGTTACCGGGACGACTCTGGGCGGTAATAGTTGGAAATCAGCTGGCATCGTTCTTGGGTGGGGAGACGGTTTATGTGTGGAAGATTTGGGTAGGAGATTGCAGTAGGCTGCAATTGGTGTATCTGGCCGAGGGGAGTGATATGTCTCTCCCACAGCCCTGAAAACGATAGTGGCAACGAAAAATGAAAGAAAATCCATAAACCCCTTTTTGGGCCAGGAATACGAAAGATCGAGTAGGGATAATTTGTCAGGACTTGCAACTTTGTGTGGAAGTGTGACATGCGATTTGAACACGTATCAGTACTAAATCTGACTACGCGTGCAGCTGGACAAACTCGAGGCTACCGATATGCTCTACCGAGATCTCCGGGATATCCGACGCAAGACATTAAAGTGCAGAATACGCTTATCAATCCGTGTGCACCGTGCTCACCCTCATTAAACTTTGTTTATCCTACACGGTACGTCCATTGCGTGGTGTGAATACACACTACACGTCGTTTGAAGGACTTTCGCTCGATCTTAGAATATTGGTTTGGAGCGAGCTAAGATATAATCCATTAAGCTTCGAGGTCGGTACCACAGCAATAACAAACCAATGCACCTTCGTTATACCCGTATTCTTCCATTTCGCCCATACTCATTATACACAAATATGTTGCATGGAATAAACCAACAAACCCGCATCTGATAATATTTCGTCTTTCCAAGTATCTCAGCAACCATGAACACGTAAAGCAGGTAATTTCTTTGTTAACGTGATCCGTCCGAACCGAACATTTCCTTGAGAAATATCATTCGGAAGCTTGAGACTACGTACATACCCTTGAGACAGTAATCAAACATTCGCGCGGTGCCTGAATGAAAATGCTAGTGAATCATATAACAAAATATATCATATGTACTTAGATGTACGATGTGACGCTTTGTTGTTGTAATAATATCCGAGGTCACACAAAAACAAAATGACAGAAACATATCTTTTTTCTCCTCCAACTCACCTCGGTGATGCTCAGCCACTCATCGTCGTCGCCGTCGAGGCAAAGCTTAATCTTCTCGGTTTCATCGGTGTTGAGGTAGAACGTCTCGTAACCAAGGGTCTTGCCGCTGGACTTGATTTGGCTCTTGTTTTTCCCGTCATCATAGGTTTCGTACACGTCCAGCTTGCGGGTTCTCTCATCTCCCTTGTGGAAGGCGATCTTCATACTGACAATGTCCTGGGGCTCCTCGAAGTAGTACGTGATGCAGCATCCATCTCCCTCGCACGACCAGCGAGAGTTCGCTTTGCGACTGCCGTCCCGGGTGTTTTCGGGAACGCAGCCCTTCGGGTCGCAGCCGCCGTCATCGGCATCACGCTTGTCGTACCCTGTTGCGTCCACGTCAACCCAGGTCCTCTTGCCTGCGTCGACGAGGGCTGGCATGGGCAGGGGTGTGCGACCGGCATATTCGGTGTGGGGGTCAAAGTGGCGATAACACTGTTGTATCGGGTGTTCACACAATGGCTCGGTTCCGATGGGACGTGTTGTTTTCCGTGGCATCTATAAACCTAGGTACGTTTATAGTTTACCTCAGCGAGGTTCTAGCGAGCGAAATACCGACTAACATTGACGAGGTACACGACATTCATATACATGTTTCGTTCCCCAGTGGACAACCTCTTGTATATATATCCGCAGGCTACAAAAAAAGAATGACTGAATGTATACGTCAGGTATTCACCAAAAAAAAAAGTATTTTTCAATCGGATAGCATACGTTCAGCGACTGGCCGTTCGGCACAAACCAACAAACGAGAAATGAATGCTGAGTATTCTTCAGAAACGCTTCGCAAAGACGTTTCCGTCACGAGAGCTAAAAGTGGTTCGTATATCGTAATCGTTCAGCACAAAAACCGGTTTGCAAACATGTTGTGAGTCTTGCCCACACACATGTATCTTTTACTCTTCCTATGATGCGATTACTACAAGCAGCACCTATGTCTATTCGTTTGGCACACGCATCTGGCCACTCTAACGAGTGCACACATCTTCACATTTCTATCAATGCTGGCGGTCATCGATCGACGTATCGCAATTGCCACAATGTACAAGAAGCCTGAAAGTACATGTGTGGCTTCAATCGCAAGGCAGAAACACAACAATACTATGCGTCGGAACTCTATATCTCTTATACACCGTATGCGTCAGTGGACACGACGTAGATAGGACGATCCAGGTCAATCCCGCGAGATCCCTCGATGTGAATCTTCTCAAGCTCACCGGTGGTAGTTCCCTCATTACGTGCATATTCTACGCGCGAAAGCCCTTTGGCCGGCAGTGTACATGGAACCCAGTTTAACGAATGACCGCCTTCTCCAAATTTGAATTCGTTTTCACCATGGTCGGCTCTAAGGTACTGCAAGCAAACACGTTCCTACGTCGAAGAACACGTTCTCTGAACAAAATATTCTTCACGGAATATATCGATGTTGCACCAACGGGCGTAAAACGCCGCTGGGTGTTGGGAAACGACGACACTATGTACGTGATGCCAACCATGCCCAAACCGTCAATAATAGCATCAACAAGAACGATATATTCGCCTGTAATCCATCTGCACGAACTCGCAAACTGTCTACATGATAAACCTTGAAAAGGCACCCCAGTCAGCAATAGCCGTGACTTAGCGACGTTGTTGTGTGCATCTCGTACAAAATATTAACGTAGTTCTTGCGGCTCAAACAAAAAAATGTATTTACCTGAAGTAGTGCCGAAGATGGCAGCAACGAGGGTGGCCAGTATAGCGAAAAAGCGCATGGTGATGAAGTCTGAGAAACGAAGTTGTGATGTGTTGCGAGGTTGCTCAGGTGTTGGCTTGGAGAGGAGGAGTGAGTAGTGAATGAGGTGGGGTAGGCGAAGCTTGTTCGTGAAGGTGGCGTCGTTATTGGTGAGTGTTTCAGCGACGGAAAATTGGTTTTGGTTTCGTTCCTGTAATAATAACCCGAACAGATACGCGAGGCAATAAATTCTTCGGGATGATATGTTGTGGGTTTTGTCCGAAACATCCGTGGCTAAAGTGTTTCATCCTTTGCCACAAATATACACATTTCAGCGTGCGATGGTTGTATGCAGATCAACCTCGTGGTCAGTGAGACGAAGGAAAATATTTACCCATAGACAGTACCTTGACTGACTTGCGAAACTTCGTGTTAAAACCTTTCAAGTCATTATTGTTTGAAAAACTATTGAACGTGTTTAGGGACGATGACAAGTTTTGCCGTCTCTTTCAAACACCAAGTCAGAGGGAAGTAGGTAGCACGCGGAATGCGGCTACTCATAACTTGACGACACGATGATGTCGGAGGCTATGCCCAGTCCAGGTGTAGATGTTTACTAACAGATACGTGAACGAAAAATGAAATTAGATAGTGAGTTGACGTGAAACGTGTATTGGGTAGAGTGCTTCCCATTACTATTGTTTCCTGTATCGTGTCCTATCCTCCGATAAGTCAGTAGTCAGATTTGTAATCCCACCGGAAAAAGAGAACCCCGATAACCGAAACAAATTACTCATTTAGCAGTGAGTGACGCGTATTTCCGGCATGTTTAGAGTGTTCAACGTCGATACTCTGACGTAAGGTGAGAGAATGGGAACTAACGTGCTCCTTAGGCATTACCAATACCCGGTACCGCGTATTTACAATATGTAGGTAGATAGTTCATGGTATATGATTTTCGGGTTATAGCGATGCGATGAAATCCGATCCAATCCGATTTGATCCAATCCGATCTGAAATAACGGCTAGTTTCCATAACTCCGGGTTTAAGAAAGACTTTATCGCATCGAGGTCGATTCGCGCTCCGCCCTGGTACAGCAAACAATGAAAAGTATGTTCTATGTTTTGGAAATATTTCCTGATCTGACGTGGTAAATATATTCGTATAATGTTGGGAGATTCAATAATGAATATACTGCTTCAAGCAACGAAGGAAGATGTCATGGCATTATTCCTTCCAACAACCACACACAGTTTCGCTGATGTAACGGCCTTGTGTGGTGCCAAAGAGGGCAACCTATTTATATTCAAAGGCCAAGTTGCATGGCCACCAAGAGTTCGTCAAACTCATGATATAGCCCGACGACGATGCAGGCGTTTCGAAAAACTCACTTGAGTTGTGGCATCAACGACCACGGTGGACGTCGCGGGTACGGTGTAACTTGCTTCAAAAAACATCTACGAAGAATTGTCCATAATATGGAGAATATTCCATCCACGTATAGTTTTCATCTTTTCAGCGATGTCCTGGCGTTAGTCGCGTACATATTCCCATATATTATAGTAAATATGTTACTATGCATAATTTTCTTGACTTTCATTCCTGCCGTTAATTGTAAGGAATTGTCACTCGGGTTTTTTTTTTAGTGTGCAACGAGTGAAGTTTAGTGTCTGAGAATAATATTTGTACCGAGTCGTTCTACGGTACCCTCCCCTCCCCCAACTTTTCACGAAGTCGCCTGGTTCAAAACCAGCTGTCGGTCGTATCTCCAGAATAACGGTGTCCCTCGACACCCCGACCTCATTGATCGATAGGCCGTTGCACACAAGAAACTATTTGGATACTTCGCTTTCAACCGAATACTTCCTTGTGTCGAGCAGCCAAAAAAATGTTCGTTAAAGAAAGTCGCTGGTGTTGGGGGGGGCTATCGTAGAATCAGTCTACCGGCTTCCATACAGACCAGTTTTTTCTATCTTTTGATGCACGGCGGCATACGGTCTAAAACAAACGGCAGTGGCGGTGAGAGCAAGCAAATAGAGCTGTGTACGCACTTGTGTGATATTTTGCAGGTGTTATGATTTTTCAGTATATTTTTTTCATGCATAACTTTATGCACATACATATGCTTGAAGTAAGTTCAACCCCATTGCCTCAATTTGTTTGTGCCGTACTATTAAACGGTACACATGTGGCTGTTCTTCACTTAACCTGGTATTAACACCCATTCACATCCAACCAAAACAGTTTGCGCGCTTATGCCTCTTATGATTACGAGCTCTTCTGTTGTCACAATCTATACACGAGGGAGAGAAGCACATGGCAAGAAGAACAGCAAGGTGGCTTGTCCTTGCAATAGCCCGTAATTCATACGGCGACCAAGGCTACGGTAGGGGGGGTACCCCCATTTTCACTGATGTGTTTGAGCCACTCGCACGAGTGGCTCCGTACCCTACGGATGAAGATGGTTTAGGCACTTGTTTTGGCGTAGCTTAGATTACCTTTGCATTGCGGATTAATTTCGTCAATGTAAAACATGAAGAAAACGTAATATCGCATAGGAACAAAGGGGTTACTCGCGCGAGTGACCCCTAGTCACTGAAATAAAAGTCCCAAAAGGGGACCCCCCTACCGTAGCCTGGGTCACCGCGGGCCGACAAAGATGCAAGCCGGCACCCCATACTGCTTGCAGCTAAAAGAGGACGAGAACGGAGGAAAAAGAGAAAACGATAGGTGAGAGTTTTTTTTCAAGGAAAACAAAAAAAGCACGAAACAAAGACAGAAACATGACGCCACTGCATACGCGGAATCAGCACAACAGCCAGGCTGCAAAATAAAACGGTATAGAGATGCTCATTTTGACAGGGGGTAGCAAAGTAGTTGTAGTGGGAGATGCACGATGGGTCCGTTTGTAGGTATTCGAAGCACTGCTTCGTGGCGCCCGTGGGCAACAGTTACACTGTATGTACAGAAGTATCGGGTGAAGGACTGCCCCATGTCAAGAATGCTCTGTTCAGCGCAACGATAATCATTTCACGATATATTCCACCCGACGGCAATATTAACACGTGAATACACTAATTGAAAGGGACTCTACTATCTATGCGTTGTTTGAATATTCGTCACAACCCAGTTAAGAACTGCTGTGTAGGGAATAGAGCGAACCTTATCCCCTATGACCGAATGGTGGATTACATTTGGTCATATATGCTCAAGTAGTACATCAGCTGATGATGATCATCGCGCAGTGCATGCCAATCGACCTACAACGCACGCCGTCGGAACTAGGCCGACTGATATCTCGACAGAGCGTCGCAAGTAAAAATATCTGAACGCAGGCGTTCGGATAGTAGTATAACATAAACGATCGAAGTGTCACGCGCAGCTTGCAAAGCTGAGTTCTGATCAATATCTATTTTGGGCGATCTCACAGTTGAAAAACTGCGTTTTTTGGATTTTTTAAAAGATCTTTGAGCTACGTACACGGTTTTGGATGCTGCAATTCCCTTGGAATGCTAGGTATGAGATCCGACGACGTGTGTATGAACTCTGAATCGAACGTACACTTTTGTTTTGTTTCAATTTTCTGCTGCGCAACAAGTCACACACGCATATACCGTGGGCACCATCGCAAAGGCAAGAGCTTAACGCACGGCTGCCGTTGCACCGCTGTTGCGGTACCGCCGACGCAAAATATGCTGAATTTTTCTTCGCTGCAGGGCCGAGCGGTTGTTTTTGAACACATTAGCACCCATGTTTTCGATTGTTTTGACTTTGTGTGTATGCCTACAATATGACAGCATGCCCTCCACTCAATATTTGCAAGGGAGAACCCACAGAAATGTACAGGTACCTTCTGTGCAGTCACAAATGAGCCCGGTGACGTTTGTACCGTGAATGCACGAAGTTCAATGCCTGAAAGTGCACCAGCAGAGCAGCAGAGCGAAAACAAGCACGGCCGTAAAAGTTTCGGTGGGCCTAGACTATACCGCTGCTGTATCCTTCGGATACCTGGTATGCGAGGCTCGATTATGGGTGTGGGGGGATCACAACTAACATGCCGCCAGCTACAACACCCAGGGGCAGAAGACGGTAGGCAGCAAAGCCAGCGGCAGCCATGAGCAGCTAGAACACGCAGCAAAACGGTTCGCATGCGTTAAACGTAAAGTCAGCAGGCGTGTCAACCAAAGAACCATTCGTTCACGGTATTGTGTTTATACGTACGTCTAAGTTATCTACGGCTGCAAAGGAAGACATGACCGACCGTTTCGTTCATGGTATTTCGTTCTTCCGCAAAAAGGCTATCGACGATGACGACCGTGAATCCAGGTGTATATCATTATCTCTGTTGCACGCGATTCCCTTCATTACTCCCCAGTCAGGTGCGTACACCCGCACCAAATCTAACTTAAGCCCATGCCAAAATTTGCTTCGTGTATTTTTTTTTTTTTTTTTTTACAGTCTTGTTGAATGATTCCTCGTGTTTGACATTCAACTGCATTCCGAGTACAGAGAGGCAAATTATTATGAAATGCAAAAATGCAGCATACAAAGGAGGGGCGGGGAGTGTAACACAGTCGTCCCACATTTTTTGTTTGTTTGTTGTGTTCGGACCCAGGCTACGGTAGGGGGGACCCTTTTTGGGCCTTGAATTTCAGTGGCTAGGGGTCACTCGCGCGAGTAACCCCTTTCTATTTTGCGATCTTAGGTTTTCTTTACGTTTTATATTGGCGAAATCAATCCGCCATTCAAACGTAATCTAAGCTGCTCCAGAACAACTGCCTAAACCATTTTTATCCGTGAGGCACAGAGTCACTCGTGCGAGTGGCTCAAACAAACCAGTGAAAACGGGGGTACCCCCCCTACCGTAGCCTTGGTCTTCGATCTTCGCTTAACTGCACCCACCCCCTGTTGTGCAGACCATACTAACACTACATGCTTCGAAGTACACGTACTCAAGATTTAATGGTTTCTTAGAGCCGGTCGCCCCCGTGGCGTATCAGGTTATCCTCGAGCCTGGTATAGGCCAGTTTCGTGAGTTCGAGCCCCTCCCGAGTGCATACTCGTTTAAATTCGTGGGGACTTTTCTTGTGCACAAATCGACTTGCGGAAAGCGCGAGAGCGTGCGTTGGCAACACTCGATGAAAAATCGGCGTTCAGTGGGATTGTTGAACTCTATGCGCGATAAAAATTGTAGGCAAGAAGCGGGGGGGGGGAAAGACGACACCTGTGGCAACGGCTTGTCCAGAAGCTGGAAAGTAAAAGTGTGAGGAAGAAAGAAAAAACAGGTTTCGTATTGGTGGAGACAGTTACTGTAATGTTATGCCGTTTTGAAAACGGTGCAGAATACGTGCGTTTCAGCACCTCCTATGGTGCACCTAATAGTAATCCAGTACACAACGTTCACGTTCTTTGGACAACTTGGAGAAAAGTACAATTCACCGCTCAATGCAACCTTGTACAAGGCACAAAATCCCAGGGAATCGGTCTCGAGCACCCGCTAGTGTCGCCACGAGCACCTGACATACCAGCCAGGCATCCGAGACCAGGTCTCGGGTAATATGGGGCTCAGTCCTACTCGGTACCCGTTGTTAGAGGCGGGCACGCGGGGAAGCGTCATTCTTATGTGCTGTGCACATTGTTCCCCCGACCTCGTGTTATGGTACATGGTGGACTCGAAGTGCTTCCATAGTCGGAGGTATCAGTGTGTACCTATATGGTATACACAAAAACCTCCATGGCGAAACTTCAGTGCTCATACATGAGACATCATCCCGACACCTCATGAGATTGCACCTACATGATTCTTCCAAGTATATAATATGCTGTTGATACCGTAAACAATATCAAATGTGGCAAGGCCGACGCTCGCATGTCGAGCGCTTCGAAGACAAAACATATTCCATATGCATTCCGCGATATATATAACCGAGAAATTTGGGTGGTTGACGGCAACTTACGCGAGCAGGCTTGTCTGAACACGTCGGCTCTCAGGAGATTTCGACCCACTATTTTATGCCCCCCTTGAAATTTGTTCGAGTCCCTTACGGACACTATCATGACGTATGAAGAGTGGTTTTATATATTATACAAATTGAAATTCTACAAAGGCTGACAAAGTCATTAAATTGTGAGACGCCCCCCCCCCCCCGCCACCCGCCTCCCTTTTTTCTTCATATTTACCCCTCGTTTTCTACGTGTTTTTCCCCTATCACCGATTAAATAGAAATATACCACATGCCTCCACACACATAAAAGGGATAGTATAACACTGCGGCCGTGTATACCCCCGCCACAAACTCACCACCCCCCCCCGGTAGATATACAAGAGACAACGCACCGGATTTCCCCCCCCTCCCTCGCGCTCCTTCTTCCCTCCATGCCTAGCCGATTAAACATAATTATGCATGAAATTGTGAACCCCCCCCCCCCCCCCCTCGCTGCCTGATCGATTATAACATGATTTGCCACAGGTTTACACATATGAAAAGTATGTTATAACACTGCGACCTTGTATACCCTCGAGATAAACTGTTGGAACCCGCAACCCGCCCCCGCCCTCCTCCGCCCCCGCCCCCACCCAACCCCCCCCCTAACGATGAAACAGAAACGATGAAACAAGAAAAGTATGCCATTACACTGCGAACTTGTTTTACCCCCACGCTAATTTAAATACCCCCCCCCCGCCCCCCCTCCCTAACCCTCATCAACTTACGGTTGAATAGAAATAAACTCAAGAAAAGTATGCCCTCCCCCCCCCCCCTCCCCCCCTTCTCAAGTTACAGGTTTACCCTCCCCCGCTGCCTGACCCATTAAACATAATTTGCCACAGGTTAACACACATCCTCCCAACGATGAAACAGAAGCGATGAAACAGATAAGTATACCTATACATACTAACGCTTTCTTGTCAAATTCCCCCCCCCTGTCCCCCCCCTTTCCCCCCCCCCCCCTCCCCCCCCCCCCCCCCCCTTTTTTCTTAAACCCTAGCCTCACTCCGTATTTCGATTCAACCCACACCGTGTAGCAAAAAAAATAATACACACATAGCCGAACTATGAAGAGTAACGGTATCATAAGTGTATTATGATACCGATACAACCCATAGTTGTCAAGGCTGATTACTGCATGTCTATTTTCAGGGATAAATATGCATTTAACCATACTTGACAAAAGCCGCGAGGGGGAACGTTGAAATTCCCAAACGTCCCTCGCAACTTCGTTTTAGGCCCCCCGAAGCAGTTTTCTCGGCGTACAAAAATACGTACAAAAATACGTTTTGCAGATATATACAACAGCCCCCCCCCCTTTCCCCCACTGCCCCCCTCCCCCCCCCCCCCCCCCCCCAACCACTGTACACCAATATATATTCGAAAACACGATTCTGATACAATACGATAATGAAGTCTAGAACATCAAACAAAAAGTACGCGTAGAAAAAACCACGTGGTTGCAAAACAAACAAAACAAAATAATATGTATTCGAAAACACCACCCTGATACAACACGATAACCAAACCTAGAACATCAACCAAAACGTACACGTGTAGCAAAAACTACGTGGTTACAAAATAACATGTATTCGAAAATACTGGTCCGAAACAACACGATAACAAAGCCTAGAACATAAACCAAAACATATACGTGTAGCATCAAAAACGCGGAAAGCACCACTTTGAAACAATACGATAAACAAGTCTAGAATATCAACCAAAACATACGTGAAACAAAAACCACGCAGACACACGACACACTAAAAAAATATCTACGTCCGCATACGAACACCGGTCAAAAGATGGAACCCATATACCCTGGGTTCCAAATTGAGGTCCCTACGAGTCACAAGCATCACATAGTCCACATAAAGTCTTTACACAAACCTAAAAATGCGTCACAACTGCTCGTTGCCAAATGACAGGTTCATCAAGAACGCAAGAACAAACAGAACGAGAGGCAGGGTAATCGAAGCAGCGCAAATCATTATAGCATTCGCCCACCACATCACCTCCTTCGAAATTGGTTTTGGGTATCAGCGAACTGGGTCCAACGCATGCCCGTAGTGTCTTAGGTGCAGTGAGGAGCGGTAGTAAAAATTAAGTGCGCTGCTCGATAACCTGTTCCTGACCGTCGGTATACTGAACAATCTTCGGGCGCGTCTTCTCTGTGTCAGGTGTGTGAGGAGTTTCTTTGTCGTTTTTCAAGCAAGCGGTTGCGTTGGCATATACTACCTGGCTTGATGTAAAGGAAAGGAACACCACTCAGCGACCATCTACTACATGTTAGGGCATGTTTTCATGAACACCACTAACAAGAGCACCAGACATGGACGCGACATCTACAGGACTACAACATCTTCGACGACAGTGGGGAGAAAACAGGACGTATAAGCTTACACTATATATAGTCTATAATAATGTGAAAATTAAGTACAGACAGGGATGTTAACACTGCGGTAAACCACACGACCAACCTATTACGCAGGGTATCTCGTGCCTCCATCCGCTTACATGATTGCCTGACAACCTCTACTATTCCAAACGCAGTGGAATGTGCCTAACGAAGTAAAGTCACCCTCGCGTTCAATAGTGGTGACATCGCATGTCCACGTGAGACAACCTTTACGAAACGCAGTAGCATATGCCTGACGATGTAAAGTCACCCTCGCGTTCAATAGTAGTGACATCGCATATATATGACGTTGCATGCCCACCTCAACTGCTGTATTTGTAGGATGTATCTCTGTCTTAGAATTGGCGACCTCAGAGCCCCACAGCGGCACGGTAAAAATCATGGACGTGAAATCGTACATTTGAGACAATAATGAGTTGAAAAGGAAGCACAGGCAGACCTGATAAAATTGCGATAAACCACACTGCCGACCCATCGCATACCCTCCTGAGACGACCTCTACGAAACACTGTACCATTTACCTCACGAATTGAAATCACCCTCGCGATCAATAGTGATGACATCGCATATATATGACATCACGTACCCACCTCGCCTGATGTATTTGTAGGACGTATCTTTGACTTAAAATTGACGACCGCAGAGCCCCACATCGATAAGGTACAATCATAGGCGTGAAACCGTACATTTATTTGAGAAAAAAATAATTTGGAAAAGGAAGCACAGGCAGATGTGTTTAAATTGCGGTAAACAACCTTACCAACCCATTACGTAGGGTATTTCGTACATAACGTCTGCATGATCGCCTCCCAACCTATGCCAAGCGAAGTATTACTAACGAGGTAACGTAATTGAGCGCGTGTACACCAAGTATGACTAACGAGGTAACGTAATTGAGCACATACATGTATACCAAGCGTTCCTTAAACTGACGATTCGCATCCCTCCCTCTAATGCTCAATGGCGGAGACAGTACATGGCCACATACATCACCTCGCATGCTGTATTTGGCAATACGTATCTCTTTCGTATAATTAGCGATGTCAGAAAATAATGGTAACTGTATGATGATGGTGACAAACAGTGCATGACCACATCACCTCGCCTGTTGTATTTGACAATACGTATCTCTTTCTTATAATTAGCGATGTCAGAAAATAATGGTACCTACAAATATTCTATAAAATATTCTAGCTTTTGATCGATGTATCATACAACAACAAATTATGAAGATTTAACACGTTATTTACTACACTTAAACACTGGGTTGCATGCTGCATCTAACATCAAACCTTCTAGAATAGGAAACATTACAAGCCAGATGATATAAAGGGATGTCTTATTGCTTCAATCGTCAGGTTTGTCCCCTTATAGAATTTATAGTTTCCGCGCACATATTGATGTGTCCCGCCCCCCGCCCCCCCTCCCCCTCCCCTCCCCCTCCACTCACCCATCTTGTTCTTAAAATAAACCCAACCCTCCCCCTCCGCCTCTCCGTCCCCCGATCCCCCCCCCCTTCTGCCTAGCTTGTCCAAACGCCCCACTCATAATCAAAATCGGCCTGAGAAACAAACACCTATACGCAGTTGATATCACGTCATTATCTTTCTGACCATCCATGACGTAGATTTCAACTATTTTTCCCCCAACCTCCCCCAACCGCCCCCCTCCAACGCCCCCTCTTTTCCGACCACCTGCACGATCGCCTAGACCTAGCACCACGCGTATAACAAGCTGCTACATATCTTTGATCTCACAGCCGAAGTGTATTTGAATATTATTTGCCACCTAAACCTCCCAAAAAATCTCCCCCCCCCCCCCCTCCCCCCCTCTTGCCCTCCCTTACTCAAACGCCCCACCAAAAAATCGAAATCCGCCACATTAATAAACACGTCACGCACAGGATATCACCTCATTATCTTTCGAGAGCCATCCATGCCGCTGTGTCCCCCCCCCCCCCCCCCGCCTCGAACACCCCCTTCTTCCCCATCACCCGCACCATCGCCTAGACATGGCACCACTCGTATAACAAACCCCTCACCTAAAGCCCTTCCTCCCCCCCCCCCCCCCCCCCCTACCCCCCCCCCCCCTCCAACGCCCCCTCTTTTCCGACCACCTGCACGATCGCGTAGACCTAGCACCACGCGTATAACAAGCTGCTACATACCTTTGATCTCACAGCCGAAGTGTATTTGAATATTATTTGTTACCTAAACCTCCTAAAAAATCTCCCCCTCCTCCCCCCCCCCCCCCTCTTGCTCTCCCTTACTCAAACGCCCCACCAAAATATCGAAATACGCCACATTAATAAACACTTCACGCACAGGATATCACCTCATTATCTTTCAAGAGCCATCCATGCCGCCGTGTCCCCCCCCCCCCCCCCCCCCGCCTCGAACGCCCCCTTCTTCCCCATCACCCGCACCATCGCCTAGACCTAGCACCACACGTATAACAAAACCCTCACCTAAAGCCCTTCCTCCCCCTCCGCCCCCCACCCGCCCCCACACTCCCCTCCTCCCCCCGAACCCATCCCAACTCCACCCCCTCGAACACTCCACCATCTTCTTTACTCACTGATTGTACGACTTACCCCAGGATATACATGATAAACTGATGTATTATTTCAAAAACCGTCACATATATCCCCTCAAAATAATGTGTAGTTTCCAGGCACATATTGAGCTGCCCCCCCCGCCCCTCCCCCCCCCCCCCCCGCCCCCAGTAATATACTGGTGCCAAAACCGTCAGATTTATCCCCTCGAAAGGATTTATAGCTTACATGCACAAATTGCCCCCTTCCCCCCCCCCCCCCCCCCCCCTCCAAACCCGCTCGCTTTCGATCAAAACCAGGCCCCCACGTCCTTCAAAACTCCGCCCCACCCCCCTCACCGGTTATTCGACTTAAAAGATTCACTTGATAAAAGGATACATTTCCCTTCACAGCTGTCAGATTTTGTCCCCCTCAGAAACGGATTATATAGTTTCCGCGCACAGGCTGACTAAAATCATCCTGTTGACCCTGATAGCTACACTGTAGTCGTAAGGGGAGTCGCCGACCTATATCCTTAATGAAGACACACAACTCGTAATGCGCGCGATCGGAGTATCACACACAGCTTGCAAATATGAGTTTCGACGAAATCTTCGATCTCACAGCAGGAGTGTATTTTCATTTTTTATAATATATATATACATATATATACCACCTCAAAAATCTCCCCCACCCCTCTTGCCCTCCCTTACTCAAACGCCCCACCAAATATCGAGATCCGCCACATTAATAAACACTTCACGCACATGATATCACCTCATTATCTTTCGAGAGCCATCCATGCCGCTGTGTTCCCCTCCCCCCCCCCCGCCTCGAACGCCCCTTCTTCCCCATCACCCGCACCATCGCCTAGACCTAGCACCACACGTATAACAAACCCCTCACCTAAAGCCCTTCCACCCCCCCCCCCCACCCCCCCCCCCCCACCCCCCCCCCGCCCCCCCCCCCCGCCCCCACACCCCCCACCTCCCCCCCAACCCATCCCAACCCCACCCCCTCGAACACTCCACCCTCTCTTTACTCATTGATTGTACGACTTATTCCAGGATATACATGATAAACTGATGTATTATTTCAAAAACCGTCACATTTATCCCCTCAAATTATTATATAGTTTCCAGGCACATATTGAGCTGCCCCCCCCCGCCCCCGCCCCCCCCCCCCCCTCCCCAATCCCCCCCCCCCCCGGCCCCCAATAATATACTGGTGCCAAAACCGTCAGATTTATCCCCTTGAAAGGATTTATAGCTTACATGCACAAATTGCCCCATTTCCCCCCCCCCCCCTCCAAACCCGCTCGCTTTTGATCAAAACCAGGCCCCCGCGTCCTTCAAAACTCCGCCCCACCCCCCTCACCGGTTGTTCGACCTACAAGATGCACTTGATAAAAGGATACATTTCCCTTCACAGCTATCAGATTTTGTCCCCCTCAGAAACGGGTTATATAGTTTGCGCGCACAGCCTGACTAAAATCATCCTGTTGACCGTGATAGCTACACTGTAGTTGTAAGGGGAGTCGCCGACCTATATCCTTAATGAGGACACACAACTCGTAATGCGCGCGATCGGAGTATCACACACAGCTTGCAAAGATCAGATGAGTTTCGACGAAATCTTCGACCTCACAGCTGGAGTGTATTTCCATTTTTTATAATATAGATATATACCCCGCCCTAGACGCTATGCCTTGGAACCACAGCACATACATTAAGCATTAAACGTTGTTTTATAATCAATTCCATGCTCTTGAACGTGCTGAGGTTGAAGTTAAGCACGCACAACATTACGTAAGCACGCACGCTACACCACGTGTTTGTCACCAACTAGTTCTAGTTCTATATATCGCGGATCGTTGCAGCACGTAGTACGTTAATGCACGGGTGATATCGATGGTGAACAGACGATCCACGCACACGCACGAGTATCGGTGGTTGACGGGTTATGTCGTGCTCAAGGCACGCGCAAGAATACGAACGTATATATATAATAATATATAGTAAAACACTATATATAGGCTTGAACATATAACACATAACCCCCCCCCCCCCCCTCCAAACCCGCTCGCTTTTGATCAAAACCAGGCCCCCACGTCCTTCAAACTACGCCCCACCCCCCTCACCGGTTATTCGACCTACAAGATTCACTTGATAAAATGATACATTTCCCTTCACAGCTGTCAGATTTTGTCCCCCTCAGAAACAGGTTTTATAGTTTCCGCGCACAGACTGACTAAAATCACCCTGTTGATTCTGATAGCTACACTGTAGTTGTAAGGGGAGTCGCCGACCTATATCCTTAATGAGGACACACAACTCGTAGTGCGCGCGATCGGAGTATCACACACAGCTTGCAAAGATCAGATGAGTTTCGACGAAATCTTCGATCTCACAGCTGGAGTGTATTTTCATTTTTTATAATAAAACCAAAATACCATATACGATACACATCGAACAATATGTTTTATCCCTGAGCACGAGCATTATATCCATGTTTCGCATCTGGCTCTCGTATTTTCTTGAACGTATGGTAAATCACCCATATCGTGGCACCACAAGATATTAAAAAACTGTTTACGAGTTTGTCGTAGGTTTCTGTGGCGTGAAGGTTTCGTCACCATATATACCAACCACCCTTTTTCTTTTCCTCGCTCTCTCTTGATCAAACGCCTCACCTGATATCGGAATCCGACAGAATAACTACCGCTTCCACGCCCTGGATATCACCTCATTATCTTTTTCAAAATGTCCAGGCCGCTGCTGCAATTCCTTCACCCCCCCGCCCCCAACGCCCGCTACTTCCCCACCGCCCGCACCATCGCCCAGACCTAGCTCCAGGCGTATAGCAAACCCCTACATCTATGCGACCTAAAGCCCCCCCCCCACACACACTCACACACGCACACCCCCCGCCTCTCCTCCACAATAAAAAAAAAAAGTTTCCACGCAAAAATTAAGCTGTCCCACCTGTCCCTCCCCGCCTCCCCACCTCGGGCCCCCCTTTCTATCAAAAATAGGCCCTCACACCCAAAAAAAAATTGCCCTCCCCTCACCGGTTATTCGACTTACAGGATTCGCTTGTTAAAGTTATTTTTTTTCTTCCACAGCTGTCAGATTTTGTGCCCCTCAGAAACGGGTTATTTAGTTTCGTTGCACAGACCGCCTAACATCACCCGCTCGACCCTGATTGCCAAACCGCAGTTGCAAGGGGAGTCGCCGACCTATATCCTTAACAAAGACACGCAACCCGTAATACCCGCGATCCGAGTGTATCACAAACTGCTCGCGAAGATGAGTTAATACGAAGTATCCTATATCACAGCTGTAGGGAAAACATTTTTTTTTTCAATATACCAACAGGCGGCATTCGGCAACCTTACAAAATATCATTCGTAGCGAAAGTTCCCAATGGAAAAAATCGTTCAAACCTCGAATACTAAAATGCAATGAAACCATTATTTTGTCAGTCAACAGAAGACGTCTATCTATGCAGTTGCAGATATATCCCGTAGGCGTTCAGAGCTTTCAAGGGTGGCCCGTTCATGAGCGCTGTCCTCCGTGCCTATGTTACCTCTGACCGTCGTACTCAAAGACTGTTGGCACACACAAATACGTCGAAAAAGACCCACGCAATGTATCATGCCGAATAACCAGTTGTTACCGCCTTCCGTGTTGTGACCACATCTCGCTCTGCTTTGGCATTTCAAGTGTTCGGCCAAGGATATTTCAACCTAGGCGTTTTGTTTGTGACAGGCAGCAAACATTATTACCATCACGCATGACATTATAAGTGTTTGTATGTGGGCAGAACTCAATGAAAACATGCGATAAAACACTGTTCCCTTGCATTTGGTCCTTCCTGTTACAATCACTATCTTTCAAGCCACGCTTGTCAAAGGTTTCCGGAAAATTTGATTTTGGTCTAACGTCGGCACAGACGAAAACAATGCTGCTCTGGTTGTGGCTGGTGCAGGTGGCATGAAAGCGCCATTAGCGCTCTATCATTCCCTTTTATCCAAACCAGTTACGCAATGATCGCATTGCATGTCTGACATTCGTCTGGTTGCTTCAATAGTTTATCGCGTATGTCCTTCGGCAAAAAAACATGTACGCCATGTTCCGCCAGAGGGATATTTACTGACGGCCTGAACGCCGACGTAGACTTGTGCTCCCCGAGAGTGCAAAACCAGACATACCTGTGGTGATCTGCTTAAGTCCTCTTGTCATGTACGTATACACACTTCATGAAGGAGGGTTAATCTCGCGCGACGTTTACCTCGTGAACGCTTCATCCCCTACACGTTCACGAATCGAACGGTAGTAACTTTTATTTTTTCTTCTTTCAAAAAAATGGGAACGGCGCCTAAAATGAGAAAGGAAGAGTTTTTTGGAAATCAAACCAATTGTGTACAACTCTAAGAAAAAGGGTTGACCCTTCTGTGGGGCTGTACGGTAGCCTTCGAATAAACTGTCGCTCAGGCTGGAAGGCCTCTGCATCGCCACGGTAGCCAGCATCTACAGAAATCACAATAGAGCCAGCGTAAATCGCTTCCTGCGCCCACCCGAATGCACGAGATGGAGCGTGATCGTTCTGACGAGCTCCTCTCTCAGGGCTGGCCAAGAAGCCATCTCACGGTAGGGTTGTAGCCGAAAGTCCTTGAGCTCCTCACATGAGGAACTCAATATATCACCCGAAAAATGACTCGGAAGGCATTCGTTCGCACAACCCGACCAAGCTTCTATGCCTCAGTCGTAAAAAGAAACGTACACTCGTGAATAATGTAACGTTTCACAGGGACGTTTTGGCGAAAAAACTGCAACCCCTGCCGTGGGATGACTCCAAGGGGTTCGCAGGATCATTTTGGTTCTCTGATACACCACGTGGTTCTGGGGACAACGCTTGGTTCTCATTTTAGGCTCCGTTCCCATTTTTTCCGAAAGCTCTCGTTGCACAACGAAGAGCACGTAAAATACGTCACGCTGAGATTTTTACAACAGTACATCGTTGACAGCAATAGAGACGCGGAATGACAGTCACACCACCTTACAATTTCGTGCGGAACTGCTCGTCGTACACTGCTTCCGTTGCAACCCTTGTCAAGTAAGGCATGAGAAACTGGGTCGGCGATTGCGCCTACCGAAGTCCGCTCATGGCGGTTGTGACCCGGACGGCTGGGTATCCGAAAGCACTCCGGACGGCAGCTGCTCGGAATGCTCTCGCCGGTCGCTCTCGATGGTCATGCGAAGGAGATAGATGTTGCATTATCTACTTCTCCGAGGAGTCAACAAAGGAAAATGAGAAGATGCGTATAGCATTCCTCAAGACGGATGAAAGGATTCAGAATCTTGACGTGACGGAATTTACGACTACAGTAGTACGGAAAACACGAAATCGCAACCAGCGGTGAGACTCTTGGATACGACATCTTCCACCTAAAACGGATGAGGCCGAACAAAGTAAGGTTTACCTCGACGGCTAAACAGACGAGTAGCTGAGCTCACTGAGGTACGTCGCGAGTGCTGTGGACGTGACGTTCAACTTTTTAGACAACTACTGCAGCATGAAGTATTCGCCAGTTGGTATTACCAGGCATTCCGGAACGTGGTTCTGGGATAATTTCGTTCGACAACGTTAAGCTTCAGTACCGTAGTTGTAACGGGGCCTGCATGGCAAGTGCGTTGTCGCCAAGAATGGAATGCCCTCGCCGGAAGAGCATATAGGAACGGCACTTGAATCGCGTTGACCTGACAATACACTGTTTCTACCATACAGTGGTTTGGGGTTGTTGGTCGGATGCTGACACACTTCTCGCGCGGGCTAGTGGATGGGTGCCATACATATACCATACATACAGCGTACACTTACGCATCGTAGCTAAATTAATGTACTGCCGATACATCGGAAAGGTGTTTGGTACAGACAGAGAAGACACCTGACGCGCATGTGAGAAAGCAAACCCCGACGACCGCACTTGTAGCGCGCTTGACACTTACTAACGAATTGTACTCCCTGACAGCGTAGCAGTGGTACAGGAATTAGGGGAGGTCATACCCGGTGTAGGAAAACTGTAAAGGATGGAATTAGGCATCAACCACAACCGACCAGGCTATTCGATTTGAGCTCCAGAAGTTCTTTATCGGGATATCTTGAAGCAATCAAAGTGCGCGCACATCATTTGGTACCTACTGTGTCCATTGACACGTATTGAGAACCTAAACCGGCCAGCCGCAACTCAAGCCCGACTCTCGCAATATAGGTCACAATAGTTCGTTGGAATAACGATTGTCGGGTACTTCAAACGAGTATACGTGATCTTCCGAGACATCCCAATGTTGGGTTTGCACGTTATGGGGCATATTGCGTATATGGTTAGCCGCTTGAGCTCCTCCGGCGAGGATCTACTCGTTAGTCTGATGCTTTGACGGTATAACACCTTGATATATATACATTATCGCCCAGCAATATTGGTCGGATTGCCTGAACGAGTGGCTTTGAGGTCATGTTCCCGGTGATGATGGGCGATGATGAGGATGATGATGATGTTAGCCCCTCATGCTAGGATATGTGAGAGTTCCGCTTTACGGGTAGCGTGGGACGAATTTTCCGAAACGAAAACGTTAGAAGCCAAAGGCACAACAAGTCAGTACGTGGTGAACGTCTGCTATGGATAAATAATTCTGGACCCACTACCTGGCGACACCTATATGGTGTGTGCTTCTTGCAGACGTTATACTACCACAGAAGAAGCCAATCCCAAAAGGCGTGACGAACGAAAAATGGGCGTATGCCCACCGCATATCCTGCACCCACAATAGTGGCAGTAGAACAGGCGTACATTGATGATGATTTCAACTGGGGGCCTAACGCCGTGCAAGTCCATTTCAACCGACAGCTTCGTAGTTGGTGACTACGATGCACTCACGCGTAGCCACACCGACCTCCAGCAAACAACTTTGAAAGGAATATGTTTTGAAATCTAAATAAACAACGCTTTGTTGTGACAGAAGAACCAGGCGATCAACACCGATCAGGTCATAGCAAGAAGCATTGTTGACCATATTATACCGTACCAACAACTTCAGTAGAAATATTTCATGAGCAATTGTTCTCAACAATGGCAACTCCTTCGCCGATTCAAGTCTCAGACAAATATTGGCAATTGTTACGGTGTGCGTTTCAATCATCATTCGTAGGCCAAAATAGCTTACACTGGACAACTTTGGACTTCAAAAGAAGTTGTGGCTTCGTTGTAGGCGTTTCGAAAATATTTTGACAGTGGAAGCCTTCGCCTATAGAGTACACTGTCCGTAGGCATGAAATTGGGTTAGACGGTCGCACCCGAAGTCTATTGTTGGTTCTGTAATCTAGGCGTAGATGGAATGCACACATTATCGAATCACCGGCATATTTGCGGTCGGGCGTATATACGTTATTTTATCGAGGCGTGTGATCGATGGTGTCTGGGTAATACGTATTTTATCATGTTGTGATCGATTTTGTCGCCAAGACAAGTAGCGCGATTCAAGGCGGAAGGACGCCCTCGCGATAAGGGCACAAAAATAATGGGACGGTAGAGCACAAAACACTACTCCCAACGTACCTTCGGCATTTTCGTTGTCGCAATAAACCTTTTAACGGTGACGGTGCAACACGTAGTAAAACTGTGGACGCACCAGTCAAGTAATCAGAAAAACGCTCCTTTCGACCGCCCGTTCGTGCGTAACGGCCTCTTTTATAAATGCGGTTTTACTTGTTTCCCACGATAGGTGGGCTTTCACTATAGGTTGGCCAGTGATGAATAGGGAATGCAATTTTTTTTAAACTTTCAAAATTTTGTTAAATAACTTCCCCGTCACATATTTTAGGTGAGGTTCATTGTCAAGTAACGCCTACAACGGAATCATCCGGGTTTAGGCACCGCCAAGTAGGAGCCCCTTTGTCACTACTGGCTTTGTGCCGCTAGCCCGAGTGACCCTGTAACTTGTCACTGGCGACATATTTCAGGCCACGTGTTGGACGAAGCGTTGCTTCCTATTCCACATTGCGGATTAACATATCCCAAAACTACATCAACAGGAAACCTTATTATCGAAAAGGAATTTCGGCCATCGCTCGCGCGATTGATCCTGGGCCACTGCCCCAAACGTGACCCCCCATTGCTGTCCCTGGATGTGCCCATACCCGAAATTGAGTCTGTTTGGTAAAGCCACCATCCACGGGCGAGTCCATCTCACAGGCCTTTTTTAGTTTGATAGAAGTCACCCTTCGTGCGATTCGCAAACCGATTCACGGCGCTTCGCGCTTGGGGCAAAGCAATGCCTGCATGTAAGGTGAACACTCGGCATGGTCCGTCCCGTCTATGTATTGGTGCAAGCGTCTCTGGTGATTCCATTACGGACGGCCGTGCATGATTATCGATTACACCATCTCCCCTCCCCGCCTGCCATAGCCTTGGACGGCTATGGAGCTCTTCAATTGGTGCGCCGCTACCCTAGCGTATACATACAGATCCATGAAGGGCGTCGGACAGAATGAAAAAATCGACAGCGGAGGCGGGCACCACGGTATAAGTAGCATTTTCTTTTCTAAGACGACGAGGATTCTCAACGCGAAACAGTCGGAATATGGTCATTCTTGTCCCGTGAAACGTAATTTTATTCATGCCTAGGTCATGCATGGGGTTTGGTCATCGGACTGCACTATTTTCAGTCTGCTTAAAATGCGTGTTTTGGGCAAGGGTTGAAGCTCATAATATGGTGATGAGGAACCCCCGACCACCAAAATAGTGCAAGATACAGCAGCGTGTGCCGGGTATTGACGGGCAGATCTAGATAGACAGCCCGCAGACTCTTGTCCAACCTGTCCATTGCGTTTACGTGTTCCGGTTGTTCCTCCACAAATAAGCTAGGCGTCCGCGCTAAACAGGAGAGTTCTCTACATTGAAATATGAGTCGTACTGCCTCCCCCGAGCCTTCATGGTTATTTATTGTCAAAACCATAATGGGCGTGTTCGCTGCGCGCTGCACTTTTCGGCTTACTTAGGCGACAAAATGTTTGGGAAATGTATCATTTATAACAGACCTCTTCAAGGGAGGAGCCTGACAGGGACAAAATGGCGGTGGACACCTCTACTGCATTGGGAGCCTTAGTCTCCTGGTACACGAGGCTACGGTGAGGGGGGGGGATTCCCCATTTTGAACCCCAGGTTTAGGCCAACGCCACGCGCGAGTGACCCTTTTCTGGAACTCACGGGCAACAAGAATTTGGGTTGATTATTTAGCGCAATGTCTTGAAGATTTCCATTCCATTTGCAGGTTTGTGTAGCGACTTTGACCCACACCGTAACAGAAGCTTTTAAATAAGGAATGAGAAGCGGGGGAGGCGCTCGCGCGAGTAACATCGATAATCGACAATCTATATATATGCCTGACGTTGGGTGGCGCACGGATTGCCCTCGGTACCCGACGAGGGACCATCAGGCGGAGGACAAGTTAAGAAGATATTAACTATATTAAAATGTATGTGTTAAGGTACCGGAGTCCCGGTGGCCACTCTGAACATGCACACCCTAAGATATAAAAAAAGTAGAGAACTGCGAGTAGCAGCAGTAGCACTAGTACACTGCGCCAAAGGGGGTTCAACTCGAACGTATCGAATATTGGGACCGCCAATCATATCAATAGTTCAACTCTACCATCTCCGTAGATTGTATGCAGTCATACACATCACACATTTGACATGTATATACTGTGCGCAAGCATAAAGCAATTTTCATCCTGCCTGTGTGCACGTGATGATAACGTTGAACCAAGGCGCACCATGCGGAACATTGGTAATTCAAACAACGTGCATGACTCAAATGTCCAATGTCAATTTCAAACCAATACGACACCTGCTTCAAAACCAGTAAATACTGATATCCAACGACGTAGTTAGCG
Organism: Undaria pinnatifida; assembly: GCA_012845835.1. Classification (NCBI taxonomy): domain Eukaryota; class Phaeophyceae; order Laminariales; family Alariaceae; genus Undaria; species Undaria pinnatifida. The sequence goes on from JABAKD010000025.1 coordinate 23,773,818, forward strand.
CAAGTGAACCTCAGTGTATTGAGGAATTAGTGGGGTTTTAGTCAGTTTGGCCACTTGTAAAGGTTAACTAATATCTGACCCAAACTAAGCCGTATAACACTCTCCCTCTCGGAAACCTCGGGGTACCAGGTCGGCCGGATACACAGGCGGACCTGTCAATATCGAAGCGGTGTTATTTCCAGGGTATACCGGGGAGAGTATTTTTCAAACTTGACCATGGGGGTATCTGCGTCCTGCCGACGGCGCCATTTGTAAGGTGATAGGTGGGGACACAGAGTGCCCCCCTGCAGGTCTGACAATTGAGCAGGTCCTCGGAGAGTACTCACTTTCTTTTCCTTGGTAGACACGTACGTCGCTTTCGCTTTTGTCGATTCCACCAGGGCCCCGGATAGCTTCTGAGATCGGAGGCACGTGCCTCCGATCTTTTTCCTCAACTTTTCCGAATACACAACGTCAACCTTATCATACGAAACCCATCCAAAAAATCTCAAATACGGTCAATTACAAGCCTTGCGAGGCCGTGATCATAACGAAAATCCTTAATCAGAATATGGGCGATCAGAGTGCAGTAGGAATAATCCACGTAAGACCATAAAGAAAGACTCTCGATTGGGGTTCAATAAATCAAGTCTAGGTTCCCACGAAACCACCTATATTTCACCTTTAATTATTTGCTCTAATTGACTGACTCCCAACCAATCGGTCAAGCAAACTTTAGTGCTGAAATAAGGATTGAAATACCAGGAATCAAGTTTCCTCATCCAATCCTCGAAAACCACAATTTTACTTTCCATGTGTATGTACATATATATATCAGACATTGGTGCGAGCAAATAGCCAATTTTACATCCCTCCCTCCTGCTCGTTACAACTGGCATGATCATGCTCACGCCATCTCCTGCACTGCTGCATACTCAAAAGTACCAGCCTCAAATTCACATAAAGTATGAGAGCTTCGCCTTCAACCAAAAAATGTAGTACACTGTAAGCCATGAGATAACCCCCCCACTCCGTTGTCAAGTGTTAAGCGATTAGTGGGGTGTTAGTCCGTTTGACCAATGGCAAAATGTTAACCGATAGCTTACCCAAACTAAGGTTTATATCACTCTCTCCCCCCTGAGACAGCGGGATAGCAGGTCGGCCGCATATGCGGCGGACCCTTGTCAATATCCAAGCCGATTCATTTCCTGGGGATACCAGGGAGAGTATTATTATTTAAGTTCGACATGGGGATAATCTGAAAAGTTTATTATTTTGGATAGTAGTGGGGGTAGAACCCACGACCCAAAAACACATGGTCTGTCGACGACACCATTTTTTGAGGAATTTGAGGGTTATTAGTCCATTTGAACACAAGTCTTGCAAAAGGTTGGCTGTTGTGGTCGCCGTTGTAGGAGGAAGGGTGCTCCCTCCATTGAGAAAGCCCCCGAGAAGGAACAGGGGTTGTGGGCTCGATGGAAACCAAAAGCAAGATTGTTAAAAAAAAAATACACAACTCGTAATGCGCGCGATCGGAGTATCACACACAGCTTGCAAAGATGAGTTTCGACGAATTCTTCGATCTCACAGCTGGAGTGTATTTTCATTTTTTGTAAAAATATAGTCGGAGAGATTGGAGGAACGCTGCCACAATAGCATATCAAGCTCGTCGACGCTACATGTCATGTAAAGTTTTAGGTGGGGACGCAGAGAGTCCCCTGCAGGTTTGCCAATTGAGCAGGACCTGGTCCACGGACAGACCTCAATTTACTTGCCTTCGTAGAGACGTAGCTTTACTCGTTTCCACCAGAGCCCCGGATAGCTTCTGAGATCGCAGGCACGTGCTGCCGATCTATTTCCTGACTTTTCCGAATATTTAACGCCAACCTTATCTTACGAAACGCATCCAAATGATCTCAAATTCGGATAATTACAAGCCTATCGAGGCCGTATCTTAACACAAGCCGCATTTTGTCCAACCAGTTCCGCTCTGGTTTAGGCCATCCCAAGCTCTCAACAAGCGTTGGTATTACAGGACAATTTGATTAGGACATGTATGTGCTTTTTTAACTATAGAAGCCAGCATTCATCATACCTACCAACTCCACCTGTTTACAGAAATCAAGCATCCTGCGGGCTCGACTCCAATTAATACCACCAGGAGTTCATCGCAAGACTACCGCGGTGGTGTTGTTCCGCGGTAAATCCGCGAGCTTAAACGAATTAGACACGTGGCTGATCGATATATATTTCCGCCCCACCAGCTCAAAGAGAACATTTTCAAATTTTCTTGTCAAACGGTCCTAAACGAAACAAATATATTGCTCGTATAACTACTGCTGTGCGTTCTTTCGTACATAAGGTTTGATAACCTGTGGATAGTATAGGCCCTAGTCTATCTATACACCCCCCCGAATACTCGGTTTTGTACGGGGCATTGCAGGGGGGAAGGGTGAACACAATCCTATCATCCCAGAAAATACGTCGATAAACTTACGACGATCATACAGTATATACCTGGCACCACAAGTACTGCTGTATTATTGGAGGCATAACACCAGGTAGGGTTGAAAATTCAGTTGTGTGTTGTTAGTAGCCCGTTTTTCTTAACTCTTTGGAACTGAGAGAAAATGGTTGATTAAAAATGAATCAAAGTGCAACCTCCTCGTATTTGAATCAGTTTCGACCAAATTCTTGATCTCTCATCGCCGGAGTGTATTTGAATATTGTTATAAAAATTAAAATACACTCCATATTATTATAAAAATTAAAATACACTCCAGCTGTGAGATCGAAGATTTCGTCGAAACTCATCTTTGCAAGCTGTGTGTGATACTCCGATCGCGCGCATTACGAGTTGTGTGTCCTCATTAAGGATATAGGTCGGCGACTCCCCTTACAAACACAGTGTAGCTATCAGGGTCAACATATTATATATGACCTAAACCTCTTGAAAACCCTCCCACCCCCCCCCCCACCCCCGCGCATTTTTTTTTTTTTTCTTCTCCTCGCTTTCTCTAGCTTAAACGCCCCACGTAATATCGAAAACGGCCAGAGTGAAAAACACTTCCACGACCTGGATATCGCCTCGTTGTCGTTTTAAAGTCGTCCATGCCGCTGCTGCAATCCCCACCCACCCCCGCCCCCAACGCCCCTTCCTTCCCCACCACCCTCACCATCGCCTAGACCTAGCACCACGGGTAATGCAAACCCCTACATCTATGCGACCTAAAGCCCTCCCCCTCCCCCCCTGGCAAATCCCCCCCCCCCTCCCCAACAAGTAGGATTCACAGTTTCCACACACAAATTGACCTGCCCCACCGGTCCCCTCCCCCCCCTCTCCCCCTCCCGCCCCCCTTTGGATCAAAATCAGGCCCCCACGTCCTTTAAAACTCCGCCCTCCCCTCACCGGTTATTCGACTTACAGTATTCACTTGATAAACTGATGCATTTCCTTCCACAGCTGTCAGATTTTGTTCCCTTCAGAAACGGTTTTTAAAGGTTCCGCGCACAGAATGCCTATCATCACCCTGTTGACCCTGATAGCTACACTGTAGTTGCAAGGGGAGTCGCCGACCTATATCCTCAATGAGGACACACAACCCGTGATACGCGCGATCGGAGTATCACACGCAGCTTGCAAAGATGAGTTTCGACAAAATATTTGATCTCACAGCTGGAATGTATTTTCATTTTTATAATAATTTTTTTTTAAAGGACGTCAACCGTGAGTTCGACGAACTTCTGGCCAATATTCATATTTGCAAGCTGCGTTGTTGGTACTTGCAATCTATTATATTAGTGGGTTTAGATATACGCCAGAAAGTTTGGCTATCCAAGGCAAGCGCTATGTTTCTTTTGCCCCGCAAAGATCAGTACAATTTTACGAGTAGCAATCGCTCTGCCCCCCATAAATCCCGCATTTCGGTTCGTAGTTACTCTTGATCAACACAGTATCAATCGTAAGTATGCCAGTTGTAGTATACGTCGTAGCGTCATTCGACTGACCCTACCTCAAGTAAGCGCTATGTCAAGCGAAAAACTAATATCGCTAAAAACCGACAAATATACCAAATGTTGTGTACCAGGTAGTATCATCATTCGACTAACAAGCATGTTTTGGTACTGGACTACTGCTGTAGTACTTGAATATAATACGTGCTGTTTCGATCTCGAAGCTCGTAGCAGGTCACCCCTATTCGCGTACACGCGTTCGCCGCAGACGGGCTAGGCGCCGACCATGCGTCTCTGAAGGACCAACCAGTGTCAATGCCTTCTTGATTCCAATCGCTTCAATCTTGCTCGCGATCGCTCTGACCTCCCTTCGCTTTTATTTTTCAAACGCAAACGACCCTGCTGCTGCTCTGCTTCCAAAAACGAAAAACTCAAAATCATGGCTTCCGATCTCCCAATCGCTGTTGCTCTCGTCAAGACCTATCCGCTGACAACGTGGGTGGCCACAGCCCAGGGGCGGCATCACCATGCAATTGTGGCTGCTGCTGGTGGGATTGCTGCTGAAGCAGCTCTTCCTCCTTGTCCATCTGCATGGACCCCATCATTCCTTTTCCCCCATCACACGCCATCACTCTTCCAATCTCAACCGCCATGTTCTTGGATACAATCACCTCTTCGTGCTCATTTCCGCCAATTTCTTCCTGTGGCAACAAGAGGGCCAGCGGCTGCGTTGCCACAAACTCCTGTGGCAGTAGCGGCTCGGGCGGTTTCGGTGGCGTTTCTTACGTTGCCGCTCCTGCGTCCTCTTCCAACCTTCTCGACTCGGGTTGCATGCCAAGCCATGGCCTTGTGGCCACCAAGCTGGGTTTCCACCTTGTGGTCCTTGGAGACTGAGTAGCCTTCCTAACAAAAAATTGTTCCTCTCCATAAATTTCAACTGTAGCCTCCGCAAAAGCCGCTGCACTCGACAATCATGCTCGTCCCGAGCTCACACATACACACCCGAAGACAACAAAACGGCAAAACTGAGTAACTCAGCAGTAGTACTAGTACACTACGCCAAAGGGGGCTCAGCTCGAACATATCGAAGATTGGGACCGCCAATCATACCAATAGTTCTACTACACCATCTCCGTAGATTCTATGCGGTTATACACATCACAGATCAGACATGTGCGAAGGCACAAACAAACAACCGAGTCAACATGAGTTCCAGAAGAAATCCCCAAACTTGGCAGCCCCTGCCCTAACATACGGGGTGCGCATTCGTTGATCTTGGAATGACATCATGAGTGATCAACTCGGTGCAGGTGCGCTCTTACACTGGAAGTAGCACTGCGCCGCGCGTGGTTTTTTTTTTTGTGAATTTTGGGAGCTTCTTAATCGACATCCGTCGGATGTGAGCTTGAACGTACACGTCCATCGTCATTTCCGATTTGCATCTATCTGCTTGTCGTACTCCAAGTAGGCAAAAATAATTCGCGGGTATCTTCGAAGGTGACAGCATCACTATACCCAGCGTAGAGGGTTCATTTCCACCGTTCGTCGCCTTGACCTTCGGGTTCAGCCGACCGCCGGCTCGGCCTCCACCCTTGAGATCACTCCAACTCCGCAGCGTCCTACGCTTGCGCTCCTCGTGCAGCTGTATGAGCTCCCGTTGTTTTTGGGCTGGTGGCCAAAACTTAAACGTTAAACAGTCCTTTCGGGCCAAATGAATGCCACTAGATCACGTTCGGGCGGTGAGCAGAACTTAGCCAATCCAATTCAAATATACCGACGCGCGACAGCGGGCGTCGTGGCATCCGTTCCGGGGATTTCTTCCGGTGGACCCGGAGAACGTTTTGACCACGATGAGAGGTTCGCGATCACACGGACAAGGGGAATGCCATCGTCCATGGACAGTCACAGCCATCTTTTTAGAGTCCCTCATCCGCAAACAGGCAAACAATTTTTGTCGGAGAAATTGCATCCAATCATTCTATGTACTGTAAGTTCATTTTTGTACGACAACAGCGGTACACAAAACATTTGGCGCGCATCGTAAGCCCATATACGCTCAACTTAGAGTATCAGAGACCTTTACCTCCATCGAAGGTTGTAAGAGACCCATGGGGCATCCAAACTTCCCTAGCGACAAATGCCCGATGACCATTGGACGCTCATGGAGACGCCCATGGTTGGCCGTTTAGCTCCAAGGAATGCCAAATATGGACCACGCCGTTGAGAAACGTCTCCCAAATATAATCATGTATTATAAAAAATAAAATAAAAAATACAAATACACTCCAGCCGTGATATCAAATATTTTGTCGAAACTCATCTTTGCAAGTTGTGTGTGATACTCCGATCGCGCGTATTACAGGTTGGGTTTCCTAATTAAGGACATAGGTCGGCGACTCCCCTTACAACTACATTGTAGCTATCAGGGTCAACAGGGTGATGTTAGGCAGTCTGTGCGCGGAAACTATAAAACCCGATTCTGAGAGGGACAAAATCTGACAGCTGTGAAAGGAAATGTATCCTTTTATCAAGTGAATCCTGTATGTTCAACATCCGGTGAGGGGGGGGCGGAGTTTTAAAGGACATGGGGGCCTGGTTTTGATTAAAGGGGAGCTGGCGTTGGGTAGGGGGGGGGGGGGGGGGGGAGGGAAAGGCCATCGGGGGAGGGGTGGGGAGGGGGGGGGAGGAGGGGGCGAGGGGGGCGGGGGGTGGGGAGGGGGGGGGGAGGGGGGGGGGAGGGGGGGCAGATGGTGGGGAGGGGGGGGGGAGGGGGGTGGGGAGGGAGGTGGGGGAGGGGGGGTGGGGGGGGGGTGTGGGGGGGGTGGGGGGGGGGTGGGGGGGGGGGTGGGGGGGGGGTGGGGGGGGGGCAGGGGGGGGGGGGGAGGGGCGGGGGAGGGGAGGGGGGAGGGGGGGGGCGAGGCGGGGGGAAGGGGGGGGGGGGGGGGGGGGGAGGGGGGGGGATGGGGGGAGGGGGGGGGGGGGGGGAGGGGGTGGGGGAGGGGGGGAGGAAGTGGGGGGGGGGGAGGGGGGGAAGGGGGGGGGGGGGGGGGGGGGGGGGGGGGGGGGGGGGGGGGGGGGGGGGGGGGAGGGGGGGGGGGGGGGGGGGGGGGAGGGGGGGGGAAGGGGAGGGGGGGGGGGGGAGGGGGTTGGGGGGGGGGGAGGGGGGAAGGGGGGGGGGGGGGTCGAGGGGGGAGGGGAGGGGGGAGAAAGGGGGTGGAAAGGGGGGGGAGGGGGGGGGGGAGGCGGGTGGGGGGAGGGGGGGGGGGAGGGGTGGGGGAGGGGGCAGGCAATTTGAGCGTGGAAACTATATATCCTTTAAGGGGATAAATCTGACGGTTTTGGAAAGAATGCAACAGTTTATTATGGGGGGGGTGGGGCGGGGCAGCTCAATCCGAGCGCGAAAACAATGCGTTTATTTACGCGGATGACTATGACGTTTTGGAAATAATGCAACTGTTTATCATGTATATCCTTTATGTCGTGCGACCAGTAAGCAAAAGACGGAGTGCTCGAGGGGCTGGGGGTGGAGGTGGGGGCGGGGAGGTTGTGGGTGGGGGAGAGGGGGCGGCATGGTGGTGGGTGGGGGAGGTTGAGGTAGGTTGGGGGGGAAGGTCGTTAGCTCGAATAGATGTAGGGGTTTGCTATGCGCGTGGTCCTAGGTCCAGGCGAGAGTGTGAGTGGTGGTGAAGGAGTGGGCATCTAGGGCGGGGGGGGGGGGGGTTGCAGCAGCGGCATGATTTACTTGAGAACGATAATAAGGTGATATCCGGTGCTACAAGGTGTTTTCTACTGTGGCGGTTTTTGATAGCAGGTGGGGCGTTTGAGCAAGAGAGAGCAGCAAAAAAAAAAAAGCCGGGCGCGGGGGAAGGGTTTTCAAGAGGTTTAGAACACATGTACGTGGGCGTTTGTCAGTGTTCCATTTTTTTTTGGTTGTGAGGGATGTGTGTGTTATCTCTAAAAGATTCTTGTTTGTTGCCTTACATTGCCCAGCTCGTTGTGTTTTCCTACGACCAAAAATATTTGGTACGGCTTTTGCCTTCTTGTCGTTGTTGATGGTAGTGTTTGCTTCAAGTGCCCTTAATAAAAATGCGGTGCAACAAACGCTTTGAATCACCTGTTCACAACAGATGTATGCCGATTAAGAAGGGTGGAAACCCTGATTGCGTGTCCTGTTAATCTGTTTGCGGCGATGCCGGCCGAGCTTGTAGCGTGATTTGGTTTGTAGCTCACGACCCACACACCTGGTCGTACGCATTGCTGGTGATTTCCTTGGTTATCTGCATGATCGAGCCTCTGGTGCTGGTGAGGTTGGAGCTGACGTAATGTGAGATGGTAGTTGGTGATAGTGTCCGTCTCCATCGGGGATATGGCCGGTGTAGTCCCGAGCAATGTGTTTTGGAATCTCGATGTGATGGCGTTCAAGTCAGCGCTAAAGGTGATAGCTAGAGGTAAGAATGTACGATCTTTGACGCATTGTTGTGGTAGTTGGTATGGTAGCGTTTGATGCAGTTGGCGGTACGCCTGAAGTAGTGTAGGTCAGTTTCGTGAGTTCGAGCCCCGCCGAGTGCATATTCGTATAAATTCGTTGGGACTTTTTCTTGTGGACAAATTGACTTGCGGAAAGCGCGAGATCGTGAGTTAGCAACACTCCATAAACAATGGACGAGCAGTGGGATTGCTGCATCCTATGCGCGATGAAAATTGAAGGCAAGAACCGGGGGGGGAGAAGGGACGACACCTGTGACCACGGCTTGCCAGGAGCTGGTAAGTGAAAGAGTGTGCGAAAAAAAAGTGGTGTTTCATGCCAAATTGCTCATGTAGAAGGCCGACATGAAAGTTGGATCAATTCCCTGTTTTGTTCCAAGCACAACCGTGAACGCGCTCGGGCCATGTTGGTTTGTTCAGTTCGTGGCACTGCGTGCAGTTTGAGCGCATCAGAACTGCTGCAAATCACACCCCAGACAATAGCCTATTGAATACCTGGTATGACGTTTTAATGCCAATAGGTTGGGGTATTGCATATCGATACCTAGGTATTGACACGTTCGATAGGTATGCGAATTTGTCGATATGTACCCATTGCTTGGACCAATCGCGAAATTGGTACCACAAGCTATTGTTCCTAATACAGTTGTGTGAATCTGTCTATCGATGCCTTTTTCTTCGACCAATAGCTTCTGATAAATCTGTACAACAGACTATTGTTCTCACAATAGTGATTTCGCACTGTCCATCGAATATAATTACTGTGACCAACAGGTACGTGAAAGTATCGATCGATACCTATTGTTTCACTAAAAGTTTGAAACTGACGATCGATATATATTGTTACGGGCAGTAGGTATATAGCCCTGCACAGCAGTTATTGTTGTTGTTGTTGTTGTTGTTGTTGTTGTTGTTGTTGTTGTTGTTCTCACATTAACTCGCATAATCAAGTCCGTGGTCACAGGACAGGCTCCAGTCACTCTGGAGCTGAGGAATACCCCAGGGAAAAACACAAAAAACCCAAGGTGGTACACGCATATATCACAGCTGACGCAATTCATGCCTCCACCAGAAACATATAAAAGTGAAAACGGGAGTCAGTCTACGATGTGCCAAGGTCCAGGCCGGTGCATACGTCTCATTGCTCACGCCTGGAGGAACCAAATATTCCGATTGCCACCCAAGAAAGACTACCACGTATATATTACACGTAGTATCTATCACTACGCATACGCACGACAGGCATAAGTCAACTGGAGAAATAGAGACAAACAAAAGAAAAGAAGATAAAGGAAAGGAAAGAAAATAGAAGAAAAACGAAACAAAACGAAAAAGGCAAGCAACAAAGAGAAGAAAAAGACAAAGAAAAGCAAGAAAAGACAAGACAAGAAAGCAAGGAAAGAAAAAGAGAAAAAAAAGAAAGAAGAAATAGAAAAAGAAAAGAAAGAAAAATGTCATACTAGCAGACGTTAGGACCTGGCTAAGGATGGCATTGGGCTAACAGAGGGTATCACGTCAATCATCAATGGCACCTGGGAGAGAACGCAACATGGTGAAGAAGTCACGGCGGTCTTATGCTATCTTGTGACGGCCATTAGAAGGCCCACAACTTTCAATACGATGATGGCCAAACCCAGACTTCAGTCTCTTGGGCATGACGCTCCCCCTTCCGGCCCTTCCCCCTTCCTCCCTTTCCCCCTTCCTCCCTTTCCCCTCCCCCCTCCCCCCCTCCCCCCTCCCCCCCTGCCCCAGTCCCCTCCCCGCCCCTGCCCCTTCCCCCTCCTCCCGGCCGCTTAGAGATGCCAACGGTGAATGACGCTGCCGCAGCCTCTGCGCGTTGCTCTGCAGCTTTGCGTCTCTCCGTTTCATGCCAATTCAGCATGAACAACTCGGCTCCCTCCTCTACTCTTCGAAACCATCTGCCAGCGTTCTGAGCAGCCTTTCGCCATCCTTCGAATTTCATTCCAAAGACCGACATATCCTCCTTCAGATGATCCATCCAGTATTTCTCTTGCCCCCCTGAGTAGCCCTTACCCCCAACAAACTCCCCAAACATTACCCTCTGTGGCAGACACTCCTCCCCCATACGTGCTACGAATCCCGCAAACAATATCCTCCGTTTGCGCACTATCACCTCAACGCTCTCGGAATCTGTCTGGGCAAGCGCGTCGGCGTACGACAGGGTGTGGTCGTCGCGCTTCCGTTTCCGCCATCCAAGGCATCGGAGGAGCATGGAGCGGTTGAACCCGTCGTAGCCTGTCATAGTCAGGCTTGTTCGGGCTCCACGTCATGCAACCGTACAGCAGTGTCTCGACCACCTCAGCTTTCAGCAACCGCACCTTCAACCGTGAACGCACACCCGGGCGATCATAGATTTCCATCTTGTACCGCTGGAAGCACGCCCAGGCCCTCTCAGTTATACCACGTGTTGATTACGCCTGTTGGTCTGTCCAAGAATTGGTGATTCGAATATAGCTTTGTTTAATATCGATACGTAATATTATTATGTTACCCTCCGACAATGATATAAAAAAAATATTGATACACTCTAGCTGTGAGATCGGAGATTTTGTCCAAACTAATATTTGCAAGACGTGTGTGGTACTCCGATCAGGCGTATTACGGGCTGTGTTTCCTCATTGGGGATATAGGTCGGCGACTCCCCTTGCGACTACAGTGTAGCTATCAGGGTCAACAGGGTGATGTTAGCCAGTCTGTTCGCGGAAATTTTATAACCCGTTTTTGAGGAACATAAAATCTGACTGCTGCGCAAGGAAATGCATCAGGTTATCAAGTGAATCCTGTAAGTCGAACAACCGGTGAGGGGAGGGCGGAGTATTTCAGGACATGGGGGCCTGATTTTGATCAAAAGGGGGGCGGGAGAGGGGGACGGGGGGGAGGGGATGGGTGGGGCAGGTCAATTTGTGCGTGGAAACTAAAAATCATTTACGGGGATTCATTTGCGGTTTTGGAAAGAATGCTCCAGTTTATAATGTATATCATGTAAGCCGTTCAATCAGCGAGGAGAGGGCGGAGCGTTCGAGGGGGCGTGGGTGGGGTTAGGGGGAAAAGGAGGTGGAGGGGGGCGAAAGGTATTATTCAACGTTTTTAGGTCGCATAGATGTAGGAATTCGCTATACGCGTTGTGCTAGGTCTAGGCGATGTTGCGGGTGATCGGGAAGGAGGGAGCGTTGGGGGCGGTGGGGGGTGGAAATTGCAGCAGCGGCATGAATGGCTTTTGAAAAAACATAAGGTGACATCAAGTGCGCGGAAGTGTTTTTTACTCTGGAAGATTTCGATGTTAAGCGGGGCGTGGAAGAAAGAGGGGACGGGGAAAAATGAAAGTATATGAGAGGGGGGGGGGGGTAGGGTTTTCGAGAGGTTTAGGACACATATAATGTAAAGGCTCCCACGTCCTTCAAAACTTCGCCCTCTCCTCACGGGCTATTCGACTTGCAGTATTCACTTGATAAGCTGATGCATTTCCTTCCACAGCTGTCAGATTTTGTCCCCCTCAGAAACGGATTTTATAGTTTCCGCCCACAGACTGACTAACATCACCCTGTTGACCCTGAAAGCTTCACTGTAGTTGCAAGAGGAGTTGCCGACCTACATCCTTCATGAGGACACACAACCCGTAATACGCGCGCTCGGAGTATCACACACAGCTTGCAAAGATGAGTTTCGACAAAGTATTTGATCTCGCAGCTGGAGTATATATTATTTTTTTAAATATTTAAATATCCTCCACCTAGCTGTGAGATCGAAAATTTGGTCGAAACTCATCTTTTCAAGCTTCTGTTTTATACTTCGATCGCACGTACTACGTATTGCCATACGCGTGGTACTAGGTCTAGGCGATTGTGCGGGTGGTGCGAGAGGAGAGGGCGTTGGGGGGCAGGGGGGCGGGGGGGCTAAAGTAAACTACGTCGTGGATATCTACACGTCGTGAATATCTACAAAGATCATAACGTGATATCAGTTGCGTAGAAGTGCTTATTAACGCGGCCGATTAAATTTTAGGTGGGGCGTTTGAACAAAAGGGAAGGGGAAAAGCGGGGGGGGGAGGGGGGAATGAATTAGAGCTACGGCATGGATGTCCACACAGATTATGAGGTGGTATCAGCTGGCTGGTAGTGTTTACTACTCTTCGATATTTTGATTATCGGTGGGGCGTGTGAACAAGAGGGATCGGGGGGGGGTGGGAGGGACAATTCAAAATGTGCGTGGAAACAATAAATCAACAGGAGAAATCTTACGGTTGTAACAAGAAGACATCGCTCCATATCACCTGCCTGGTATTGTTTAATATTGTAAAAGATTTTTTGTTAGATGTGGTATGCAACACAATCTTTCGGTGTGGTAACCAACGTGTTAAAGCTTGATAATTGTAATTGTAGATGGATCGCAAGATAGAATACTTCAATCGATAACTAAAATCATGTAGTTGTTACCATCATTTTCTGATAGCGCTAATTATATGAAAGAGGTACATATTGCAAAATACAACAGGCGAAGTGATGTGGTCATGCAACGTTACCACTATTGAGCACGAGAGGGAAAAGTGCGAATCATCATTGTTCTGAAGCGAACGCTTGGTGTACCTGCGATCAATTACGTTACTTCGTTAGTCATACTTTGTTTGGCATCTAGATTGGGAGGCGATCATGCAGACGGTATTTTCTAGATACCCTACATAAAAGGTTGTAGCTAGGCTCCAGGTGTTTGTAGCTCAGAAACGTTCAGCTGCACCCCTACCGTGGGAAGGCCCAGGTATCTTCTTCAAAACATCTACGTAAAGGAGTTTTTACTCCGCGTGGATTTGGGCAGGGATTTTTTGATTGCAGACACTAACACAATTCTCGTTCATTTCACACTCGAGATGGCGTCAGCATCATGCTTTCGCGGTGGAGCGGGGGAAGGGGTGGGAGGGGGGGGGGGGCAGAGGGCGGGGCGGGGGGGGGCGAGGTGGGGGGGGTTCACGATCAGTGCAGTCATACGTTAGAACCTCTACTGCATTATTTTTGTCTTCAACGGAGCAGTGTCGACAAGCGCAAGAATTTAAGGGGCGTACACGGATGGGGAGTTTGGTATTGGAAGCTTGGTAAGTGAAAATGATATACAAGTATACCTCTAATCGTGATTGAAGGGCTTAAAGTGCTGTACAGTGCATCTACACAATCACTGCTTGATATCACTGTCCAACATGTTTTATCAATCCTGCTTGCTACTACCAGGTACAAGCTACTACTGTGTCGATGCCGTTTCACGTCGTAAACTTTTTTAGCTGTAACAACACAGCAGCGCTTCGATGCAACAATAACAAGCAGACCGTGTCTCATTGATTGGATGGTCATTGCTGAACATATCGTATTATAGTATACGGAGAGACCCGAGAATGACTTCAAACACGTACGGCATGTAATATTTCATGAATGTCGACTGAAAACGCGTAGAGAGGGCAGCATATTTTATGATACCAGTCGTTTTCTCCTCACCATGATGAGAAGTCTGGGACCAAGGCTACGGTAGGGGGGGTACCCCCATTTTCACTGGTGTGTTTGAGCCACTCGCACGAGTAGCTCTGTACCGTACGGATGAAGATGGTTTAGGTACTTCGTTTGCCGCAGCTTAAATCACCTTTGCATTGCGGATTGATTTCGTCAATGTGAAACCTAAAGAAAACGTAAGATTGCATGGGAACAAAGGGGTTACTCGCGCGAGTGACCCCTAGCCACTGAAATTAAAGGCCCAAAAGGGGACCCCCCTACCGTAGCCTGGGTCCTGGGTAGAGTGCTTCGCTGTACAGCTCCAATAGTTTTGTTTTCTACCGTGGAAGATTGTCGTTCACGTCAAACTACTAAATTGCCACCACGGACACACAAGGAAGCTTGTCGTCTACAGTACGTTGCCTTAGCCAGTCGATTCTTCATCCCTAGGTCTCTAATATTAACTAGTCAAAGTACAACATAATGAATGGACGACCGTTGAAAAGCACGTAAATAACAGCAGGAATGCATATGAACCAGTCGTGGGAGCCAATACAGCTCAAAACGGGGTTTCGATGCCGCACTGGAGAAGTAATCGCTGCTTCCGCTTCATTGCAATTCAGTTCCATTTTTTTCCTTGCGTGGCAACCTTCAAGTTTCTTATTCCTGTGCAAGCTTGAATAGGTCTCTTTTTCGTCACGGAGGACGGAAGAATGCCATGCACATTTATATGGCGGAGCACGTGCTGGGTAATGGAAAACAGTGGAAGCGGTGCTAGCACGTCAAAGGTAATGGAACCAATTGGACGTAGTAGGGGGTAGTAAGTCGGGACAGCATGGGAGCTCGTGCAAGTGAAAGCCGATCCTTGTTTCTTCCCCTTCCTGAAGTGGTATTCGAAGTTTCCACAGAAGATTCCTGTGTTAGCGTTCGCGGAAGCTTACAGTTCAAAAGAAAGTGCAAGCTTTCCATTGCTCCCACAGAAGCTTCCATCGCTTCCACGAAAGCTTCCGTCGCGCAGGGCAGATGTTGACGGTTCATGTTGAAGTCCCACGGAAGCGAGGCAAGCTCCAATGGAAGTAGTGGAAACCTTAAGTATTCGCTGCCATGGAAGACTCCATGAAAACTGCCATGGAAGCGCCCATGTACTTCCGAGGAAGCGGCTGCCATGGGCACTTCCATAAAGAAAGGCAGTTTAAGATCTCAGATTCTACCTGAACGTTGTTTAAATGTTGTGGAAGGAAATTACCATCGATGGAACTTCGCGGAAGACAATGGACGTAGATCCCGTTCCTTGAAAGCTTTCGTTGAAGATTTCGCTGGCACTTCGACGGGCGTTTCCACTACTTTCGACGGAGCGGGTTGAAGCGTCCACCACTTGCGCGGAAGCTTCCACTCCTTCAATGAGCGCTTCAACTTCTTGCGTGGAAGCTTCCACCATTTCCATTGAAGCTCTGTGAAGCTTCCAGCGAAGCGAGAGAAGCTTCCATGGAAGTGGTGGAAGCTTTCACGGAAGCTTCCATCAATAATGCATCGGGCCCGATTGTTTGGAACAATTGCAGCACCTCAGGCCAATGTTCGCGAAAAAAACAACAACGATAACTCCCTGGAATTCAGGCGTCGTGGGAGGGGGCGAGAGGGTGTGGAAATACGAATAAGTAAATCTCTCTGAAAACGGATGGAGATACGGGCTTTTTGTGCGTATCAATGAGTAAGGTATGGTATCTCCTTAAAATGGCTTGGTTTTAGTATGAGATTCCGTATTTTTTTTATACTCAAATCTAAATATGACGTACGCAGGTCAGATGTGCGCTTTTGATTTTGAGAGAAAATGTGCGGACAGTTTTTGGAGTACATCCAACTGGCTCGAGTAAAAAGCGGCGTAATAATCCGTTTTTGCGCCCCCGCCTGCAACAAGCCTGGATATCATTGAAAAAGTGAAAGCCTGTCCTTTCTCCATACGAGTTTCTCTCCTAGAATGGCCCTGAGGCTATCACAAATATTCTGGCACGGTGTCAACCTCTTCTACTTGTAATGGGGGTCAATACGATACCAACTTTGACCATTTCACTAGATACTGGGAGCCTTGGCATTCGTGGGGGAGATAATTTCCGCCTTCTAACTTGAATCCAGCAAGTACTGAGCTCAGTCATCACGAGGGATGATGAAGCGCGTGCCCCGAGTTGCTGTGTTAAATCGCCCCATTTAACGCATCGAAATCTGGGGCAGAGAAACGGTGGCCTTGCTGGAATCACACAGGTAGGACAAGAAATGCCCCCCCCCCCCATAATCCTGCATGCACACTTGTTGCATCTTGGCTTGGTGGATGTGGGTCCAGAGGAACAGTTCAGGGTAACTACAGCGGACCCATTTTCAACTGCATACACTTTTGTAACAATCGATCTCCTCGTGAATGATGTTGGACGGGAGCATGAAATCGTGGGCATGAACACGTCACTGCGCCAAGAAGATTGAAAGAGAATATCGATTCTTTGCTTTGTGCAGATTACGGGCCCACCGATGAGTACTAAAGAGCTGATAGTGCTCGGCTTTCTGTAACCCCTCAACCGTGACTCTTTTCGTCGACCAAGACAGCGACGGCCCGATGCGCTGGTGGTTTCTCAGAACTGCACGGTAATTATGCCATCAAGATACCACCAAGTACGTATAATCGCGGACTCCCCACTACCATACATGTACGGATCAGCCATGACTACAGTTATATATAGGCATATATATTGTTACATAAATTTATATATATAGTCTAGTTACATTTTTCACACTTCTACTTTCCAGCTTCTCGATAAGCTGTGGGTACAGGTGTCGTTCCTTCTCCCTCCCGGTTTTTGCCTATAATTTTTAGCGCGCATGGGGTTCAGCAATCCCACTGCTCGTCGACGTTTTCATCGGGTATTGCTAACTCACGTTATCGCGCTTTCCGCAAGTGGATTTTTGCACAGGAAAAGTCCCCACGAATTTATGCCAGTAATATGCACTCCGGGGGATTCTAGCTCACGAAACAAACCTTTACCACGGTCGAAGACAACTTGATAGGCCACCGGGGCGACCCATTACCATATGCCACGTTTTACGTGTGTGAGCCAAACATCGAGCTCGCGTTGCGTGTTCGATACCAATGTACTCTGTAGTGCGGGTGGGCTAGATGTCTCAGACGCCACTCACTATATTATTGCTGCCTTCCTTCTCGACTCCGAAACGTGGTATACTTACTAGTGACCGTGTTCATTTGAACATCGCTAAGAAAATGGCGGTGCTCACTTTTGAAATGTTGTGTGGGAATCCGGGTGTACCCGAACGACCTATTCCCAATCCATGCCTACGTTCAATCCGGACAACTCTTCACTGGATCCACATTTTGAGCGAACATCCAACACGAATATTTGTCCGCACAAGATATACATGACCCTTGTGCATGACGGTTAAGATAGTGGATATAATCTAACACTGCTCGGAGCTATATCGCGGAAGATTCTCAGCATGACCCCCGCGTCATCCCAGGGTGGGCGTGTGGCAGAATTTTCCGATCTGCTAACAAGAGGACGCCATTACCCCCACTAGATGCATTAATTCCAGGGTATTGCCCAGCATAACCCGACTAACGTTGCCATGCGCTAGCCCCAAAACAAGAAATACTCGTGGCATGAACATAGAAAAAGATAAGCATACGCTGGTTGAGAAACTCAATCGTTTCGAAACGCCTCGGCCCATAGGTAGCAACTCCTAAAGGATGGTGTTCGAGGAGATTCGCATGCCTGATCAACGCCTACTGTCTGGGCGGGATGCGACGGGCCAACGTTTCAATATCCCCATGAAGTCCATGTCAATGACCAATTAGCCCGAAACGGCTAGTATAGTGTCTGGCTCTCCGTTTTATGGCATGACCATGCTTGGGGCCAGATGTAGCCGGCAGAAGCTTCACTGGACCAAGAACATCACCTAAATAAGGAGGCGAGCGATCGGAAGAAGCCGATGGCGTTACTTAATAGACGGCATATAACACATTTGGGCGGGTTTCCTGCACACCTGACGTTAGGCGTTACCCGTGTGGGCGTTGTGGTCCCAGGCCTAGGAGAAACATATTTGTACCGGTTTCATTGAATTGAGCTACAGCTGGTTAATGAAATGAACATCGTTAAGCAAGATTTTCGACCGTGTCACGCGTCAAGGCCGGAGTTCGAACGTAATTGTGTAGTTCCAGTTGCTACCTATACAAATGGTCCGCGAACGGCGCAGCGGGACTAAAAATTTGTTTACTGGACAACAGTGTAAACCACAGGTGAACCGCTCGACTATTTTGGAAACGTGTCTTATAATGAGAGGACGACACGCGCTGGCGAGATCATTGACGCCCCCGTCAGTCCGATAAGAGGTATGACACGGCTCGGCGAATAGCGGTCGAATGGTCAATCACGGTCTGTGTTTCTGGGGCCATACGGACCTTACTGGCTTGCTGGAACCCCAAACAATTTATACATTAGACGTATAGTCAATCACTGCAAACGCCAGAAAAACAGAGGACAATGCTGTTAACATGTATTCTCCTTTTTACGGGACAAGATCTATACCTTCGTGAACCTGCCAAACAATATATTAACACCCACACGGACTTGGAGGCTCTTTCCAACAAAACGGCCCATTCGAATTGGACACGACGGATGGTATTTGGTCTCTACATGCTCGTATGCATACATGTGACGACAACGTTGCTGGTGTACACCCATTAAATACAATAATAGTTATCCTGACGTTTCCATATAACTTGTAGCACCGTGGTTCACCCGGGTGTGCTTGTGGCAACATTTGCAATAGATGCGTTGTAAGCACAAGAGACAAATGCGATAACAGCGATGCCTTAATAAAAACGTCCATCAATCATACATGTTTTACCTCAATTCACGCGCATGGGGATGGACCTTCCACATTTTGGGTCCTGTCGGTGGTGTGGTTTTTCGTGTTCAAGGATGGGTTTGTGTCTGTGTTTCGCGCAGACACGCTGCTCATAGAGATGTCGACTGGCGAAAAATTATCGGGCAATGCATTGCCCGTTTCACTACACGTGGACGTTTTTAAACATAATTTGTATAATTGTTCATGCAACTATATACCCGAAGATGTGACAAGTCGGTTTGATCTAGACACGCAAAAACAAACAAACCCCAGACAAATTCACTACAAACAACTTCTCGATGGCATTCCATTTCAAAAATTCCAGTACAGACCCAGGCTACGGTAGGGGGGTCCCTTTTTCAGCCTTGAGTTTCAGTGGCTAGGGGTCACTCGCGCGAGTAACCCCTTTGTTCTTTTGCGATCTTACGTTTTCTTCATGATTAAAATTGACGAAATCAATCCCTAATGCAAAGGTATTCTATGCTTCTCCAAAACAACTGCCTAAAACATTTTCAGCCGTGAGGTACAGAGTCACTCGTGCGAGTGGTTCAAACACACCAGTGAAAACAGGGGTACCCCCCCTACTGTAGCCTTGGTCTACATACGATGCGTATAAACTCTCACAAACCCCCTGCTGGTCTCCACCTGCTTTCCACAACGTGCGCAGTTTTCTTCGATAGTTGTGAAGGCAGTCGTCGTGATATTAGGAAATACATCATGTTTGGACCTTTGTTCGTGCTCTGCTAGGAAAAACACGCTACACATAAGTGCACTATCAATATGAAACATTGGAACTATCCGAAATAGTTCTACCATCTGTTGGTCTCTATTCGATGCTCCCATAACGGCTGCATACGCGGTCATTGCATGTAACACATCCACTCATCCACAGCCATAGGGTGTCCGCATCTACAGTTACGTTAGGATGTGGTTTCAGCAGAAGGCAAAGTTGGAGGACAATGCGATCCGGGCGTCGTTGAGGTACATTGCTACGGCGTCCTTATTTGAAAACGGTCAGTATTGTACCCGTGTTTTCAATATGGTCGCATTACACAGGATATGCAGGTACCCGTTATGGTATACTCGTAACGATTCATTACGAATGAGCGTTTCACGCTATAGCTACAGGCAGTGAAGAGGTACCGGCATGTACAAACACCTCTAAAAAGGCTTCAGCTGACATCAGACTTCGAGGTCAACGTGATCCGCGCGTCGTCGCTATGCATTGTCATTGAGACAGGATTGGAAAATAACCCATGTCGTACTATGACGTAACAGGTATTTGAAGTGAGGACGCAATCCAATATGGGCGACCAGCTTTCCGTTATGGTATGGTGGCGACGATACTTATTAATACCCTTGGGTGTACCACGCCATAGTTCCTGGCGAGTCCGGCTTGTCTTCGCACACGTTAACGAGTAGTCTGTTAACAAAATGTGCAATAATCGACCAAGTTGATACGATTCCGGAACGCACCTCGGCAATGTGCAGCCACTCGTCGTCATCGCCGCCCAGGCGCAGGTCGATCCCCTCGGCCTCGTCGATGTTGAGGGTGAGCGTCACGTATGGAAGAGGTTCGCCATCCTCCGGGATGTTGTATAGGTTGACACCAACATCGTATGTTGCATAAACGTCAATCGGCGAAGTGTTTTCTTTCCCCACGGGGGAAGCGATTCGCATCCTCACGATGTTCTGGGGTACCTCGAAGGGATACGTGATGTAGCAATCGTCTCCCTCGCACGACCAGCGAACGTTGAACGAGCGACTGCCACCCCGAGTGTTTTGAGCAAACAGCCGTCCGGGTCACAGCCGCCGGAATCGGCACTACGGCTGTCATATCAGGTGGCATCTACGTCCACCAAGGTCCTCAGGCCTGCGTCGACGAGAGCTGGGACGGACAGTCGTGTAGACAGACACGTGAAGTATGGAAATGAATGTATGCAATGTCACCCGACTCTTCCATGATGTGCACCCCATGACTACTTTCCGTTCTCTGTTGGAGGTTCGCGGCGAGAACAATTCGTTCTGGTTTGCAGTCTGTGCCGACGTAAAATTTTTGAGTCAATAATGTGCAGTGGGCTTTCATGGGCTTTAAGTCACGCAATAAACCAAATTCACCCAAAGGAATATCTTGTTATTCGGGAAGCTCTAACACAGCATCTTACATGCATTCCAGAGGTGTACGCCGGCAAAAGTCACATTCCCCGGTGAGTGTTCGTGGGAGTAACGAGTACATACGTCGCAAGGAATGCGTTACATATATTTTTTGTCTAACCCATTCAGCAAACCCAAAGTGAACGAACGGGCCAACAGTGATGGGTGAACCACGAGAATCGTCTCCCTGGATCTAGTCCCATAAATATTTTCAAGGAGTTCTAACTGGCTTCGTTTGTCTCGCCGCCTCTGCAAACTATCAACCACCATTTTTGTTTTCGTTGAAAGGCACTTTCGCACAAACGCCCTTGTAATTTATTCGACGTTGGCACAGTCATGTCTCGTTGGCCATTTTCCGCCGTAATACTTGTCCTGCGGAAATGAGGGCATCTAGAACGGCGTGGGAACGGAAGAAACATGATCCACGCGTAGCGAGCCTGGTAATAGAAGGTTATAGTAGCGAGCCCGGTAATAGAAGGCCATTGTAGCGAGCCCGGTAATAGAAGGCTAAAATAGCGAGCCCGGTAATATATGGCTATTGTAGCGAGCCCGGTAATAGAAGGCTATTGTAGCGAGCCCGGTAATAGAAGGCTATAATAGCGAGCCCGGTTATAGAAGGTTATAATAGCCAGCCCGGTTTAGGAAGGTTATAAAATCGAGTCCAGTAAGAGAAGGCTATAATAGCGAGCCCGGTAATAGAGGGCTATAGTAGCGAGCCTGGTAATAGAAGGCTATAATAGCGAGCGCAATATTAGAAGGCTATAATAGCAAGCCCGGGTATAGAAGGTTATAATAGCGAGCCCGGTTATAGAAGGCTATAAAAGCGAGCCCGGTTATAGAAGGTTATAAAAGCGAGCCTGGTAATAGAAGGCTATAATAGCGAGCGCGGTATTAGAAGGCTATAATAGCAAGCCCGGGTATAGAAGGTTATAATAGCGAGCCCGGTTATAGAAGGCTATAAAAGCGAGCCCGGTTATAGAAGGTTATAAAAGCGAGCCCGGTAAGAGAAGGCTATAATAGCAAACACGGTAATGGAAGGCTATAGTAGCGAGCCCGGTATTAGAAGGCTAGAATATAGCGAGCCCGGTAATAGAAGGCCATAATAGCGAGCCCGGTTATAGAAGGCTTCAATTTTGTACCTTGTCACGTGGTCTTGATATTTACTCACTTTAAATGGACGGCGTGGAGTGAACGCGACCTACCCAGTACTCGCTGTGGATGAATCCTCTGCGGCGAGCTACGGCATCGTGACTATGGTTGCAATTGAAACGCATGCTGACTCTGGAGGAGGCTACCTCATGTTCAGTACGCCATTTGTACGGTTGACGTCTGATTGGTGTGCATGGGAAGCTACCTCAGATTGGTTCTGCGATTGCCTCCCCAAAAACAGCGATTATCTTCAGCGAACGTATCATGGTTCCTCGACACGAGCAAAGATGATATATAAAGACAAACACTTCATGTATATATTATTGTTTGCAAAGGACTAACGAACGATGACGTCGGGGGGGCAAGGGGCGCCGGATTTCAGGAGATTCAGCCGGAGCTACTTCCGAAACCGGCTATTTCGTTAAGGAGATGTTGGGGGGGCGACCGTACAAAGACTCCTTACCAAATCACCGGCTTTTCTACCGGTTACGACCCATACCACTACAGTTCAATCTCGTTTGCTTTCATCGAGAATTGAAATTCACGATAAACACAGAAGAGCGTGTTCTTTTTTAAACAAACGTATGGTGAATATTGTCACACACAATTGCGGTTACGCCATGCCACCATTGCCTTGAAAGCGCCGAAACCATACGAAACCACGGATTGTCATATTTGTTGAACTTTCCACATATCACAGAGAAGCTTTGCCGCAACAATCTACTGGAGCGGCAACGTTAAACGTCACCAAGCGACGACATACAATGATACGATAATCAATGGCATCGACATCGAATGCGGCATCAACATGGGCATAAACTATCTGCAATTATCGATATTTTTAAAAGGTCCTGAGGGCTTCCATGTTTTTCCCTTTCCACGCAAACGTTAAGGCATTCTCCTCTCCGGACGGCTGAGAGCTCGGATGCTTGAAACAGCGGTTCTCAGCTCTTCTAAATGTTTCAATCCTTAGAATTCAGAGTGTGACACGTTAGTCCTTTCACAGGTTTTCATTCCGTGTAAGGAGGTACCGAAGTAGGTTACGTGCGTAACCGTACTACCGAGAGCATACCTCAGAGTGCCATCGAGAAAACAGGATGGGCTTGAAGGATTAAATTGATAACTAACTCTGTTGTACGATCTCGCGAATAGGGTCTGGTGTACACAACAATATCATCATATTTGTTCCCGCTGATACCAGGATTTGAGCCAACGCACGAAAGCCTCAGAGGCGGGCAGTCTGTCAACCAGATCATAAACTCACAGTGACGCTGTGGTCTAAGATAAAATCCTATATATTGATTTAACACGTTGGTTACTAAACGTAAACACTGGGTTGCATTATACTGCATCTAACATCAAACCATTGGAACAAAAAACGTTTCCAGGCAGGCAATATGAAGGGATGTCTTCATAATACTACAAACGTCAGATTTGTCCCCTTTTAGGATTTATAGTTTCCGCTCACATATTGATATGTCCCGCCCCCCCCGTACCCCCCCTCCCATGATCCCTCTTGTTCAAACGCACCACCAATCCTCCCGCTACGCCGATCCCACTTGTTCAAACGCCCCACCTAAAATCAAAATCTACCAGAGTAATAGACACTACCAGCCAGCTGATATCATATCGTTATATCCTTCTATGCCGTAGCTCCCACTCCGCCATCCTCCCGGCTCCCCTCCCCCCTCCGCTTTCACTAATTTTGTTTTTCCGCACAGTTTGTTCGAACGCCCCACTTACAATCGAAACTTTCTCGGCCAGAGTAAAAAACACCTCTACGCAGTTGATATCACGTCATTATCTTTGTAACCATCCATGACGTAGTTTTCATTCCCCCCCCCCCCTCGAACGCCCCCGCCTTCCCCACACCCGCACGATCGCCAAGACCTAGGACCACGCGTAAAACAAGCCTCTACATATATGGTAAACACGCGCGATCGGAGTCTAAATCTTTGATTTCACAGCCGGAGAGTATATTAAACAAATTTGTGACCTTGACCTCTTAACCCCCCCCCCGCCCCCCCTCCCCGCCCCCTCTCCTTATTTTTTCTCGCTTTCCCTTGCTCAAACGCCCCATCTAATACCCAAATCCGCCAGAGTAATGAACACTTCCACGCACTGGGTATCACCTCACTATCGTTCTAGAGCCATCCATGCCGCTGCTTCCCACCCACCCCCCCCCCCGCGCCCCCAACGCCACCTCCTTCCCCACCACCCGCACCATCGCCTATACTTAGCACCACAGGTATAGCGAACCCCTACATCTATTCCACCTAAAGCCCTCCCCCCCCCTTCCCCTCCCCCTCTTCCCCCCCCATCTCCCCCCACCCTCCTCCCCCATCCTACTCCCCCACCCCCGACCTCCTCATCCCCCCACCCCACCCTGACCCCCTTGAACACTCCGCCCTCTACCCACTGGTTGTACGACTTAGAGGATATCCATGATCAACTGGTGCATTCTTCCCGAAAGCATCACATTTATCCCTTAAAAAGAATGTGTAGTTTCCACGCACATATTGAGCTGCCTCGCCCGCCCCGCCCCCTCCCGCCCTCCCCCCCCCCCATGATAAACTGGTGCATTTGTTCCCAAAACAGTCAGACTTATCCCGTTAAAGGATTTATAGTTTCCATGCAAAAATATAACTGTCCCGCCCCCCGCCTTCCCGATCCCTCTTGTTCAAAAGACCCACCCTTCCCCCCTCTCCGCCGATCCCTCTTGGTCAAACGCCCCACCTGTAATCAAAATCTACCAGAGTAGTAAACACTACCAGCCAGCTGATATCATATCATTATCGTCCTAGCCATCCATGCCGAACCTCCCACTCATTTTTCGCCCTCTACCCCCCCCCCGCTTATATATATACTTTTTTTCTCCGCGCAGTTTGTTTAAACGCCCCACTTACAACCAAAATCGGCGAGAGTAATACACACCTCTCCGCAGTTGATATCACGTCATTATCATTCTAACCATCCATGACGTAGTTTTCATTTTTTTTCTCCATCCCACCCAATCCTCCAACGCCCCCTCCTTCCGAATTACCCGCACGATCGCCTGGACCTTTAACCACGCGAATAACAAGCCCCTACATATATGAATAATTCGCGCGCTCGGAGTCCAAATCTTTAATCTCACAGCCGGAGTTTTTTTAAACATTAAATGTTACCTAAACCTTACACCCCCCCCGCCCCCCTAAACCCCCCTTGCCACCCCCTCCCCATCCCTCTCTCTTCCCTTTATTTGTTTTCTCGTGTTCTTCCTCGCTCAAACGCCCCACCAAATATCGAAACCTGCCAGAGTAATAAACACTTCCACGGACTTGATATCACCTCATCATCTTTCCAGAGCCAATCATGCCGCTGCTTCCAACGCCCACCCTCCCCGCGACTAACGCCTCTTCCTTCCTCACCACCCGCACCATCGCCAATACCTAGAACCACACGTATAGCAAACCCCTACATCTATGCCACCTAAAGCTCTCACCCCCGCCCCCTCCACTCATTAATAATTCTTTTTTTTCTCGATTTCCCTTTCTTAAACGCCCCACCTGATATTGATATCCGATAAAGTAATACACACCTCCACGCACTGGATATCACCTCATCATCTTCCTAGAGTAATCCATGCCCGTGCTTGCACCCCCCCCACCCCCCCCCCCGTCCCCCACGCCCCTAACGCCCCCTACTTCCCCACAACCCGCACCATCGCCTAGACCTAGCACGACACGAATAACAAACCCCTACATCAATGCCACCTAAAGCGCTCCACCCCCCACCTCCACCTCCCCCTCCATCTTGCCCCACCCCCCTCCCCCACGCCCCACCTCCCCATCGCCGCACCCCACCCCCACCCCTCGAACACTCCGCCCTCTTTTCACTGGTTGTACAACTTACATTCTATATATATATGATATACTGGTGCATTTCTTTCCAAACTCGTCACATTCACGTCATTTGTAGAATGTATAGTTTCCACGCATAGATTAAGCCCGCCCCCCCCCCCCCTCCCCCCCCCATCCCCCCTCCCCCCCTCCCCCCCTCCCCCCCCCCCCCCCCCCCCCCCCTCCAATCCCCCCCTCCCCCCCCCCCCCCCGCTCCCCCCCAACGCCCTCCAACCCCTCCCCCCCCCCCCCCCCCCCCTTCCCCCCGCTTCCTTTTGATCAACACCAGGCCCCCACGTCCTTTAAACCTCCGCCCTCCCCTCACCGGTTATTCGACTTACTACAGGATTCACTTGATAAACAGATGCATTTCATTCCACAGCTGTCAGATTTGGTCCCCCTCAGAAACGGGGGATAGAGTTTCCGCGCACAGACTGACTAACATCACTTTGTTGACCCTGATATCTGCACTCCGGTTGCGAGGGGAGTCGTGGACTCTTATCCTTGATGAAGACACACAACCCGTAATACGCGCGATCGGAGTATCACGCACAGCTTACAAATACGACGTTTGACAAAATATTCGATCTCACAACTGGAGTGTATTTTCATTTTTAACAGACATTCCGATGATATGCCGGGATTCGAACCTACGCGCATCAGGTCTAAAAGCGGACAGTGTACCCACTAAAAACACCATAACGTAACGGTGACTCTGTGGTCTACGGGACAGTCGTATAAACCTACTGTGCTTGCAAATATCAATTTCCTTAGCAGCCTCCATCTTTTGCTCAACTTTTTTTTTTTTTAATCCACTATCACGCACTTGGGCCAAGACACCAGGTACATGTATATACCAGGCACTACGTTTTTTAATAACAATATGCACGCTCAGCTCAGCTCAGCCCCACTATGTGTGGCTCAGGAGCGCACTGCCGTGCGGTGCCGTTCGGAGCCGTTCTTTGTCCTGCGCTGCGGTGCTGTTAAGAGCTGCGCTGTATTTTTTTCGAACATACAGCAATACTAGGTATGGAACGAAGTATTAGGTACAAGGTACTGGTATGCACGTGTTGTGTACTCGTCTTTTTTCTATTTCTCCAGTTCATCTATATCGGTCCTCGAGTGTAATCCGCCACGAAAATTACACACTTACTGCAGATCAGAACGTGACACCGCCAACAAGCACAAAAGCACCGCACAGAGCGATTAGCTCTGCACAAGAAGATATCTTGGCATTATTTTTTAATGTTCGAACCAAGTAATGGACCTCTTCTCATTCGGCCCTCTTTACATGTTGCAGTTGCATTCTTCCAAGCACCAGCGCGCGGGCGGCGTTAGCCGCCCGCCGATCGAAGCCCTTGTAACATCTTTAGTTTTTTTTGAGTCGTTAAACCGGGGCTCGTACCTACCTGAGGTAGTGCCGCCGATGGCAGCGTAGCTTGTAGCGAATGTAACGAAGGCGCGCATGCTGATATAATGTTGCGGACGGGACATGTACGATCGGACGTTGATCAAGTGATGGCTTCGAGGGATGGGGAGATAAGTTATTCGGGGGGTGAGCGAGGGTTATTGTTGACGGTGCATTGAAGTGCGGCGAATGTTTCTGCGACGGAACACATGTTTCTTGTGGTCTGTGACGTCCATGTTCCAACAGCTTTGGGAGGCTTCACGTATATATATATCGTTTTTCGGAGTGTCTGATTATGTGGAGTTGTCCGGATAAATGGTGTATCGAAACACACTCCCTACACATGAGCTGAGGAAAAAAAAAACGAATATAGTAATAAAAGTAGACGCAACGATTGGCTACTCTTCAAGTGTACACGTTCCATTACCGCGCAGAACCACCACTGAAATTTCGTGTTTCGGTCAACGAATGAGTTTGTGTCTTGACCAAAATTTCAGTTCTCGATGGAACAAGTTGCGACGTGCTTTTTGATATTACCGGATACATCGAGAGTGACAAAACCTTCATGCAAAACCTTACAAGGTGTTGTTCTCACATTAAAACGCATTTTAATTCCGTTGTCACAAGACATTCTCCAACTGGAGTCACTGTTGAGTGGAGGAACACCCCAAGCAAGGAAAAAAAAATAAGCATATCGGAAGTGGTACACGCACATACATGTCATAGATGATGTAATTCATGCCTCCGCCGGTAGAATTTGAAACAGTGAAATAGGGAGTGGGCCTAAGACGTGCCAGGTCCACACCTCCTGTACATACGTCTCCCTATACTCGCGCCTGGAAAAAGACATAGATAGCCAGTCGGTGTTAAACGTCTGCGGATATGGTACACGATGGTGCACGTGTTTGTGAGTCATCGAAATATAGCAGTTTCCCGTTGTTATATGAGTGCTGAGCTCAATGAAAAATATATATATGATTCTTTGCCGTTTCACACGATGTGCTCTATTGGTGTTATTTCAATCATCATCGTGAACGAAAAAAAATATGTATTCGTGCTCTTCCCGATATTAAAGCCGGGGGGAGAAAAACAAAATAAACACCTTACCATACATATGATAGACCACTATAGTGGAAACTACAGTAATAAATCTATAAAATAGATGTGATGTTTCACCTCAAAATTCCCCACCTAAAGTATAAATACCAACACTTACCATTATAGTGGACAAAAAATAGGACACACCTCCCAATAAAAACTCGCCCATATATAGTACATTACGAGTACCAACAACGCAGCTTGCAAAGATGAGTATTGACCTGAAATTCATCGAACTCACGGCTGATGTCCTTCAAAATAAATTATACCATGCCACTCACATGCGTTATTCTGAGATCACATGGCAACGAAACTCCTCCACCTGGTGAGCGGACAAACATTCTGAGTACCAATTTCTTGGTAGAACCATTTACAGGACGTCATGAACGTGTTGCATGATAATGAGGAGATTTCGTCATTCATTCCTACAACTTCAAGAAAGTTCAACGCGTGAGATTAGGTTACCTTGAGGTCATGCAAATTTGAATTTGAACGGAGGTGATCCCCTCGAGCGATGCATGTCTTGTGACACCAAGGCGCAGCGTTGACGGTAGGGCACGAAGTAGGATGGATATGGACGAACCTCCGTGATTCGTGTGCGGCAATTTGTTGACATCGATCTTGCCTCCGAAGAAAAGTGTATTCTTCGAAGTCTTCGTTAACGTGCTAGTTCACTGTTGGACATTCTCCAGAAATTGCTACTCATGGGAACATCACGAATTTCCATCGCGAACACGTTTTTGCATACCATTGGTGCACGTTCATCATGCGGACGACGGTGGGTTCACGTCTGGTACAAAGTACTCGACAAAATTAGTGACGGCGAATCCTGCTTCCCGGTTAATTCATGGACGTAAATCTGATGCCTTGTACCGCAGATTAAATCGGCCTTTCTTTGAAGATGCTTGTAGACAGATCCAGGACACATCTTCTTCTCGAGATCAGCGCTTGCCTACGACGATATATAGTCTTATCCTCCTCCAGATGCGACTTGTCGGGTGAAAAGACGCCGCGGACGAGTGAAAGCAGTATCTGCCGTTACGGCTGCTGATACCAGTTTGTTGTCCTCATTATCCTATAAATTATACCGTGCACAGCAGTCGTTCGCGTATATATAGAAGAAGGAGCATCGCGACCCGGTTTGCGTTTCGGTTTGTTTGTACAAAATATTGGTATGCATGTGAATCGAAATTGGGGGCAAGACATCGCGTGTGCCTCTGACAATTCTAATTGTGCTGCATGACATTCAGAGACTAGAATATTCGTTGACTCAACCTCGTACGTTCCCAACCGGTCGGAGTAGTTTTGTGGGTGTCTGTCGAAGAACTTGGCTCTTCCCCCCGTTGAATTACGGTAGTATGTGTGTACTCCATTAGACTATATGTACTTGATGTCATACATTGTATACAAGGTTGCTCTTCGGGATGTGGGTAACGTGAAATCCCGGGGGCGTCGTAAGGCGAAAAGGGAGGCACGCAAAAAATATAAGGTTTCCCCTGTTCACCTACCAGTATAGTATATTCTATATAAAGATGGTGTTACGCGTCCTCGCATAGAAACACGCCGTTGCTCCTCTTCGTTCGAGAGAACGTTTTGCTTGAGCTAGTGAATTTCTCCAAAGAAAGGGTAGTACTTCCAAAAAAAAGCATAGATCATGTGATAGTGGTGGGTGTACGTTGTACTGATGTACGCGCAAACGAATTAGTGGTCAGGGGGCGCTGTGCCGTGACGTAGGGTAGTGCTCGTTGTTAGCTATTAATAGTACGTCACACATGTATGTGTTACACTTATGTGGTGGTAATGTATAGGTTGACCGGCAAATTTCAGTCGCACTCGGATGTTGTACTGTTGGTTGGTCGTGGGTTGGCGGCAGTAATTTCAGGATGTGTCGCGTACGTGATATTTTTCCGTAAACTTCCAGGTAGTTTTTTTTTTTTTCATCCTCCGGCGGATGGGGGAAAATAAAGCTTCAGCTCACCACACTTCCACGTATTTTCATACGCGTCGTGTGTCTATTTAACTCAGTTGCTTTCGCAGCCCAACGCTAGCTGGCACACCCATCGGATCCCATTGTAGGTATAATAGCGTGAGCTGTCCCTATCAGTGGTCTTCGTTACAACCCCGGCAGCGCAAGCTATTCTACTAGTAGTATACGGATGCGTATGTATGTCGAACCAGGTAGTGTTCAACACGTTGGTACTGTGTTTGAAGGGAGCCAGAAATTTTGATGAGCTCCTCGTTATTCCCCGCAGGAAGAGCTAGATGGAAGAAAGTGTTGCCGCCTGAACCCCCACTTTGTTGATGAATGTGGTGCGAAATGTGATTGTTTAGTTGGTGTCGTACATGACGCGGTACCTATACTGCTGATAATATTAAAAAAATGAAGTGAAAAATACACAGATAAATAAAAAAAAATTGAAAAAGTATATTGATGTCTGAAAAAAAAAATAAAACGAAGAAAATACATGAATAAAAAAAATGAAAAAAAAAAAAAAAAAACTGAAATTATTTCAGTATAAAAAATGAAAATTCACTCCATCCAGCTGTTGAGATCGAAGATTTCGTCGAAACTCATCTTTGCAAGCTGTGTGTGATACTCCGATCGCGCGCATTACGAGTTGTGCGCCCTCATCAAAGATATAGGTCGGCGACTCCCCTTACAACTACAGTGTAGCTATCAGGGTCAACAGGATGGTTTTAGTCAGTCTGTGCGCGGGAACTATAAAACCCGTTTCTGAGGGGGACAAAATCTGACAGCTGTGAAGGGAAAAGTATCCTTTTATCAAGTGAATCTTGTGAGTCGAACAACCGGTGAGGGGGGGGGGGCGGAGTTTTGAAGGACGTGGGGGCCTGGTTTGATCAAAAGCGAGCGGGTTTGGAGGGGGGGGTGGGGGGGGGGGGGGGGATTTGTGCATGTAAGCTATATATCCTTTCAAGGGGATAAATCTGACGGTTTTGGCACCAGTATATTATAGGGGGGGAGGGGAGGGTTGGGGCGGGGGGGGGGGGCGTGTGGTGCAGCTCAACATGTGCGTGGAAACTATACATTTTTTTGAGGGGATAAATGTGACGGTTTTGGAAATAATGCATCAGTTTATCATGTATATCCTGGGGTAAGTCGTACAATCAGTGAGTAAAGAGAGGGTGGAGTGCGAGGGGGTGGGGTTGGGATGGGTTGGGGGGGGAGGGTGGGGGGGGTCTGGGGGAAGGAAGGGCTTTAGGTGAGGGGTTTGTTATACGTGTGGTGCTAGGTCTCGGCGATGGTGCTGGTGATGGGGAAGAAGGGGGCGTTCAAGGCGGGGGGGGGGGGGACACACACAGCGGCATTGATGGCTCTCGAAAGATAATGAGGTGATATCCTGTGCGTGAAGTGTTTATTAATCTGGCGGATTTCGATATTAGGTGGGACGTTCGAGTAAGGGAGAGCAAAAGCGGGGGGGGGGGGGGGGGGGAGTTAGGAAGTTTAGGTCACAAATGATATTCAAATACACTTCGGCTGTGAGATCAAAGATATGTAGCAGCTTGTTATACGCGTGGTGCTAGGTCTAGGTGATCGTGCGGGTGGTTGGAAAAAAAGGGGCGTTGGGGGGGGGAGGGGGGGGGGGGGAAGAATTGAAAACTACGTCATGGATGGTCAGAAGGACAATGACGTGATATCAACTGCGTATAGGTGTTTCTTACTCAGGCCGATTTTGATTGTGATTGGGGCGTTTGAACAAACTAGGCGGAAGGGGGGGGGAATCCGGGGACGGGGGGGGCTGGGGGGGGAGGGTTGGGGTTTTTTATGAACAAGAGGGGTTAGGGGAAGGGGAGGGGAGGGGGCGGGGGGGGCGGGGGGCGGAACATTTCAATATGTGCGCCGGAAACTATAAATCCTCAAAGGGGACAAACCTGACGATTGAAGCAATAAGACATCCCTTTATATCATCTGGCTTGTAATGTTTACTATTCTAGAGGGTTTGATGTTCGATGCAGCATGCAACCCAGTGTTTAAGTGTAGTAAATAACGTGTTAAGTGTTCATGATTTGTTGTTGTATGATACATGGATCGAAAGCTAAAAATTTTAATTGAATATTTGTAGTTACCATTATTTTCTGACATCGCTAATTGTAAGAAAGATATACGTATTATTGTCAAATACAACAGGCGAGGTGATGTGGTCATGCACTCTGTGTCACCATTATCATACAGTTACCAATATTTTCTGACATCGCTAAAATAGAAAAAAAATAGTTCAATGTAAAAGCTTAAAAAATTGCAAAAAATATAATTCACGATCAATATATAATATATAAAAAAAATTCCATGAGCCACAAAAAAAAAAAACATTAATAATGTAAGAAATATTAATATGAAGAAATATACAAATAAAATAATACATAATAATATGTAAATCGATGAATAAGACAACAAAAAAGCATACTAAATAAAAAACAATAAGCCTAATATGAAAAAACCACCCGCACGATCTCCTAGACCTAGCACCACGCGCATAACAAACCCCTACATATCTTTGATCTCACAGCCAGAGTATATTCGAATATTACTTGTGACATGAACCTTCTAAATAACCTCCCCCCCCCCCTCCCTTCTCGCTTTCCCTTGCTCAAACCCCCCACCTGATATCGAAATCCGCCAGATAATTGAACACTTCACGCACTGGACACATCCTCATGATCTTTCTAGCGCCATCCATGCCACCCCCACCCCCTCGAACACTACGCCCTCTCTCTATTCACTGTACGACTTACCCCAGAATATACATGATAAACTGATGCATTCTTTCCAAAACCGTCACATTTATCCCCTCAAAAAAATGTATAGTTTCCACGCACAGATTGAGCTGCCCCACACGCCCAACCCCCGCCGCAACCCCCCCCCCCAATAATAAACTGGTGCATTTCCTTTTTTTTCTTTCTTTCCTAAAACCGTCAAATGTATCCCCTTAAAATGATTTATAGCTTCCACGCACAAATTGTCCGCCCGTCGCCCCCCCTCACCCCCCCCTCCCTCCCCCCCTCCAACCCCGCTCGCTTTTGAATAAAAGCAGTCCCCCACGTACTTCAAAATTCCGCCGCCCCCGCACGGGTTATTCGACTTACAGGATTTACCTAATAAACGGATACGTTTCCCTCCACAGCTGTCAGATATGGTCCCCCTCAAAAAGGGGTTTTATAGTTTCCGCGCACAGTCTGACTAACATCACTCTGTTGACCCTGATAGCTACACTGTAGTTGTAAGGGGAGTCGCCGACCTATTATATCGTTAATGAGGACACACAACTCGTGATACGCGCGTTCGAAGTATCACACACAGCTTGCAAAGATGAATTTCGACTAAATCTTTGATGTCCACAGCTGCTGGTGTAGTGAATTTTTATTTTTAATAATATCTGTTCCCCACACCCCGCACGATCGCCTAGATAGACCCAGCACCGCGAGTATAGCAAGCCCCTACATATATTGACCTATATCCTTAATGAGGACACACAACTCGTAATGCGCGCGATCGGAGTATCACACACATCTTGCAAAGATGAGTTTCGACGAAATCTTCGATCTCACAGCTGGAGTGTATTTTCATTTTTTATAATATATTGTTAATACGCGCGATCGGAGTATCACACACAATTTTCCGAATATCAGTAGCGACTAAATCTTTGATCGCATAGCTGGAGTGTAGTTAATTTTTTTTTGTGACCTTAGAAACCTCTTGAAAACCCCATTCCCTCCCCCCCCTTTTTTTTGTTTTTTTCCTCGCTTCATTTTGCTTAAACGACCCACCTGGTATCGAAAGCCGCTAGAGTAATGAACACTTCCACGCCCTGGATATCGCATCGTTATTTTTTTTTGAGCCGTCCATGCCGCTGCTGCAGTTCCCACCCACACCCGCCCCCAACGCCACCTTCTTCCTCACCGCCCGCACCATCGCATAGACCGAGCATAACGCGTGTAACAAACCCCTACATCTATGTGATCTAAAGCCCTCTTCCCCCGCACCCCGCCACCCTCGCCACCGCCCCCCACAATAAGGATTTATAGTTTCCACGCACAAATTGACCAGCCCCACACGTCCCCTCCCCCCCTCCCTGCCCCCTTCCGCTCCCGCCCCCCTTTTGATCAAAATCAGGCCCCCGCTTCCATAAAAACTCCGCTCTCCCGTCACCGGTTAATCGACTTACAGGATTCACTTGATAAACTGATGCATTTCCTTCCACAGCTGTTATATTATGTCCTTCTCAGGGACGGGTTTATACGTTCCGCGCACAGACTGCCTAACATCACCCTGTTGACCCTGATAGCTACACTGTAGTTGCAAGGAGAGTCGCCGACCTATATCCATAATGAGGACACAGAACCAGTAATACGCGCGATCGGAGTATCACACACAGCTTGCAAAGATGAGGTTCGACAAAATATTCGATCTCACAGCTGGAGTGTATATTCATTTTTTTAGTATCTGCATCAGGTGTGTGCGGTATATTTTTGTCGTTTTCAAGCACGCGGTTGCGTTGACATATACTGCCTGGCTTGATGTAAGGGAAAGGAACACCACTCAGCGATCATCTACTACACGCTAGGGCATGTTTTCATGAGCACCACTAACAAGAGAACCAGATATGGACGTGGCATCTACAGGACCACAACATCTTCGACGACTGTAAAGGGAAAACAGGGCGTATTATCGTACGCTAGATAATTTCAATGTGAAAAAGAAGTACAGACAGTTGGGTTTACACTGCGGTAGACCACACTTACCAACCCATTACGCAAGGTATTTCGTGCCTCCGGCCGTTTGCATGATCGCCTTGACAACCTCTACCAAACGCATAAGCACATGCCCACATCAATTTGGTTATGTATTTTGTATTTGTGAGATGTATCTCTGTCTTAGAGTTGGCGACCTTAGAGCCCCACATCGGCACGGCAAATAACATAGGCGTAATATCGTATATGTGAGACAAAAATAATGTGAAAACGAGGTACAGACAGATATGTTAAAATTGCGGTAAACCGGACTACCAACATATTACGTAAGGTATTCCGTACATACCGTCTGCATGATCCCCTCCCAACTTATGCCAAGCGAAGTATGCATAACGAAGTAACGTATTTGAGCGCGTGTACACTAAGCGTTCCTTTCAAAACAATAACGATTCGCTTTTCTTCCTTTCGTTTTCAATGGCGGTGACATGGCGTGATCCCATCACCTCGCCTGTGGAATTTGTCAATATGCATCTCTTTCTTATAATTAACGATGTCAGAAAATATTGGTATCTAGACTAATGAACATTACCAGGGGCGGATGATATAAAGGGGGTGTCTTCTTGCTGCAACCGTCACATTCGTCCCCTTTAATGGTTTATAGTTTCTGCGCACATATTGAAATGGTCGCCCGCCCCCCCCCCCCCCCCCCCCGCCCTGATCCCTCTTGTTCAAACGCCCCACCTGAAATAAAAATCTACCACAGTAGTAAACACTACCAGCCAGCTGATATCATCTCATTATCCATGTAGCCATCCCGTAGCTCCAACTCATCTCCACCCTCCGCCCACCCCCCCCCCTTTTGTTCCCCGCCCAGTTCGTTCAAACGGCCCAGATACAATCGAAATCAGCCAGAGAGTAATAAACACTTCTACGCAATTGATATCACGTCATTATCTTTCCAGCCATCAATGACGTAGCTTTCAATCATCCCCCCTCCCCCCCTCCAACGCCCTCTCACTCCCCACATCCCGCACGATCGCCTAAACCCAGCACCGCGCGTATAGCAAGCCCCTACACGTGTGATTAATACGCGCGATTAGAGGATCACACAAAATGTTGCGGAGATCAGCAGCGACTAAATCTTTGATCGCATAGCTGGAGTGTAGTTAAATATGTGGCCTAGACCTCTTGAAAACCCTTCCCTCCCCCCCCCGCCTTTTTGTTTTGGTTTTTTCCTCGATTTCTCTTGCTTAAATGCCCCACCAAATAAATATCGAAGTCCGCCAGAGTAATGAAAAAATTCACGCCCTGGATATCGCCTCGTTGTCGTTTTAGAGCCGTCCATGCCGCTGCTGCAATTCCCACCCACCCCCGCCCCAAACGCCCCCTCCTTCCCCACCACCGGCACCATCGCATAGACCTAGTACCACGCGTATAGCAAACCGCTATATCTATGCGACCTAACGGCCTCTCCCCCCGCCCCCCGACCCCCCGCCACATCCCCCCCCCCCTCCCTCACAAGAAGGATTTATAGTTTCCACGCACAAATTGACCTGCCCCATCCGTCCGATCCCTCCCCTCCCCCCCTCCCGCCCCCCTTTTGATCAAAATCAGGCCACCACGTCCTTAAAAACTCCGCCCTTCTCTCACCGGTTGTTCGACCTACAGTATTCTCTTGATAAACTGACCCATTTCCTTCCACAGCTGTCATATTTTGTCCCCCTCAGAAACGGGTTTTATAGTTTCCGCGCACAGACTGCCTGACATCACCCTGTCGATCCTGACATAGCTACACTGTAGTTGCAAGGGGAGTCGGCGACCTATACCCTTAATTTAATGCGGACAAACAACCCGTAATACGCGCGATTGGAGTATCACACACAGCTTGCAAAGATGAGTTTTGACAAAATATTCGATTCCACAGCCGGAGCGTAATTTTTTTTTTAAATACAAGGGCTCCGCATGCCGGCGCCCATGCTTCGGGTAGGGCAGGGCAGCACTTGGACAACTTAAGGTGTAGCTGTCCGATTTTGAATGCATTGAACTTTAAAGTAACGCCAAGAGTTTGATACGAACATGGGATTCTGAAAGCCATGCTTTGACAAAAAAAAGGTTATTTTTCACAACAAAGAAGGCAAGGATAGACTATAATAAGCGAAACAAACTATGTTAAATGCGCCGTCAAGTAAAAGTTGGCGTCTATCAAACAAAAATACCGAAGGAATATTTTTGAGAATCTGCGTCGCCTCTAGGCCAAACAAAAGAGCCCTTGGCATTAATGAAGAGACTGCACTGCTGTCCCCGTGGCAATGGAGGTTCGAAGTCGACAGGATGCGAAGTTGGTTTGCATCAAACGTCGACATGGGGACATGTCAGCCGGCGAGATTTTGGAAGAAGATTGCTTTGTTTGTTACGTGAAGGCTGTCGCATTGATTGGTTTGCGTGGTCGCGGGCAAGGAGGAAAGCGTAGAAGAGGAGGGCGATCTCTCGTTGAGGCGGCGTTGTCTAAGATTGGTGTGGGGGTGGCTTTGCTCGTACGGGAGGTTGGCGTAGCGCTTCTTCTCTGTTTTTTCTCGGGAAGGCGGAATATTTGTGGCTGCTGTCTTTTCTTCGTGGGTGCTTTCACGTTGTCGAAAGAAATCGGACGCGTCCCCTCAACACATAATATCCGGAGTGTGTCTACCATCACGACTGCTGATGATAGTGCTGTGCGTATTTCCCAGAGACTGACGTATTATTTACTGATACACTAATAATAATATACCTTTGCAACAAGAAATTTTTTCATCCCATTTATTTTCCCCGCACCACTCTTGCGCTTCCTCCCAGTAGTAACTCAGATCCAGGGTCCCATAGCGGGCCCTCCTCCTCCTTCCCCACTTCGGCACGTGCTTTCATTTTTACCGCGAGGAGAATCCAGCATTTTCTTCCCTCGTCGACCCGCGTCGAATTGTATCTACCCACGCTGCTAGGCGCTCTCGGAAGTTAATCCCTTTTCTTTTTTCTTTTTTGCATTTTTGCAAAAAAAGTCAAATATCATCGTGGTGGGTGTCGAACTCAAGGACAACCAAACGTTAGTAGTATTCGAGGGTAAAACCACTAGACCACCGGGGCGGCCGGCTGACAATTGATTAAAACAAAACAGGATATTTGCATAGAGATGACATTCCCTCCCCCATATTGTATGATATTACGATGGTTGACGCTGTAGTTATGAATAAAGCGCCAAATACTTGAATATCAGCGTACGCAGAGTTTTAGATATCATGTATAACGAACGACCGCGACGGCAGAGCACGGCAAGGCATAGCGCTTCGCTCTGCTGAGCTAACGCTGCGCTGCGGTGCGCTGCTGAGCTGAGCCGCGGGGCATCGCAGGGCACTGCACGGCGCTTCGTTGCTGTAAGCTATAGCGCTGCGATGGCGTGCTGGGCGGTGTCGAGCTGATGAACCAAGCCCAGATCTCAGCCGATTAAGCTTTGTCGAGTACAAAAAAATGGTGCGAATCAAAGAAAAGCTAAAGCTGGAGCGTTCCGCAACTAATGCAAAGGCGGCAAATTAGCGGCAAATGGTTGGAAGTTCAACTTACTAGACAAAAAGGAAGAAAAAATCGCGAAAAGTTCAAAATCGTGTTGGCAGAAAAAGCAAATTTGCAGGAAGCAGCTGAAAGGTCAAGAAACAGGCAATATTTCAGTTGTTGTTGTCGTTCTCACAATCACTCGCATAATCAAGTCCGTGGTCACAGGACAGGCTCCAGTCACTCTGGAGCTGAGGAATACCCTAGGGGAAAAACACAAACCAAAAGTGTTACACGCATAAATCACAGCTGACGCAATTCATGCCTCCACCAGAAACGTATAAAAGTGACATCGGGAGTCAGTCTACGATGTGCCAGGTCCATACCGGTGCATACGTATCATTACTCGCACCTTGAAAAACCGACTATTATACCGCTTGCCGCCCAAGGAAGACCACCACGTGCATATTACACGTGGTATCTATCACTACGCATACGCACAACAGACGCAAGTCAAATGGAAAAAGGAAACAAGCAAAGAAGAGAAAGGAAAGGAAATGGGTGCATGGAGCCAAGGAAAGGAAAATGTTGAAAAAAAATTGCGGGGTCTACTGGCGAGTCTGCCACCAGAACATGATACCACGTGGTTTTTCGACGGTCTACAGCAGTACTAACTACGAACGTCTTTCGAAACACCCACCGAAGCACGGACTACCGGCCAATTACGCCATCGACAGCTGGTCGTGGTTGTCACGTACGTGTCTCTGTATTGGGAGCCCCGGAGCGCTGCCTCTTGTTGGCTCTTGTTTGGGTAAAACATGCGGTGTGCTCGATGGTCTCACGGTAGCAGCACACCAGAATCAGAACTCGTACGACGTCTCATTCTTACGAAGGAAACGTACTATTTTTTTCTCCATCAATATGAAAATAAAACGGTTGTTATATATGGGACAGAGTGATGCGTGTACGACTAAACTTGCCAACGGCACTCGTACTGCTCTTTGAGCTATCTGCTGTGGTTCTGGTTGCTACTAGTTGCTGCAGTATGTGCTACCAGGTAGAAGTTTCGCCCTTCGGCTACTGCTGCTGCACCTTATGTTGTGTGTTTGCCAATGTCGTCATTCGGCGTTCATGCTCGTCGTACATACTGCTGTTGTCACCCAGTACGTACGGGTTTCCTCGTACCTCGACGGCACGACGACGAGCGTAAAACAGAAGGGAGGTGACATGAAATGGCATGGACAACGGCTATATAGAAGCGAGCACAGCGGGATAGTTCGCTGCGAACCAACCGCACTCGTTCATGCCTACAGCAGGGGCTGCCTGGAATGTCAGCGGCCATGCTAAAGCCAGGGCCAAAGGCCGAAGAGACGGCTCTTCTACCTGCTGTCTTTTGTTTCGAGATTCTGCTATATATTGGACAGAGTGATGCGTGTACGACTAAACTTGCCAACTGCACTCGTCCTGCACTTTGAGCTATCTGCTGTGGTTCTGGTTGCTACTAGTTGCTGCAGTATGTGCTACCAGGTAGAAGTTTCGCCCTTCTGCTACTGCTGCTCTACCTGATGTTGTGTGTTGGCCAATGTCTTCAGTTGGCGTTCATGCTCGTCGTACATACTGCTGTTGTCACCCGGTACGTACGGGTTTCCTCGTACCTCGACGGCGTGACGACGAGCTCAAAACAGAAGGGAGGTGACAAGAAATGGCGTGGAAAATGGCCATATAGAAGCTAGCACAGCGGGATAGTTCGCTGCGAATCAACCGCACTCGTTCATGCCTACGGCAGAGGCTGCCTGGAGTGTCAGCGGCCATGCTAAAGCCAGGGCCAAAGGCCGAAGAGACGGCTCTACCTGTGTGTTTTGTCTCGAGATTCTGCTACGTGAAAATACCATGATTTACTTTGTCACGAAACGTCTTGCGTCGGTAATATTTGTCGCGAAGTTGTTAGATATCGTCGGTAACTTGTGTCACGTTTTAGGTGAATCCACACTAAAAAAATGAATTTCCAGCTGTCAAAACTAGCAGAAACAAAAGCAATAACAAGGCCGGGCAAGAAACCAAACGAACTAGTAAAAATGTACAGCAAAGAAACAAACGCTGGATAGTATGCCACCGCCAAACTCCAAACACTATCAAGTACGGTTTGGAAATGATGCCAATTAGGTAAATCATCCAGGCGTTGCAGACATAGTCTAAAGATACACCCGAAATCTCCGAAATTCCTCCCCGACATGCGGTATTTTTGCAATTTCTCGCTTGTCTCGCTCGGCATCCGTCCGCGTTAACGTCGATGTGCGGAACGGACACGGCAGGTCGAGGGGCGTTGTAGCCGCCCCCAGAAGGCGGCGCTCGAACCAAGCTATATTCGACCGAGAAGTCCAGTTCCACGAATCGCATACTTCGGCCGAGACATAAAACTCCTAGCCAAATACGTGACACCAACAAAGGATGTTACATATATTTATATAATAGACAAAAAAATTGAAAAAGGGTATATCTGGTCTATATAAATATAAAATGAATTGTAGCAATAAGACTACCCCCAGATAGATAAAACTTACTCACGCTCTTCACCACAAGTACCAACAACACTGATCAAGCTATCCATCCGCAAACCACCCACCGTACACATGGTAGAGCAAAATAGTCGAAACCACAGAAATAAATATACAATATAGATTTGATGTTAGAGCTACTTAAAAATTCCCCATCTAAAGTAAAAATACCAACACCAATCATTGTAATGGAGAATTATTGAAAATATGTATATATATAAATAGGACCGTTCCCAATAAGAAGAATTTACCCACATAGCATAGTACAAGTACCGAAAAGCAGCTTGAAAAATTGAGCACTGACCCGAAATGCGTCGAACTCACACCTGACGTCGTGAAAAATATATTGAATATAAACATATATAAAATCATTGCTTAAATATTGAGCCATTCCTTGGTGTCATGGACTTGGTCCGGAGTTTTTTGTCTCGGCCTAAGTATGCGATTCGCGGAACTGGAATTCTCGGTCGAATATGGCTTGGTTCGAGCGCCGCCTTCGGGGGGCGGCTCCAACGCCCCTCGCCCTGCCGTGTCCGTTCCGCACATCTACGTGAACGCGGATGGGCGCCGAGCGAGACGAGCGAGTGTCGAGGAGGAATTTTGGAAAAATTGTTGAATCTTGATGGCTGCAACGCCTGAATGATTTACAAAATTGGCATCATTTCCAAACGGTACGTGATAATGTTTGGAACTTTGCGTACCGGGTGAGAACAGCAGTATGTACGACGAGCATGAACGCCAATGAATTGACGGCATTGGCAAACACACAACATCAGGTGCATACAGCAGCAGTAGTAGCCAAAGGGCGAAACTTCTAGCACATACTGCAGCAACTAGTAGCAACCAGAACCACAGCAGATAGCTCAAAGTGCAGTACGAGTGCAGTTGGCAAGTTTAGTCGTACACGCATCACTCTGTTCAATAGTCAATATATAACAGCATCTCAAGCAGGTAGAAGAGCCGTCTCTTCGGCCTTTGGCCTTGGCTTTAGCACGGCCGCTGACACTCCAGGCGGCCTCTGCTGTAGGCATGAAAGAGTGCGGTTGATTCGCAGCGAACTATCCCGCTTTGCTCGCCTCTATGTGGCCATTGTCCATGCCATTTCATGTCACCTCCCTTCTGTTTTGAGCTCGTCGTCGTGCCGTCGAGGTACGAGGAAACCCGTACGTACTGGGTGATAACAGCAGTATGTACGACGAGCATGAACGCCAACTGACAACATTGGCAAACACACAACATCAGGTGCAGCAGCAGTAGCCGAAGGGCGAAACTTCTAGCACATACAGCAGCAACTAGTAGCAACCAGAACCGCAGCAGATAGCTCAAAGTACAGTACGAGTGCCGTTGGCAAGTTTAGTCGTACACGCATCACTCTGTCCAATATATAACAGCCGTTTTATGTTCATATTGATGGAGAAAAAAATACCAGGTCGTATTACATTTATTTCCTGTAAGAATGATACGTCGTACGAGCGGACGTTTTGATTCTGGTGCCGTGAGACCATCGAGCACACCGCATGTTCTACCCAAACAAGAGCCAACAAGAACCAGCGCACAGGGGCCCCCAACACGGAGACACGTTACAACCACGGCCAGCTGTCGGTCGCGTAATTGTCCGGCGGTCCGTGCTTCGGTGGGTGTATCGGACGTCGTTCGTAGTACTGCTGTAGATCGTCGAAAAACCACGTGGCATCGTGCTGGTGGCGAGACTCGCCAGTAGACCCCCCAAAATTTGTTTACTTTTTTTTTTTTTGACCCCATGCACCCATTTATTTCCTTTCCTTTCTCTTCTTTGTTTGTTTCTTTTTTCCAATTGACTTGCGTCTGTTGTGCGCATGCGTAGTGATAGATACCACGTGTAATATATACATGGTAGTCTTTCTTGGGTGGCAAGCGGTATAGTTGGTTTTCCCAGGAGCGAGTAATGAGACGTATGCACCGATATGGACCTGGCACATC
Organism: Undaria pinnatifida; assembly: GCA_012845835.1. Lineage (NCBI taxonomy): Eukaryota > Phaeophyceae > Laminariales > Alariaceae > Undaria > Undaria pinnatifida. The sequence continues at coordinate 23,817,058 of JABAKD010000025.1, forward strand.
GTAGACTGACTCCCGATTTCACTTTTATATGTTTCTGGTGGAGGCATGAATTTCGTCAGCTGTGATTCATGCGTGTACCACCTTTGGTTTGTGTTTTACCCCTAGGGTATTCCTCAGCTCCAGAGTGACTGGAGTCTGTCCTGTGACCACGGACTTGATTATGCGAGTTAATGTGAGAACGACAACAACACCAACAACTACTGAAATATTGCCTGTTTCTTGACCTTTTAGCTGCTTCCTGCAAATTTGGTATTTCTGCCAACACGATTTTGAACTTTTTTGCGATTTTTTCTTCCTTTTTGTCTAGTAAGTTGAACCTCCTACTGCCGCTAATTGCCGCCTGACAGCTGTGCATTAGTTGCGGAACGGTCCAGCTTTAGCTTTTCTTTGATTCGCACCATTTGATATGTACTTGACGAAGATTCAGCGGCTGAAATCTGGGCTTGGCTCATCAGCTCGACACCGCCCAGCACCCCATCGCAGCGCTATAGCTTACAGCAACGAAGCGCCGTGCAGTGCCCTGCGATGCCCTGCGGCTCAGATCAGCAGCGCACCGCTAGCTCAGCAGAGCGACGCGCTATGCTTTGCCGTGCTCTGCCATCGCGGTCGTTCGTTATTCATGATATCTAAAACTCTGCGTACCCTGATATTTAGGGATTTGGCGCTATATTCCATACCTTTCGCGTCAACCTTCGCAATATCATACAATATGGGGGAGGGAATGTAATCTCTATGCAAAGATCCTGTTTTTTTTAATCATTTGTCAGCCGGCCGCCCCGGTGGTCTATTAATAATAGTGGTTTTACCCTCGAATACTACTAACGTTTGGTTGTCCTTGAGTTCGACACCCACCACGATGAGATTTGACTTTATTTGCAAAAATGCAAAAAAAAAACAGGCATCAATCAACTGCTGAGAGCGTCTAGCAGCGTGAGTTGGTTCGACGCGAGTCGACGAGGGAAGAAAATGCTGGGTTCTCCTGGCGGTAGAAATGAAAGCACGTGCCGAAGTGGGGAGGGAGGAGGAGGGCCCGCTATTGACCCCGGATCTGAGTTACTACTGGGAGGAAGCGCGAGAGTGGTGCGAGGATAATAATATATGGGATGAAGAAAAAAAATGTTTCAAAGGTATATTATTATTACTACCAGTAAATAATATGTCAGTCTCTAGGAAATACGCACGGCACTATCAGCAGTCGTCATGGTAGAGACACTCCGGATATTATGCATTGAGGGGACGCGTCCAATTTCGACAACGTAAAAGCCCCCACCACGAAGAAAAGACAGCAGACACACATATATATCCCGCCTTCCCGAGAAAAAACAGAGAAGAAGCGCTACGCCAACCTCCCGTACGAGCAAAGCCACCCCCGCACCAATCTTAGACAACGCCGCCTCAACGAGAGATCGCCCTCCTCTTCTACATTTTAACCCTCTCCCGCGACCACGCAGACCAATCAATGCGACAGAGTTCACGTAACAAACAAAGCAATCTTCTTCCAAAACCTCGCCGGCTGACATGTCCTCATGTCGACGTTTGATGCAAACCGACTTTGCATCCTGTCGACTTCGAACCTCCATTGCCACGGGGACAGCAGTGCAGTCTCTTCATTAATGCCAAGGGCTCTTTTGTTTCGCCTAGAGGCGACGCAGGTCCTCAATAATACTATTTTCGGTATTTTTGTTCGATAGACAGACGCCAACTTTTACTTGACGGCGCATTTAATAGTTTGTTTCGCCTGTCCTTCCCTTCTTTATTGTATAACATTAGCATTCGTTTTTCTTTTGTCGAAGCATAATTTTCAGAATCCCATGTTCGTATGAAGCTCTTGGCATTACTTTAAAGTTCAATGCATGCAAAATCGGACAGCTACACCTTAAGTGGTCAAAGTGCTGCCCTGCCCTACCCGAAGCATGGGCGCCGGCGAATGCCGGCACTCATGCGGAGCCCTTGTAAAAATAAAAATACACTCCAGCTGTGAGATCGAATATTTTGTCCAAACAAATCTTTTTGCAAGCTGTGTGTGATACTCCGATCGCGCGTATTACGGGTTGTGTGTCCTCATTGAAGATATAGGTCGGCGACTTCCCTTGCAACTACAGTGTAGCTATCAGGGTCAACAGGGTGATGTTAGGCAGTCTGTGCGCGGAAACTATAAAACCCGTTTCTGAGGGGAAAAAATCTGACAGCTGTGGGAGGAAATGCATAAGTTTATTATTGAAAAAAAAAACACTCTTCTAGCTGTGAGATCGAATATTTTGTCGAAACTCATCTTTGCAAGCTGTGTGTGATACTCCGATCGCGCGTATTACGGGTTGTGTGTCCTCATTGAAGATATAGGTCGGCAACTCCCCTTGCAACTACAGTGTAGCTATCAGGGTCAACAGGGTGATGTTAGGCAGTCTGTGCGCGGAAACTAGAAAACCGACGCTATACCTACAATGGGACCCGAAGGGTGCGCCAGCTAGCGTTGGGCTGCGAAAGCAACTGAGTTACACCGACACACGACGCGTATGAAAATACGTGGAAGTGTGGTGAGCTAAGGCTTTATTTTTCCCCATCCGCCGGAGGATAAAAATGTATATTATATAAAATGAAAATACACTCCAGCTGTGAGATCGATATATTATAAAAATTAAAATACACTCCAGCTGTGAGATCGAAGATTTCGTCGAAACTCATCTTTGCAAGCTGTGTGTGATACTCCGATCGCGCGCATTACGGGTTGTGTGTCCTCATTAAGGATATAGGTCGGCGACTCCCCTTACAGCTACAGTGTAGCTATCAGGGTCAACAGGATGATTTTAGTCAGTCTGTGCGCGGAAACTATAAAACCCGTTTCTGAGGGGGACAAAATCTGACAGCTGTGAAGGGAAAGGGGGGCCTGGTTTTGATCAAAAGCGAGCGGGTTTGGAGGGGGGCGGGGGGGGGGGGGGGGGGGGGGGAAGGGGCAATTTGTGCATGTAAGCTATAAATCCTTTCGAGGGGATAAATCTGACGGTTTTGGCACCAGTATATTATTGGGGGCGGGGGGGGGGGGGGGGGGCAGCTCGATATGTTCCTCGAAACTATACATTATTTCGAGGGGATAAATGTGACATTTTTGGAAATAATACATTAGTTTATCGTGTATATCCTGGGGTAAGTCGTACAATCAGTGAGTAAAGAGAGGGTGGAGTGTTCGAGGGGGTGGGGTTGGGATGGGTTGGGGGGGGAGGGTGGGGGGTTGGGGCGGGGGTGGGGGGTGGGGGGGGGTGGGGGGGGGGAAGGGCTTTAGGTGAGGGGTTTGTTATACGTGTGGTGCTAAGTCTAGGCGAAGGTGCGGGTGATGGGGAAGAAGGGGGCGTTCGAGGCGGGGGGGGGGGGGGGAAACAGCGGCATGGATGGCTCTCGAAAGATAATGAGGTGATATCCCGTGCGTGAAGTGTTTATTAATGTGGCGGATTTTGATATTTGGTGGGGCGTTTGAGTAAGGGAGAGCAAGAGGGGGGGGGGGGGATTTTTAGGAGGTTTAGGTCACAAATAATATTCAAATACACTTCGGCTGTGAGATCAAAGATATGTAGCAGCTTGTTATACGCGTGGTGCTAGGTCTAGGCGATCGTGTAGGTGGTCGGAAAAGAGGGGGCGTTGGAGGGGGGGGGGGGGGGGGGGGGGGGGGGGGGAATAATTGAAACTTTCGTCATGGATGGTCAGAAAGATAATGACGTGGTATCAACTGCGTATAGGTGGTTTATTACTCAGGCCGAGTTTTATTGTGAGTGGGGCGTTTGGACAGACTAGGCGGAAGGGGGGGGGGGGGATCGGGGGACGGAGGGGCGGGGGGGGGAAAGGGTTGGGGTTTGTTATGAAAAAGAGGTCAGTGGAGGGGGAGGGGAGGGGGGGGGGGGGGGGGGGGGCGGGGGGCGGGACATTTCAATATGTGCGCGGAAACTATAAATTCTCGAAGGGGACAAACCTGACGATTGAAGCAATAAGACATCCCTTTATATCATCTGGCTTGTAATGTTCACTATTCTAGAAGGTTTGATGTTAGATGCAGCATGCAACCCAGTGTTTAAGTGTAGTAAATAACGTGTTAAATCTTCACAGTTTGTTGTTGCATGATACAGCGATCGAAAGCTAGAATATTTTATAGAATATTTGTAGGTACCATTATTTTCTGACATCGCTAATTATAAGAAAGAGATACGTATTGTCAAATGCAACAGGCGAGGTGATGTGGTCATGCACTGTGTTTGTCACCATCATCATACAGTCACCATTATTATCGACATCGCTAATTATACGCACGAGATACGTATTGCCAAATACAGCATGCGAGGTGATGTATGTGGCCATGTGCTGCCTCCGTCATTGAGCATTAGAGGGAGGGATGCGAATCGACGCTTGGTATACATGTGCTCAATTACGTTACCTCATTAGTCATACTTGGTATACACGCGCTCAATCACGTTACCTCGTTAGTAATACTTCGATATATATTATATATATATATTAAACCCGTTTCTGTGGGGGACAAAATGTGACAGCTGTGGAAGGAAAAGCATCAGTTAATTATAAATATTAAAATACCCTCCAGCTGTGAGATCAAATATTTTGTCGAAACTCATCTTTGCATGCTGTATGTGATACTCCGATCGCGCGTATTACGGGTTGTGTGTCCTCATTAAGGATATAGGTCGGCGACTCCCCTTGCAACTACAGTGTAGCTATCAGGGTCAACAGGGTGACGATAGGCAGTCTGTGCGAGGAAACTATAACACCCGTTTCTGAGGGGGACAAAATCTGACAGCTGTGGAAGAAAATGCATCAGTTTATCTGGTGAACCCTGTAAGTCGAATATCCAGTGAGGGGAGGGTGGAGTGTTTAAGGACGTGGGGGCCTGATTTTGATCAAAAGGGGGGCGGGGGGGGGGGGGGAGGGGGGGCAGGGGACGGGTGCGGCAGGTTTATTTGTTTATCAAGTGAATCCTGTAAGTCGAAAATCCGGTGAGGGGGGGGGCGGAGTTTTGAAGGACGCGGGGGCAGGATTTTCATCAAAAGGAGGGCGGAAGGGGGGGAGGGGGGAGAGGGGACGGGTGGGGCAGGTCAATTCGTGCGTGGAAACTATAAATATTTCTTGTGGCGGAGGGTGGGGAATTTTGGCGGGGGTGACGGGGGCCGGGGGGAGAGGGCTTCAGGTCGCATAGATGTAGGGGTTTGCTGTACGCGTGGTGCTAGGTCTAGGCGTGGTGGGCAAGCAGGGGGCGTTGGGGGCGGGCGTGGGTGGCAATTGCAGAAGCGGCATGGACGGCTCTGAAACGATAACGAGGCGATATCCAGGGCGTGGAGATGTTCATTACTCTGGCGTATTTCGATAGTAGGTGGGGCGTTTAAGCAAGGAAAAGCGAGGGAAAAAAAACAAAAAAAAGGCGGGGGGGAGGTGGGGCGGAAAGGATTTCAAGAGGTTTAGGTCACGCAATTTATAAAATCACGGCTTTGGTCGACACTGGTGTTCGCAACATTGTGTGTGATCTTCTGATCGCGTGTACTAATCATATATGTACGGGCTTGCTATACGCACGGTGCTGGGTCTACGCGATGGTGCGGGGTGTGGGGAAGGAGGAGATGTTGGAGGGGGGGAGGGGGAATTAATGAAAGATACGTCATTGATGGCTACATAGATAATGACGTGATATCAATTGCTTAGAAGTGTTTATTACTCTGGCTGATTTCGATTGTAAGTGAAGCGTTTGAACGCACTGGGCGGGGAACAAAGGGGGGGGGGGAAGATGAGTTGAAGCTACGGCATGGATGGCTACATGGATAATGAGATGATATCAGCGGGCTGGTAGTGTATACTATTCTGGCAGATTTTGATTTCAGGTGGTGCGTTCAAACAAGAGGGATCGGGGGGGGGGGGGAGCACTTCAATATATGTGCGCGGAAACTATAAACCAATGAAGAGGACGAATCTGACGGTTGGTTGCAGCAAGAAGACACCCGTTTATATCACCCGCCTGGTAATGTATATTTTTCTAGAAGGTTTGATGTTACATGTAGTATGCAACCCAGTTCATAAATGTAGCAAACAATGTGTTAAAAGCTTCATAGTTTGTTATTATACATTCATCGAAAGATAGAATATTTATAAATTGTTAGACTAGAGTGACATCGTAACAATTTGGAACCGTGGGTTCGTGTCCCACAGAGATTTTTGGGGGAGTAGGCGGCTTTTATTCACGAATTTGATGCTGTAGTAATATCGAATATATTTGATGACTAATGATAATTAGTATTCGTACTTCCTCCCGATATTAAAGCGGTTGGGAAATCAATCCAAATTTACCACCTTACGTACATATGATCGAGCGCAGTGTATTGGAAACTGCATCGGCAATAATAAATTTATACAATATTATAAATATGATGTTACGTCGAGCTCGAAATTCCCCACCTAAAGTAAAAATACCAACATTAATAATTATAGTGGACAAAAAGTAGGACCCCTCCCAATAAAAAGCCCACCATTACAAGCACCAACAACGCAGCTTGCAAAGATGACTATTGACCCGAAATTCGTCGAACTCACGGCTGATGTCCTAATTTTTTGTTGAACTAAATACGTAAGGATTCCGGTTGTTGGCGAGCAAGGTGGCGTCAGCAATATAGACATGATAGATAGTCACTATATATGATACACTTTTTTATCGCTCGTTGAACACGACTACGGCCAGGGGACCTTTTTCACTACCGCATTTGAATCACTTGCGCGACTGGCTCCGTACCTTACTTGAGAAAGCGGCTAGGCGATATGCTTGTCGCAGCCTACTTAACCACTTAATTGCTGGTTCATCAATATATAGGAGTCGTTCTACGGTAGCCCCCCCTAAATATATACAACAAAGTCGCCCGTTTCGAAACTAACTCCCGGTCGTATATCCTGAAATACGCTGCCTCTTGCCCCTCCCGACGTCATCATTCGACAGTCCTTTGCAAGCAAAACAAATATGAAGATGGTATTATTCATATATAAACAAGAATCCCTCCTCGTGTCGAGCAGCCACGAAACGCTGGTGAATAAAATCACTGTTTCTTTGGGGGGCTATCGTAAAATATTCATCAGCCATAGAAAATTGTTATAAACGTGTTGCGGGAATGCTAAGAATTCCAAGCAAATAGCAGGGTCACTCGCGCGAGTGACCCCGAGACGCTACGCTAAAAATCCCAAAAGGGGGACCCCTCTACAGTGTGGATCCTTTTGGCGCGTTGTGAGAATCAGGGTTAGTGCACTGAAGCCAGGGATATTTATCGCCCGTTAGTTTGTTCCGGAAGGATCTGGTTGCCGTAAGGATATAAAAAGCATCAAAACGTGCAGGTGGTCGGGAAGAACATCCTCATTCGCTTTTGGTATCATGTTGTGCCAAGACAATGGTAAGGAGAACAAAACGCTTGAGCACATGTATGTGTGCTTGTTCAAGTATACATTGCGGTGATTGATTGATACGGATGCGGACAAAATGTTGCGAAGCTCTTTCTCGTCACAAGGGTTCGGCGATACATCACGTAGGTAATGCATATCAGTGCCCACAGAGAAAGAACTACAGTTGGTGCGGCGTGATAGTTTACAAATTGGTGTCATTAGCCTATCGCAACTACTCTTCATAGTCGTCGTCACCATTTGGTTCTCCTTCTGAAGAAAATGTATATATGCAACGTCCGCGTGGCCGGTGCTACCATGTATGATCGATGTGATACATGTAATATTTTTTCTGCAGTCGAGCAAGTGTTTACTCTGAGGTACGCCCCGAAATGTTCGGCGGCAAGATATGATGTGTCATATTCACAGATGCTGGTACGGAAGTAATAATATTGTTACGAGGACTGCACATCAACTAGCATGCCACAAACGTCACAGACGTCGATTCCGCCATGTTCACCAATGCTACACACTCAAAACGTATCGTTCTCCACCCTGAGGGCCTGATGACCAGTATGAAGACGATGGCCGTGATATCACCAGTAGATTTTTAAAAGATTTACTGCAGCCCTATTACACCCTTTGTGCTGACATAGCCGTCTATTTTATCCATCAAGGCCACCGCAAGGGATTTGCGTTCAGTTTCTCAGAGGCTGAGAGGCACTAGGGCGGATGTCCGCGTCGGAGTCGTGATATATGAATATGGCGAGCTCGTTGTTAGCGGTGGCGACGCATCCTCGGTGTACTGCAGTGTTCACGTTACAACCCGGCATGCGCTAACCTTATCGCAGTTGAAACCACATTTTGCGTCTGTTGTGTGGAACACACGGGAAACAATTTTTGATTGGGCCAAAGAAATGGAAAAACAATAATTGATATTTTTTGGGTCATTTGAGGGAAGACCACAGGACGACGTTGTCAACGTCTCGCGCTCCAGAGACAATGTCACCATGAACGCTTCGGGGTATGAACTTTCACCCGTCTGGCATCGTCCGAACCGAAAAGGGCTGGTACTTGGTTATCTGCATCCCGAAATGGAAAGTCAGATGTGATGGTTGGAGAACGCTGATCGAGGCTCGACAATATTGGCGAATATGGCCGTTTGACAAATAAATTAAAGAGAAGGTTGAGTTTGGATCGATATTGCTCGGCCAGCGAAGGCCGGGAAATCTCAACAATTTAAACGCTCGATCAACTTTGGAAACAGATCGGGTAAACTATCACCTGTCCATTAGCAAAGAACGGTGTGTAGATTGCCCATCGTGTAGGTACCCTGCAAGACATTCAAGGTGGTAAAAATGTTATGTCTTCAGAAATTTATTAACATTTATTTGTAGGCGGTGAACAAGAGGCATATGACAGTCTTTCGGGAACAATAACTACGTCTTGCATTGCACATCAGCGCCTAAAGTGTTCTGAGAAAGTCGTGATCGGCGTCGTGCACTTCGTCGCATTCTTCTTCGCTCAACTCTTTGATATAAAGGGTCTCCCAATGAATTCAGAGTGCGTGCAGCAAACGTGGTCTTAGTTTTCCTAACTTTGTTCACTCGTTGAGGTTGCCAATAATAGACACCTGCGCGATGCCCAGGGCAGCGACCCTCATCATGATTCCATCCAAACGCCGTGCAGTCCATATTGTAATAAATTATTCGGAGGTCTGCTGACGCGAATGGCTCAGTACTCGCAGTGGCTTGTTGTTGAGTCTTGTTCAGAAAGTAATTATATAATATTTCACGTAAAAATGTACTAAGGTCAACTTCCCCTGGTCGTGCGTCGCTTTCTCATCTTCATTCTCGCGGATGAGCTTCGTTGCCTGTTATTCTATTTCCGAGTTTCACAAGACGCACCCTCTTGTTTGTTGGGCTTTTTTTTCTGTAAATATGGCAATGATGTAAATTTCCAAACATTTGTCCATATCCAATAAAATGAGGTAGGTAGATCGCCTAACCTCGACAGTAATATCTCCTGCCAGTGGCAATCGTCGTTTTGGAGACACGGTTTCCCAACGTTTATATTTGAACGATTTGCCTTACAGCAGCAAAATCTTGAATATCAATGCATTTAAGCCGCTGGTAGCATAGGATAAAGTGTCATGATGTATCATCTTCCTAAATCAAAGAGTGTGACCTAGATTCATAGCCTTCCACGCCTAACCGAGAGCCAAGACACCTCATGAGATATACAGGAAGGCGGCCCGAAACAAACCTATGCCTGGCATTTTCATCACGATCATTGTTGTAGGAAAAAGCACGACGAACGTGATTCGGATAGCGTATTGCCGCTCGGTTGATGAACATGACAACACAAAATTTTGTCCTTCCTTCCATAAACGGCTAGAACAACCTTGTTACCTCTTCGAACATGGTACGCACGCATTGATGTTTCGATCACTTGAAACGGCGCCCGTCGTTTACTGCTGGCTGAAGACTCCAAAAGCATGATCACATGTCGCAAATATCCAACAGAACGTCATCGATACCGTCCATGAGTACGTGCAAAAGGTTTAGAAGCATAAGTCTGGGTGTGAATATAACTGAGGTTTAGCAAATCAGCTAAATTTTCCAAGTGGTAGTCGAACTTTTGTTTTGGTCTTGATCATCGTCACGTCGACTTAAGAACGTATCAAGCAGCGTTCTAATAATAATGTAACCCCTTTGCGCGGGAGGCACTCTCGCGGACGGAGTTGGGAACACCAATCGAGCCTGGATCGGAACCGCCAATTGAAAGCAACGTCTTTCGAAATACGACAAAACACAATTAGTCAACAATGACTAACGCGTTCATCACATATAATATGTCTGTCTAGCGCAAGGCGGGTTCACGTTATGATAACGACGCCAATCTGGTTTGGGAAGCGCAAGAGTATCCGTACGCCAGGCGATTCGACTGCAAGTACGAAAAATGTAAATTGTAGTCCACACCCCGCTATTGCGACAATCATAAGCCTCACCCACGGCTTTTTCTATCAATTTTTTTTTTCACCTTGACATCTTTACGGTGGCGATAATCACGCAGCTGGCAACCATTCTGTCCAATCACGCATGATGTGCAAATATCAAGAGTATGCGCGTACACTACTAACACTCCGACAAGGTTACTCCTCGATAGAGATATATTTAAGCAGGTTCCACGAAGGAACAACGCCGTCATCAACGTTGGGGCGAGCGAGACAGGGTTTGCCCCCCTGAGCAGTCAGAAGGCGAGAGCATTTTATGCAGTACAGAGTTTTATAAATTGCAAAGGGTACGTTGCCATCCATCTGCCGCATGCGGAAGATTAATCCACCGGATCGAGGTAGCTCCTCTAGAAGAACAGTCGGTGCACGTCGAACTGTTATTGACTCAAGTATTACATTACTTTTTTTCACCTTCCTAGTTCTTAAGCGGAGCACGTGCCACTTTTCCGGTAAGGGAAAGAATAGCAGAAGACCAAATACATGCCCGTAGACACTGTACGAAGCGCCTAATCGGCATTAGAGGCACTCTCTTTACGGCGGGCAATACATGACGGATACAACGGGCTTCCCGATGGTGATTATACTACTACATTTTTGTCGTCCAGGGGTAGCCACGTACGTAACAACATGCCCCATCCGAGTCAACCCAGTTTTGTAAGCGCATCCTACGACAAAGGTGCACCAACCATTATATTCTCTGGGCTTCCTTGCGTTAAGAGGTTGAGACATGGCATGGCATTCTCTACCCAACTACTGATTGGGAGAAAAATACAACCACTACCAAATGAAAAATCTCTTGGCCTAGGTACACAACAAGAATCGTGCAAGTCAAACCCTACATACCAGGGCTTTGGATTAAGGAACCCCTTCGTCCAGAAACCGTTTCAGACGAAAAGCGCTACCTCTATATTAGCACGTGCCTGTACTATTTATGTTTGTTCGCGTACTATCTTTTTATAGTCAACCCCCAATCGATGAAAACATTAACGTGACGGTGTTCGTCGGTTTCTGGTAGCGGTTCAAGAACTGTCGACTGTTGGCAAGGAAAGCAAGGTACCCGTGCGCTTACAACACACAAAGGTCTGCGCACCAAGTGTGCCACCAGCTTTCCCCGGAATGCGTCTAAAACATACTCGAAACAACACGCCAACATACGAAACGTAGTTCACGCCATGTACCCATGTGAGGATATAATTCATATACATACCTCGGGTTAGGATCGATGCACCATTGGTGTATTCCACCCGGCGCGAGATTGGATGATACCCGAACATATATCAGCCATAACTCTCAACTGTGACCTTTATCGTTCCGGCGTCACGTGCACACGAGCTGATACTCAAACATCAGTATGATTTCGACGGTTTATTGAAACCTTATCCCAATCGCCGACAACAAAACAATGCTCCCATCGCTCAAGCAACAACAAAGTAAGCACGCGAATAAGGCACTAGCAGCTTCTTCGTGTGACCCTATCATGTAAACGTAGTTTGGTCGATCATATTCTCGACTTCAAGCAACATCAGTACCGTGTGTATCGAATTCGAACGTTGCTCTACTGCACATCCCAGTCGCATGAGCTACCGCTGGACACCTTGGTGATGTCCTACGGAATTTGGTCGTGACCCTATATACCGACGCCGATGTTCATAGATACCCAAACTGCGGAGCACTTTTTTTTTTTGGTAAAGAACTCCAGCCAATAGGCGAAGACTAGTCCATACAGCTGATCACCGGTGCATTGCGTGTCGGGGGCATTCCTACTGCTACGGTGGTTCGCGCCAGAAGAGGACCCCATCCATCAGAACTTCTCTCAAGCACGTTTCGTGAAACTGTTGCGGGTAAATCTTCTACGAACGCATTTGGCGGCATATATAAATACCGCACGTTTGATGCACCACTCGACTTATGTGCTCGACTTATCGTTGAATACAGTCTACGTCAGGCCCACAATCCCAAAAGCTGACTGAAAAACAAGATATGTATGGCGTTGTCTTCCGGTGTCCGGCTTGGCGGTGTCCTGGCCCAGAACCAGTCGTTTACGTCGTTTACTGGACCATGAACCTCACCTGAACAGTGTGAAAGGTGTTAACAGCATTGGAAGGCAACACTTAGTTGTTACCGATTCAGCGACAAAGGGCGGAACAAAATCCGCATCGTGAACAGGAGAGACGACTGTTGGAGCTGGTAGTACGATCTGCTTCGAGGGCCTTTAAACGCTGCATGTCGACGATCGGGTTCCACCGACTTAAAAGCATATCAATATATCAGTGCTGTTGCGAAAAACAATTCAAAAATGCAAACTCCAACGTTACAGATCAGTATCAGTCACGTGATGATCGTGATGGCCTATTTCATTGTGACCACGGCGCGATGTCGCGCCGTCTACGTGCATCCCCCAGGAAATGATGGGCATTCTACAAGCGAAATACCGACGTGAAGTTTGAATGCGGTCGATGGTTTTATGTGTTGGGTTCGAAATTGGAGAGCGGTGTCCACGCCCCAACCAATTCTAGCCGGCGTCAGATTGCATTATCAAAACTATTATTGTTTCAACATTTTTCTTATCCCGAGTGATTCGCTCCCGGCAGCGCCATATTCCTTTGCTCATTGGTGCTGCCTGAATGGTTTAGTACAGTCATCCTCGTTGTAGGGCAACAACAGATCATTTTCACCTCATTGTTTTGCGAGAAGCTCAAAATGCCACCCGAACCGTGATTATTGAGAACATTCAGTCGCACAGTCCGACCAACGTAGTCCGGAAAACATGAGACCACCACGGCTAGTTCTTCACGCCTTGGAGTAGGTCAACCGTCTAGATTGGAAATATTTGCACCGAACATCTATCCCCTATCATCATATGGAGATAACCCTATATTATCAGATCGGTTATCGTAGAACTGGCTAGTGAATGTACAAGGTACATATTATGGCGTTTGTGCCGTTTCCACTGGTCCCCGCCGCAGTATTAGTTGGTAAATGTGTGTCTTTGATGAAGCAGCGGCGACGGCTCGATCTTCTCTTCGATGTATGCCCTTGCCAACCAGTAGGTGCACATGCTGATAAAGGCAGACCGGTCCTGTATGTATGTTGTTGTCACCAACGACGGCTTTTCGTAATGCGCGGAGCACACTTCACGGCATAGATCGATTAGCAATGTTGACCACTTGTAGAGGCCATGAATGACAGCTATTACCGTGTGAAATAATTGTTATTACCTGTGGCGTACACCTGGAACCGACATTTGTCTACAAATGAATATCCAAATCACATACCGACTGCAAAAAATAGACCCGTAGGATCTCTATCGCCGCAATCGATGCATGCGGGTGACAGACCAATGCATATTTTTTGGGTCCTACGGATACGTCTTCATTTCCGGAACATATGGTGAAGACTATGCTTTCGCCAAATTCAACAACCCTTGGCAAGTCGTTCAACAACAGATGTTTCGACTCCGCCTCGTTCAGTACCCATTACACCTTTTGGGAGGCGTAACACACAGGTTGTTAAAAACAAACTCTGACCACAGAGTTTATAAAACAACAAACTGTGTCCATATATTGCATCCAAATTTGTCCGCCACAGGATGATAAAAAAATTGCGAGGGCAATGTGAACAAAAACCACAACCCATCGACCTGCACGATTCAAATATACATCTATTTCCGTCAAACAGTATCAATAATTGCATTGAATGCGGTGTCTACACCCGTCTATAAGAATCATCCTCGTGATACGGTTTGAGTGTAGTTCGGGTGGAACATCACCCTTCTTGTTGCAAATCCGGCTGATACAATCGGGCATGTATGATACGCGCTTCTTCTTCAGGCGCTTGTTAGTGGAGAAAGAGCCCGCTACATCACAGCTAACTTAGGTGTCGTTGCCTGGGAAGTCAAACCTCAACAGATGTGTGTGCTACGTGTATGTCACATAACAATTTCTTCGTACTAACGCTGTCTACGTGCCTCGTGGATGAAACGCACCCACTAACTCTCACAGCCGAGCAGCCGAGCAGTACGAGCACGTCAATTAGCCCCACAAGATGAGCAACACTACTATGAACATATTGACATCAATACGATCAAAGTAATCAACCGTTGCATTACCATGGGTAAAGGTCAGTTTGGGAATTGTATCAAGGCGTATACGTGGAAGCGTGCCATATAAGCCAACGTGCTCCAATGTCAGGGATTCTAGACCACCGATAGCACGAGGTAGCGATCTTTACCACATGCCTGGCATTTTACGAAAGCACGAAGTACATGTCTAGTTGCTCGCGATGTCTTAACAGGAGCAAATACGTAAAGCTCGAGAACACACCTCTGTGATGCTCAGCCAGTCATCACCGTCGTCGTCCAGGCACAGTTTGATGTACTCGGTCTCGTCCGTGTTGAGGAGGAAGTTCTGGAATCCACTTGTTACGCCGCCGGACGTGATACTGCTGTGGTAATCACCGTTTTCGTACACGTCCAGCGTCCGGATCCTCTGGTCTCCCTTGTAGAAAGCGATTCTCACCCTGATAATGTCCTGGGGCACTTTGAAAGAGTACGTAATGCAGCAGCCATCTCCTTGGCACGACCAGCGAGAGTTGGCCGCGCGACTGCCGTCCCGAGTGTTTTCGGGCACGCAGCCGTTAGGGTCACAGCCGCCGTCATCAGCGTCACGGTAGTCGTAGTCGGTGGCATCCACGTAAACCCGGGTCCTCTTGCCTGCATCGACGAGAGCTGGAATTTTTGGATCGGTGGGCGATGGGCGGGTACACATCAGCGCGTAAGCTCAGTTGAGTCGTAAACGATGCTGTCCATTACACTTCGTTGTTTTCTCTTGATAGAGCTCCGGTGGAAAAGAAGTATGGCTTTGCCCCGGCGGAGCCTTGGGTTCTCGAACTAAAAATTGATTATCGACCCAACGGTACACGTGACTCAAGGTCGACAGAGGAAGCCCAGCCGTCAGGCAAGGGCGTTCTGTGAACTGAGACATTATTAACCGAGGCGTTTTCCTCCTCAATAACACAGCAAGATATACTTGGATTACATGATCGAATACATGCACAGGTTAACGTGAATTCATTGTTTATATTCAAGATGTACACGAGCGCGTCACAACTACCGGAAGAGAGAACGCCTGGCGTTTTCACTATATGTTTGTTGTTTCAACCTTGCGACCGCCATCATGATCCTCCCACATTGCCCGTCGCACTACAAGCCCAGTTTCTACGCAGAGTAAGGTGAACTGTAACATTGACACAATATACTTGTTTTGATATTGATCATTGCAATATGATATGATCCGGAGCACACGCATAAAAGACGACCTGAGTTCCGTTCAGTTTCTGCACCCAACAGCTGGAATTGCGCGTTACAATACCTCGGCCCCTTTCCTGCTCTAGTACGGACGAGATAGTCATTCCAGACCCCCCTCACCCAAAACGAACTCTTAGAACAATCTCACAGCAATCGGGGTATTCATTCATATTTTGCTGACCTGTCGAAACCTTTTATGTGCATGTGCTTGATTCGATTCACGCGCCTGGCTGTTTATCAATAATTCGCGAAGCCCACCAACCGTCTCGCCATCACAATGGTGTGTACAACAAAGGCGTAAGAATGATGTTCCAACCCTCCTAAGAATTTAGCACAACGATACACTCTTCAGAAGATTATCTCCGCTCGAACAATATTTTACAGCACGTCAACCTGAACACCACGAACGATGGAGATCGATATATCGCCCACCGCTTGAGCACATCGTCAGTTTCTAGATGCCCAACACGCCCAAGATAATATTTTCCCCCAGCACTAGCAACAACCAACATATTCCTAAAAAAAAAAAAAAAACAGCCACAGCAAACAGTACCACTCGTAATGAACGATCGAGGTCGAAAGCACAATCAGTTGATTACGAGCAATCAAACTACACCGATCTTGGCCTTGAACACGAACTTTCCCTTGGTCTTCCATTCTGTATTCATACCTGACGCACTGCCGACAAAGGCAGCGTAGATGACGGCCAAAACTGCGAAAAAGCGCATGGTGGTGAGGGTTTGGGAGATATGACTTTGAACTTTGTACTGTAGCTCAGGAGAGAGGGTGGAGAGGAGGGAGTGAGGAATGAATGAGCGAAGGGGGCGAGGTAAGCTCGAGCAGCGAAGTTGAAGGTGGCGTCAGGTTTTTGTGGATCCTTCACCAACAAAACTTCGGGTTTGATGTAATCTGTTGTCAAGATTCAAACGAAGCTTTGGGGGGCGATAGAGCGTTCCTCGGCGTGACACAGGATTCTTGTATTTCCTTCTCAAGTATCGGAGTGTTTAGAACCGTTTTGTTCGGTTATCAGAAACGTGAAATTTCCGGAAATACATGTTGGCGCGCGTCAATCCCCCGCGTGATCTTGAAGCCGGAGAGGGTTCATTAAGCCGCGTACACGGCCTCTTTCTCGTTTTTATAATGTTCGCGTTTATCCACTGTTATTCAAAAACTAATCTCGATGATCTTGGTTTTTCTCCAGATCTTCTCTTTCTTACCTATTTAAGTCAATTTCCCCCTTGGCGATAGCCATTGTCTCGAAAAAAAGTGTTGGAGCGCTCTTCCAGTGCTTTGCAGCGAACGTGTCCGTTCCTACTGGGGTTGATTTCGAATACTTTCCAAAAACGAGGAAATCGACATCTGCAAGTAAGAAAAAACACTCATGTTCCGTATCTTGGCCAAATACATAGAAGATAACGGGATTTTCGACGTGTTGGTCGGATCTTCCCAAGCCCTTAAACTGGGTTCTGCGCCCCTGTAGGCAGCAAAGGGTAGGTTCACCGGAAAGCCCCGGAAGGAAGCTCGAACAGGGTTTTCGAAGGAAATGGCCGATTTTATGCTCTCCGTGAGGAAAATAAACCTAAACACATAAGAAAGGGGAGATCTGGAGAAAAAACAAAATCAACAATTTAATTTTTTTATATACAGTGGCCTTAGGATCTATCTAATCATACAGTATAAACACCTGTTTATTGTGTTTAGCGGGAAATACGGTATTCAGGACCAAATGTTCTGAACAAAGGGTTATTTGTATCTTGTTTTTACCTTGAAACTTGTCGTAGGTCTCTAAAAATTAATATTGGTGATATTAAATTCGAGTTCGTGCAATTTATACCGTGTAGGCCAGTAAGAACATCGCTGTGAGTAAGCGAATACGCGACGGGCGGTTTCGCAGACCGTGACAAAGCCTGAAGTTTACGTAGCAGCGTCCATGCAGTCAGCAGTGGCTCGCATATTCTGGTCTACCCTTTTTGTAGATACGTAGACAGCCGTAGTAGCAGCTCCAGTGTTGTCGCGTCCATGCATATTTCAGGGGCTACACCCAGTACACAAAAAAGTTTGTTTCGACTTTCCAGATACGTACGCGTTGTGGGTTTTCCTCCTGATATTATTATGAAAATAAATATACACTGTCCTCTTTTATTTTGTACAAAGTGGGGCATTTTGAAGACTCACTCATGAAATGGAGCATTTCCACAACCACGTCAGGGTACATCCCTGGTCACAGGTAACTGTTGGGTTCAAAAAGACAAGTACGTGGACATCAATGTCGTGCGCGGTGCCACATAACTCACGTGTTTTTTATAACTTATCGGCTGGTGACGGTAACATGGCATATATCAAGAATTTACCTGGACGTCGCTTTCGATACCGGTTGCTCGTTGATTCAAACCTTTCAAGGTTGTGTTTGGTGGTAGGGTACGTACAGCCGTACCCTGGGTATTTACCCCAGTCATTGCCCTACAAAATCTTATGTATGTACGTTCTGTAAGGCACTCATCCCCGTACCCGGAACTTTTGGAAGTTCTGTTCGACTTTCATGCTCGTACCCGGAACTTCCGCAAGTTCTGTATGCCCGTGGCCTCAACACCCGGCGTACGGGCACAGCATGATTTGTACCCGCTCGGAACTACTGCGAGTTATATACGCCTGGGCCACAAACATACCCCAAAGTTCTGGACGCTCTGTAAGATATCCGTACCGTACCCGGAAATTCTGGAAGTTCTGTAAGATCGACATACTATTACCCGAAAACTATGTGACTCCTGCAAGACTATGGCGCAATACACAAGGCAGAGGTAGGTATATAATACCTTCGTTATGTATACTACCCTTGTGGGCTCTGTATCAATTCAGGTTTAATCCGAAGACAAAGGTATCATGCTTAAATTAGGATGTCATGTTTTGTCAGTCACAAAAACCGAACACCGAACACAACAGTATGTGAGTAGTACGTATTCATCATACAATGAGAGCACCTCCTGTTGTAAGTTGTTGATGTTTTTTTCGTTCCTAGCGGCACGTAAAAACGTATTATCGAAGGACAATTTTTGAAACATATATTATAAAAATTAAAATACACTCCAACTGGGAGATCGAAGATTTTGTCGAACCTCATATTTGCAAGCTGTGTGTGATTCTCCGATCGCGCATAATATTACGGGTTGTGTGTCATCATCAAGGATATAGGCCGGCAACTCCCCTTGCAACTACAGTGTAGCTGTCAGGGTCAACAGGGTGATGTTAGGCAGGCTGTGCGCGGTAACTATAAAACACGTTTCTGAGGCGCACAAATATGACAGCTGTCGAAGGAAATGCATCATTTTATCAAGTGAATACTGTAAGTCGAATAACCGGTGAGGGAGGGCGGAGTTTTTGAGGACGTGGGGGGCTAATTTTGATCAAAAGGGGGGCGGGAGGGGGGCGGGGGGAGGGGACGGGTAGGGCAGATCGATTTGTGCGTGGAAACTATATATCTTTCTTGTGGGGGAGGGGGGGGGGTGCCGGGGGGCGCGGGCGGCGGGAGCGGAAGGCTTTAGGTGGCATAGATGTAGCGGTTTGCTATATGCGTGGTGCTAGGTCTAGGCGACGGTGCGGGTTGTGGGGAAAGAAGGGGCGTTGGGGGCGGGGGTGGGTGGGAATTTCAGCAGCGGCATGGACGGCTCTAAACGATAACAAGGCGATATCCAGGGCTTGGAAATGTTTTTTTACTCTGGTAGATTTCGTTTTTACGTGGGGCGTTTAAACAAGAGAAAGCGAGAAAAAAAAAGGGGGAGGGGGGGGGGGGGGGTTCAAGAGGTTTACGTCACATATAATATAAAAATACACTCCGGCCATGATATCAAGGATTTTATCGACACTGAGATATTCGCAACATTGTGCGTGATTCTGCGATCGCGCGTATCAACCACATATGTAGGGGCTTGCTATACGCGCGGTGCTGGGTCTAGGCGATCGTACGGGGTGTGGGGAAGGAGGGGGCGTTGGAGGGAGGGAGGGGTGATGAATAAAAGCTACGTCATGTATGCCTAGCAAGATTATGACTTGATATCAATTGCGTAGAAGTGTTTATTACTCTGGTCGAATTGATTGTACGTGGCTCGTTCGAACGAGCTGGGCGGGAACCAAAAGGGGAGGTAAAGGGGACGAATGTGACGGTTGCAGCAAGAAGACACCCCTTTATATCACCCGCCTGGTCATGTTTTCTTTTTTAGAAGGTTTGATGTTACATGTAGTATGTAACCCGGTATACATATGTTATTTGTATTTTTATCGAATACAACATTGAATTCGATTCCATTTGGTTAAAACATATTTTTCGTTTTAATTTCCATTTGTCGGGAAAACACGTGTACGTCTGGTATTGCGTAATGTCCGGTCGTCCCGGTGGCGTATCAGGTTATCCTCGAGCCTGGTATAGGTCAGTTTTGTGGGTTCGAGCCCCGCCGAGTGCATACTCGTATAAATTCGTTGGGACATTTTCTATTGCACAAATTGACTTGCGGAAAACGCGAGAGCGTGAGTTAGCAACACTCGAAGAAAAAACGACGAGCAGTGGGACTGCTGAACCCTATGCGCGATAAAAGTTGAAAGCAAGAACCGTGGGGGAGAAGGCACGATACCTGTGACCTCGGCTCGTCCGGATCCTGGAAAGTATATGTGTAAAAAAAAAAAAAAATGTCATTGTTTATTTTTGTAGTTGTTTTTTTCGATTGGAAAACTGCAGACTTCGTTATCATCGAAGTCTTGGAATATTCCCAGTGCGTTTTTTTAGCTTCGCGTCTTCTTTGTCATGGCACTTGTCGTATCAAGCTGCTAGTGGAAGAATAGCGCTTGCGACCGACATTTGTTATTGGCGGCGCCACAACCTGGGTACGCCATCGTGTATGCTATGACATGAGTTACAGAACAACGGCAGTACAGTAGTTGTAGTAGTAGAATTTGTAGTAGTAGCAGCAGCAGTAGTTGTAGTAGCAATAGTAGTAGTGTTAGTAGTAGTAGTAGTAGTTGTAGTGGTAGTAGTAGTAGAAGTAGTAGTAGTAGTAGTAGTAACAGTAGTAGTAGTAGTAGTAGTAGTAGTAGTAGTAGTAGTAGTAGTAGTAGTAGTAGTAGAAGTAGTAGTAGTAGTAGTAGTAGTAGTAGTAGTAGTAGACGTGGGCGCAGTTGCTGCTCCTGTCGGAACTCGCTGAGGTTCCCGATTTATTGCTTCGGTGGCGGTTGTCGATAGCTCTCAAAGCTACGACGGATTGCACCGGGGTCGTTTGCTCGGCAAGGACATGCAATGCATTCTCGCTGGGATCCACCATTTCAAATCGAACTACTCCCCCGAGTCCGTGTATTTACCGGTGTTTTTACCCGTACCCGGACCGGAACCTTTGTAAGTTCTCTAGGATACTAATACTAATCCCCAGAACTTCTGTAAGTTCGTTATGTCAGTGTAACAATTACCCGGGGTACGGGTACAGCATTTTCATATCCGCCCGAAACCTATGTAAGATCTCTGTACGCCTGTGCCACAATACCCGGATCTTCTGGAACTTCTGTAAGACTTTCATACCCGTTCCCGGAACTACTGGATGTACTGTAAGACTTTCATACCCATAACCCCCAAAATTCTGGGATTTCTGTACCACCCGTCCCACAATACCCTGGGTACGGGTACATCACGTTTTGTACCGTCCCGGACCTATTGTGAGTTCTGTACGCCCGTGCTACAAAAGCCGGACTTTCGGTGAGTTCTGTAACACTTCCGTACCTATACCCGAAACTTCTGGAAGTTTTGAAAGACTCCCATACCCTTGCCCGGATTCCCAAAACCATACTGCACATCACCTTGAAGTGTTTCGTGTGCTCTAAATTTCGCCATCAAAGGCTACGCGTTAACAGAGGAATTATAGACAGAGCCTATGAATACCGGCGCGAGCATCGGGCGTGTGCGTAATCAACAGATTGCACCACCTGTGTCATCATTCTACCACACTGACTGCCCGATCACGTCCAGAAAAACGCTGTGTGCGGTGAGTTAAGATTGGTCTTGTGAAGACTTGCAGCACGCATCTCATACACATGCTGGAGCCGTGTTACGTTTTCCAGGGCGCACGGTGCATTGCAACAGCAATAACAGCAGCAGTGATGACGAACAAATCTCGTGTGCGTGCGTGAATGATGTATCAACCATTCACCTGATGATGTAGTCTATGCATATCTATCGCATGTTTTTGGGTTTGTCGGGGGACAGTGCTCGATGTTACACAACACATGTCGTGCCGTACCGTACGGGCTCTTGCGTGTGGACGCTGTAGATGGAAAATTGGTGCCCGTACGTAGCATACATCTGTGCCGTTTTTATAGTTGTTGCTGAAAACGTATCCGCTGCTTTCAATGCGTGGGCCGCTATAGCTGTGTTCAACACACACCTTTTGTACTTGGTATATAATTTCCTGTTGAACGTTTGGATTGTTTTGGATTAGACTATTAAGTTGAAGTTCGTTATTATACCCCTCGTTTTGGGGCATACGTTGCTCATGTTCGTCATAACTTCAACCGCGTTGGTGCAACAAAATGTTGGTTAAGGTGAAGGAGAATATTGTGGTAAGCATGCTACTTTTGACGCGAGTAACGATTCACATACTAAATATATTTCGTTTGCTATGGCCAGCGCCAACACTACTACGAGGCGTTGGCAGCGGGTTGCTGGGAGTAGATATGCGTGGAAGAACCCCCGCTATACCTGTAGGATGGTATTACCATGGTGTGAGCTTTGGTCGTGCCACACGAGAAGATCAACCAATGATACATTTTGACTATCTGTCATTACTCCAGTCAGTACACGACGCGAGTACGTCAGATTTTTTTTGTTAAGCGCAGTGAGTAAGATGCATGCGCACAATCGTTGTTCGCCTTCGACAGAGCTGTGGTGTTGCAATGTGCAACCACAGAAAAACGCACTGCGCAAGGAAGTGTACGCGGTGTAACGAATAAATCTCGACGAAGAAACCTCTCGCTTGTCGCACCTAAACAACTATCCGGTCATGCTGGCGTCTGACACGAATGATAACACATATATATTACAAAAAAGAAAAACACTCCAGCTGTGAGATCGAATATTTTATCGAAACTCATCTTTGCAAACTGTGTGATACTCCGATCGCGCGTATCAAGGGTTGTGTGTCGGGATTAAGGTTATGGGTCAGCGACTCCCCTTGCAACTACACCGTAGCTATCAGGGTCAACGGGGTGATGTTAGTCAGTCTGTGCGCGGAAACTATATTACCCGTGTTTGAGGGGAATCTGACAGCTATGGAAGGAAATGCATCAGTTTATCAAGTTGATCTTGTAAGTCGAATAACGGGCGAGGGGAGGGCGGAGTTTTGAAGGACGTGGGGGCCTGAATTTGATCAAGAAAGAGCGGGGGGTGGGGGTGGGTGGGGGGGGGGGGGGGGGGGGAGAAGGGTTTTTGACAAAACATCTTTATGTGATGTAGCGGGTTGCTGTACGTGTGGTGCTAGGTCTAGGCGATGGTGGTACTATAGCACATAGACTATACAAGTATGTATTATTAAAAATTATCGCATATGACGGGCCTCGCGTTCACCCTTTCAAGAAAGTTATGCAACCTGTTCGAGTGAAATTTCATTTCGCTCACCTGTACGCTGAGCTTTGTGGTTGTTGTTGTTGTTGTTGTTGTTGTTGTTGTTGTTGTTGCTGTTGTTGTTGTTTTTGTTGTCATTCTCACATTAACTCGCATAACATAGTTGGTGGTCACAGGACAGGCTCCATGCACTCCGGATTTGAAAAATGCCCTAGGCAAAATCATACAGCCAAAGGTGGTACACGTGAAGACAACCTAAAATATGGTCGTTTTGTAGTCGACGGGGTATATTTACCGCGACTGTTTTCTCAACCTTTTGGGCTTATGAATTCGGAACTCCTCCCAAAACGTTTTTTTTGCAAATTTTCGCTCCAGGTCGAAACACTTGCACCCATCCCCCGCGCACGCTGATGGGTACGCAGCGGGTCGATAACGTATCGCCAGCGTGGACTGTGCCCCCCCCAAGCTGCTAAAATTGAAAACAGGGGCTGAATCGGTGGCTGCCTGCCCAGTAACGCGTGTGTTAAAGACTCGAGACATTTTCGCGAGTCTTACGTACAATACTTGCGAGTCGTACATACAGTAGTGCTTTCGTTATCGTGCCTCAAGTGGAATGCCAATGCTGTGTACATTGCGAAATTCGCAGACAAACCGTTTGATGCAATAGACCACTCGAGTTCGAAACACTTACCACCCCCCGCGGATGTGAGACATTGCGCTGCGAGGGGGCACTCCACCACTAGCGTGGGCTGTGCCTGCCCCACGATGCTAGCGAT
Organism: Undaria pinnatifida; assembly: GCA_012845835.1. Taxonomy (NCBI): domain Eukaryota; class Phaeophyceae; order Laminariales; family Alariaceae; genus Undaria; species Undaria pinnatifida. The sequence continues at coordinate 23,841,147 of JABAKD010000025.1, forward strand.
AAAGAGGGCTGATTCGGCAGCTGTCCAGCCGGAATACAAGTGTGTTAAAGAACTCCAGACATAAATATCAAAACAGTTGTCACCCCTCAGCGATCGCGAGAGATCGCGCCACGGGTCGGCGCTGCACAACCAGCGTGGGCTGTGCCCACCCCACGCTGGTAGCGGAAAAATGGGCTGAAGAGGCGGTTGCCTTCCCAGTAACGAGGCTGTTAGAGACTCAAGACATTTTCCCGAGCCGTACAAACAGCAATAGTAGTAGTGCTAGTTGCTGTCATGCCTTCATCTTAATACATATAAAATAAAAAAAAAAAAAACACTCCAGCTGTGAGATCGAATATTTTGTCGAAACTCATCTTTGCAAGCTGTGTGCGATACTCCGATCGCGCGTATTACTGGTTGTGTGTCCTCATTATGGATATATACACATATATATATATATGTATATGTGATGCATTATGAATTCCTCCGAACAAACAGCTAGTCTAGTTGCAGATTTGTTCAATATTGTCGTCACACCAGAGCTGAGACACCAAATATAACTCTGGTGGCAGGAGAGTAACCGACACGCCCCGGTTTGTCCACGCGTGCGTCGATCGCCATTAGAGCTTAATATATATTTGACAACTTCGTTAACGAACACTGTGCACGAGACGAAAGGGGTTACTCTATATCTTGATTGTTGCGTTTCATTCGGTTAGGGTTAGAGTAAGTGAGGTATATACTACATAATTTATACCCCACACCCGCACCATCGCCTAGACCAAGCACCACGCACAGAGAAAACCAATACATCTATGCGACCTGAAGCACCCCGCCCCCGCCCCCCCGCCCCCCTGGGGGACATTTCCCCCCCCTCCCCCACAAGAAGGATTCATAGTTTCCACGGACAAATTGACCTGCCCCACCCGTCCCCTCTCCCCCTTCCCCCCTTCTGCCCCTCTTTTGTTCAAAATCAGGCCCCCACGTCCTTTGAAACTCCGCCCTGCCCTCACCGGTTATGCGACTTACAGGATTCGCTTGATAATCTGATGCAATTCCTGCCACAGCTCTCAGATTTTGTCCCCCTCAGAAACGGGTTTTAAAGTTTCCGCGCACAGACTGCCTAACGTCACCCTGTTGACCCTGATAACTACACTGTATTTGTAAGGGGAGTCCCCGACGTATATCCCTAGTGAGGACACACAACCCGTAATACGCGCAAACGGAGTATCACACACAGCTTGCAGAGATGAGTTTCGACAAAATATTCGATCTTACAGCTGGTGTGTATTTCAATATCTAAATCATTGAATCATTAATCTCAACCATGTTTTCTGAAAAGCGGTAAGGTACCCTCTCGATCGCAACCAGATCATGCTGGTCAATACCGTTTACTGAAATAACGTATCTTGAACGCAACCCGTTGCTGTCGTGCTCTGAAGGTGGCGACTACGGGTGTAGTGACAAAGGCAACCTGTTCTTTCAAACGTTGTTTATACCTGGTCTCCCACATGTGGAGACGGGAAAACGTTACCAGAACGTAGCATATTCCATGTGTCTCCTAAGTCGTTGTTGTCCACAGTGACATATATATATTTTTGTAAAAAATGGAAATACGCCTCAGCTGTGAGATCGAATATTATGTCGAACCTCATCTTTGCAAGCTGTGTGCGATACTCCGATCGCGCGTATTAGTGGTTGTGTGTCCTCATTATGGATATATACACATATATATATTATAAAAAATGAAAATACACTCCAGCTGTGAGATCGAAGATTTCGTCGAAACTCATCTTTGCAAGCTGTGTGTGATACTCCTATCGCGCGCATTACGAGTTGTGTGTCCTCGTTAAGGAAGAATATAGGTCGGCGACTCCCATATATATCATATCAAAAAAAAAAAAAGTCCAGCTAGCTGTGAGATCGAAGATTTCGTCGAAACTCATCTTTGCAAGCTGTGTGTGATACTCCGATCGCGCGCATTACGAGTTGTGTGTGCTCATTGAGGATTTAGGTCGGCGACTCCCCTTACAACTACAGTGTAGCTATCAGGGTCAACAGGATGATTATATTTATATATGTGATGCATTATGAATCCCTCCGAACAAACAGCTAGTCTAGTTGCAGATTTGTTTAATATTGAAGTCACACCAGTGCTCGACACTGAATACATCTATGGTGGCAGGAGACTAACCGGCACGCCCCGGTTTGTCCACGCGTTCGTCGATCGCCATGAGGGCTTACCATTTATTTGACAACATGGTTAACGAACACTGTGCACGAGACGAAAGGGGTTACTCTTCATTTTGGTTGTTGCGTTTCATTCGGTTAGGGTTAGAGTAGGTTATAGACTATAAAATATATACTCCACACCCGCACCATCGCCTAGACCAAGCACCACGCACATAGAAAACCAATACATCTATGCGACCTCAAGCCCCCTGTCCCCGCCCCCCGACCCCTGGGGGACATTTCCCCCCCCTCCCCCACAAGAAGGATTCAGAGTAACCACGGACAAATTGACCTGCCCCACCCGTCCCCTCTCCCCCCCCCCCCCTTCTGCCCCTCTTTTGTTCAAAATCAGGTCCCCACGTCCTTTGGAACTCCGCCCTGCCTTCACCGGTTATGCGACTTACAGGATTCGCTTGATAAACTGATGCAATTCCTTCCACAGCTCTCAGATTTTGCCCCATCAGAAACGGGTTTTATAGATTCCGCGCACAGACTGCATAACGTCACCCTGTTGACCCTGATAACTACACTGTAATTGTAAGGGGAGTCCCCAACGTATATTCCTAATGAGGACACACAACCCGTAATACGCGCAAACGGAGTATCACACACAGCTTGCAAAGATGAGTTTCGACAAAATATTCGATCTTACAGCTGGGGTGTATTTCAATATCTGAATCGTTGAATCATAAATCTCAACCATGTTTTCTGAAAAGCGGTAAGGTACCCTCTTGATCGCAACCAGATCATGCTGGTCAATACCTTTTGACTGAAATAACGTATCTTGAACGCAACCCGTTGCTGTCGTGCTCTGAAGGTGGCGACTACGGGTGTAGTGACAAAGGCAACCTGTTCTTTCAAACGTTGTTTATACCTGGTCTCCCACATGTGGAGACGGGAAAACGTTACTAGAACGTAGCATATTCCATGTGTCTCCTAAGTCGTTGTTGTCCACAGTGACATATATATTGTAAAAAATGAAAATACGCCTCAGCTGTGAGATCGAATATTTTGTCGAACCTCATCTTTGCAAGCTGTGTGCGATACTCCGATCGCGCGTATTAGTGGTTGTGTGTCCTCATTATGGATATATACACATATATATATTATAAAAATGAAAATACACTCCAGCTGTGAGATCGAAGATTTCGTCGAAACTCATCTTTGCAAGCTGTGTGTGATACTCCTATCGCGCGCATTACGAGTTGTGTGTCCTCGTTAAGGAAGAATATAGGTCGCCGACTCCCATATATATCATATCAAAAAACAAAAAAGGCCAGCTAGCTGTGAGATCGAAGATTTCGTCGAAACTCATCTTTGCAAGCTGTGTGTGATACTCCGATCGCGCGAATTACGAGTTGTGTGTGCTCATTGAGGATATAGGTCGGCGATTCCCCTTACAACTACAGTGTAGCTATCAGGGTCAACAGGATGATTATATTTATATATGTGATGCATTATGAATCCCTCCGAACAAACAGCTAGTCTAGTTGCAGATTTGTTTAATATTGAAGTCACACCAGTGCTCGACACTAAATACATCTCTAATGGCAGGAGACTAACCGGCACGCCCCGGTTTGCCCACGCGTTCGTCGATCGCCATGAGAGCTTACCATTTCTTTGACAACATGGTTAACGAACACTGTGCACGAGACGAAAGGGGATACTCTTCATCTTGGTTGTTGCGTTTCATTCGGTTAGGGTTAGAGTAGGTTATAGACTATAAAATATATACTCCACACCCGCACCATCGCCTAGACCAAGCACCACGCACATAGAAAACCAATACATCTATGCGACCTTAAGCACCCCGCCCCCGCCCCCCGCCCCCCTGGGGGACATTCCCCCCCCCCTCCCCCACAAGAAGGATTCATAGTAACCACCGACAAGTTGACCTGCCCCACCCGTCCCTTCTCCCCCTTCCCCCCTCCTGTCCCTCTTTTGTTCAAAATCAGGCCCCCACGTTCTTCGAAACTTCGCCCTGCCCTCACCGGTTATGCGACTTACAGGATTCGCTTGATAAACGGATGCATTTCCTGCCACAGCTCTCAGATTTTGCCCCCTCAGAAACGGGTTTTATAGTTTCCGCGCACAGACTGCCTAACGTCACCCTGTTGACCCTGATAGCTACACTGTATTTGTAAGGGGAGTCCCCAACGTATATTCCTAATGAGGACACACAACCCGTAATACGCGCAAACGGAGTATCACACAGCTTGCAAAGATGAGTTTCGACAAAATATTCGATCTCACAGCTGCGGTGTTTTTTATATATATATTAATAAAATTTAAATACACTCCAGCTGTGAGATCAATGATTTCGTCAAAACTCATCTTTGCAAGCAGTGTGTGATACTCCGATCGCGTATATCATTGAATCATTAATCTCAACCATCCATGCTTTCTGAAAAGCGGTAAGGTACCCTCTCAATCGCAACCAGGTCATGCTGGTCAATACCGTTTACTGAAAAAACGTATCTTGAACGCAATCCGTTGCTGTCGTGCTCTGAACGTAGCGATTGCGGGTGTAGTGACAAAGGCAACCTGTTCTTTCAAACGTTGTTTATACCTGGTCTCCCACATGTGGAGACGGGAAAACGTTACTGGAACGTAGCATATTCCATGTGTCTCCTAAGTCGTTGTTGGCCACAATGACATATATTATTGTAAAAGATGAAAATACGCCTCAGCTGTGAGATCGAATATTTTGTCAAACCTCATCTTTGCAAGCTGTGTGCGATACTCCGATCGCGCGTATTAGTGGTTGTGTGTCCTCATTATGGATATATTATATATAATGAAAATACACTCTAGCTGTGAGATCGAAGATTTCGTCGAAACTCATCTTTGCAAGCTGTGTGTGATACTCCGATCGCGCGCATTACGAGTTGTGTGTCCTCATTGAGGATATAGGTTGGCGACTCCCCTTACAACTACAGTGTAGCTATCAGTATCAACAGGATGATTTTAGTCAGTCTCTGCGCGGAAATATTAAAACCCGTTTCTGAAGGGGACAAAATCTGACAGATCCATATACACATATATATATATATATATATAATTTAAAAAATGAAAAAACACTCCAGCTGTGAGATCGAAGATTTCGTCGAAACTCATCTTTGCAAGCTGTGTGTGATACTCCGATCGCGCGCATTACGAGTTGTGTGTCCTCAGTAACGATATAGGTCGGCGACTCCCCTTACAACTACAGTGTAGCTATCAGGGTCAACAGGATGTTTTTTTTCAGTGTGTGCGAGGAAACTTTAAAACCCGTTTCGGAGGGGGGCAAAATCGGACAGCTGTAAAGGGAAATGTATCCTTTTATCAAGTGAATCTTGTAGGTCGAATAACCGGTGATAGGGGTGGGGCGGAGTTTTGAAGGACGTGGGGGCCTGGTTTCGATCAAAAGCGAGCGGGTTTGGAGGGGGGGGGAGGGGGGGGGGGGGGGGAGGGGGCAATATGTGCATATAAGCTATATGTCCTTCCGAGGGGATGCCAAAGTTTATTATTGGGGAGGGGTGGGGGGGGTTGGTTCGGTGGGGGGGGGGGGGGGGGGTATATGTAATGCATTATGAATCCCTCCGAACAAACAGCTAGTCTAGTTGCAGATTTGTTCAATATTGTCGTCACACCAGTGCTCGACACCAAATACATCTCTGGTGGCAGGCGACTAACCGACACGCCCTGGTTTGTCCACGCGTGCGTCGATCGCCATGAGAGCTTACCATTTTTTTGACAACATGGTTAACGAACACTGTGCACGAGACGAAAGGGGTTACTCTTCATTTTGGTTGTTGCGTTTCATTCGGTTAGGGTTAGAGTAAGTGAGGTATATACTACATATTTCATACCCCACACTCGCACCATCGCCTAGACCTAGCACCACGCACAGAGAAAACCAATACATCTATGCGACTTAAAGCCCCCCGCCCCCGCCCCCCGCCCCCCTGGGGGACATTCCCCCCCCCCTCCCCCACCAGAAGGATTCATAGTTTCCACGGACAATTTGACCTGCCCCACCCGTCCCTTCTCCCCTCTCCCCCCCTCCTGTCCCTCTTTTGTTCAAAATCAGGCCCCCACGTCCTTCGAAACTCCGCGCTGCCCTCACCGGTTATGCGACATACAGGATTCACTTGAAAAACTGATGCATTTCCTTTCACAGCTCTCAGATTTTGTCCCCCTCAGAAACGGGTTTTATAGATTCCGCGCACAGACTGCTTAACATCACCCTGTTGACCCTGATAACTACACTGTATTTGTAAGGGGAGTCGCCGACGTATATCCTTAATGAGGACACACAACCAGTAATACGCGCAATCGGTGTATCACACAGCTTGCAAAGATGAGTTTCGACAAAATATTCGATCTCACAGCTGGGGTGTTTTTGAATATATATATCGTTGAATCATTAATCTCAACCACATGCTTTCTGAAAAGCGGTAAGGTACCCTCTCGATCGCAACCAGATCATGCTGGTCAATACCTTTTACTGAAATAACGTATCTTGAACGCTGCCCGTTGCTGTCGTGCTCTGAAGGTGGCGACTACGGGTGTAGTGACAAAGGCAACCTGTTCTTTCAAACGTTGTTTATACCTGGTCTCCAACATGTGGAGACGGGAAAACGTTACTAGAACGCAGCATATTCCATGTGTCTCCTAAGTCGTTGTTGTCCACAGTGACATATATATATTTGTAAAAAATGAAAATACGCCTCAGCTGTGAGATCGAATATTTTGTCGAACCTCATCTTTGCAAGCTGTGTGTGATACTCCGATCGCGCGTATCAAATGACGGGTTGTGTGTCCTCATTAAGAATATAGGTCGCGGCGACTCCCCTTACAACAACAGTGTAGATATCAGGGTCAAGAGGGTGATGTTAGTCAGTCTGTGCGCGGAATTTATCAAACCCGTTCTCGAGGGGGACAAAATCTGACAGCTGTGGAGGGAAATGTATCCGTTTATCATGTGAATCCTGTAAGTCGAACAACCGGTGAGGGGGCGGCGGAGTTTTCCACGACGTGGGGGCTTGTTTTTGATCAAACGCGAGCGGGTATACCGTTAGAGCAATGTTGTTCTGGTTGGTAAGAGACTGACGTTCGAGACAAGGGGATAGCAGTGAACTCGCCGTTGGTGGTTTGAGGAATATACCACGGCGAATGCTCCTGTGCATATGCATTACACATGAACACAGGTGCCCTGTTAAGATTCCCGAACTGTTTTTGCCCTATCTAATTCCTCGATACCGCTCGGGTTATTTGAGCTGGACATTGTCAAGAATTCCCCAGGTTACTGAAGGAAGGGTGATGTCCTCGGCAATGTACCTATCAGCACAAACAGGAACGAAAATTCCGTTTGTTTAGTAACTTTGGTGCCGATCAACGCAAATACACATGTGGTATTGACGCCATTTGAAGTTCGACTCAGCAGTTAGTTCGAGTAGAGATTAAAATCATCATCTGGACAATGTGCCTGGACGTCTCGACATTTCCGCTTGGGCGCGGTGACGAAGATCGTCGTGATCATCACGCAACTGACCTTCGACCTTCCAGTTTGTAAATTGTATTTTTTTTTTTTTTTTTCCCAGCATCGAATGACTGAGTTTATCCTCCTCAGTGGAAACAAATTCGCCAAAACCAAATTCTTTTAAGCGACCGAGAACATGATCGAAATACTTGTACAACTGCAAGATTCTCTTTCTCTATTCACCATGAGGGTTATTATTCCGCCCTCTTCTAGCCACTGAGTCGGTAATTTGTGCGTTTTGCCTTGCAGTGATGTTTCACTTCCAACAACACTACTAAGTACTTTCCAGGTGAGGTTCTTCGTCCAGTAACAGCACACCAACGCCTGCTCGTCTTGGAGTGACGGGACACACCGTCAGCTGGAAAACAAAAGAAGACGTAATGTGGTCTGATTTTTTGTCAGACTTCATGGCGAATATACGTATGGAGTAGAATGCGTCGAACTTAAGAAGGCAGATAATGCCAGTCATGCATCGAGCTTGCGATAATAATAGTGGTGAAACATATTTTTGTATGGCAGGAACCTGCATTACGTTGGCGAAGCTTGTTTAGAGAAATGTGGTACTGGAGGACTTATTGTAGTGGTTCAGCACGCTCTGCAGTGCCCAGGCATGCTTGAGAGTTGATGTACGGGGAACCACGGTGTTATCCGGGCGTAGGATGTTTAGGTCGAGGGTCGTTCATTATCAACCTTCTACGGTGCATCGAGAATCGTACGTTCCAAAATATCATCTGCGGGGGTAGCTGATACGACTTGCGTCACTTGCTAGATTAATCAACGGGGTATCACCCTAATGTCGATATCTCATAGCGAGCATGTGATTGAAGTATGTTGTACACGTATAGAGTGGGATTACACCTTCAAAAGCGTATTAGTACCGTAGTCGCTCACTCTATGTATTTTCAGTGTGAATATTGGATATAATGGCTGTCGTAGAATTGTCTGGGGTTTCCAATATCCTTCCAAAGGGGAGCGAAGTTAGTGTATCGATTATTTATAGTATGCCTGAAAAGACAAGCATTGTCATGACGGCAACGCCGAAACGGCAGACAATATATATACTGAGGTTAAGGCTACAATAATAAATATTAAAAAAATTAAATAACACTCCAGCTGTGAGATCGAATATTTTGTCGAAACTCATCTTTGCAAGCTGTGTGTGATACTCCGATCGCGCGTATTACGGGTTGTGTGTCTTTATAAAGGACATAGGTCGGCGACTCCCCTTGCAACTACCGTGTATCTATCAGGGTCAACAGGGTGATGTTAGGCAGTCTGTGCGCGGAAACTATAACAGGGAGACAAAATCTGACAGCTGTGAAGGGAAATGCATCATCAATTTATCAAGTGAATCTTGCAAGTCGAATATCTGGTGAGGGGAGGGCGGGGTTTTTAAGGACGTGGGGGCCTGGTTTTGACAAAAAGGAGGGCGGGAGGGGGGGGAGGGGGGGGGAGGGTACGGGTGGGGTAGGTCAATTTGTCCGTGGAACTCTAAATATTTCTTTGTGGGGGAGGGGGGGGAATGTGGCGGGGGGGGGCCGGGGGCGGGGGGGGGGGCTTTAGGTCGCATTGATGTAGGGGTTTGCTTTACGCGTGGTGCTAGGTCTAGGCGATCGTGTGGGTGGTGGGGAAGGAGGGGGCGTTAGGGACGGAGGTGGGTGGGAATTGCAGCAGCGGCTTGGACGGCTCTGAAACGATAACGAGGCGATATCCAGGGCGTGGAATTGTTTTTTACTCTGGCGGATTCCGATAGTAGGTGGGGCGTTTAAGCAAAAAAAAGCGACGGAAAAAAAAAAAAAAAAAAAAACGCGTGGGGGGAAGGGTTTTCAAGAGGTTTAGGTCGCATATAATATTGAAGTCAAGGATTTGGTCGACACTGATGTTCGCAAAATTGTGTGTGATCCTTCGATCGCGCGTATTAATCATCTATGTAGGGGCCTACTATACGCGCGGTGCTGGGTCTAGGCGATCGTGCGGGGTGTGGGGAAGGAGAGGGCGTTGAATGGGTGAGAGGGGGGATGAATGAAAGCTACGTCATAGATGGCTAGAAAGGTAATGCCGTGATATCAATGGCTTATTAGTGTTCATTACTCTGGCCGATTTCGATTGTAAGTGGGGCGTTCGAACGAACTGGGCGGAGAACAAAGGGGGGGGGGGGGGGATGAGTTGGAGCTACGGCGTGGATGGCTAGATGGATAATGGGATGATATCAGCTGGCTGGTAGTGTTTGAACGAACTGGGCGGAGAACAAAGGGGGGGGGGGAGATGAGTTGGAGGTACGGCATGGATGGCTAGATGGATAATGAGATGATATCAGCTGGCTGGTAGTGTTTACTACTCTGGGAGATTTTAATTTCAGGTGGTGCGTTTGAACAAGAGGGATCGGGGGCGGCCGGGGGCGGGGCGGCGAGCATTTTAATATGTGCGCGGAAACTATAAACCCTTGAAGGGGACAAATCTGACGGTTGCAGCAAGAAGACACCCTATATATCACCCGCTTGGTAATGAATATTTTTGCAGAAGGTTTGATTTTACATGTAGTGCAACCCAGTTCTTAGGTGTAGTAAACAACGTGTTAAAAGCTTCATAATTTGTTTTTGTACATGAATCAAAAGATAGAATATTTCAATCAATAGGTACAGTCATGTAGATACCATCATTTTCTGACATCGCTAATTTAAGAAAAGAGATGCATATGAAATACAACAGGCGAGGTGATGGTCATGCAATGTCACCGCCATTGACAACGACAGGGAGAGATGCGATTCGTTATTGTTTTGAAAGGAACGCTTAGTGTACCCGCGCTCAATTACGTCACTTCGTTAGTCATACATCGCTTGGCATAGGTTGGGAGGCGATCATGCAGACGGTATGTACGGAATATACCTTAAGTAATAAGTTGGTAGTGCGGTTCACCGCAATTTTGGCATACCCCTCTGTATCTCCTTTTGACATTATAGTTTTCTCACATATACGATTTTACGCCAATTATTTTTGCCGTGCCGATGTGGGGCTCTGAGGTCGCCAAATCCAAGACAGAGATACATGTTATAAATACACCAATCGAGGTGACGTGGGCATGTGATGTCACCACTATTGAACGCGAGGGTGACTTTACTTTGTTAAGCATATGCTGCTTCGTTTGGTAGAGGTTGTCGACGATCATGCAAACAACCGGAGGCACGAAATACGCTACTATATATATGACCACATCACCTCGCCTGTTGTATTTGGCAATATGTATATCTTTCTTAAAATTAGCGATGTCAGAAAATACTGGTATCTTCATTTTTTATTGTCCCTGTGCATTGAAATATTCTATCGTTCGATCCATGTACAATAATAACAAATTATGAAGCTTTTAACACGTCGTTTACTACACCTGAAAACTGGGATGCATACTGCATGTAACATCGAACCTTCTAGAAAAAAAAAACATTACCAGTCGGGTGATATAAAGAGGTGTCATTTTGCTGCAACCGTGACATTCGTCGCCTTTAAGGGTTTATAGTTTCCGCGTACATATTGAAACGCTCCCACCCCCCCCCTCCCCCCCGCCAATCCCTCTACTTCAAGCGCCCCACCTGAAATCAAAACCTACCAGAGTAGTAAAAATACTACCAGCAAGCTGATATCATCTTATTATCCATCTATCCATCCATGCCGTAGCTCCAATTTATCTCCCCGCCCTCCGCCCCTCGTCCCCTTTTTGTTCCCCGGCCAGTTCGTTCAAACGTCCCACTTACAATCAAAATCGGCCAGAGTAATATACACTTCTAAGCAACTGATATAATGTCATTATGTTTAAAGCCATCCATGACATAGCTTTCATTCATCCCCCCTCCCCCCCTCCAACGCCCCCTCCATCCCCACACCCCGCACGATCGCCTACACCCAGCACCTGGCGTATAGCAAGCCTCTTCATACATGATAAATACGCGCGATCGAAAGATCACACACAATGTTGCGAATATCAGTGTCGATCAAATCCTTGATCTCATAGCTGAAGTGTATTTTAAAATTATATGTGACCGTAACCTCTTCAAAACCCTCCCCCCCTTCCCCCCCCCCCCCCCCCCCCCCCCTCCCCTTTTTTGTCTTGCTTTCTTTTGCTTAAACGCCCCACGTAACGTCGAAATCAGCCAGAGTTATAAACATTTCCAAGACCTGGATATCGCCTCGTTATCGTTTTAGAGCCGTCCATGCCGCTGCTGCAAATCCCAACCACCCCCGCCCCCAACGCCCCCTCCTTCCCCACCACCCGCATTATCGCCTAGACCTAGCACCACGCGTGTAGCAAACCCTACACCTATTCGACCTAAAGCCCACCCCCCCCCGCCCCGCCCCCCCCGGCACATCCCCCCCCCTCCCCCACAACAAGGAGTTATGGTTTCCACGCACAAATTAACTTGCCCCCCCCCGTCCCCTCCCCCCCCCTCCCCCCCTCCCGCCCCCTATTTGATCAAAACCAGGCCCCCACGACCTTAAAAACTCCGCCCTCGCCTCACCGGATATTCGATATACAGGATTCACTTGATAAACTGATGCATTTCCTTCTACAGCTGTCAGATTTTGTCCCCCTCAGAAACGGGTTTCATAGTTTCCGCGCACAGACTGCCTCACATCATCCTGTTGACCCTGATAGCTACCCTGTAGTTGCAAGGGGATTCTCCGACCGATATCCTTGATGAGGACCACACAACCCGTAATACGCGCGATCGGAGTATCACACACAGCTTGCAAAGATGATTCTCGACAAAACCTTCGATCTCACTGCTGGGGTGTATTTTAGTTTAAAAATATATATGTTTCATATATAACCCCCATTATATTTACTAACCGATAGAGTAGATTGTTTATGCGCTGTATCGTACTGCGTACAAGCAGTTCAGTCCTCACACACGTATATCGTGTGACAGGTACGTCATATGCTGGTATTATTCTTTACTTCGAGTGTGAACGTATTTCAGGAGCAGATTTTTGAACCCTTGAAAGTAGAAGCGTACCGGTTGCCTACATACAGTAATTTCCGAGAGTAGACCAATCCGGACTCTCCTGCCAGGGACCGGCGAACACTGTCGGATGCGTGTATTCATCGAGGGGGCGACTTCTGAGACGTAAATTATAAACATATTTATACACTTCAGCTGTGAGATTAAAGATTCTGTCGAAACTCATCTTTGCAAGCTGTGTGTGATACTCCGATCGCAGGTATTATGGGTTGTGTGTCCTAATCAAGGATATAAGTCGGCCACTCCCCTTACAACTGCAACAGTGTATCTATCAGGGTCAACAGGGTGATGCCAGTCTGTCTGTACGCGGAAATGATAAAAAACCGTTTTTGAGGGGGACAAAATGTGACAGCTAGCTGTGGAAGGAAATGCATCAGTTTATCAAGGACCCAGGCCACGATAGGGGGGTCTCTTTTTGGGCCTTGAATTTCATGGCTAGGGTTCACTCGCGCGAGTAACCCCTTTGTTCTTTTGCGAACTTACGTTTTCTTCATGTTTTATATTGACGAAATCAATCCGCAATGCAAAGGTAATCTAGGCTGCTCCACAACAACTGCCTAAATCATTTTCATCCGTGTGGTACAGAGTCAATCGTGCGACTGGCTCAAACACACCAGTAGAAACTGGGGTACCCCTACCGTAGCCTTGGTACAAAGTGAACCTTGTAAGTCAAATAACCGGTGTGGGGAGAGCGGAGTTTTGAACGACGTTGGAGGGGGGGGGTGGGGGGGGGGGGTTGGTGGGGGTTGCAGCAGCGGCATGGATGGCTCCAGAAATGTAATGAAGTGATATTACACTGGCCGATATCCATTGTAGGTGGGGCGTAACTGAAACGTATATATAACGCAAACACAGCCACGAATATAACGGCTTGACACGTTGACATATGCACGCGCGTGGTCACATCCTAACCGTGGAAGACAGGGTGGCACCAGTGATACCGGCAGGTGGTATTGAACTTTATGCATCGCAGCAATGGCAGTAGCCCACCGATGTCCGAAGGGTTTCTGTTGGGTGGGGACATAATATTGATTTCTGTTCTCGTACTCTCAGCTGACTGAGAGTCGGTTGTCGCTCAAATAACATACTGAGCTCAGATACATAAAATCGTGATTGTCTCGTTGACGAATCAACGTATATCGACCTGTCTTCCAGCGGGTCTCTTGCTACGATAGCTACTTGTCGTTCCCGAGACAACCAACTAGGTTCGTTGATATCACAAGCGATTACAATATTCAGTAGCGTAAACGGTCCCTCCGGCGTTGTATGCTATCCTCAGCAACAAAGGGGGCGATTTCCCATAATGCCGAGCCATGTTGATACCGCTCAGCACGTGCTGTTTGCCAGGAAGGGTGTGCAATGGATCAGACCACGACGTTGCATACACCCGCATTAAACATATCTCGGCACCAACAATGACGTGTTTTGGTCCTCTTCGAAATGAAACCCGTCCACCTGGAAGGCGCGTGTACCCTCAACTTGTTGGACCGCATTGGCCGGTAAAATTCGCTAACTAAGTCGAAAGACATTTTCAGCAGCCTCAGTTGAGAGGCCCTAATGTTGAAACGAACAGGACACAGAAACGTCTCAAAGGTCTATCATATTCGTCGCTATCGCCATGGGTCGAGTGCGCGGGATGATCCTCCTGTCAATACTAAGTGGCTCTAATCGCATAATGAAGCGCAGAAGTCCTGGCAGCGCGATGCGAGTCTTGTGTGTCGGACTGCCATTATTCACATTGCGCTGATTACGGAATAGTAAGAACAGTAGCCTACCAACTATCTGTGACCATCCCCCACGACTTAGTGGGACACCTTAACCCGGTAAATTGTTTGCTTTCCAGCTACGTAATAAGCTCAGGGAGCCAATAACAGAGATATCTCTGCAACATATGTGGATATGGCGGAGTTATAAATATATTGGCGCAGTTGCCTGCAAACGTCTTTCATACCCATTTTGGTTTTCGTAAGCAGGAGTGCGCACCTTGAAATTTTACGGAGATCCATTGTTAACTGGGGCCATTTCATGCCTATGGGGTCACTACTCTCTCAATTATCCGTCGGTAACAACAAACGATAGCGTGAATTGTTCGCATAAGCCTTACGGTCACGGCACAAATATAAAGATAATCAATAAAAAACATGTTTTAGCCGAGATACTGCGAAACGTATGAGAAATTTCCGGTGAATGTATTGCGACATAATAAGGCATTTACCCCTGTTGATTAAACGATGTATCTCCTTATTAGGAGGCCTCTCATGTCTTGAACACTAATAGTTGAGGCATATTGCTTATTTCAGGTCGAAGGAGCCGCACGTGCAACGAACTGGGGGCCTTTTATCGTTGTACGGCATCCCCTCGAATTTTGCGTTAACGAAATCGCCGTTTTTGGAACCAATCTCGGCCGTATCTCTTTAGTTGCAGAGTCCCTTGCCTCCCCGAAGTCATTGTTTGATTGGCTTTTTGCAAACGACAAAACTTGTGTAGATTGTGTTTGACAATGCATGCCTCCAGTGCCGATCAGCCATGAAACAAAAAGTTGAATAATTCAGATGGATATGCGGGGGGGGTTATCGTAGAATCAGTCGCCGGATAACGCACTTGACAGCCGGAGTGTCAGCACTGAAAGGATCCAATTTGATCATTTTTGGAATTCGGTCTTCGGCATTGGGGTTGGCACGGAACCACACTATGTGGCCTATGTCGTGCATCCCTGCTGGCTGTGATGACTTGCGTCGTACAGACGACCATCTCACATCAGGCTTGTCGCTCGTTTCCCCTGGCGCTTTGTGACGCCCACCTCCGTACCCCAACTTCTTTCGGTTACGTTGGCAACATAATGGTTCTGGCACCGAGTAGCGCAGCCGTTTGGTAATTCCACTTCCCAAATGCAAGCGAGAACTCAAAAAATATAAATTGCAGCTGAAACGCGTCTGGGCTACATGTGAATATTTAATTGGCGACGCGGGGATTAGGGATACACTCACTCTGGAAATGTTGTCAAAGAATCCTCGAGACAATATGGTGCGTAATTTCGTGGAAACGTCGAGCGGTGAATAGCTCATTGTTTGCATGGGAGACTACGCCCTTGCTGTGCTCGTTCAGACAACTACGACTGCGGCTTGGCGAGGGTATACGAGGTAAGGGCTTCATGCACCATTGTCACTGGACGCTCAATTTTTCCAACCTACTGCATGTAAGAGTGACGAAAAGAAAGACCGGCCAAGGCCGATGATGCCTGCTACGGTCGAGGTAGCACATTTTTTCATTCCTTAACAAACCACCGTCGGCGCTTCATATTTGTTTGTGCTTATAATTGGTTGTATACCTAGGCCGTCATAGAGTGATATGGACTGATCCAATGTGATCAAAAAGGCAACTAACGCCAGCGGTGCAGCGGAAGAGTCTGAGCTCCACACATGAGGCGCTCAATATTATCATAACCAGAAACATCACTTCGAAGGCATTTGTTCGAAGTGATCCGCCCGACACCACCATAGTCTACAATTAAGAAAAGTCTGAACACACATATACTCGGAAAAAATGTCAGACTGCACGGTATTTCCCGACCTTAAGATCTGAGCCGCGCGGCCAGATATGTTTTGCCCGAAAAACGTTCAACCGCGGTCGTGGGATATCTCCAAAGACGGTATTACTGCCCAGTGGGGTATTGATTTTTTCGTCAACTCGTGCTGCGGATCCAAATAACAGCAGTGGTGCACTTCTAGGTTAAATTTCGTCTGATGTGCTGACGAAGACGTACCCTTTATGATAAACTCGAGCTTCGCCACGCCCGGCGGCTGGCGAAGCCCGCTCTCGCTCAAGGAAGATTACAACCAAATGAACTAAATGCGAAAGGGACAGCAAGAAGAGACCCATGTTTTGGTAAAAACTTGCGATTCGAAAACGCCAAGAACTATTTTCTCAGAGCTGTTTACCACCGGTGCGGTGCTGGGCTGTGTTCTTGATGGCGGCGCGACGTTCTGATCGGCAGAACGTGCGAGATTATCGGGGTAAATAAAACCAATATGGGCGAAGATGGTCGAGAGCGAGCACAATGGCCAATAATATAAGCAAAAAATCGAGTACACACGTACATACCGATACCTAGTACCTTGTATTGCGCATCACACCTGGCACCGTGTGTTCGAAAAAATACACAGCGCAGCGCAGCAGTGCAAAGCACCGCGCCGCAGGGCAAGCCCTGGCACCGCAGTTTACCGCCCAGCGCTGCCATACGCGCTGCTTGAAGCTTTACATAACCTGAGCAGGGTGTTTATGAGTTGAACAATGTAGTAAGTACAAACATGGTGTGGTGCACCTCGGTATAGTTGGACGGTACGACATGGAATGAGACCTGGAATGTACGAAAGGGTAAGTACAGCGCAGCCCGCAGCAACGGCACTGCACCACCCAGTACCAAAGCACCGCCGCACCTCACGACGGAACACGGCACGGCTCTGCACAGAACGGCACGGCGCTACTATGCTCTGTTGATGTACGCCGCGGTGCTTAGTCAGGGACCCATTTAAATAGTCATTCGAAATAAACGCATATTATTGTGATCGTCATTGTTCGGAAATAAAGCAACACAAACAAAAGTCAGGTTTCATCGTTCAAAGCACGGCGTTTTTCAAAGGGGGAAGCTTTGAGAAGCTCTATCCCACTCGGCGGTCCTAAAAGCAGAACATCTTAGAGTTGGTGTGTGAAAGGAGAAAAGTAGACAGGCCGCCCAGGAAGCCAATATTTGTAAGTGTAGTTACATATTACAACGGCGTTTTCTAACATATAATTATTTGGGCTCGTGAAAACGGATTTTGGTATTAACCCAAGTACAAGACATGTACAAATATCACCGTCTAGGGAGGCGGCACCAAGTTCATATCGTATGACCGCTCGTACTGTAAGTCAACATAGCTTTGTTCATGCACTACTGTACATAAGCCATCATAGCATTATCGAAAATAACAACATCAAGGGGGGGGGAGGAACGCTCTTATCTACCTCGTAGTTCATCTTTGAAAATCGGGCATTTGCATTTTGCACTCACGTGCGTAGAAAACACTGCTTGCAATCACCTCCGTCTCCTCCCCCGCGACCCCCCGCCAGAACACACTTCTCCCCCGTCCCCCCACCACTATGCCCCCACCACGCACATAAAAATACCCTCTACCTTCCATGCTGCCCCACCTGAAAATAAAAACCAACACAATAAAAAATAATCATTACCCACGACCCAGGTGATGTCACCTCTTGCCTTTCGATCGATCAATGAAAAATTACTCTAATGCATTTATACGGTCTTCGAGTTCAATGTATATTTTCTTCCCCAGCCCCCTCCATCCCCGACGCCCCCGCCTTCGTCTAGATCTGGATTCACGGGTACTGAAATCCCCTGTCATTTAAGGGACCTTAACATGTTGGAAATGCCCCCCTTCCCTTGGAAACCCACCCCTGCGCCTACCGGTTACACGGCTTACAGGACATACATGACCCACTGATGCAGGCGCCAGCAGCCATATTTTGTCTCGAAAACGGGTGTTGCAGTTCCCATGCACAGGTTGATTAACAGCACCCTGATGACCCTGACACAAGCAATTTCTGTCGAACGTCGCCGAGGTACATAACACCAGGTTTGTGCCTCCTACATTGGTGCAAAAAAATTTACTGGTCAACTCCGCATAAAATCTAGCTCAGCAGCGCGCATCGCAGCACAGTGCGGTGCCGTGCGGTGCCGTTCTATGCCATGCGGTGGGGTGCTGTGCCGTCCTGCGATGTGGTTTCTTTCGAGCACATATCACGCGACCTACCAGGTAGTAGGTACCGGTATGTTGGTGTGTACTCGTCTATTCGCTTTGCTTGTTGATGGTTGTCTTCCCTCTAGGTCCTATTCGCGATTTCTTGCCCCGAAACTTTCACTCGCGCGGCCAACCAGAACATGGCATTGCTAACAAGCACACAGCACAGAACAAGGCAATCAGATCTCTGCATAAGTGGCTCTTGGCATTATCAAGTCGCTATTTGCGCCAAATCATCGGTCTCTTATTTCTGTCCCTTCTACATCTTACTGTATTATTTCTTGTATGAGCACAGCAGGCGTCGTCGCCAGAGACCCTCGGTCCGGAGACCTCGTAGATCACACAGGATTTCGTTGACGTAACTGACCTAGGAGGATACAAACCTAGAAGAGCATCACTGCGTTTGTCAGGCTCTTCGCTTAAGCAGCTCGATACCCCATACGCACAAAATGATGTTGGAATCATCCCACCCAACGGGTTTTACGTTTTGGGGCAAATGTTTCTCGATTCGTTTCAGCTGTAAGATACTTGCGTAAAGCATTTTGAATTGAAATTTTGCCTGCGTTGGGTGGCCAAAACAAGAGAATGATCACTTGGCTAATGTAGGGTGATGGCCCAGTTTGCGAGGGAAAACACTCGTATGATCCCACACAAAAAAGATGATCAAAACGCCCAGGCAACCAGGCAACCAACACATCGAGGTACACAGCATCTACCACAGGGCATCCCGGACACACCAGCCGGCGTCCACCACCTACCGAAGAGGCTGGCAGGTTCCTAGAGGACGCTCTGTCTGGGGGTTTGCCCGCGACAGACAGGCTGACGCGCCATCGAGAGCGCCCGAAGCGGCGCGAACTTAAATCTTTGCTACGAATGCGTAACAGCCAGCAAACAATTTTATAAATCAGAAGGCTCGTTTCACGTTCGTTGGAGACCGACGAGCTGTGACCCACCCACAAACGCAACGCGCCACAAACACGCCACCCACCCCAACGCCGAGTCGTTCTACGGTAGCTCCCGCAACTGTTTTTGAACGAAATCGCCGGTTTTGAAACCCCCTTTTAGCCGCATCTCCTGAAATGCGGTGCCCGCCGCATCTCTATGTCATCGTTCGATAGCCTTCGCAACCAAGGACATTCATGAAAATATTTTCTCCCCAGCAGCATTCCTCGTGTCGAGGGGCCATAAAACATTCGTTAGAGAAAATCGCTGGTTTGAAGTGGGGTTATTACGATAATATCAGTCCGCCACAGTTGCGGAAGACTCTCCTGGCGCTACACATGGCCTTCAGCAAAGCCTGTTTGCAGCCCACCAGCAGCAGCGGTAGAATGGCCTTTCCGTGTTTTTATATTTTGAACAGTCTGCTCAAGAATCAGAAAGCCACACCATACATGAAAACCCGCTAACAGTTTCGATTTCAATATGTCGGGGACTGAAAGACAGGACGACACAAAGGAAGGCAGACAAGCGACACGGTGCGTCGTTCTTTTTCCTGGAGCAGCCCGTCTCCACCTCTGGGGCAGCCGGTCTTCACCTTATTGAAGCCTTGCGTTACCCTCTCAAACCCTCTGTGTGTCCTGCTTGCACGGCGGTTTCCCATTATACACCATCGGTGTATCGGCCACTCCCGGGCATGCAAAGAGGACGGTTCAGATTCAACGCTTGGTCTCCGGCAGGACGATCAAGGCAGCAGTTTGTGTTTCGCGAGGCATCGCCCGGATGACCACGAGTGCTCACGGAAAAACTTGAAAGTTTCAAAATTTACCCAAGATCGACAAGATCGGGAATACAGATCTTGCCTTTAAACATCTACTACTGCTAATCAGCTGTACATCATGACGTGGTAATCGATGACCCGTCCTAGGTGTGTACTTCTATCTGTTTTATCAAATTTTCCATATCTGCTTCGTCTCCCCCTGCTCTGGCATGAAACCCAACCCAACCAAATTTCCCGCATACATCAAACATCGGTATGATCACCGCCTTCATACCATTTTGTTTAGTTCCCAGCAGTTGAACGCATCATCACCAGCAGATAAGAGCACCATCAACAGCACTTGAGCACATCATCAACCCTCGAGAGATAGTGACAGAAAATCGCGTTGCAGTCACCCACACAGCAGCCGCACAGCATCGTCTACGCAGTCGGTAGTCAGCGTCGAGGGCGGGAAACGCTTGCTGGGATCAATGCCATGTATACGGATGGCCTGCCGTGATGCTTGCTAGTGGGCGATTCTTCAATCTGGAACAGCACCTTATGTTCATACTCCTAAAAAACTTCTCAGCCCAGATTCATAAAAAAAATCTACAGCCCAGACCAAGGCTACGGTAGGGGGGGTACCCCCGATTTCACTGGTGTGTTTGAGCCACTTGCACGAGTGACTCTGTACCTCACGGATGAAAATGGTTTAGGCAATCGTTTTGAAGCAGCTTAGATTAGCTTTGCATTGCGGATCGATTTCATCAACAAAAAACATGAAGAAAACGTAAGAACGCAAAAGAACAAAGGGGTTACTCGCGCGAGTGGCCCCTAGCCACTGAAATTTAAGCCCCAAAAAGGGACCCCCCTACCGTAGCCTGGGTCCCCAGCCAGTATCATGATGACCAGAAGATTGACTGTTATGTGTGTTGAGTACACCCGGTGTCCGTGCTTATTATTCATTCTAGAGAGATACAAAGTATGGGGTTACAGACTGTGAGACATGGCGAACCAAACAATAATTGATCGCAATGATTAAGCAACACGAAGCAAGTGGAATGCCGGCGTACCTGGCACGACAGCAAAACAAAACAAGCAAGACCATAACATAAGAAAAAGAGGGAGAATAAAACCGAAAACACCAGGGGCTCTGAATAATGTGATGGAAGAAAGTCAGAACGGCTGCAGCAGAAACAACCTACGTGTTGATGAAGAGAAACAGCTAACTGTTGAACGGACGAGACAGCAAGAAGAAGAGGAAGATACCGGCATCAGACCGGCGGGGAGGAAAATCAAGGAAATATAGAGAGAAACAAAGCAATAAAGAAAAACAAAGCAAGCGAGACAACAACTGTCATTACTGCCGCATTCGCCATCATCGTGGAATTCGATGAGTACAAACAAAGCAAGTCACCACTGCCTACTATAGGGTTTACGGCTATGTTCGTTGGCTCCAAGCGGGGTAGGTTTCAAGTCATTGTATTAGGTCCCCCAACGGCATGCTAAAGGCAGGTCGATCTGAGAACTCATGCGTGAGACCTCCGAGAAGGATGAGCTCCCGGGCGAGAGCTCACAGCAGTCTACCATCTAGAACGACACCCAGGTACTACAATGTATCCAATAGTAGTCCAATAGCCCGAAACGGTACGAAAGTGATAACGAACTGCCATACTCATAATCCTAAATCAACACCTTCCCGGATTCTTCAAAAGACAGTGACGAAATGAACAACTGACTCTATTCCATCACCTATAACAACATAATAAGGCATGACGAAGCTTATCCCATTGAGCGAAAACCTCTTCCATACTCCCACTGACAACAATTGTAAGCCCAACAAGATATTAAAACAACCGTATCTTCAGGGCAAATATTAATGCGACAAGTAAAGTGCCAGAAATCGCAAGGTCAACAGGCCAAAGATCTCCCGCCGTCCCCAACTACCGCCATAGATACATAGATCATACCGGTAAAGCAATATAACATGAATTCTGGTCCGCAAACACACAACTTATCTGATGCAAAAATGATCATACGCCCTCCTTGATACAAAGAGTATCGGACCATCCATAAGCCACCCCGATTTTTAGTGATAAACAAATGCAAACGCTTGCGTAAGACTTAAATCAAATTCTCCAAAAATATTCCTTTGCTCGAATTCCCAAACAAGATCGAAACCCCCATTAAGTGCGGATTACCAACATCAGTAACCCAATTAAAAAGTGTTAGTTCGCGTCCCTTCCCTCATTTGAGACCAGTGTTTCCTGTAATGCGCGGTCACAAGGATGCCCCACCCAATCTCGTCAGCACAACATGTAGTCAACTACGAAGAAAATATACCAGCAAGACCTATAAGCCAGTGTAACCAATCCTTGCCAACAAACGTAAGTACCGAAATCATTGGCCATTTTCAAACCACCATAAAACCGGAAATACTTTCTTTTTGTATTTTATTTGTTATAGCTACAAATAATCGATTTACGACACATTTCAATGCCGTCAATGTCGACACGAACAAGCATTCGTAAAATGATACTGTTGCTAAAGCAACCAATCACTCATGATTCTGCCCACCTCTATTTTGAAACCAATCAGAAGGCTACCGACAAAACAAAAGATTACCGCAAAATTCTAAACAATCAGTGTCATTATCAATACCATACATTAGCGGTACACTTCTTAATATGGTGCACCCACCATCATCTCCAAATTGGTATTGTATGTACACAGCTCCACCAGTTCCCTCTGGTCCTGTCTACACCAGGACAACTACAACAGGCGTTTCGTTTTTACAAAGATTTTGTTCGATTTGAACATGCAAACAAACTTCGAAACTACGAGGCGTTATCGTATGTATGTTACCTCTACCAATTCCTTTCTGGCCTTGCCTACACCGGAAAAACACTAGAAGTATTTCGTATTCACAAAGACTGTATGATTTGAACATAAAACAAACTTGATAACTAACAGGTGAAAAAGGCGACGTATTCCATCCAAAACGAACCTTGGACGATACTATGTGCGGGTCTCCACTTTAACCGCAAATAAATCGCCTAGTATCTAACGGGTCTTCACTCTTGCCGTAAATAGATATACGTTGTACTAGAACAAAGACAATGTTTCCATTGAAAAAAGAATCCATTGAATACATAAATTCTTTACTTCAACTAGACCTGTCCCCCCCCCGCGCCCCGTGATGTTTCCGAACCATAAGGCTCTGGCCGGAGAAATAATGAACCGATATGTTCCTTCCATGACCTCTCCCGTTGCTACTGTTGCTGCTGCATATAATGGAGTGCGTGCGGCCATGCCGCTCGATCTGTTGCCCGGACGAATGCCTACGTCAACTGGTACTGCTGCAGACAGCCCGCTATTAACCCACGTCCATTCCTATCACTGTTACCAGCAGCAGGAAGCACAAAGCTGGCGGCCATGCGGCTTGACGCGGAAAACAAAGAAACCCCCAAACCTACTGCCTCCACAACCAGCCTTCTGACGTAGAGCTGGCGCACGGATAATTTGCATCAAAAATAATTCCGCTTAGCTAAACTCCCCCCGCTCGCAACACACGGTGAGGGGGCCCACGGCCGTACTTAAGCCAAAGGGCTTTAACTGCTGCTTTAACCCCCTGTCTCCGCTCTATACGGTGCAGGTGTTCTAGGTAGCGCTATCACCATGGACCTAAGCTGCTGCTACTCCCTGCCGTCATGCTCCACCGTCGGCCATTAGCTACAACTGATGTACGTAGTTGACAGCAGTAGTGGATTCTTCCTGAAAACGCCGTCTGTCTCAACAAAAACATCATCTCGGGGTTCGAAGACAACTCGCCTAAAAAACTTCCCTTCCTCTTCAATCATCGAAAATTTCTGACGATGACGGTACAGCATCCCTCCCAGACATATAAGCGGTGGCTCCTTGTCCCCACCGGACTTCTACTTGCGTCTTGTTGCTCGTCTTCGCTAAATGTCGGAAACGGTTGACTCTACAAACATGGCCCCTTCCTTCCCGACCAAGCTTCGACGAAATAATGTCCTTGTTCCAATACTGCTGACCCGTAGACTCCTCGTGAAGCTAGATCGAATCGGGTGGTTCTCTAGAGTGACGTTGGCTCCAAGAAGGGTAGGTTTCAAGTCATTGTTTCACGCCTCCCAAACACAGGGTAGAGACAAATCGAGGAGAGAACTCATGCGTGAAATCTCTGGCAAGAGTGAGCTTCCGAGTGACAGCTCACAGCAGTATACATTAAAGAACGCCACCCAAATACTACTAGGTACCCAATATTTGTCTTATAGCCCTAACCGGCATAAATAAAGCTGACAAGTAACTGTCATAGTGAAAGTCCCAAATCAACCGGCTATGCTGTGCTTGAAAACGCTCTACATATTAGTCGAACCGGTACCTTGCCACACCATGTACCATTTCGTTGAAGCGTTCGTCCACATCGGTATCGGTGAGCTACTCCCCAACCCCCCCCTTTCCGTTTCGCCTGCTTGCTGTTGTGGGTCTCCGATGTTACGTGGATGGGCCAGCTCTTGTCCCCCTCCCCCCTGTGCCAATTCGCCATGAAGTGGCCCGCCGCGTCGACGACCCCCCGGTACCAGTTTTCACCTTTCTTGGCCGTCCTCAACCATAGAACAGTCACTAATCCATACAGCAAAGGGGGGTTGTCGGTCGACCCGTCGTTGGCTTTGAATGATTCGATGTGGTCGTCTGCTAGAGATTGGGGCCACTTGTTTTCTGGTCGGCCTGGTCCCGGGTTGTCTCCACACCAAAATTGGCGTAAATGAGCGGGGCAATTGCCCTCGGTAGAGCCTAGGGCGAAAGCTGTAAGGCAAAAGCCGTGCGAACACTTCACGCGCTGTCCTACACCACCCAGCCCGCGATCAAGGCGGTACTGTGTTGTTTATAACGTATGAATTTTTCACTTTTCCTTTTCGGGAGAAGCGAGCTAGCACTGCATCAAATGTGTCTTGTCACAGCAATGTGGAGCGCAAGCGCGGACTCTACGGACGCAGGATGATGGTGAAAGAGGCAAACTCAACACATACAAAGTACAGACAACGGGCGCCCAAGCCCGCGCCGAGCACACCATACCTGCAGGACTCTGGCATGACCTTTACCTTGAATTTAACAGAGGTTTGCTGCCATTTTAAAGCGTGGCATCATCGACCGATTACTTCATGCTTTGGGCGGATAACCGCCAATGGCAACTATTTATTCCATTTATAGTCTATTCAACGACTGGCAAGATAATTTTGGCTTTTAACTTGGTTCATGAGAATTTGAAACACTTGAATTAAAAAAAATAATCGGGCATGCGTGGGATTTCGTGTCTGCTCCAGGAGGTCGCGCGGGGGAGGTGGTGGATCTCAAAAGACTGATGAGATGATGGCGTCATGGCATTGTTCCTGTCGACGGTCACGTTTTGATGCACAAATATCGAACACACGGATGACGCTGCAGAAGCTCTCATTTTGGAAAACGACGAGGTGCCTCTGTTTCAATACTTGCGCGGCCGAGCTAAAGCCGCTAGTCGTTGATCGACGGAACGGCGCCACCTGGTGAGCAGAGGACCTCCCATGAAAGACCGGGGAGCATATAGAGAGAGCAAAGGGGTCGTGAAAGGAGGCGTGTCTGTGACGTTAACCGAGGGGACATGTGCCACACAAGGCTACGAACGCAGTATGCTTCAGCTCTTCGGTCACGGCGATAATTTTGAAGTATTTTCAGCCATCCCGCACCAAGGGCGTAGACTGCAACGTCTCCCCCGTCGAAGATGACACACCGGTAATTCTGACGGAAACGATATTCGCTCGAATGGGTAAGACGTGCCACGCATAGTCGTCGCGCAGACTCCGATTTGATCGTAGTCGGGGTGAGCGTGTTTCTCTGAATGAGGACGCACCATGTGTCTGGTCTGCCTTGCTTAGTGTCGTCTTATCTCCCGTTCTTCGAATTTTTGAAATTCAAACTGTTCGGGGGTTTTCATGCACGGGTGTGGCTTTAGTTTTTGGCGCAGACTGAGTTCGAAATTCAAAAACGCCGAAAGGCCACTCTACTGCTGCAGTTGGTGGGCGGCAAACAGGATTTGACGCAGGCCAGGGCTAGGGCCGGAAAAGCCTTCCGCACCTGTGGCGTTAGTGTGTGAGGGTGGAGCGTTTGTGGCGCGCTGCGTTTGTGCGTGGGCCACAACCCGTCGGTCAACAAAGAACGTTAGAAGAGCCTTCTGATTTCGAAATTTTTTCGCTCTGGCTGTTACATGTTCGTAGCAAAGAGTTTCATGTGAGCCGTTTCGGGAACTCTCAATGGCGCGTCACACTGTCTGCCGCGGGCGATTCCGCAAAGCGTCCTTTTGGAACCTGGCAGCCTATTCCAGAGTGTGCTTGAGTGTTGTGGATGCCGTCTGGTGTGTCTGCGATGCCCTGTGGTAGACGTCGTGTGCTTAGGTTTGTTGGTGTCTGGGCTGCCTGGTCGTTTGCTTTATATTTTAAGTGGGATTCTACTTCGTAATTTCGCCCTCGCGGACTGGGCTATCACCCTACATTAACCAAGATTTTTTTTTTTTTTTTCTCCCCCCCCCAGGATAAGTTACCTATTCAAATTCCTTTATGGCAATGTCTTGTTGAAGTGGGCAACTACGAGAGGCATCTCACGGCAGGGGTGCAGCCAATTTTGTTTGGCTTCAAGCTTGAAGAGCTTAAAAAATAGCTCACTATCACCCGAAACATGAGTTTTTCGAAGGAATTCAGTCCCAAAACCCGACTAAACTTCAATGCCTTAGACCTGAAACAATATTTACCCACATGAAATTTCTTGGCTAACCGGTAGTTGCTCACATGATGAGATCACTCGGACAAGGTGGATTCTTTATTAACCCAACTACTGCAACCCCCACCGTGGGTTTGCTAAATGAGTAATCTTATACCCCTTTTTAAGTTTGTTTTGTTTTGAGGCGCGCGCACTTGGAAGTGTTGCTGGTCGGATTGCTGCGAACGGGTGTCTTCCAAGTCAATATTTCGGCGGGGGCATTGAGCTGCTTATTGTGTTAGGAGCTCAAAACGTTCGGCTGCACCTCTACCTCAAGATGACTATTTCGTTACAAATCAATGTGGTAAAACCCAAAAAACAATATCATAGGCTATTTATGCAGTCATGATGCGCGAAGAAAAGTGAAATTCAGAAGGTGTTTGTGGGTAAGGAGTGCCCAAAAGGAGTGGGCGTCATGGCTTTTTTCGTTGATCCCCTGTCACATCCAGTATGTTAGCAGATTTAGCGCTCTTTGACACCAGCCCAAGAAGACATTGCCCTTTATCTTCGCCAACATGTAATCAGTCATTACCTGAACGAGAAAAGATTATTGAGTCGCCCATGCGAACGCGGTAACCTTCGCCGTCGATGTAACGATTAATCAGCGCAACAAATTTTCCTGTGGTTTCGAGCAAAATAATTATAGCAATAGTGCCATTGAACACACGGAATTCCTGTCCTTGCATCGCAAATTTTTACCTTCGCGTGATGCCCGGACGATTTCGTGCCACAGTTTATATATTAAACACTGGATTGTACCCGAAAAAGGTGCAATGGATAAGTAGCTACAACTCGTTCCACCACGGCCTCACCACACAGCGTGTCGCGAATATTGGTTAAAAAGCGGAGATCTGAGCGCTTAAACGCCCGTTCGAGGCCAACTATTTTCGCCCAATATCCTGCATGCAGTCTGGCGCCTCTAGCCACCCACACTTGATCAATTTCTGGTTCGTTGAGCCCGGCGTCGACTTTTGTTTTGTAGTCTCTTTATTAATTGGTAACATAGAAAGAAAACACACACCTTGCAGTACTACAATTTAACGCATCACCTAGGTATATCCATCGACGACGTGGGGAGTTGGCGCCAGTGCCGAACCAGTCGAAAATTCCTCGCATATATCTGCCGCACAATTTCGAAGCGCATCAAATATGAAAATGAAAGACGAGGTCGCTCTGCCGAGCCATGGCAACTTCCGCCCGCCCCCACTATGAGTGTATTATGTACCCTGTCGACACCAATGCCTCCCCCTGCTAGGTCCTTGCTGGGTTGTGGTTTTCAGAGAACCCCCCCTCCCCCCTCGAACCATGCCCAAAAGGGATCCCCCCCCCCTCGCAGGAAAAAACGTTACCGCACATGAGAGATCCACCTACCTCCTACGAAAAAATATTAGTGGAGGTGAGACGGTGTCCGCAAACTCGCCCGTCGAAGTGTTTGAGTTAGCAACGGTCCACTATGAGATTGTTCACTACTAGAGGGCAGAACTTGTAGCCGTCCCACCGCGCACCCCATGTCATGTCATCGTCTGCGCAAGACCCCGGGGAGATTTTGAAGAAAAACAGTGAAAAAAACTCTAGGGATCCATGGATGCTGTTGTTCATTTGAGGAACCAGCTTTGATGCGAGTAGTACGATTGAGTATCGTTGGTTTTGAAATCGACCCCCACGCTAAATTCTTTGAAACAATCCGTCTTCATCGAGTCCCCATCCTGCGCCAGCTCTGGCATGACACGCATGAGTATTGTCGGTTTTGAAACCGATGTTTCCGTCGCTCGGGTCTTTGATGCAATCGTCCTGCGTAGAGTCGCCATCTCACACCGGCTTTTATTTCTGGTAGTACGCCTGAGTATCGTTAGTTTTGGAACCAACGCCACGCTCCGGTCTGGATTCAATCGTCCTGCGTCGAGTGTTTGTCTTACATCAGCGTTTTCATCATGCACTTGAGTGCCTGTCGCTGGTATTTTAATAACGTGAACGCCAGTGTCTTTTAACAATGAGTGTTTCGTCCATGTCTAAAGGTGTACCACTATCGTTTTTACTTTCGCTGGTTTTGGAAACGAAACCATCGCTCGGGTCTTTCATCCAGTCGTCCTGCGTCGAGTCTACATCTTATGTTGCGTGTAGCACGCTTCAACATCGCTGGGTAAAAAGCCAACCCACACGCCCGTGTTTTTAGTACTTTACACGCCTGAGTCTCGCTGCTTTTGAAACCAAAGCCACGCTCCGGTTTGGGATCCAGTCGTTCTGCGTCGACTCTCCATCTTACATCAGCTTTGTCATCACACACTTGAGTGCCTGTCGCTGGTTGAAAAACCAACGGGAACGCCCGTGTATTTGAACGAAGCGTGTTTTGCCCAACCGTGTACCACCTTTGTTAGTGAAATCTCGCATATCACCGGTTGCAACCGGCTAAGTTTATCTCGCGAGTGCCCGTAGACGGAATCAACACCGATGACAGACGCTGGCTTCGAACACCCATTGTTGTTTATCGCTTGTCAACGAAAACAGGACTCATAACCGTAGCTGGTATCCATCCCAGCCTTTGGGCCATTCTCTACTGTAGTAGTAGGCAAAATGACGTGGTAGGAAGATGGAATTGTTTCGAAACCAGCGATTGAAAATGATATCACGTTGTTGTATTTTTGTAACTTTTTACTCAACAAGCACCTGTATGCGTCCCAATATTCTGGTATGTTTCTCGCATTTCAGCGTCAGAACAAGACTTGGGATGTTCGATAGTGGGTGCGCGCGTCAAGGGGTACGAGAACGCTATACCCATGCTCGAAGGCGAGAATTGGAAGAAAACCAAAAATTGGGCAAGGATTACGCGACTTACAAGGTCATGATGATGACAGCGGTGATTCTCTTAATCTCGCCCGAAGACTCGGTGGCAATGAGGGTGTGCAGGAGGACGTCTACAAGCTCTGCTCTCCAGTGGGCAAGCCCACAACGAACGGCTGCTACCTCAAAACTTTCGAGTGACGAGTTTGAGGACACCCTCTCTTCTCCGTTCATATTTCTCCCTGGGGAGGCTCTTGGCCATTGTTCGTGGAAGGGGGAGCTCCCTGATATCGACAACGCAACGAGGGACTAGCGGAGAAGCATAGGGGGTCGGAATCGGACATAATCCATTGATAGCGGGGGCGAATGGAAGGTGCAATGGCTACGAAGAGAGGCCCCGTTTTTCTGTTTGATTTTTAGTGCGCTTCGAAGTTGCACGGCAGATGTACGCTTGGATTTTTCGGCTGCTTCGGCGCTGGCGCCAAGTCCCCACATCGTCGAAGGGTATATCTAGGTGATTTGTGTAAAATACTTTGATAGCATTGCAACGTGTTTGTTGTTTCTCTACGTTGCCAATTAATGAAAATTCTGCAAAAACAACTGTTAATGCCGGTTGCTTTCGTTAAGGATGTATGCTGAAAAATGCGGGGCACAAGTCGCACAGTTGTAGGGTAATGCAAAGTTGTGTCGGTTCAAAAATCGGTTTTCGGCTACTATTTCTTCAGATTAATTGGCCGAAAATTGGGGGGTCTATCGTAGGGCGACTCCTTCAAAAGAGCTACTCAATGCCAGAACGACCCATGTCGCCAAAGCAATGAGGGCGGTGTAGGGGAGGAAGCTGCAACCCAGCGGAAGAGGACTAAGAGCAACGCTTATGATGTGCGACGGACGTCACGACCCGAATAATCTAAGTCAGCTCGTACATCAAAGGTCAGGTCGTGTGGTTCTAAAACAACCACGGCACCAATGAAACTAACGCGAAATGCATGTCCGAAATACCCAAAATGAAGCCTTGCAACGCTGATAGTGTATTGGTAACCTGCGCTATGTGACGTTCACGTTTTGCTGCACTGGTGGATCGTCAGATACGGCGCACGCCGTCTGCCTTAATAGTTTTTGAGGACATTAGTGACGAATACGATAGCGGTTTCCTCGAGCAAACGAAATATTTGACCTGAAAATTCTTCTAAAATATTTGAGACTGCGTGATATCTAACGTATTGTCTCTGCGAGATGTTTCTGTTGTTGGCGCCATGGATTTACTACGTACCCAAAAAAAGATATGCTTACCTAAGGAGTCCCACCGAGTCACGGGAGATCGTCAGAGAAAGTTAGCAGGCCACCGTTTCTTACTGCGTTCTTAGCAAGACGTATCGGTTAACAGGGTCCAAATCATAAGACTCGCATCGCGCTGTCACTACGACCTTAACGTTTCGGTTTGCGATTAGGGCTATTTGTCATCGACAAGAGTCATTCATGTCAAATAGTGCACTCGACTTTGGCCGATTGCGACGAAAACATGATAGATCTTGGAAACGTATATTTGTCGTTTGGGTTCAAAGTATATACCTGTCTGTCAACTGTGGCTGGGCTCTCAAATCGTCATGCGCCCTGGTTAGGTGTATTTTTGCGGTCGGTACGGTAAACCAATTTTGACTGTTAGCTGCTCCCAAGATGAACGTATTTCACTTTGAAAAGGGCGCAAATCATGTTAGTGTTGATACCAAGACTGTTCAATACGAGTGTATCTAACGCCATGTTTCAATCCATTGCGCACCCCTCTAATTTCTACATTATGTTTCACGTCATCAACCCGTGCTGACCGAAGGTATCGTCATCTGTGGGCTATGAAGAACATCGTTGCCTGTGTTACAGCGGGTAGCAAACAGCATCTGATTAAGGGTGAACGTTGTAGAAAGAGGGATATTACTTTAATTATGCGAACTTCACTGTTTACCGAACATGAAAGGGACATCACGTGGCTGGAAACCTATTGGAGGATCGAGCGATCGATCTAAGCTGACCTCCTCATTGAGAGCATGACGACATTACGTAGTCGAGCCTTATATATTTTTCACAGCACGAATCGAAAAATGAACGATAAACACAATTACCGGCCACACAGCACCAAACCCCATCGGGACACGAATCTCTTGCTATAGCGGGCTATGCACGGACTATATATAACCGTTTGCACGGATTTTGTCCGACGCACTGTGTGGTTGCAGCGGCAACTTTCGGAGCTCCTACGTTAACGAGACCTTAATATCTCACCGGAAACATGGATTCGAAGGCATTCAATTGGGCAACGGGACAAACAACATCTACACTTTTACGGAGTCACCCTGAATCGAAAGATGCTCGCGTCAACAACTTATTACACAAAAACCTGCTGTTACTCACTCGAGAGGTCTATTTGCCCGAAACGCTTAAACAGCAAAAAAAGTGCGACCCTTGTCGTGAGGCGACCCTTTCAACAACACAAGATGGACAAAACAATGCCTTCGGTGGGGCGGTAGATGTAGGATTATCCACGTGACCACGGGGCCATCGCACGGTAGGGTAGGGGTGGAGCAGAAGATCTCTGAGCTCTGAACATGAGGAGCTCAATATTCCAATCAATAAATGACTTTGAAGGCATCCGTTCGCACAACTCGAGCAAGCTTCTATGCCTTAGTCCCACAGCAAAATGTACTTGTGAAGTTACTTGATTAATGACTAACCCCTAGTTCCTTACTTAAGGCGCTCATTCGGACAGATACATTATTGGTTAATCCAACAACTGTAACTCCTACCGTGTGATGACTCCTTCCAACTCACAATCACTAAAACATGTGTTCGGTCCTGGTAGAGATGGGGCTATCCATGTGACAATGCCTGTGCCCGGATGCCAACGTGTCAACCCCGTACATGCGAGAGCTTGATTTATTCATTATTCGGTCTCAGCTGTCGCTCCCTCGATGAATACGTGTATATGCAGCCGACGGTGCTTGTGGGTTCCTGGCGCTGTAAGACCAGATTTATCCACACCATCAGAAACGAGTGTGGGGAACCCCACGTCCTCAAGGGTTTGCGCCAACAGTGTACGATAAGTGTCCTCGGCAAAACGTATACTACGACAGACCACTACCAGCACGTGAAGCATATTTGTCAAACGATGTACCTCTGGGAAAGACTGAAGGGATTCATTAATTTCGACATCGACGTCAATGCACTCCATCAGTTAGAGCATTGGATGGATGCTAGACGTATAGCTCATAATCTCAAACTCTTACGTTTGCCGTTCCGCCACCACCATTATGATAATATCTTCCTTCACGCGCACACCAATCGATGCCCCAGCTACGGTCCGCTTTGAAATTGGAAACCCCGGACCAACCTAAGACGACAATTGTATTCAATATTTACCAGACAACAGACACAGTGAACGCCTACCGTACTGTTATGTTTTAAGGTGTGATCCCTTGAGCTACATGTACAACGTCTTGTTCAACACAATATATATTCGCTAAAAGATAACGACACACCGGAACGATACCTCGTGATAAAGAGTAGCTAACCGCAAAGTTGTATCAGCTACCCTCGCAGACGAGCATTCTGACAATACGTTCCTCGATAGGCAAACATCCCCGCACCTTAGAAACTTTTGACAAATCCACCTCAAACTCCGACGCCCGAGTGATGGTTCTCCGCAAATAAATCATTCCTGGGCACTACGTAGCGTGTTCATCAACACAGCTTGCTATAAAGTATGACATTATTCAAGAAAGTTTCAGGAACATATTGCGGACACCTCCCGTACAGTTACATCGGTCGGATATATCGCACGTCAGGTGGGTTACTGGCGTTATGTGCCTGCTGGAGCCTACCGCACTCCGCTCCGGCGGTAGAGCCAAGACGTCTGACAACAAACTGGATAACTTTTTTCGTATTCGTCTGGTTTCCGGCTGACGGTGTCCCGGCCCAGAAGTAGTCGTTGGTGCTGTTACTGGACGAGGAACCTCACCTGGTCAGTGTTGTAAAAAGACGAAACGACAATACAAGGCAAGACGTATAGGTTTCCTATCCAGCGACAAGAAGGTGGCAGAACAACAGCCCCCATTTCGAAGAGAGAAGGACAATCTTGGAGTTGTATTACGACGCGAGTCGTTAGCACTTTAAATTGAGCATTATTCTATTTGTTTTCTACAGAGAGAAAGAACAAATCAATTGTTTTCTGCTGCGAAACCAAATGGAGAATTTGCCAAGTCGAATGTCGAAGGACAGCTACAAGATAATGATGATGACAAACTACATTACAATAATTGAACCTCGATGTCCACATCGTGGCACATCGGCCGGATGATGATACAAAGACTGCCTAACATCACCCTGTTGACCCTGATAGCTACACTGTAATTGCAAGGGGAGTCGCCGACCCATATCCTTAATGAGGACACACAACCCGTAATACGCGCGATCGGAGTATCACACACAGCTTGCAAATATGAGTTTGGACAAAATATTCGATCTCACAACTGGATTGTAATTTAATTTTTTCAATATCTAACATCGAACTACCGAGTCGAACGTCAAACCAGGTCGATCGACTTTTGTGTACTTGTCTTGACCTGCAACAAAATTTCCAATACATGCGCTATTTTCGCTCTTGATTGTTCGGGATATCCCTGCCACCGACGTCGCCGTGCTCTTGGTCATGGGAATCCCTTGACGACAAGCATCGAACAAAAAACAACCGTATCGTGGAATGGGCTAGCGAGGGTTATTTCTCTAGTCTCATCCGTTAGTCCTTTAATCAAAGCATTCGCCGTGGTATGAACCTCAAACCACCAACGACAACATTACTGCTCCTTCGATGTTTCGACGTTAACCCGTGCCAAGCAGACTAACCTTTCTCCCACAGTATGGAAAAAAATATGTGTATGTCTCTGTCGCCAACAACGACCTGCTGTGTACACGTACAGTCTAACTACATGCCAGTAGGTTCGCCCCTTCTTCATATATATATGTGGGAGTCCAACTATGGCCTAGTGACGCGAGTTGGCGAGCTTTTGACTACACCTGTAATCGCCTCCTTTAGAGTACGAGAGAACCAGGACGCCTTTCGAGATACAACCAGCTAGAATCATTAGCCAGCATGATCTCGTCACCATCCACACACTCGTTGAGGGACCGTTGCGTCGTTTAGTATCCTATCACAGGGTATGGGCTAGAGTTCGAAACTGAGCTGTTACGACGATGTTACTGCCTTATTCATTGCCAAGGCGACGACATATACGTTTTCATTTTGGCGCTGTTCACTACCAGCTCAAATTCACGTGCAACAACATGCTTTTTTCCACGGCATTGTCAATAAGGACGATATATTCCATCGGGGTGAGAGTTCTCTACGTTGGACAGCAATGAACCAAAGCCAACAACGAATTGGCAAACATTATGCGATTTTTGTTTTGTTTTGTAATACGTCGGTATGTGCCCTTATTGTGTGCAGGGGCGCATAAGCCCTGTACACTTGAAGTTGGGTGTAGCCCGTGTGAGACCCATCCTTTTGTTGGTACTTAGCGTGAGCATTTCATAATACCTCGTGTACATACGTTACTTTCTAGGCACTCACTTTATTATAGTAATTTCCAGTTACGGTTGACTTTGGAGTTGTTGCCTTCTAAGCATCTGACAACATCTCCAACTCTGCATGCATCGTAATTCAATGCCCCCACAATTGTTGTACTCGCATTACGTACGTGGAACACGTCCGATACCACACAGCGGAGCACAGCCAGCGTGACCGGTAGCCTCAAAAAGTGTAAGTAGGGCGCTACACATTTGTGTAGGCCAATGCGATCGGCTACATCGTACCTTTACACTGCCGTTGCGAAGGTATTGGGGTTCATTCCCTGCCGTAATTATCGGACAGTCGACATATCGCCAGGGGTAACTTATCAACAAGCAACCGTAGAAAATTAGGGATCACAACTAAGATTGAGTCGCTACAAAGAGTCGTACGAATGACAGCCATTCTCTTTATTCGAAATACATTTACACTATTTGTCCACGATGTCATAATCAAAATGTTTCTAAGTCTATTGGAACGCACCTCGGTGATGCTGAGCCAGTCATCGCCGTCGTCGTCCAGACACAATTTGATGTCCTCGGTCTCGTCGGTGTTGAGGGAGAAATTCTCGAATCCACTAGTCTCGCCGCTAGACGTGATTTCGCTGTGGTGGTCACCGTTGTCGTACACGTTCAGCGTCCGGATCCTCTCGTCTCCCTTGTGGAACGCGATCCTCATCCTGACAATGTCTTGGGGTTCTTCAAAGGAGTACGTGATGCAGCAGCCATCGCCTTGGCACGACCAGCGAGAGTTGGCCGCGCGACTGCCGTCCCGAGTGTTTTCGGGCACGCAGCCGTCCGGGTCACATCCGCCATCATCGGCGTCGCGGTGGTCGTAGTCGGTGGCATCCACGTCAACCCAGGTTCTCACTCCTGCGTCAACGAGGCCTGACATGTGCGACGGGCAGGAAACCATAAGCGGGTATGGCCCATTGAGCCGTACACGTTGCTGTTCATTTAATTCCAGCATTTTCTCTTCGGGTCAGTTCACTGTCAAAGGGAGGCTCCCCTTATTTTCCCTTAGTGTTTCGTGTATTAACGAATTATTGATTGTCCACCCAAAAGTATCCGTCGTTTAAGTTCGAGAACTACTGTAGAGCCAACATTGGTTATTCAATCAAGAGCATTTTGTAAACTGAGTTATTGAGACGTTTGACCGAACGAAAAACGAAAGACGAGGGCATTTTCTGGTTATATTTATATGCGAAGATCGTGACGAGGATAGGAGGATGAAGCTTTCGGGGTCATTTTTTCAGCGGCTTGTTGTGGTCGCTTGGCCACGTGACCCTCTTGATATAGTGCGATTTTTAGCTCTGTTCTGGTTTACGCTGACCACTGGAATCTGAAATGGAACGGAAAGCTAGGCTAGCCTAGACGACAACCAAAAATTGTATTTTTCTCGGTGAGATACAGAGGCACTCATGCGAGTGGCTCAATTATATTAGTGACAAATGGGGGCGTATGATGCTACACAATACCGTATCCTTAGTCCCAAACGGCAGCATATGTGCAGCTAAACATTGCTTCTTTTCTTTACGAAAAAGGTGTTAACGAACGCGCTACAACCTCATGGAAAGCGGAACGGCTGACGGTTAAGACATTTTGTTTGCTTTCCCCCAGAAAACGTTGGCGACCGCCATCGCCCACGTACTCATATTGCCCGTCGCGCTACAAGCACGTTTCCTGCTTACTGAAGATCGTGCCACAGTAGATGTGCACCATTTAGTTTCCGATGGTTCCTCGACTTGGAAGCTTAAGACCTCTCTCAAAAACCTGGTTTGGAGAGAACAATAATTTTGCTGCCGAATGGAAAATTACCATGGAGGCTATGTACACGACGAAAATCACGAAAAATATGACCTTTTTGCGACGGTTTTGGATTAAGGAGCTCCGTTAATCAGAAACTTTGTCAGCCGAAAGGCGATAGCTCTATTGTAGCACGCGTCCCTACAAGGGGAACGATTAGCCCCCCATGGAGTCAGGGGATATCATTGACCATACGTGGCTGGAATTGTTCACTGCGCGACATCACAAGATTCGAAGCACACTCTTAACGAGATGCTTTGGGCGTCATCCTACGGTATGGGTTGCACGTCTTGGGGCCTAGAGTGTTTGGTCGGTTGACCTCCTCGAGTCGGTAACCACACGGTAGTCCGACACTTTTGCTGTACTCACTTTTTTTCAACCTATCTCATAGTACTTTGGGTCTGGGGGTTCACGATCGATTGCCGTCAGAGTAACAATTATTATTGCGAGATATGGAGCTCTTCGTGTTTGGAACTGATGAAACTTCCGCTGCACCCCTTACCAATGGATGACTCCTTTGTTTGCTCTGTTCAGCTTTCGACACCAACTTCCTATCATTACCTCGTTACGACACCCCGGTCATTCCCTGCTGTCGTGCGGATATTAGGGTTGCTTGAACCCCCCGTCCACCCAAAGCTTAATCTCTCAGAACAATCCCACACCGATATAGAGGTATTCGTATATGTGCTGGTGACCGTGTGAACCTTTTCAAGTGCATGCGCTTGATACGATCCACAGACTTCTGATCGACAACGAGTCGTGAAATCCGCGAAACTACGATCCTCGTGGCGGGTATGACACAGGGTACGATCGGCGGTTAAACTCTCTTGCAGCTAAGTACAGTATAACAACGCACTTTTAAGAAAATCATCTCCCCATGAAGAAAACAATAAATCATCATATCGACATGAACACCGTGAGGGTGACCGATGCATCGCCCGCCTCTTAAACGCAGTCATAGTCCCTCAAATTACCAGCACGCCTAAAACACTTATACTATGCCAACATCGGCGACCACCCACGTATATGCTTCAAGAACCAAGCTTATCGAAGACATAAACTACTGAAAAATAACAATAGGAGTAGACAACGCAGTCAGCGAGATCTGCGATCACCATTCTGTATTCATACCTGAAGCACTGCCGACAGCGGCAGCGTAGATGATGGCCAGGATAGCAAAAAAGCGCATGGTGATGGTGTCTGGGTGATGAATTTGAAGTATGTAACGTAGCTCTGAAGATAGGGTGGAGAGGCAGGAGGAGTGAGGAATGAATGAGCTGTGGGGGCGAGGTAAGCTCGACGTTGAAGGCGGCCTTAATGTTTTGTGGAAGCTTCAACTAACATTTTATCATTGCCGTAGTCACTTGTGGTGCAGTATCCAAAGAGAGCTAAGAAGCGTGCTATTATGTCATTCGGGGTAATGAATCGTGGATAATATTCTCCAACATTGGGGTATCGTGAACCGTCTCTAAACTTTTAATATTGCGTATAGAATATGCGGACCTCCATACCGTTAGCGTCATCCATTCGGTCGTCCAATCAAACGGATAACGGGTCGCCATTACACCGCATTTAGCTTTTTTTCTCGCTCTTTCATGAGGTTTCGCGTTCGAATCGAGCTATTGGAGTGTTTGCATTAAAGGAATTCACTCAAAAAATCTAAGCTGATAACCACGCCGAGCGAACTTTGAAGTATAAGAATTTGCCAAAAACATTATTAAAGTTCCAAATTTGAGTGAACGATTTTGAGTGAACTTCCATCAATAACGAGAATAAATATGGTCGAGTTTGAGAAATTTATGACGTTGAACGAAGCGACAACATCGCTGTGGCTGACAAAAAGGCGGAGAGCTGGAATGCAGACCGTAACACAACTTGGGTACGGTGCCAGAAAGTCAAACCAGTTAAGCGCGCATTTTGTGGTCTACCCTTTTAAAATAGCGTCATCGCACGTTAGGTGTTTCACGTTTTGGGCCAAACTCTTTTTTTTACCTGTTTAATTCGCCAATTGTGGCGCTATCGGGTAGTATGACAACGATGGCCATGATTATATGGTGTTACTACGATAGTAATATAGAGAGTAGAAAAGTTGATCCGGGGGTGTTGCACAAAATTACGTTTATGAAATCACGCTTCGGGTGGGAAGTTGAGGTCCTCGTTTAGTTCACGGCAGCTATAAGAACAGGCGTCTTCAGCACCCCTATCTTGTAATGAGTCCTTACAAACCTACACGGCAACAACCTTGAGCTCAATTTACTTGGAGTCCATGCATATGTCAGAGTACACCTCACGGCGGCAAATAACGATAATAGACGACTTTCCAGGTGCATGGTGTCGTACTTTGGATGTTGCAGGGGAGTGGGGAGCTCTGACGACGTACTGGCAGTGTATCGTTTCCACGCCGACTTATAGGTACAACTACCTGGTAACATGTTCATCAATTCACCTGCCGTATTTATTTAAAAATTTCGAAGTAGGCAATTAAGTGGATACGAACGCCAATTCGACACGAGTCGGCGAGAGGGAAACAGAAGCTGGAATATTCCGGCGATAAACATGAAGGCGCGTACTGCATTGAGGACGGGGGAGGACAGGCTGCGACACCAACCAGTTTCTGAGTTACGTCTATATTTTAGACTCTAGTCTATATGGGAGGAGAAGGGCAGAACCGAAAAAAATATATGCGACCAAAAAAGACGCGATGAGCACCGTGCGTGGAGCCACATAATGAGAGTAGTGTCCGCGCAAAAACAGATTAACATCACCCTGTTGAGACCATGATAGCGACAATGCAGTTCCAAGGGGAGTTGTCGACCTATATCCTACATGAAGACACACAACCCGTAATACGCGCGATCGGAGTATCACACACAGCTTGCAAATATATGATTTTTGACAAAATCTTCGATCTCACTGCTGGAGTGCACATTTTTTCCATAATTATGAAACTTTAGCCATAACGTCAACGGTTGGTAGCGTGCTTCTCGGTTTGTATGACGAATTTGGCTGTAGTACGTTCGATGAGGGTGTTGATCTAAAACTTTGATTGCGGCATACACGTCAAAAGTCAAGGGGTTGATGACAGACTATATTGCGAAAAAAATGCGTCGAGGAACTTCCGTTACGCCCCAATTCGTATTTAGGACGCCCCAATTCGTATTTAGGATGGTGCGCTCGCGTCGCGCCTGCGTCACGCCATCAACAAACAAATGTGCACTACATGCATTGCGGAAGAAGTTTGTTGTCGTGACTGAAATCGCATTCCAATTTACAGTTTCATTAAAAAAAAACGACTACTGTTCTTCTTTCCATGTAGTAGCTTACTTGGCTCTATGTTACCCCTCCGTAGCAACAACGTACAGGCCTGAACTACATGTAAAATCCATGACTGTCACACCAGAGAGAAAGGCCTCTTGAATGAATTACGAGGTCTTTAGCTTTCACGTGGTAGTGTGGTTTCACACACAATACAAAAGATTAGCCCGCACGTGAGGTATACGATCCATCGCTCGATCGATGATGCCGTATTAGTTGGCTGGAAGAGTGAGCGTGGGGCGTGCTGCACGGGATTTCAGAGATAGACAGATGAAAATTCTATCCGCGTTCTGACAAAGACGCCAGCAGGGCCGGCAGATTGTCCATGAACTGTAAGTGAGAGGCTTCTGCGTCCAGATTTCAATGTTGCACCGCGCGTACACATCTCCAACGCAATATGCTTGTTTTTGTGGCTGCACAGCTGTAAGGACGACAGAACGGTTGGTTGTGCGCATGCATCTCTCTACCCTGTACCCGCACATGAACAAGTTTCCGGTCGTAATCACTCGCGCAGAGATATACATAATTTTGTTTTTTCAACCATTTCACCGCAGCGACGTCATTATAGGGGGCACTCCTCGGTAGATCTCGTGCGGCGTACGTTTAGGATTGAAGTTAGGTTTAGGGTTAGCCCCACTCGCGTCGTGAAACGTATTACCGACAGATAGTTAATTCATTGATTGGTTCTGATGTGGCGCGTTCGAGGCTAAAGCCATGGTCAACACGTACCAGGTACAACGGAGGTTTTTGTACCACATATTAGACTATGCATTCAACGAATGTTCCGCCGTAAACGCCTGGTAGCCTTAGGACCACCACATACGACACACCAAAAAAAAAAAAAAAATACACCATGGCATGGCCCAAATCTCCACATGATCCACATTGAGTTATTTATGCCAACTCGGTGGCTATGACACAAAAATATGTGGCACGAAAATGCAATAGCAGATGTGTGGCACCGCTCACGGCATGTTATTGTTTTCTTTTACACGGTCCTCCCTCCCCAGACCTAACTCAGATGTGTGATACACTATCAAACCCACAGGTCTACACATGCATTATTTGATACACCGACGTTCTATTCGTCAACCTCCACACGAGTTATCCAGTGTCCATATCTATCTCACAGGCATGTATCATCGAGCACTATACCGGCGAACACAACTTTATGCACCACACATCGTCATCATCAGAGGTACACGCATTGTACATATACCTTTTGCCCATGCATACAACACTGTGGTTCGCCCTCACAACTGCTGTTGTACTGTACCGTGCACCCACACACTCATCGCGCGACGAGTGTGTACGAGGTGCACGATGTAAATATCCGCGAAGAAACCTCACTTACTTACCGCACTTAAACAGCTGAAACTCTTTTAAAATTTCTGGTCGCCTTCATGTCGTGAGCGATTCTGACATCTAGTGCTATTATTTGGTGATTCCACTGCAGAACGCACGGCGCTCATACCATTGCAGAGGTGTGTTGTACCGTGCACCCACAAGCAATCGAAAGTGCACGAGGTGCAAGATGGAAATGTCCGCGAAGAAACCTACGGCACGTAAATAATTCGAATAATTCTCCGGTCGTGCTCCCGTGTCGTTTTAAAAAGAATTCAAAAAAAAAATCCAGCAGGAAAAAATAATCGTCGACTGAACTTTGAAGGAAGAATTTGCCCCCAAACAGCAGGAAAATATCAAATTTCGATTTTAGTTTACGATTTAGAGTGAACTTCCATCTATGTCGAACAGCTTATACTACTGCCTACAAACATCGTTGCTCTCTAGGCACAACAACACAACTATCGCAGGGCACGAGGGCACAACCCACACGGCAACGGTATACACAATAAAACTTTGATGCGGACGCACCAAAGGGTAGCTGGGAACGCATGGCACGTACGCGCAAACTCAGGGGTAGGTGCAAGTAAGCCAGCGCTCCCGCGCTCTCTACGATTGACGTCGTTTTCTGCTGCTGCGTGATGTCGTATTCGGTGCTGGTTTTGTCAACCGCCGTCGCTATACCGCAACGCTGTCGCCGAAGCCTCCCCAGCCACTGCGACCCACGCCGCACGGCCGCCGCTGCCGCTACTACCGCTGCTGCTGCCCCTAGTGCTGCTGCTGCCGCTGCTTTTTTTTTTTTTTTCTTCTTGATCCTCCTGGGGATCCGGGTAAAAAAAGCTTAAGCTCCATACACTTTCGTTTGTGTACCAGTTTTCGTCCATCTGCAGAACGCAGACTTTGTGTCAACCTCCCTGCTCCGGTTTAGTCAACACTATGAACTTGCCGGCCTTCTTTGGCTGATCCCTATACGGTTCAACCTAGAAGGTGAGATAGCCACCCAGGAATCGACAGCTCTTTTTGCTCTGTCTTTACCCTGGGTAGTGCGGGATACTTGTTAAAAGTATGAACCTTGGATTCAAATCTAAGTTAATGCGCAGTCTATTCGCACGAATAAGATATGCAGTTGAATCTTAAGTTGAATCTTACGTTGAATCTTCGGTGTAACCTAGATGTAAACGTAGATTTGAGTATGTTAAGGTTGTCCCGTTGTCCCGGTATTCTACCGTACTATGGGCATTGTTCCGTGATGATCAGGTGGTGATGCACCCCACCATGATAACTCTCCCAACTCTCCCAACTTTCCCAACTCTTCTTCTTCTCTTTATGGCCTCAAGCGCCCTTTCCAAACTATCCTTTTTCTTTCTTATCACAAGTGATCTTAACAGACACTTCGGTGCCACCTCTGCATCTCTTCGCATAGAAGACAGAGCCTTCACACAACCATTGTGTTCACAGGCTATTCACAGGTTATGAGCCTTCGACCTTCGATATAAACATCGATCGGCACCAAGCGACTTCTCATTGAAGTTTGTCGCATCTTACCGGAAAGTTTTAGAGAAACCTCCATTAAGCCGGCTACAGCATCAGCTACAGCATCAGCTACAGCATCAGCGATCAGCATCAGCTACAGCATCAGCATCAGCGATCAGCATCAGCTACAGCATCAGCATCAGCGATCAGCATCAGCATCAGCATCACCATGGGAGAGTCCACGAAAGCAGGTGATGCGGTAGACAAGCTCGTTAGAGCTCTCAACGGCAAATTTAATGGGCTTAAGTTCGACGTATGGAAACGCACGGCTCAGTCCGTGATAAGTATGCGTCATGCCGGGATCTCTGATATCCTGGAAGGGCGACCTTGCCCCGAGCCCGAACTAGTTAGTCCTCGTCCATCTTCTAGAAGAAGTAGGCCTTCACGAGCTGTAACTCGCAGCCAGGCCGCTGACGAAACGGACATTCAGTCCGGGGAAACACCCCCGGCTGATACAGCAGAAAATGTACAGCCGGACGCAGGGAGTACTCCCGTGGTCACGGCGCATCTGCCACCATCATCTTCAGGATATTCTACACTCCCAGCCGCAACATCAGTTTTATGGGCCACGGATGACAACATCTCGAATTTGGAAGACATCAAGCACTGGCACCGCGACAACCGTCTTCTGTTCGACTTCTTGTTCCTGAGTACATCGGGAGCGGCGGCCAGCTTTCTTCTACAATTCAAGCCCAAACGAGGTGAACTTGCGAATGGAATAGCTGCTTGGGATGGTATGGTTAGAAAATATCAAAATTCCACCCGCCAACGTAGACGTATGCTCAAACAACAACTATCGCATATGGTCATGACGGATGGGCAAGACCCAGACGTATTTATAAATGAAGTATACTATTTACGGGATGAATTGGTGGACATGGGAGAGGTATTCAATGATGACAGCATACTGGACATAGTGCTAGAAGGACTCACGGATGAATACGTGCAAGTCAAATATAGCGCTGAAGCAGATGATGACTTCACACTCGACCGAGCTGTGATAACAATGCGTAATATGTACGCCAATAG
This sequence comes from Undaria pinnatifida, assembly GCA_012845835.1. Classification (NCBI taxonomy): domain Eukaryota; class Phaeophyceae; order Laminariales; family Alariaceae; genus Undaria; species Undaria pinnatifida. The sequence goes on from JABAKD010000025.1 coordinate 23,885,613, forward strand.
AGCTATGCGAAACGGGCCTTTGCGAAAAGCGAAGGGGCGTGAATCTGCGATGGTAGTCACGTCGACACCCTCAGCAGTAGTGACCTGTTCACACTGCAAAAAGCCAGGCCAGATCGATTCCAAAATTGCTTTAAACGCAAGGGAAAAATGTCGGGAAAGAAACCTCCCCCGACACCTCGAAAGAATTCGTGGTGTAGCCTGCATAATACCGATCGCCACGATAATAGCGACTGTCGGTCTCAAATGCGGGACGACAATATAACCCGTCGCCCTCGTCCTGGTCAACAAAATGGCCGGCATAATAACAACCGCGGCGCTCACGCCAATACCGCCACAACTCCAACTTCAACAACGCAAATGGAAGCTTACGTCCCAGAGATACATGCTTCATCCACTACTACTGCGGCTGCGACTACAGCAGCTACTTCTACGTCCTTCGCGACTCCTTCCTGTCCATCCTCACCTCCAGTTGGTATAGGTTATTCCTTCATCGCCGCACCTCCGATCAAGATCGCCGCGCAGCCCGTCGACTTCTCCATGACTGCGGACAGCGGAGCGTCTAGCCACTTCATCGACAATCAGCTTCTACCGGGCATTGAACATAAAATGAACCACTACGTGCAGCTGGACCCTCCCGTAATAATCAACGTAGCGGGAAACCATCGCCTTTATGGCGTTGGTCAAGGGGTTTTGGTCGTACAAGTGTTGGACCACATAGGCTCTGAGCACTCTGTACAGCTTCCTGTCACGATCGTACCTGGGCTAGGCAGGCACTTATTTTCAGGGGGATCAGCTGCTGCGAGAGGGGTCACTATGATCATCGCCACGCAGTCGTATCTTGACATGGGTGCTTTTGCTATACCCTTACGTAAGGACAGCCACTGCCCTTCTTTGTACCATCTCGACCTCACCACTGGTGCAACCAGCCGAACACCTGAGACGGCGTTCCCGACCATCTCCGGAAAAAACTTTAAACCGGAAACCGTCCTCGCTGTTCATGCTTTGACGACTCTTAAAGCGACGACTTCCCTGCCTGAAACCATTCCAGCTAACATCGGGCACAGGAGGCTGCTGGATCATTCCAAGCAGGTGATAGCCGAGGTGAAAAATATCCCAGAATATGAGGCAAATTTTTCAGACACTTTATCGGCGTGTGATACGTGCAAGATCACTAAGAGCACTCAACAGGAACACCGTAAGATATTGCGGCCTAACCTTTCCAGCGAACATACAAAACTGGTGAGTACTGACCTGCTAGGATACGCCGACATGGCAAAATATACCGACGATCACAGCAGGGTAAAAAGAGGCTCCTTCATCGTAGAGGCGCCTTCCGTTCAACCAACAGCATACTCGGCCACTTCTCAAGTAAGAGCGCGTCAGCTGGCCCTACAACGCCAAGGGTTGCCAAAACAGCAGTTCGATAACGTTTCGCAGTACACGAGCAGGGCTCTCAGAATGGACAAAACAATCCGTCCGGTATCTACTTCGGTACCCAACACCTACGCGCAATCTATGGCCTCACCACAAGCGGAAGAATGCAAACCTTCAGCGACCTCTGCTGGAAGATCAACTACTTCAGTACGGAGAACTCCTTCTAAGCTCCAACACCTTGAAGCCGCAACTACAGCTCCGGCTCGCAAGACCGCCTTTGACCATCGCGACGGCCTTGTAAAATATCTCAGGCAACCCCCATGATCACAAAAATCATTGTTTCATGGAGTTTCATACGAGATCGCGGCGTTTCATAAGTGGGAAAAAATGAAGCCTGTTTTTTTATTCTGCCGTGTACGGTGTATAACCGGATTCTGCCGCGTGCTATCGGAGTTTTCAATCACCGACAAACCGCGATGTACCGAGGACGGAGAAGCGTGTTACGCACAAACCGAATAGGCACTATATCGACAAGCGATTCGCCTATTATAATTCAACCACGAGACTGCAATGGACCGGGGAAGAACAAGGCCGACGTACGACACATCGCATCACAACCTTTCTCCTCGTCTCTGTCCAAGCGCTTCTTCAGCCGTCCGTGACCTTCTATACAGAACAGCTCCAACAACAGCTACCCCGGCACTCCCGTCAACAATCGGGGACAGGCGCTAGAATTGTGGGTACGGTTGAAATTGATACTTAAGTAGAGAATAATACTTAGTGCAGCAGTTCTTTGTCAACTATAAAGTTACAACTGCTCGCCAGTTACGTATTAGTAAAGGTGGAACTATGGGTCGTATGAACTTATGTCAACGATCGTACAGCAATAAGCCATGTTCTACCGGAAAATGCGTACGAGTATATATTCCAGCATTTATGAGTAAAAAAGGCTTACAAAGGACTGTCTCTCTTATGCTCTTCATTCAGCGTGCGATTTGTATCAGACAGTTTATCGTTATATGCGTATCCTAGGATCATATTGAAGCGGCGTGGTTAACTTACAGCAGCGACCTTTGTTTGTTAGTTTGTTAGTTTGTTTCTTCTTTTTTTGGGGATATAGCTCGTTGATGGACTATGACTACACCCACCATAGTTTGTTACAGTACTATCAGTACTTGTTCTACCTGCTTCCTAATGTTTTGTTTTTGCGGAAGTACGTAATTATATTAAACAAACAACTGAATAGTGAGAATGTTTTATTTGTCGTATTGGACACTTGTCCACAATTCTCCTTACTTGTCTAGTATTGTTTATCTATTTGGTACAATTCAGAAAGCGTGTTTAAAACCCAGTAGACGAATCTTTGCGTTTTATCTACTAGGTAGGGTATTTATCGCTGGTAATTACACCAAGCGTAATTTTTATATGTATCTTTCCTTGTAACGTTTTTTTTTTTTGTAGAATGTGTGGATAACATGGATACATCCATATTGCGGCGGTTGATACACCCGACCGGATATGAGACCCATTTGTTTTTGATTATTTTACGAATGAATTTGTTTTTTAAGTATGAGGCTTCTCTAGCAATCTGACTTCGCATTATGGGGGTGTGTTAAAAGTATGAACCTTGGATTCAAATCTAAGTTAATGCGCAGTCTATTCGCACGAATAAGATATGCAGTTGAATCTTAAGTTGAATCTTACGTTGAATCTTCGGTGTAACCTAGATGTAAACGTAGATTTGAGTATGTTAAGGTTGTCCCGTTGTCCCGGTATTCTACCGTACTATGGGCATTGTTCCGTGATGATCAGGTGGTGATGCACCCCACCATGATCACTCTCCCAACTCTCCCAACTCTCCCAACTTTCCCAACTCTTCTTCTTCTCTTTTTGGCCTCAAGCGCCCTTTCCAAACTATCCTTTTTCTTTCTTATCACAAGTGATCTTAACAGACACTTCGGTGCCACCTCTGCATCTCTTCGCATAGAAGACAGAGCCTTCACACAACCATTGTGTTCACAGGCTATTCACAATACTGTTGTGCGGCGGCTGTAGTGCTTGCGGTTGGTGTTTCCTGCGTTTGTTTCTGTATATATATAAACAGGCTGTTCTGTTGCGGTGATGATTGCGATGATTAAGTCAGGCCGAGCTGCTTTACCGCAACTCATCTGGCGAAGAAATCGCCACCGCCCCCTCCGCCCCCACTCCCATTGCTGCTGCTGCTGCTGCTGCTGCTGCTGCTGCTGCTGATGCTGTGCTGCTGTGCTTCTGATGCTATGTCACAAAGTGCTGTTAATTATTCCTTGCCTAGAGATACGCTTTGTGACATAATTCAACGTTATTATCGTTTGCAGCAAATTCATGTGGCAACTTTGTTGAGCTGTGGCCCCTTTCTAACGCTGGCCAAAAGCTACGGTATAGACTAGGGTTGCCACTTTCTGATGATGCTGATTTGGCAGTCGTTCGGGGTCACTCGCACGCCGGCGGAAATCCTCTGTCTTAAAGCTTTCTTGTGCGGTTACCTTTTCTCGCGATACCCATTCTTCACGGAATGGCAACCTATGCTGAGCCAAATAAGTCACCTTGAAGGCACTTGTGTCCATTGAGTCAGTAGTGGAAAAGGCTTCCTCAAACTTGGTAGCAGTTGGAAAATGGATACCCCCCTTAACGTGGATTTGGAAGTTTACTTTAAGGAGGAGGACAGCAACCAAGAAAAGTACACTATACTCTTGGAGAGTCCCCACGTACAGACTTTGGCGAAACGGCGGGTCGCCGACTCCCCTTGCACATCTAAACTCCTTGCACATTCACGGCGTTGCAGGACAGTGACATTTTGTGCTGGGAGTATCTTGTTATTTCCTGGGCATCTCTACAGATTACGCGAAATCCGCTAATAGGGTCACCGGGGTTGCGAAAAGGCATTCGTCACCGCCTTCTATACCGGGGTTGAGCCACTCTCGCAAATGACTCCGTAGCCGACGTACTGAAACAATTTAGTCGATCGGTGTGGAGCAGCTCCTAGGTTACCGTTCAATTGCGGATTGATACCGCAAAACAAAAAAATCAGCACCAAAGCTTAAGGCCGCACAAAGCAGCAGAGCGGTCAGTCGTGCTGAGGTACCCCAGGCCTCTGAAAAATATCCCCAATCGTTGTTCGACGCTAAAGGTCGCCGGGGTGTTGCCTATATTTTCTTATCATCATGAAGATTCGTGTATGAGAGGAGAAAATAGAGGCCTCTCAGGAAATCAATATTTTTGTATGTAGTTATTTTGTACAAAAAAAGGACTTTTTTGTTACTGTTATTCGTTTGAGCTGGTGAAAATGATATAATTGCATTAATCCAAACTATATAACAAGACATATACACAAATTTCACCATCCAAGGAAACGACACTAAATTCGTATCGTGTGACTCCTGTCGGTCGACATAGCTTCCTTCATGCACTACAAAAACCATCGTAGCAATATCGTAAAGAACAACATCACGGCGAAAAACAAAATTATCCTATCGACCTCATAGTTTATCCTTGACAATCAATCATCTGCATTTATTTTGTACGCACATGCGCGTAAAAAGTGTTGCCTGCACCCACCTCCGTTTCATCCCCCTCGCCCCCCCCGACAAACACACCCCTCCTCCGTCCCCCCACCAACATCCACCCACCACACGTGTACCCAAAAATACCCTCTCCCTCCCATGCGCTGCCTGACATAAATTCAAAGATAATTAAGATAAAAATGATTGAAACCCGACAGGTGATATCATCTCTTGCATTTCGATCTATCCATGAAATAAATATGCTTCTAATGTATTTAAACGGTGTTCATGTTCAGTTTTATTTTCTGCCCCCGCCCCCTCTTTTGCCGACACCCCCGCCATCGCCTAGATATTGCTTCACGCTTACCGTAATCTCCTGCACATTAAAACGACCGTAACATGTTGGAAATGCCCCCCTTCCCTTGAAAACTTAGCCTTCCGCGCACCGGTTACACGGCTTGCAGGATATACACGACACACTGGTGCATTCTCCAGCAGTCACGTATTGTTCAATTATCGGGTTGTATTGCTCCCATGAACAGATTGGTCAACATTACCTTGTCAACCCTGGTACAAGCTAGTTCTACCGAAAGTCGCCGAGGTACGCCACACCAGGTCTGTCCTTACTACATTGCTGAATCACATAAAACAGCTCAGCTCAGTTTAAACTACAGCTCAACAGCGCGCATCGCAACACCGTGCGGTGTCGTGCGGTGCCGTGCGGTGCCGTGCTATGCCCTGCGGTGCGGTGCCGTGCCGTGCTGCAATGTGGCGTATATTAAACACAGGGTACGAAGTATCATGCGGCGTGCCAGGTAATATATACCGGTGCTATCGTGTGTACTCGTATTTTTTCCTTGTTGATTGCAGTTGTCCCTCTCGGTCCTATTATTCGCGATTTCGTGCCCCGTAACGTGACGTCGCCAATAAGCACAAATCATAAAACAGGGCAAAAATATATCTGCACATACATGTAGATCTTGGCATTACCAAGTCGTTATTTGCAACAAACTATCGGCCGCACCGCTAGGTTGGGATCACGCTTTCGGAAAACATTATCATGGGCGAGTTATGCAAGTTCATAATACGCGAACAAAAATGAAATTTCTGAAATGTTTGCTGGGCAAGGAGTGCCAAAATGTAGCGGGAGTCATTGCTGATGTTTCATTGATCCGCGCTTACATCCAGCAAGTTAGCAGAGATCTGGCGCTCAATGACAACGGCCCACAATCCCTCGCCCCATACTATCGCAAACATGTGATCCGTCGGCATCTGAACGAGCGCAAAAAACTGAGTCGTCCACAAACGGGGTGACCTTCGTCGTCGACATTTCCGGTAATCAGCGCAACATGATGTTTCCAGATCTTCATACTCAAGATATTTCTAGCCTAAGTGTGATTGAACTCACGGGGATTTTTTCCCCTTTATCGCCCATATTTTTCTTCGCGCGATGCCCGCGGACGAATTCTTGCTACGGACTACATATGGAACACTCGCTTGTATGTGGAAAGTGGATAATCTCTGTAGAACTACCCAATGCCAGAAAAACCCATGTCGCCAACCGAACGAGGGCGGTGTATGTAGGGGAGGAAGGTGCAACAAAGCACCAGAGAGCCAAGCGATGGACGTCACGACCCGAATCGTGCAAATTAGCAATTAATTGAATACGGCAACTGTCAGGTCGTGTGGTACGATGCCAACCACGGCAACAAAGAGGGTAACCTGAAGGCCATGTCCCTGAAATTCCTGATTTCAAGCCTTGCAATGCTCACAGTCCAGCGTTATCCGACGTCACCATTTCCCTGAACTGGCGGATCTTTAGACCCGGCGCACGCCGTAGGCCTTAATTGGCTTTTTAGACAAAAACGACGAACAACAGCAGTTTCCCCGAGGAAAGGAAGAACTCCAACAGAGAATTGAGCCAAAGTATTAGATACTCTGTGTCATATATATAGATATTGATGCTGTTGGCTCCTTGAGCTTACTACGTACACAGCTACAAACTTTCGGGAGATGAGGAGTCCCACCAAGTCGTCGGAGATCGTCACAGTCAGTTGGTAATCCATCGTTCTTACTGTATTCGACGCGTGCTACAATAGAGGGTTTAAAAACACTACTTTTCCCCTGAGGTTCTCCTGTTTGGCAGCTTAAGAGCTCTCCCGAAAACTGCTTTGGCAGACAAAAAATAAAACTGCGCTATCATACTGGATGAAACATCAAAATTTCCTAAGCAAACAACGAGAATCATGCCAAAAAAATTGAAGAAATTTTCCGCTTATATTCGGTTGAGGAGCGCGCCGTCATGAACGCAACGTTTCAGACAGAAAATGCTTCGTGTATCGCAGCACGCGTCATTCTTGACAACACCTATGCATAGGTCAATGGGGTCCGTGTCACAAGACTTTGCATTACCCTGCCAAGACTGTTACGCTTCAGCTTTTCGATTAGAGCTATTTGCAATCGTCGACAGGAGTGTCATTGACGTCAAATTGCGAACGCAGCCTTGGCCGATTGCGACGAAAATGTGATAGATCTTTGAAATGTTTCTTCTTGTCGTATGGCTTCAAAATTTGTAGCCGTCTGTCAATTGTGGCTGGGCACTCAAATCGTCTTGCGCCCTGATTAGGTGTTTTTTTCGGTTGGTGCGGTTAATCGATTCGACAGTGAGTTGCTCCCAAGGTGAACGCATGTCAATTTGAAAAGGGCGCAAATCACGTCAGCGTTGATACCGACAGTTAGTTGTTCAAAATGAGTATATCAAACGCCGTGTTTCAATCCATTGCGCACCCCCCTAACTTAGACAATACGTTCCACGTCGACAACCCGTGCTGCGGGAAGGTTATCGGCATCTTTGGGCAATAAAGAACATCGACCCCTGTATTGCAGCGGGTAGCGACCAGCACCTGGTATTTTAGCGTAGACGTGTTGGAGAAAAAGTTTTGATATTTTAATTTTGCGAACTTTACGGTTTCCCGAAAGCGAAAGGGCCACAAAGTGGGGGGAAACCTAACCTACTGGAACATCGATCGATCGATCGACCTAGGTTGATCTCATATCAAGAGCATCACGACATCACGCTTATGAGCCGTTGCTCAGAGCACGAACCGAATAATAACCGAACAAAATGTATTACCAGCCACACAGCACCAAACCCCTACGGGACACGAGTCTGAGTTCCTCATGTGAGGCGCTCAGTCAGGGACTTTCTGCTGCAACCCTTCCGTGGGATGGCTCTCTTGCTATTGCCGGCCATGCACGTAGACTATATATAAGCGTTTGCACGGGTCATGTCCGACGCACGGTGTGGTTGCAGCGGCAACATTCCGAGCTCCTACATTGACGAGACCTCAATACCTCACCGGAAATATGCATTCGAACGCATTTGCTCGGGTAATCGGAATAACAGTTCTACTAGTGAGTCACCATAAATCAAACGACGCTGGCGTCAACAGCCTATCACAAAACAACCTGCTGTGCCCCAGTGCAGAGGTCCATTGGTCCGAAACGCGTAGTTAGCAGAAAAAGTGCGACCCTTCCAACAACACACGAAGGACAAAACAATGTCTTCGGTGGTGGTAGATATGGGGTTATCCATATGACTGCAGGGCCATCGCACGGTAGGGTAGGGGTGTAGCAGAAGGTCCCTGGGCTCTGAATTTGAGGAGCTAAATATCTCACCCGAAAAATGACTTTAAAGGAAGCATTTGTTCGCGCAACTTGACCAAGCTTCGACGTCTTAGTCGTAACAAAAGATGTACTCGTGAAACTACTTGATTAATGACCAACCCCTAGTTCCTCACTTGAGGAGCTCAATCGGGCAGGTCCATGGTTAGTAACTCCAACAACTGCAACCCCTACCGTGTGATGCCTCCTTCCAACTCATATATAAAACAATGTAATCGGTCCTGGTAGAGGTTGAGCTATCCATGTGACCATTCACGTGCCCAGATTCACACGTGCCAACCCCGTACATGCGAGAGGGTGATATATTTCATTTTAATATTCAGTTTCAGCTGTCGCCTAATCGATGGATATGTTTATATGCATCCGACGGTGCCTGTGGGTCCCTGGGGCAGAAAGTCCAGATTTATCCACACCATCGGAAACCAGCATGTGGAACCGGCACGCCTGCAGTCTTCAAGGGTTTACGCCAACAGTGTACGAGAAATGTCCTCCACGCGCAATACGTATATATGCGTACCACTAGCACATGAAGCATATTTGTCAAACCATACTTATGCCTCCTGAAAGACTGAAGTCATTCAAATATTACGACAGCGACGTCAATGCACTCCATCCATAGGGGATATTGAATGGATGCTAGACGTGTAAGTCATAAATCATCTCCAACTCTTACGTTTGCCGTTTCGGCGCTCCCATTAAGATAATGTTTCTCTTCACGCACGTATTAATCCATGCCCAAGTTTCGGTCCGCTTAGAAGTTGGAAACTCCGGTCAAACCTAAGATGACCATTATATCGAGTATTTACTAAGCAAATTAATAGAGCGAACGCCTATCGTACTTTAGTTTCAAGGTGGCATCCCATGAACTACATGTAAAACATCTAGTTCAACGGTATATATATGTTCGCTATAAGATGATGACGACACCACCAGAACGATATCTCGTGTTGAAGAGCAGCTAGACGCAAAGTTGTATCAGCTACCCCCGCCGTTAAACATTCAGACGAACACGTTCCTCGATAGACAAACTTCCCCGCACCTTAACAACTGTAACAACTCCACGTCAAACTCCGACGCCCGAGTGATGGTTCTCCGTACATCAACCCTACCTAAGGCATTCCAGGTCACTACGTAGCGTGTTGCATCAGCACAGCTTGCATTACAATATGACATCTTTGCAGCACGTTTCTGGAACCTATTGCAGACACCTCCCCTACAGATGTGTTACATCGGTTATATCGTACGTCAGATGGGTTGCTGGCGTTATCTGCCTGCTGGAGCGTACCGCACTCTGCTCCGGCAGTAGGATAACGATGTCTGACAGCAAAATAGACCAAGTATTTCGTATTCGTCTTGTTTCCGGCTGACGGTGTCCCGGCCCAGAAGTAGTCGTTGGCGTTGTTACTGGACCAGGAACCTCACCTGGACAATGTGAAACAGCAATGCAAGGTAAGACGGTATAAGTTTTTTATCCAGCGGCAAAAAAGTGTCATAAAACTAGCCTTCATTTTGAAGAGAGAAGAGGGATAATCTTGAAGTTGCATTACAAGGCGATTCGTCGGCACTTCAAATCGAGCATTTCCCTGTTTGTTTTCTACTGAGGAAGAACAAATCATTGGTTTTCAGCTGCGAAAATAAATCGAGAATTTACCAACTCGAATGTCAAAGGCCAGCTACAAGATGATGATGACGGGCTACATTACAAAAATTATAACCTCTATGTCTACTTCGTGGCACATCGGCCCGATGGTGATACATATCTAACATCAAAGTGCAGAGTCGAACGTCAAACCAGGTCGATCGCTTTTGTGTACTTGTTTTGATCGGCTACAAAAAACAATACAAGCGACCTTCCTTTCTTGCTTGGTTGTAAAACCCTACCACCGACGTCGCCGTGCCTTCGGTCACGGGAATTCCGTGACGACAAGTGTCGAACCATAAACGAACCGTATTGTGAAATTGGCTGGCGCGGGTAATTTCGCGAGTCTCGTCAATGAGTCCTAAAATCAATGCATTCGCCGTGGTATATACCTCAAACCACCAACGACGACATCACTGCTCATTCGATGTTTCGACGTTAGCCTGTACCGAGCAGACCAACCTTCCTCCAACGGTTATTCATGTCTCTGTCGCCTTCAACGACTTGCGGAACACGTGCTGTCTAATTACATATGCCGGTAGGTTCGCCTCTTCCCCATCCGTGGGAGTCCAGCTATGGCCGTGTGACGCGAGTGGGAGAGCTTGTGGCTGCATCTGTGATCGCCACCTTTAGAGTACGAGAGAACCAGAATGCCTTTCGAGATACACCCAGCTAGAATCATTAACCAACATGATCTCGTCACCATTCACGCACTCGTTGACCAACCGTTGCGTCGTTTAGTATCCTATCACCGGGCATGGGCTAGGTGTCGAAACTGAGCTCTGACGACAGTTTTACTGACCTTTTATTCGGCCAAGGCGACGAAATATATGTTTTCGGAGTGGCGCTGTTCACTACCAGTTCAAATTTGCGTGTAAGAGCAACATAGTTTATTTCATGGCATTGTCAATTTCCACGATATGCTCCATCAGTGAGAGTCCTTGACGTAGTACAGCAACGGACCAGGCCAACAACAAATTAAAACAATATGCGAATATTGTTTGTTTTATAATACGCCGTTGTGAGCTCATATTTTTGTGTGCACGGTCGCATAAGCCCTATACACTCGCTAAGCTAGGTGTAGCCCGCGTGAGACCTCTTCCATTGGTGAAACTTAGCGTTAGCATTTACTAATAACTCTTGTACGTACCTAATTTCCTAGGCACTCTGTTCGTCGTAGTGAGTTCCAGATACAGTTACCTCTTGAAATAGTGCCTGCCACGTATCTGGCACCATCTCCACTGTGCATCCATCGTAATTCAATGCACCCACAACTGTTATACTCGTGGATTGTACGCGAAGCACGTCCGATACCACCCAACGGAACACATTCAACGTGGCCGGTAGCCTCACAACGTGTAAGTAGTGCTCTACATTTGTTAAGGTCAATGCGATCGACTTCATCGTACCCTTACACTGCCGTTGCGAAGGTATTGGAAATCATTTCCTGCCGTAATTACCGGACAGTCGACATATCGCCAGAGGTTAATTAGTCGCCATGTAACCGTAGAAATCAAGGATCACATCTAAGATTTAGTCGCCACAAAGAGTGGTACGCATGGCAGTTGTTTTCTGTATTCGAAAAAAACATATCTACTATTTGTCCACGATGTCATAATCAAAATGCTTTTAAGTTTATAGGAACGCACCTCGGTGATGCTGAGCCAGTCATCGCCGTCGTCGTCCAGACACAATTTGATGTCCTCGGTCTCGTCGGTGTTGAGGGAGAAATTCTCGAATCCACTAGTCTCGCCGCTTGACGTGATTTCGCTGTGGTGGTGACCGTTGTCGTACACGTTCAGCGTCCGGATCCTCTCGTTTCCCTTATGGAAAGCGATCCTCATCCTGACAATGTCTTGGGGTTCCTCGAAGGAGTACGTGATGCAGCAGCCATCGCCCTGGCACGACCAGCGAGAGTTGGCCGCGCGACTGCCGTCCCGGGTGTTTTCGGGCACGCAGCCGTCCGGGTCACATCCGCCATCATCGGCGTCGCGGTGGTCGTAGTCGGTGGTATCCACGTCAACCCAGGTTCTCACTCCTGCGTCAACAAGGGCTGGCATTGGAAGCGGTGTGCGACGTGCAGGAAACCATGAGCGGGTACAGCCGATTGAGTCGTACACGGTGCTGTTCATTCAATTCCAGTATTTTCTCTTCCGGTCAGTCCAGCGTCAAAGAGAGGCTGTTGCCTTCTTGACGTTAGTGTTTCGTGTATGAACAGAGTATTGATTCTCCATCTCAAAAAACACGTCGCTCAAGTTCGAAAACTACTGTAGAGCCAACGATGGTTGGTCAATCAAGAGCATTTTGTTAACTGAGATATTGAGACGGTTGACCGCACAAAAAACAGAAGACGAGAAGGGCATCTTCTGTTTACATTAAATTGCGAAGATGGTGGCCAGGATAGATGGATGTAGCGTATGGGGCCATTCATTTGCAGCGGCTTGTTGTGGTCGTTTGCGCATGTGACCCTCGTAAAATTGTACGAGTTTTAGCTCCGTACTGGTTTACGTTGACCACTGGAATCCCAAATTAGAGGGTAAGGTAGGCTTGCCAATACGACCTCCATTTTTTTTTTCTCAGTGAGATGCAGAGCCACTCATGCGAGTGGCCCAAATGTCATAACGAAAAACGGGGGTGTGATTGTTACAATGATAATACGAACCGTATCCTTGGTCCGAAATGGGAGCTTTTGTACAGCTGAAGATTTCTTGTTTTCTTCACGAATAAGATGCTAACGAACGCGCCACAACTGCATGGAAAGCGGAACGGCTGACGATTAGGACATTTTGCTTGTTTTCCCCCGGAAAAACGTTTGCGACCGCTATCGCCCACGTACTCATCTTTCCCGTCTCGCTACAAGCACGTTTCCTGCTACCCGAAGCGTGCACCACTTTGTTTCTGATGGTTCCTCGATTTGGTAGTTTAAGACCTCTCCCAAAAGCATATTTAGAGAACACTTATTCTGCTGCCGAATGAAAATTCGCATGGGGGCTAGGTACACAACGCAAGAATCACCAAAAAACATGGCTATCTTCCCGACGATTTTGGTTCAAGGAGCCCCGTTATTCAGAAACTATGTCACACTAAAAGCGATACCTCTATAGTAGAAGGCGTTTCTACGAGGGGAAAGATTAGCCCCCCGTAGAGTCGGGGGATACCATTGACCAAACATGGCTTGAAATGTTTATCGCGCGATATCACAAGATACGGAGCACACTCTTCACGAGATGCTCTGAAATGTATCCAACGGTATGGGCTGAACTTTTGGGTGCCCTATAGTGTTTAGTCGGTTGAGCTCCTCGAGTGATAACCTACAGGGTAGTCCGATACTTTTACTGTAATCATTTTTTTGAAATATCGATTAGTTGTACTTTGGTCATGGGTTGCGCGATTGATCGATTGCCTTCAGAGTCACTATTTTGGTGAGATATATGGAGGTCCTCGTGTTAGGAGCTGATGAAACTTCCGCTGCACCCTCTACCATTGGATGATTCCTGTGTTAGCTCTGTTCAGCTATCGACACCAACTGCCTCTCAACACCTCGTTACGGCACCCCGCTCTCTCCCTGCTATCGAGCGGGTACCAGGGTTGCTTGAGACCCCCGTCCATCCAAAGCAAAATATCCCAGAACAACGCCACCGAGGTAAAGGCATGCCTTCATTTCTTGGTGACCGTGTGAACCTTTGCAAGTGCACATGCGTTTGATACGATCCACAGACCTCAGTTCGACAAATAGTCGGAAATCTTAGCGAAACGACGATCCTCGTGGCGGGTATTTGACCCACTGGGGTACGGTCGGTGGTTAAACTCTCCTGCAGCCAAGTACTGTATATCATCGCACTTTTTCAGAACACAATCTCTTCATTAAGATAAACAGCAAATTGATCAGCACATCGACATGAAAACCGTGAGGGTGACCGATGTATCGCTCGCCTCTTGGACACAGGCATCGCAAAAAAAAATTCCCAGCACGCCTAAAACACTTATATCATGCCGACCTCGGCAACCACCCGGAATATGCTTTAAGAACGAAGCTCAGCGATGATATCAACTACCGAAAATGAGCGATAGCAATAAACAACACAGTCAGCGATATCTGTGATGACCTTATGTATTCATACCTGAAGCGCTGCCGACAGCGGCGGCGTAGATGATGGCCAGGATAGCGAAAGAGCGCATGGTGATGGTGTCTGGGTGAAGAGTTTGAAGTGTGAAACGTAGCTCTGGAGATAGGGTGCAGAGGAGGAGGTGGGAGAAATGAATGAGATGTGGGGGCGAGGTAAGGTCGACGTTGAAGGTGGCCTCAACGTTTTGTAGAAGCTTCATCAACTAACATTTCGGCGTTGCCATAATTTATTTGTGGTCCAGATCCTAAGAGAGCTAGGTAGAGCGCGATATAATATCTTCGGGGTAATGTTTCCTGGACAACTTCCTCTGTTATCGGGGTACCGGTAACTGTTTCGATTTTTCTTTTAAGGACGCGCGCGTAATATATGGGGGTAACCATATCTGTGTGTCAACCATCCGCGTCGTCTGAACTAATAACGGGTCGTGAATACCTGGTAATGACACCGCATTCAGACTCTTTTCTCACTATTTCACGTAAGTTTCGCGTTCGAACCGAGCTATTCATACACTTGCTCAGCGTTCGAACCGAGCTAGACAATGTAGGCGAGTTTGAGCATTTGTTACGTTTAACCAAGCGGCAACATCGCTGTGGCTGAGGAAACAAGGGGAGAGAGGTACTATCTGTAGACGGTACCACAACTTGGATATGGTGCCAAAAAGTGAAACCATTAGTACCTCGCATTTGGTGGTCCACCAATATTGAATAGAGTCATCGCACGTTAGACCTACTATTATTACAGGAAAAAGTTTCAGCGATAATTTCTCTCTTCAACAGGGATCTCCGACGCCAAAAAATAAAACCATCCACTATTTTACGGGAACATATGTCATCGTTATTTGAATATTTCAGAGTCTCAGAAAAATTGCACTCCTTCCAAAGTCTCAGAACTGGGATTATTTGTCTTTTGGATACTAACCTCTCGTACCAAGTGTCACAAGTCACCACTGCCTTCACTGCACCTGGTATGATACCTCTCTGCTGCACGCGTCACCCATCTTCACCCACAACAACGAATCATAAACACACATACGACAGAATACCGCGCTTGTTGTGTGCGAGACAGAGCTTCGTCCTATCAAAAACGCGACAGCAGCAGCACCACCACCATCGAAACCACCACAGGCGCACCACACCAGCCTCAAAACCACGAAAAGAATCGGCAGAAATAATCGCTCAAAATTGTTCCAATATAATAGTAGATCTAAGGTGTTGTTGCACGTTTTGTTGCATAATGCTTCGAAGCAATAGTAGATCTTAGGTGTTATTGCACGTTTTGGGCTAAACTCTTTCTTGTGACCGGTCGAATTCGCCAAAAAGTGTGTTTGGCACTATCGGGTAGTATGATAACGCTGGGGCAATGATTATATTGGTGTTACTATTACTATCGGGACTAGCGAGTAGAAAAGCTGGTCGGGGTTGCTGCGCGAATATACATACATATACCTGGTATGACTTTGAAATCATGATTCTGAGAATGGGATGTTGAGGTCCTTGATCATGTTAACGGCAGCTACAAGAAGAGGCGTCTTCAGCACCCCTATCGTGATATGAGTCCTCAAACACCTTCACGGCAACTACCTAGCTCAATTTACTTCGAGTCCATGCGTATGTCGGAGTACCCCTCATTCGACATAGGATTGATTTTTTACAACATTTTTCAGGTTCAGTTCAGCGTGTGCTACGTTGTATGTTGCAGAGGAGTGAGGAGCTCTGATGACGTACTGGTAATGTATCGTTTCCACGCGCCGGACTTATAGCTACATACAGCATGGTAACATTTAGACTTTATCACTATATTTTAACGGGCATGTAAGTGAATACGAACGCCAATTCGCCACGAGTTGGCGAGAGGGAAGCAGTCGCTGGAATATTCCGGCGATGAACATGAAGGCGCGTACTGCATTGAGGACGGGGGAGGACAGACTGCGTTACCAACCAGTTTCTGAGGCACTTTAATATATTTGAGAAGGGCAGAAACGAGAAGTAAGTGCGACCATAATACCTAGTTGCGATGAGCACTGTGCGTGGAGCCACTTTATGAAAGTAGTTTCCGCTCGCACAGACAGCTTAACATCACCCTGTTGACCCTGATAGCTACATTGTAGTTCCAAAGGGAGTCGCCGACCTATATCCTTAATGAGGACACACAACCCGATATACGCGTGTGTGATCGGAGTATCACACACAGATTGCAAAGATGAGTTTCAACAAAAGAAATCTTCGATCTCACTGCTGGAGTGAATAAAAAAAAAATGCTAATCACACTTTAGCCTTAACTTCAACGGTTGGTAACGTGCTTCTTGTGGGTTGTATGTAGAATTTACCCATACGTTCGATGACGGTGTTGAAACCAAGCTTTTGTTTGCTGCACACGTCAAAAGTCAAGGGGTTGATGACAGACTGTATTTCGAACAAAATGCGTTGAGGAATCTCCGTTACGCCCCCATTCGTATTTAGGATGGTGCGCTCGCGTCGCGCGTGCCTCATGCCATCAACAAACAAATGTGCACAACATGACTTACGGAGGAAGTTTGTTGTCGTGACAAAAGTCGCATTTCGTTTTTCAGTTTCGAAAGAAATATCGACGACTGACTGTTCTTCGTTCCATATGTAGTAGCTCACATACTTGACTTTAGGTTACACCCCTCCGTAGCAACAACGTACAGGCCTGATCCACATGAAAATCCATGACACCAGAGGGAGAGGCTTTTACTGAATTATGAGGTCTTCAGCTTTCACGTGGTGGTGGTGGTGTGGTTTCACACATAACAATAAAGCCTAGCCTGCAGGCGAGGTATACGATTCTTCACTTGATCGATGATGATGATGTCGCATTAGTTAGCTGGGAATGTGAGCGGGGGGCGTGCCACGCAAGACGTCACAAATAGAAAGATGAATTTTCTATCCGCGTTTTACAACAGACGCCAGCATAATAACCGGAAAATTGTTTGGGCAGTGTATGTGAGAGGCTTCTGCGTCCAGATTTCTATGTTGCCCTGCGTGCAAACGTTCAACGCAATAGGTTTGTTTTTGTGGCTGCACTATGCAACACCACACAGCATGCATCTCACCACCCTGCAACCGCACATGAACAATTTTCCGGTCGTAATCACTGGCGCAGAGATAGATGATGTACATTATCGTGTTTTTTCGACCATTTCACCTCCGAGCGACGTCATTATGGGGGGCACTCATCGGGAAATTTCGTGTGGGGTAGGGTTGGGGTTGGGGTTAGGGTTAGCCACACACGCGCCGTGAAACGTATTACCGACAGATAGTTGATTCATTGGTTGGTTTGATGTGGCGCGTCCGAGGCTCAGCCATGGTCAACACGTACCAGGTACAACGGAGGTTCTTGTATTCAACCAATGTTCCGCCGTAAACGCCTGGTAGTCTTAGGACCACCACATACGACACACGAAAACATGGAAAAATCACCACTCACTATCGATGGTAGCATGGTCCAATTCATCACAAGATCCACATTGAGGTATGCCAACTCGGTTGCTATGACACAAAAATATGTGGCACCGCTCACGGCATGTTATTGTTTGTGTTTAATGTTCCTCCCCTCCCCAGACGTAACTCAGATATGTGATACACTAACAAACCCATACACGTGTATCACGGATATACCACGTTCTACTCGTTGACCTCCACATGTGTCCTCCAGAGTCTATACGAGTATCCATCTCACAGGCATGTATCGTCGAGCACTATACCGGCGAACACAACTTTATGCACAAGTCAACATCAGAGGTACACGCATTGTATACCATTCACCCATGCACACAACATAGTTGGTTCGCCCTCACAACTACTGTTGTTTTGTATACCGTGCACCCACAAACCCATTGCTCGACGAATGTGTACCAGGTGCAAGATGGAAATCTCCGCGAAGAAACCTCACTCCAGCACATACACAATACAACTCAAATAATTCTCCGGCCGCCCTCGTGTCGTAAACAATTCTGACACATATAATTAGTAGTAGTGATTCCAATGCGGAACGCCCGGCGCTCCTACCATTGCACATGTGTGTTTTACAGCAGTGCACCCACAAGAACACTGCAGGTCGAAAGTCTACGAGGGGCAAGATGGAAATCTCCGCGAAGAAACTTACCATACTAAAATAATTCGAAAGTTCTCCGGTCGTACTCATGTCGTTTTGAAAATAAATCAATCCAAAGTTGAAAAAAAATAGACTAATCGTCGAGCGAACTTTGAAGAAAGAATTTGCCCCGAAACGTCATAAAAATTCCGATTTGAGTGAACGATTTAGAGTGAACTTCCGTCACTGTCGAACAGCTCACACTACTGGCCTACCAACACCGTCGCTCTCCAGGCACAACGGAACAACAATCAGAGGGCACGAGCGCACAACCCAACATTGATGTGGAGGCACCAAAGGGTAGCTGGGGAAGCACGGGGCGTACGCGCAACCTCAGGGGTAGGTGATAGTGAGCCAGCGCTCCCGCGTTCTCTACGACGTGACCTCGATCTCCGCTGTTTGCTGCGTGATGTAGTTTTCGGTGCTGATTTTGTCAACCACCGTCGCTACACCACAACGCTGTCGCCGAAGCCCCCACCGACACGGCGCACGGCCACCGCCGCCGCTACTGCTGCTGCTGGGCGGCGGCTGTTGTGCTGCGGCTGCGGTTGGTGTCTCCTGCATTTTTTGCTATAAAAACACGAAAAATGAAGCTGGCTGTTATGTTGTGATGATGATCGTGGCGACAGAGCCAGGCCGAGCTGCTGTACCGCAACTCATCTCCGGGGGCCATCACCACCGCCCCCTTCACCCCCGCCTCCGCTGAGGCTGCTGCTGCTGCTGCTGCTGCGGTGCCGTTTCTGCGCCGCTTTTGTTGTCGCTGCTGCTGCTGCTGCTGATGATGATGATGATGCTGCTGCTGCTGCTGCTGCTGCAGCTGCTGCGCCGCTGTTTGTCTGATTGACGATGCTGTTCTGTGCCTGCCCGTGTCGGTGAGTGTAGGTGTTATCAAACCATGTCTACATGCATAACTTGATATTGCCTCCCCGCTCCCCGCCCGTGATATGGAGGCCTTATACACATTTTCGGCGGTTCGTCTCACACCACATACACAACCAAAAGCATGCCGGGATAAATCTGACCTATTTCTATCATGAGGGTAATACTTTTTGCTATTTTTCTGACTAAAAAACTCGAGTACATTCATTTGTTGATTCCGATGTGGAACGCCCGGCGCCCACAGCATTATAAAGTAGGTATTATAACGGAGGTTGTTCCACATACTCTTTGCCTAATATTTTGCCATCAGCCGATACTCTTGACGTGAAAACATTTTTGTTTTACATTTTGACGGTTTGTGTTGCATCTGATTTGATTTGAGCTGTTCTTTGTCCCTCGCCCAGATATATATGCGCTTTGTGACATTTTTCTGCATAAAACCCTTGAAATCGCTTGGAGAAAGAAATTAGGCAACTTTGTTGAGCTGTGGCACCTTTCTGATGCTGGCCACAGCTAGGGTATGGAGTGTCACCTTCCAATCATCCTGATTTAGCACTAGTTCGGGGTCACTCGCACGACCGAACCCTCTGTTCCTTTGCCGCATGGTCTTATAAGCTTGCTTGCGCGGTTATAACTTCCGCGATATCCTTCCTCAACGGCATGACAACCTAACATATGCTGAGGCAAGTAAGTCACCTAAAGCACTGCTGTCCATGGAGTCAGTTGTGGAAATGGCTTGCTGAAACACGGTACTGGAAAAGGGGAGTACCCCCCAAGCGTAGCTTTGGAAGTCTACTTCAAGGATGAGGACAGCAACCAGGGCAAATATACAAGTACAGTTAGTTGGAGAAATCCCCGCATACAGTAGACCGTGGCCAAACATCGGGTCGCCGATTCCCCCTGTGCACATCTGAACGCTTTGCGTATTATTGACGGCGTTGCAGGACTGTGATATTTGATTTTTGCGCTGACAGTATCTTGTTACGTCCTGGGCATCTCTACAGGTCTCGTGGAATCCGACAATAGTTTCACCGGGGTTGCGATAGGGGATGCGTCACCGCCTTCAATACCGGGGTTGAGCCACCTCTCGCGAGTGACTCCGTGACCGTGGTACTGAACTACTTTAGTCGATAGTTTTGGAGAAGCTCTCGTAGGTTACCGTTCAAATTCGGATTGATACTGACAAATCAAACCAGCGGGTGCCAAAGCTTAAGGCAGCGCCAAGGAGAAGGGTGGTTAGTCGCGTTGAGGGACCCCAAGGCACTGCAGAATTCCTCCAAACGTTGTTCGATGCTAAACGTGGCTCGAATGTTGACGATGCTTGTTATCTATCACAGATTCGTGTATCAAAGGGGAAAAATGGAGGCTTTTCAGGAAATCAGTATTTGTAAGTAGTTACTTAGTACAAAGGACATTTTATTTGTTATTTTTTACGAAGGACTTTTTGTTGCTGTTGTTGGTTTGGGCTGGTGAAAAGCAGTTTTTGCATGCACCGAACTATTACAAGTTACATACACAAATGTCACCGTCTAGGGAAGCGGCACCAAGTTCGTATGGTGTGTCTGCTGTCACTCGACATTGCGCTTCGTTCATGCACTACAAAAACCATCGTAGCATTATCGTAAAGAAAAACATTACGGCCAAAAACAACATGCTCCCGTCGACCGCATAGTGTATACTTGACAATCGGTCATCTGCATTTTGCACACATATGCGTGGAAAGTTTTGCCTTCACCCACCTACGTTTCCTCCCCCGCCCCCCCCGCGCAACCCCCCCCCCCCCCCCCCCCCCCCCCCCCCCCCCCCCCTGCCAAACACACCCCTCCCCTGCCCCCCCCACCAACATCCACCCACCCTACGTGTACACAAAAATACCCTCCCCCTCCCAAGCCACCCTCACCATAATTCAAAATAAGCAAGAATGAAAATGATCGTTACCCGACAGGTGATATCACCACATGCCTTTCGATCCATCCATGAAGTATGGCTCTAATGTATTTATACGGTGTTGAAGTTTGAATTTATCCCCCCCCCTCCCGCCCTCTCCTTCCTCGACACCCCCGCCATCGCCTACATATAGCTACAAGCGTACCGTAATGTCCTGCGCATTTAAACATGTTGGAAATGCCCCCCTCCTCTTGAAAACCCAGCCCTCCACCAACCGGTTACACCGGTCACACGATATACATTACCAACTGATTCATTCCCCAGCAGTGACATTTTGTACAAATGTCGGGTGTTATTGTTCCCATGCATATATTGATTAACATCACCCTGTTGACCCTGGGGTACAAGCTAGTTCTACCGAAAGTCGAGACGAGGTACGCCACACCAAGG
Source organism: Undaria pinnatifida (assembly GCA_012845835.1). Classification (NCBI taxonomy): domain Eukaryota; class Phaeophyceae; order Laminariales; family Alariaceae; genus Undaria; species Undaria pinnatifida. The sequence goes on from JABAKD010000025.1 coordinate 23,907,305, forward strand.
TTTGTACTTATTACATTTCTGAATAACAAAATTTAGCCCAGCTCAGCTCATACCATATCTCAGCAGCGGGCATCGCAACACCGTGCGGTGCCGTGCGGCGCGGTGTTATGCCCTGCGGTGCGTTGCTGTATCGTGCTGCGATGTGGTTTATATTAAACACGTGGGGTACGAAGTATGAGGCGGCATACCAGGCACTAGTACCGGTGTGTTCGTGTGTACTCGTATTTTCGCCCTCGTTGATGGCAGTTCTCCCTCTCGGTCCTACTCGCGATCTCTTGCCCTGTAACGTGACATCGCCACCAAGCACACGGCAAAGAACAGGGCAATAAGATATCTGCACAATTACCTCTTGCCAGTACCAAGTGGCTAGTTGCAACAAACGATCGGACCCATATTCCTGATTCATCTTGTTGTTGTATTCTTTCTTGGTGTACAAGAACAGCAGGCGTCGTCGCCAGCCGCCCTCGGACCGGAGTCCTCGTAAAATAACACAGGGTTTCGTCGTCGCATCTGACCCAGGCGGATCCAAACCTCTAGAGGTGCGCCACTGTTTATGTCATGCTCTTCGCTTACGCAGCTCTATATTCCATACGCAAAAAATGATGTTCGAGTCATCCCACCCAATGGGTTGCACGTTTTGGGTTATAGGTTTCTCGTCGAGGTTATTAAGCCATTGAAGTGGGTTTACAACTACGGAAGCCATCCTAAGGCAGGGGGATGCAGCAGATTCTAAGCATTTTCTGGGCGCGCTCCTAGCTTCAGAAGTTCAATGACTACCTAACCGGATGTCATCGCCCGAAACATGACTTCTTCGAAGGCATCCGGTCGCAAAATCCGACCAAGCTTCACTATGCCTTAGACCTGAAACAAAACATACTTGTGAAATCTGTTGACTAACCGGTAGTTCCTCACTTGATGAGGTCAATCTTACGAGGTGCATTATTAGTTAACCCAACAACTGCAACCCCTACGGTGTGTTTACTAACCGCGATTAGGGTTATACCTCTTGGTAAGTGTGTGTTGTTCATCGATTCGCCCACAATTTACAGTTTCTGGTCGGATTGCCGAGAACGGGTGTCATTGAAGTTCATTTTTCGGGTGGGACAATTAACTCATTTTTGTGTTAGCAGCTCAGACAGTTCCGCTGCACCCCTACCTTGGGATGACGCTTTCAAAAAACAAAATAACGGGCTAGTTAAGAGCAACTTTATAATATGCGAACAAAACTGAAACTTCAGAAGATGGTTCTTGGGTAAGGACGGCCAAAAAGCATCGGGAGTCATGTCTGGTCTTTCATTGATCCGTTCTCACTTCGAGCACGTCAGTGCAGAGATCTAGCGCTCAATGACAACGGCCCACGACGCCCTCGCGCCATACCTTCGCTAACATGTAATCCGTCGATATCTGGACGAGCAGAAAGGATTGGCTCGTTCATGCAAACAGGGTAACCTTCGCCGTCGACATTTCCGGTAATCAGAGCAACATGTTGTCCCGAAGGCTTCATACACAAGATATCTCAAATGTATGTGAATCATTGAACGGGGATTTTTGCCCTTGTATCGCCCAGCTTTGTCTTCTCGTGATGCCCGGGGGAATTCTTGCTACAGACTATATATTGCACACTAGCTTGTATCTGGAAAGTGGAGTTGATAAATGGTTGTAGAACTACTAACCACTGCCAGAACCACTCATGTCGCCAATGGACGAGGGCGGTGTAGGGGAAGAAGGTGCAACAAAGCACAAGATGGCAACGAGCCAAGTTTCTGATGTGCGATGGACGTCACGACCCGAATCGTTCAAATAAATCAGCATTTGCATACCGTAGAGGTCAGGTCGTGTGGTACAATGCCAATCACGGCACCGAAGAGGATAGCCAGAAAGCCATGTCTCCGAAATTCCCGAATTAAAGCTATGCAACGTTTATAGTCTAGGCGTAACGAGCGTTATCCGACGTCACCATTTCGTTGCACTGGTGGATCCTTAGACCCGGCACACGCCGTATGCCTTAATTGTTTTTTAGACAAAATTACAAATAACAGTTTCCCCGAGGAAATGAAGAACTTCAACAGAGATTTGGGCTAAACAAATAAAGACTCTGCGCCATACATATGTATACATATCTAGACTAACCTATTGTTTCTGCGAGATATCGATGTTGGCTCCTAGAGCTTACTACGTATACAGATAAAATTTTTCGCGAGACAAGAAGTTCCACCAGGTCGTCGGAGATTGTAACAGAAAGTTGGTAAGCCGTCGTCCTTACTATATTCGACACGTGCTACAATAGAGGTTTGAAAACACTAATTTTTTACGAGGTTCCTAAGTTGGGGAGCTTGACACCTTTCCCGAAAACTGCTTTGGTAGAAGAGAAAAATGCTATTATACCGGACGAAATACTACATCCTTTAGCCCAGGCAAACAACGAGAATGATGAAGAAACAAATTGAACGAAATTTTACGACGTTTTTTTCTCGTCAAGGAGCCCCGTCATTTAGAAAACGTTTCAGACAGAAAGTGCTACATCTATCGTAGCACGGCTCATTCTTTTTTAGCAAGACGTATTCATAGGTCAACGAGGTCCGGATCACAAGACTCGCATCGCGTTGTCAATACCTTTACGATTATGTTTGCGATCAAGGCTATCTGACACCGACAAGAAGAGTCATTGCGATCAAGGCCATCTGACACCGACAAGAAGAGTCATTCACGCCAAATAGCGCGCTCGACCTTGGCCGATTGCGACGAATATATGAAAATTCTTCAACATGTGTAGTCTACTTGTCGTTTGGCTTCAAAATTTGTAACCGTCCGTCAATTATGGCTGGGCACTCAAATCGTCTTGCGCTCTGGATAGAGGATTTTTTCGGTCGGTACGGTTGATCGATTTGAGAGTCAGTTGCTTCCAAGGCGAACGCATTTCACTTTACATGGGGGGCAAATCATATAAGTGTTGACGCCAAGAATATCGTTCAATACGAGTACACTTAAAGCCGTGTTGCAATCCATTGCGCACCCCTCTAAATTTCTACATTGATTTTTACGTCAACAACCCGTCCTGATGGAAGGTTATCGGCATCTTTTTGGACGTTGTAGAAAGAGCGTTAAGAAATTATTTTTTCGATTTTTACTGTTTACTGAAAGCGAAGGATCCACCACGTGGCTCTGGCAACCTACTGGAAGATCGATCGATCAATCGACCTAAGTTGATCTCTTATTAACAGTATCACGATATTACGCAGTTGAGCCGTATACGTTGCTCAGAGAACGAACCGAATAAAAACCGAACAAAACAAATACTACCAGCCACACAGCACCTAACCCCTTCGGTACACGAGTCTCTTGCTATAGCGGGCCATGCATGTGGACCATATGACCGTTTGCACGCGGGTCATGTCCGACGCACGGTGTGGTTTCAGCGGCAACGTTCTGAGCTCGTACATGACGACCTCAATATTTCACCGGAAACATGGATTCGAAGGCATTCACTCGGGAAATAGGACTACAACAGGTCTACGGAGTCACTGTAGAAACCACAAGATGCTCGCGTCAAAAGCCTATCACACAATAACCTGCTGTTCCCCACTCGAGAGGTTTATTTGTCCGAAACGCTTAGTTAGCCAAAATACTGCAACCCTCGCCGTTGGACGATCCTTCCAACAACACACGATGGTCAAAAAACAATGTCTTAGGTGCGCTGGTAGATGTGGTATTATCCGTGTGACCACAGGGCCATCGCACGGTAGGTGGTAGGGGTGGAGCAGAAGGTAACTGAGCTCAGAACATGAGGAGCTCAATACTCCACCTGAAAAAGGATTTTGATAGCTTTCATTCGTTCGCGAAACTTCACCAAGCTGCTATGACTCATTCCCGAAACAAAATGTACTCGTTAAAGTACTTGATTAATGACTAACGGCTAGTTCCTTACTTGAAGAGCCCAATCGGACAGGTACATTATTGATTAATCCAACAACTGCAACCCCTACCGTGTGATGGCTCCTTCCAACTCAAGAAAACAATGTCTTTCGGTCCTGGTCGAGAGATGGGACAATCCATGTTAACATGCCCGTTCCTAGAAGCAAACGTGTCAACCCCGTACATGCGACAGTGTGATTCGTTTCATATTCAGTCTCAGCTCTCGCCCCCTCGATGAATATGTATACATTCATCCGACGGTGCTTGTGGGTCCCTATCGCGGTGAGTCCAGATTCATCCACACCCTCGAAAACGAAGATAGGGAACAGGCACGCTGGTACTCCTCAGAGTTTCGCGTTAACAGTGTATGAGAAATTACCTCCGCAGTACGTTTGTACGCGCACTACAGACTTTTACCAGCACATGAAGCATAGTAGTCAAACGATATACCTATCTATCTATGCGAAAAACCGAAGGCAATAAAAAATTACGATGTCGACACAAATGCACTCCATCGGTTGGGACATTGGATGGATGCTAGACGTATAAGTCACAATCTCCAACTCTTACGTTTGTTGTTGGGGCGCCACCATTATGACAATGCCTGTCTTCACGCGCACATTAATCGATGCCCAAGTTGTTTCCGTCCGCTTTAGAAAAAAGTTGGAAACCCCGGCCAAACCTAAGACGACAAAATGTTGTATCCAATATTTACCAGACAAAGAAAAAAGAGTAAACACCTAGCGTACTATCGTTTCAAGGTGTGATCCCATGAACTACATGTACAACATCAAGTTCAATGATTGTGCGCTATAAGATAACGACACCAGCACGATACCTCGTGTTGAAGAGAAGCTAGACAAAAAGTCGTTTCAGCTACCCCCGCAGTTAAACATTCAGACGAATTCGTTCCTCGACAAGCAAACTTTCCCGCACCTCAGCAACTTGTAACAACTCTACCTCAAACTCCGACGCCCGCGAGTGATGATTCGCCGCACATCAACCCTAAGGCATTCCCGGGCACTATGTAGCGTGTTGCATCAGCACAGCTTGCTATATACTATGACATTTTTCTAGCAAGTTTCGGAAACAAATTGCGGATACGTCTCATACAGATGTGTTACATCGGTTATATCGCACGCTAGATGGGTTACCGGCGTTATCTGCTTGCTGGAGCGTACCGCCCCTTGCTCCGGCGGTAGAATCATGACGTCTGACAACAAACTAGACCACGTATTTCGTATTCGTCTGTTTTCCGGCTGACGGTGCCCGGGCCCAGAAGTAGTCGTTGGTGCCGTTACTGGACCAGGAACCTCACCTGGACAATGTGAAACAGCAATGCGAGGGAAGACGTATAAGTTGCAGGTTCAGCGACAAGAAGAGGGCATAAAAATAGCCCTCAATTCGAATAGTCTAGAAAAGGGCAATATTAGAGTTGTATTACGACGAGATTCGTGGGCACTAAGATTAAGCACTTTTTTTTTTTTTTTTTTTTCGACTGGAAGAAGAACAAATTTCAATTTTTCAGCTGCGAAACCAAAACAGAGAGTTTACGAACTCATATGCCAAAGGACAGTTACAAAATGATGCCGACGACCTACATTATAGTTTTTGAGACTCGATGTCCATGCCTTGACACATCGGCCGGATGATGACACATATCTGGGACATCGAACTATCGAGTCGAACGTCAAACCGGATCTATTGGTTAAAGATCGGCTACAATTTTACAAAAACACGCCACATTTTTGTTTTTTGTTGATCGGCATACCCCTGCCACCGCCATCGCCCTACCTGCGGTCATGGTAATTCCTCACACCCAAGCAGTATCGTGAAATGGGCTAGAGCGGGTAATTTCGGGAATTTTATCGGTGTGCACCATAAACAAAGCGTTCGCCGTGGTATATACTTCAAACCACCAACGACATCACTGCCCCTTCGATTTTTCGACGTTAGGCCTTACCAAGAGAAGCCAACCTTCCTCTGAGCATGTATACAAAATATTGATATGCCTCTGTCACCAACAATGACTTGCGGGACACGTGCAGTCTAACAACATGCCAGCAGGTTTCGCCTCTTCCCCATATATAGGAGGCCAGCTATGACCGTGTGACGCGAATGGGTGAGTTTGTGGCTACAACCTTAATCGCCAATTGTAGAGTACGAGAAAACCACGTTGCCGTCCGAGATACAACAAGCGACAATAATTTACCAGTATGATCTCGTCACGATCCACGCACATGTAGACTGACCGTTGCGTCGTTTAGTATCCTATCGCCGGATATTATGTGCTGCTGTGTTTCAATATTACTGATAAATTCGAACCATGACCAAGACGACGACATACAAGTTTTCAGTTCGTTGCTGGTCACTACCGGTTCAATTTTACGTGGGTGTGCAATATAGGATCTTGACAGACCGTTGCGTCGTTTAGTATCCTATCGCCGGATATGTGATATGTGTCGAAAACCGCTGTGTTTCATTATTACTGATTAGTTCGAACCATGACCAAGACGAACACATATAAGCTTTGAGTTCGGCGCTGATCACCTACCAGGTCATTTTCACGTGGGAGTGGAATGTAGGCTTGTTACGTGGCAATGTCAGCAAGGGCGTTATGCTCTACCGGTGAGAGTTTATGAAGTAGTACAGGAAACAACTAAGGCCAACATCAAATTGAAAAACAAAATGCGATTACTCCGGAGTATTTATTTTGTGTGGAATGCGTCGTTGTGTGCACTTATTGTTTGCAGGGTCGCCTATGCCCTGTACGCTTGCTAAGCTTGGCGTAGCCCGTGTGAAACCTATGCTTTTGGGGATACCTAGCGTGATCATTTTTAAATAAATCGTGTACGTAGACCTAATTTCCTAGGCAATATTTTCCTCGTAGTGAGTTCCAGTTACGGTTAACTCTTGAATATTTAAGGGTCTGCCAAGTATCTGGAATCATCTCCACTGTGCATCCATCGTAATTAAATGGACCCACAATTGTTGTACTCGTGGAATGTACGTGGAACACGTCCGATACCATACAACGGAACACAGTGAGCGTGGCCGATAGCCTCACAACGTGTAAGTAGTGCGCTACACAATTGTTTAGGTCAATGCGATCGGCTTGATCGTACCCTTACACTGCTGTTGCGAAAATATTGGCAATAATTCCCTGCCGTAATAATCGGACAGTCGACATATCGCCAGAGGTTAATTAGTCGCCATGTAACCGTAGAAATAAAGGATCACATCTAAGATTGAGTCTCCACAAAGAGTGGAACGCATGGGAGTTGTTCTCTGTGATCGAAATACATTTACATCTACTATTTGTCCACGTTGTCATCATCAAAATGCTTCTACGTCTATTGGAACGCACCTCGGTGATGCTGAGCCAGTCATCGCCGTCGTCGTCCAGACACAATTTGATGTCTTCGGTCTCGTCGGTGTTAAGGGAGAAATTCTCGAATCCACTAGTCTCGCCGCCAGACGTGATTTCGCTGTGGTGGTCACCGTTGTCGTACACGTTCAGCGTCCGGATCCTCTCGTCTCCCTTGTGGAACGCGATCCTCATCCTGACAATGTCTTGGGGTTCCTCGAAGGAGTACGTGATGCAACAGCCATCGCCTTGGCACGACCAGCGAGAGTTGGCCGCGCGACTGCCGTCCCGAGTGTTTTCGGGCACGCAGCCGTCCGGGTCACATCCGCCATCATCGGCATCGCGGTTGTCGTAGTCGGTGGCATCCACGTCAACCCAGGTTCTCACACCTGCGTCAACGAGGGCTGGTATTGGAAGCGGTGTGCGACAGGCAGGAAACCATGAGCGGTTACGGTCGATTGAGTCGTACACGGTGCTGTTCATTAAATTAATGTATTTTTTCCTCGGGTCAGTCCAACGTCAAAGAAAGGCTTGCCTTGTATCCCGTAGTGTTTCGTGTATGAACGAAATATTGATTCTCTAACGAATCATACGCATCGCTTAAGTTCGAAAACTACTGTAGAACCCACATGGGTTCGTCAATTCAGCACATTTTGTAAACTGAGACATTGAGACGGTTGACCGCACGCAAAACAAAAGACAACGGGCATCTCCTGGTTACATACACATTGGAAGATCGTGGCCAGGATAGGAGGATGTAGCGTTTAGGGCTATTTCTGCAGCGGCTATTGTCGCTCGCGCAGGTGACCCTCGTGATATAGTGCGAGTTTTAGCTGCGTGCTGGTTGACGCAGACCACTTGGATCTGAAATGAGACGGTAAGCTAAGCTTGACAATACGACGACTCTTAATACATATTTTCTCAGTGATGTGCAGAGTCACTCATGCCAGTGGCTCAAATACATTAGTGAATAACGGCGATATGATTCTAGCAATGATACTACAATGCCGTATCCTTAGTCCGAAGTGGGAGCATTTGCGAAGCTGAGGATAACTGTTTTTCTTTACGTATAAAAAATGTCAACGAACGCGTCACAGCTGCATGGAAAGAGGAACAGCTGTCGCTTCGATCATTGTGTTTGTTTTCATCCGGAAAAAGTTTGCGAATGACATCGCCCACGTACTCATCTTGACCGTCGCTCTATACAAGCACGGTTCCTGCTACCCGATACGCGTGGTATGGTAGAAGTGCACCACATTGTTTCTGATGGTTCCTCCGTTTGGGAGCATAATACCTCTCCCAAAAAAATATTTGTTGGAGAGAACACCAACTCGACTACCGAAAAAAAAATCCCATGATGCTAGGTACACGACGCGCGAGAATCTCGAAAAAACATGGCCTTATTTCCGACGATGTTGGATTAAGGAGCCCCGATATTTAGAAACTATGTCAGACCAAAATTGCTACCTCTATCGTAGAAGGCGTCCCTACGAGGGGAACGATTAGCCCCCCATAGAGTCAGGGGATATCTTTGACCAAACGTGGCTTGAATTGTTTATTGTGCGATATCACAAGATACGAAGCGCACACTCAACGTGATGCTTCTGAAAAGGTATCCTACGGTTTGGGCTACTCTTTTGGTTGCCCTAGTGTTTGGTCGGTTGATCTCCTCGAATTCGTGACAACAGGGTAGTTCGATACGTTTGCTTTAATAATGGTTTGAGACTAGTGCATGGTTGTACTTTCATGGGTTGCGCGATTGATTGATTGCCTTCAGAGTCACTATTGGGGTGAGATATGGAGCTCTTCGTGTTGGGGAGCTGATGAAACTTCCGCTGCACTCCCTACTACCATTGGATGACTCCTGTGTTAGCTCTGTTCAGCTTTCGACACAAACTGCCTCTCAATACCTCGTTTCGACACCCTGGTCCTTCCTTGCTGTCGTACGGACCCCAGGGTTTCTTGAGACGCCTGTCCACTCAAAGCTTGATCTCTGAGAACAATCTTACCGAGATAGAGGTATTGATACAATTATTGATGACCGTGTGAACCTTTGCAAGTGCATGTGCTTGATACGATCCACAGACCTCTGTTCGACAACGAGTGGAGAAATCCGCGAAACCACGATCCTCGTGGCAGGTATGACACAGGGTACGATCGGTGGTTAAACTCTCCTTCAGCTAAGTACTGTATAACAAAGCACTGCAGAAGACCATCTCTCCGCGGGGAAAGACATAAATCAGCACATCGACATGAAAACCGTATGGTGACCGGTGTATCGCGCACCCCGTGATCACATCGTGAAATTGAAATTTCGGCAAGGCCAAAACGGCTATATGATGCAAAGGTCGGCGACCACCCACGTATGTGCTTTAAGAACCAAGTTCAGCGATGATATCAACTACCGAAAATGAGCGTTAGGAATAGACAACACAATCAACGAGATCTGCGATGACCATTCTGTATTCACACCTGAAGCACTGCCGACAGCGGCGGCGTAGATGATGGCCAGGATAGCAAAAGAGCGCATGGTGGTGGTGTCTGGGTGAGGACTTTGAGGCGGTTGAAGTAGCTCTGGAGATAGAATGGAGAGGAGGAGTGAGGAGTGAATAAGCTGTGGGGGCGGGGTGAGCTCGACGTTGAAGGCGGCCTCAATGTTTTGTGTAAGCTTCATCAACTAACATTTCGGCATTGTTGCCGCGGTCATTTGTGGTGCAGTATTCAAAGAGGGCTAAGAAGCGTGCTATTATGTTTTTCGGGGTAATGTATCGTGGATATAATATCCTCTAACATCGGGGTATCGTGAACCGTCTCGAAAATTTTGGTATTGCGTGTAATATATGCGGACCACTAAATCTGTGTGTCATCCATTCGGTCGTCTGCACGAATAACGGGTCGTCATCACACGTACACACATAAAACGTAGCTAAGTTGACTTGGAGTCCATGAGTATGTCAGAGTACCCCTCGCGGTGCCGCAGAATGATCGTTTACGACATTTCAGGTGCAGTGTGTCCTACTTTGGATGTTGGAGGGGAGTGGGGAGCTCTGACAACGTACTCGTAATGTACATTCCACCTGCTAAAATAAGTATTCTCACTAGTATGTAGTGAGTGGATATGAACGCCAATTCGACACGAGTCGGCGAGAGGGCAAAAATAGCTGTATATTCCCGCGATACACATGATGACGCGTACAGCAGTGAGGACGGGGGACGAGAGGCCGCTTAATCGACCTGTTTTTGGGTTACGTTTATATATCGAAGGGAAAGAGCAGAAACGAGAAATAATCGCGATCATAATAGAAGCGATAAGCACCTTGCGTGATGCCACATAACGAAACTTTAGGCAAAACTGCAATGATTGGTAACATGCTACTTGGGTTGTATGAAGAATTTATCTTTTTCTTTTTTTTTTCTTTTTATCCTCCGGAGGATGGGGAAAAATAAAGCTTTAGCTCACCACACACTTCCGCGTATTTTCATACGCGTCGTGTGTCGATTTAACTCAGGAAGAATTTGGCCATACCACGTTCGTTGATGGTGTTCATTCAGAAAAAAAAATTGCCGCACATCATGTCGAAAGCCAAGCGGTTGACGGCAGAACATCGCCAATATTATGTGCTGAGGAACCTCTGTTTCGCCCCTATTTGTTTTTTTTATGGTGCGAGCGTCGCGCGTTCCGCATGTGCCATCACCGAACAACACAAGTGCACTACATGCATTACAGAGGAAGTTCATTTGTCGTGACTGAAATAGCATATATGTATCGTTAACTGTTTCATATAAAATATCGACAACTGGTCTTCGTTCCGTGTAGTATCTCACACAGCTTTAAGTTACGCCTCCGTAGCAACAACATACAGGCCTAAACCTATGCAAAGTCTATGACACCAGCGAGGTTATTGGATGAATTATGAAGTTTTCAGCTTTTACGTGGTGGTGTGGTTTCAATCATAATACAAAGCCTAGCCTGCATATTATATATGAGGTACACGATTCTTCGTTCGATCGATGATGTCGTATTACTTGGCTGGAAGCGTGAGCTCGTAGGACGTGCCACACTAGACTTCACAAAAAGAGATATATCCGCTTATTAAAACAGGTGACAGGAAAAATGTTTGAGCGCGGTGTATGTGAGAGACTTTGTTTGCGTCCAGATTTCTATGTTGCACCGCGTACACATGTCTAACGCAATACGTTTGTTGTTTGTTGTGGCTGCACAATGCAGCACCACACAGCTGTAAGGACGAAGAACAGTTGGTTCTGCGCATGCATATCACTACCGTGTACCCTCACATTAATATTTTTCCGGTCGTAACCACTCGGGCAGAGATATACCAAATTTGTTTTTTCAATCGTTTCACCCAGCGACGTCGTTAGGGGGAATGTCATCGGTACATTTCGTGTGGGGTAAGGGTTATGGTTGGGGTTAAGTTTAGCCCCACTCGTGTCGTTACACATGCTACCGACAGGTAGTTATTTCATTGGTTGGTTTTGATGTGGCGCATCCGAGGCTCAAACCATGGTTAACACGTACCACGGACAACATAGGTTCTTGTACCACATATTTCGTATCCAACAAATGTTCGGCCCTCTACGTCTGTAGTCTTGGAACCATCACATGCAACAAGCGAAAAATTTAAATTAACAGCTGCATCGAAAGTGGCATGGATGGCCCAATTCTTCACATACATGATCCACATTAAGTTATGCCAACTCGGTTGAACTTATAACAGGAAAATATGTTGTGTGGCACCGCTCACGGCATGTTATTGTTTCCGTTTATTTATCTTCCTCGCTCCCCAGACGTAACTAATATAGGTGATACACTAACAAACCCATACACGTGTATTACGGGTATACCGACGTTATACCCGTCGACCTCTACACGAGTTCTCCAGAGTCCACACGAGTATCTATCTACGACATGTATCATCGAGCACTATACCGGCGAAAACAGATATGTGCATCACACATCATCATCAGAGAGAGGTACACGCACTGTATACCATCAACCCATGCATTCATCGTCGGTTTGTTCTCACAGCTACTACACTGCTGTTATTTCGTGCCGTGCACCCACAAACGCATGGTGCGACGAACGTGTTCGAGGTGCAAGATGGAAATCTCCGCGAAGAAACCATACTTAGCACACGCGCAAAAACCTAAAATTATTCTCTGGTCGCCCTCGTGTCGTAAAAGAATTCTGACAGATGGTGGTATTCTTTTGTTGATTCCGATGGGGAACGCCAGGGCGCTCATACCATTGCAGCAACGAAATGTGTGTTACACCGTGCACCCACGAGCAAATTGCGGGAACGAAATTGTACGAGGTGCAAGATCGGAATCCCCGCGAAGAAACCTCAATCATTGGATACCGCAGGTACCACGAAAATATTTGGCATAATTCTCCGGACCGGTCGTACTCCTGTCGTTATAAGCGTATTATTATCGAGGCACGAGAAAATAAGGGTTTTGTATGTACGGAAGAAGTTTGGGGTTACTGCACGTTGACCAATGAGATCAACGCGGGTGGTTACTTGTACTTGTCCTGGTATAGCAAAGGGAACCTTGGATCAGTTTGTCGTGTTGCTGATTAGCAAGCGAAGCACGCAGAGAAGAGAGGAGCATCGTCAGCAAGACAAGGTCAAGGTGTGATAGACTGGCTGATTTCTGGCTGATTGCTTGCTGCGACTGCTGCTGCGGTGAGACTTCGCTGGTACTGCCGTGGTGACTGCCGTGGCAATAATTCGTTGTGACTACTGCTGTGGCGAGTGCTGCGGGCTGTCTCTGTGACGATGGGGGATTCGCCGGATGCTGTGGCCCCTGCTGCCGCCAGCGCTAAGGTGGAGGATACTTTGGGTGCCCGGGCCGCCGCAGCTCTCGCGAGCTCGGGGGCTTCCTCTGGGGCGCAACCGGCCGGTGCGGCCTCGCCTTCGGGTGACTGGGCCACTTGGGCCCGACAGGTCGAAGCCGAATTCGCGCGGGTCCATAAGCGCCTCGACGACAATTATGCCGAGTTATCGGCACTCGCCTCTTCCACCCGCGAAGCAGCGGATACATGTACTGATCAGGTTGCTAATCTCGACATCATGGTCAGGCAGTTCATGGAAAACAACTCCGGTCGGGGAGCCTCCCGAGACGACGGCGACGCTCAGGAGCGCCAGCGTCAAAAAGCCCAGCTTGCCACCGAACTAACAACGTGGAATAAAGTGAACACAGCCAGGAAGCTGTGGATCATTCGAGGGCGTATCCCCCCGAACCTCGGGGACTCTCCCGCTGACCTGCAGTCTTTTGTGGGGGAGGCCATCCACGTGACCGCCAGCGTAGCGTCCCAGCTTCGGTCGTTCAGTTCCTTCGACGTCGGGGCTTACGGGCCCCGTGTGGACGGGCCCATCGGGCACTCCCTAATGGTCGCCGACCGTCTCGACCTCCTGAGATTGGCTGTCGTTGCGATCCTTTCTGTGGGTCTTTCGCCTGGGGTCGCCGACGATCTCCCCTGTCTGGCGCGGGTCAACGCCCTCGGAGACGCGTTTACGGTGGCGGTCATGGGCTTGCGCGCGCACACCTTCAGCAACTATAGCATGCTGTCCGTCCCAGAAGCGCATGCGGTGCTATGTGACATGGTTAATCGCGACATCGCTTTGTGGGTGAGTGAGCTCATGCGTGCTGCGCAGCGGTCTTCCCCTGCTATTGTCCCTCCCCCAGCTGGCACGGCGTTCGACCCCCCACCCGTGCCCGCCTTCGTGCGCACTCTCGAATTTTGCCGCGGCGGGGGGGAGGTTCTCCGGCTCGTACTCAGTAGCATCGGTTCCGGCGCAGACAGGCCCACCAAGCGGAAGGCAACCGCTCCCCCCGCTGGGTCGCCCGGGTCTAAGGGAAAGGCCAGCTCAAGTCTCCCCCAGGTGTGCCGAATGTTTGCGCGCACCGGTAAATGCAATTGGTCTCCGTGTAAGTTTCTGCACGAGGCCCCCGCGGCCTCGGCGTCCTCGCCATCTCCACCCGCTCGCAGAGAGGAAGGCGGTGGAAGCGTAGCGGCGGGCGGAGGGTCGCGGGCGTTGTCGTTGCGGCCGGTCCTCCCCGCGGAGGGCAGCAGGGGGGGCGAGGGGGGCAGAGGCGCTGGTTCTGGTTCGGTATGAAGACACGGGCCCTGCCGCCTGGTGGGGCCAACCTTTGCGGGCACATCTGCTGCGCCGACGGTGGAGGTAGCGGCTGCGTCAACAATGGAGAGTGGCGGCCGCGTTTTGGGTCCAGCCTCGGGGGGCGCGGCGGCGACGTTGGCGGTTGATGAGGGGGTTGCGTCAACGGTCGGCGTTGACGGAGCGCCGACCGTACCCGCAGCCCGTGGAGTCCCGGGCGGGTTGCGGGGGCGGGCGTTGGAGGCGCTGGCGAGCGAAGGCGGCGTTGGGCGAGAGCGTGTACCTGTTGCTCCGGGATCCGTCATATTCGGAAATAGAGGTGACCACGGGGAGCGCGCGCGGGCGTGTACGGTAGTTTCGGCGCGCATTGTAGGAACAGGTGTCTCGGGCGCGCGCGGAGACACAGTTAATCATAGCGAACGTATGCGACTTTCGGGTTGTGAATGGGGGTGCGGGCACGGCTCGACCGACGGCGAGCGCGCGCACGCGCAGTTGGATTCGGCGGTTGAGGCGTGGCGCGTCGCGCAGGATAGCGTATTGCGGTCGGTATCGTCAACAGGTTCCGCGAATCTCGATGTGGTTGCCAGTGCGGGGTCGTCTCTTTTGCATGCTTGTGCCGGCAGTGTTAAATTGTTTACGTCCGCTGTCGGATCCGATCGCATTGCCCCCCATATTCATCCTCACATCGTTCGTCATTGGTTTGGTACCGTCAAGAACTTCCCTCGTGTTGACCAGCTGCTCCGCGTCTTGGCACCGGGTTCCCCGGTGTGTGTTGCGCGGGGGGGTAATCTGGCTGCGGAGCTTGCATACGGTAACCACCCGAGCGTCGCCCCCCATGCCGTTGCTGTTCACCAAAAGATATGTTCTGACGTTGGGCACGGTCGGGCTTTGGTGTTCAAGTTAAGTTCCGCCGCCGATATTCCGGGTTTACGTGTTTCGCCATTGGCCGTCGTGCTTAAGCCTAAGTTTCGCATCATCCACGATCTCACATTTGCGCGCGCGGGCGGCCACTCCAGCGTTAACGACGATACCGATTTTTCCTCCGCCCCCTCCTGCGAGCTCGGTCATGTATTTCGGGATGTGTTGTTAAGGGTGTTGTTTTTGCGGCAGTTGCACGGTCCCACAGCTCGAATCGTCCTCTGCCGCGTTGACGTGAAAGACGCCTATCGTCAAGTTTTAGTTGACCCGGTAGGGGCGCCGGTGTTTGGGTACGCGATGGGCGAATACGTAGTTGTGGATCTTCGCTTGCAATTCGGGTGGCGTAATAGCCCCGGGTTCTGGGGGCTAATGGCGTCTGCGCTGGAACATTCCCACACCCACTCTACGTTTCAAAATGCGGCTGTTTCCCCACAAGGGGCGGCTGCCGTCGGACACGTGCGTCTTGCCCCGCCGCGGGGGGGTTCAGTGACGTCCCTCCCTCGCGATTGTCGAACCGTATCCGGTAGCGGCGGCTACGCCGGGAGTCGTTTTTTCGTGCGGTACTACGTAGACGATGGCATTCTTGTCGAGGTTCAGTGGTGGCCGGACGGTCGTCGCTGTATGCGGGCTGTGCAGTCATTGGCGTCGGACCATTTTCGCTTGTTGGGCGTACGTGGCGCGTCCGACCCTCCGCTGTTGTCCGCCAGCAAAATCACTAACTGGGACACGCGTCTCGAGGTGCTGGGCTGGTTGGTGGATACAGAGGCGCTTACGGTGACGGCACCGCCACATAAGCGCCTCAAGTTGCGCGTGCTTTTAGCGGAGTGGCCCTCGACTCGCAACCATGCTTCAGCGAAGAAGGTGTCGCAGTTGGCGGGCTTCCTCATGCACATCTCGTTTGCAGTTCGTCCCGGTTCTTTCTTCGTGCATCGTTTGTTGGCTTCGGTTGGGATGCCGCGCATCGCTGCCGGTGATCAATTCGCTGGCCGAATGGCCAATCCGGGGCGGCGTGTGGCCCTTGGGCCCGAGTTCCATGCGGATCTCGAGTTCTGGCGGTGGTTTGTGGACAAAGGTCTTGACGCGCGCGGCGGGGTGCTGTCGGCGCCGATGTATAATTTGTTGGAGCGCCCGGCACAACGTACGTTGTTCTCGGACGCGTCCAAAACCGCCGTCGGGGGATATTGTCTCGAAACCGGTGTTTACTGGCGCTATGATCTCACAGCCCTGGAACAGTCGCGGTTTTGCGGCTCGAGTAAGTTCGTCCGCGGGGTGGACGACTTATCGATCAACGTGCTTGAACTTTTGGGCATGGTTGTGTCGGCCTTTGTACTAGTGTCTTCGCGTGCCGATCGACCGTCAGCGACGGGAGATTGTGTTTTGCTGCGGGGAGACAACGAGGCCGCCGTGCATTGGGTGCGGCGGTGTCGGGGGGGGCTGGAACCGCGTTCCGGTGCCCTCATGCGTCTTCTCGGCGTTCTCGAAGTGTCATCCGGATGGCATTTCGAGGCCACGCATGTGCGTGGTGTCCACAACGAGGCCGCCGATGGTATCTCTCGCTGGGATCGCGGCTCCGTTCTTGATAATTTGCGCGCCGTTCGTCCCAACATCCCGTGGCAGGTTCGGGAACTGGGGACCATCGGCATTTCTCTATGTACTTCGGTGTTGGCCTCGGACTCGTGCGGCACGCCGTTGCGGCCTCGACTGAACGAGCTTATTTGGGGCATTTTGGAGCATGGGTAGACTTTCGGGTACGTTCTGGTGTTCCCGTATTTCTTGATCGCGGCATTGACGATATGACTAACGTGTGGCATTTGTTCGAATACGTAGCATACGCGTTCGCTACGAAGAAATTGCGCTCGGCGACTATCGAAAGCCATTTGTCGGCCATAAAGTTTTTTTTTCATCGCATTTCACGCGGTTTCGAGCTCGACACTACTCACCCCGTCATCGCGAGCGCCCTCAAAGGTGCGGCGCGCTCGCATGCCGAAGTGGGTAATCAGGCGACCGTGCGTCGGCCAGTGTCACGGGCTATGTTGCTTGCTGGCGAAACTTTAATCCCTGCCTGGCGTAACGGGGGACGCGTGTTGTGGCTTGCGTTGTGTGCGTCGTTTTGTTTTTTGACCCGCGCGTCCGAAATGTTCGCGGAAACCCGGTCGCGCATCCACGAAACGTATTGTTTACGGCGGGCAGACGTGGCTTTCTTTCGCGGTCGGGTACAGTTGGGGGTGGCGCAATGGTCAACAGCCGACCGCGTCGAGGTTCGATTCCGTGGGTCTAAGGGCGACCAGTTGCGAAAAGGGGCGGTTATTTCGCGCGTTCGGGTTGGTTCACCAAGGCCCGTAGGGGCTGGTGGCGGTGCTGTCGATCTTATGCTCGAGTTGATGTCTTGTTATTTGTTTTTGCCTTCGTCGGCGCCCCTCGTAGCGTACGGCAGTGGTGGTGGTAGATGGTCTATGTGGACGAAACAACAAGCGACGGTAGCCCTGCGAGAAGTGGTTGCGTTGGCGGGCGTGCGGGCGGATGAGTACGCCTTGCACTCCCTTAGGATTGGGGGCGCAACGCACTTATCGGCAGGGGGTGCCTCCCCAGAGACGTTGCAACGGGAGGGTCGGTGGGCGTCTGATGCTTATAAGGCGTACGTTCGTAGCCACGGGAAGGATGCCAGCCGGGTAGCAAATTTAATGGCCCAGGAGGGGATGGGTAACGGGATCCAGCCGGGGCAGGGTACGGATTGGGGGCAAGTTAACCCCATTCCAAAGCTGGAGGGATAGAAGTCGACGTAACTATTTCAGCTGGTACGCAGCCTCATCATTTGTGCCAAGCGGATAGAAAGAAGTTGGATCTTGACGTGCGCACCCTAGGGGTACAGCAAAGGGGGTAGGGAAGGGACGCAATGCGTCCGTAAGCTGAGCCAAATACCATTAGTGGAGGCTGGCGTCGAAAGCTCGACAGTGCCAGTTGGGATGGAACTTGACTCAGGGTTACGGACGATAGCGTGGGGTTGCTGTTGGAGCAGCCCCGGGGGCCTGTCCTTCTCTCCGCCCCCCCGTGCTCCGAGGGGGGGGTGCGCAATAATATGATACAACTTCGAAAGCAAAATACAAAGCGTATTATTATCGAGGCACGAGAAAATAAGGGTTTTGTATGTACGGAAGAAGTTTGGGGTTACTGCACGTTGACCAATGAGATCAACGCGGGTGGTTACTTGTACTTGTCCTGGTATAGCAAAGGGAACCTTGGATCAGTTTGTCGTGTTGCTGATTAGCAAGCGAAGCACGCAGAGAAGAGAGGAGCATCGTCAGCAAGACAAGGTCAAGGTGTGATAGACTGGCTGATTTCCCACCCACCCGCCCGTGCTTTTGAGGGCGTCAGTGGAAGGGGACCGAGACGGTCGCAGCAACGCGGTTTTACATGATCCACATTAAGTTAAGCCAACTCGGTTGAACTTATAACAGGAAAATATGTTGTGTGGCACCGCTCACGGCATGTTATTGTTTCCGTTTATTTATCTTCCTCGCTCCCCAGACGTAACTAATATAGGTGATACACTAACAAACCCATACACGTGTATTACGGGTATACCGACGTTATACCCGTCGACCTCTACACGAGTTCTCCAGAGTCCACACGAGTATCTATCTACGACATGTATCATCGAGCACTATACCGGCGAAAACAGATATGTGCATCACACATCATCATCAGAGAGAGGTACACGCACTGTATACCATCAACCCATGCATTCATCGTCGGTTTGTTCTCACAGCTACTACACTGCTGTTATTTCGTGCCGTGCACCCACAAACGCATGGTGCGACGAACGTGTTCGAGGTGCAAGATGGAAATCTCCGCGAAGAAACCATACTTAGCACACGCGCAAAAACCTAAAATTATTCTCTGGTCGCCCTCGTGTCGTAAAAGAATTCTGACAGATGGTGGTATTCTTTTGTTGATTCCGATGGGGAACGCCAGGGCGCTCATACCATTGCAGCAACGAAATGTGTGTTACACCGTGCACCCACGAGCAAATTGCGGGAACGAAATTGTACGAGGTGCAAGATCGGAATCCCCGCGAAGAAACCTCAATCATTGGATACCGCAGGTACCACGAAAATATTTGGCATAATTCTCCGGACCGGTCGTACTCCTGTCGTTATAAGAATAATTCAGTCTAAATTTCCACAAAAAATAATCGTCGAGCGAACATTGAAGGAAGAATTCAGGAATTTGCCCCAAAACGGCATGAAAGTTCCCATTTGATTGAACGATTTAGATTGAACTTCCATAATATCAATGTCGAACACCTCATACGATTGGCGTACCAGCAGTCTCTCTCCAGGCACAACGGCACAACAATCAGAGGGCATGAGGGCACAACCCACACGGCAGCGGTAGACACAACCCAACATTGATGCGGAGGCACCAAAGGGTAGCTGGGGGAAGCACGAGGCGTACGCGCAACCTCAGGGGTAGGTGCTAGTGAGCCAGCGCCCCCGCACTCAAGACGATGTTACCTCGTTCTCTGCTCCTGCGTGATGTAGTATTCGGTACTGTTTTTTTGTCAACCACCGTCGCTAAACCACAGCGCTGTCGCCGAAGCTTCCACCGCCACCGCCATCCACGCCGCGCGGCCGCCGCCTCCCCTTCTGGTGCTGCTGCTGATTCTGCTTCTTCTGCTGAGCGGTTGTGCTTCGGCTGCGGTTGGTTGGTGTCTCCTGCGTTTATTTCTAAAAATATAGACTATACGTGAAAAACATGCTGATTTGTTGTTGTGGTGATGATCGTGGTGAAAGAGCCAGGCGGAGCTGTTGTGTTGCAACTCATCTGGCGGGGCCATCGCCTCCGCCACTTTCCGCCCCCGGTGCCGTCGCCGCCGCCGCCGCCACTGCTGCTGCTGCTGCTGCTGCTGCTGCTGCTGCTGCTGCTGCTGCTGCTGCTGCCGCTGCTGCTGCTGCTGCTGCTGTTGCTGTTGCTGTGCTGCTGCTGCTGCTGCTGCTGCGGCGGCTGCTGCTGCTGCTGCTGCTGCTGCTGTGCTGCTGCTGCTCTGTGCTGCTGTTTGACTGAGGGTGTTGTGCTTGGCCTGCCCCTGTCGTTGAGTCTAGGTGCTGCCGCATAAGTGTCAAATTTCAAAATGTGATGTTGCCTCCCCGCTCCCCGCCTGTGATATGGATGCCGTGTACGCCGTTTCTGCGATTCGTTCACAGCAAACACAATTGAAAGCATGCCGGAGGGAGTCTAGCCCTTTTCAAGCATGATGGCAGAATTTAGGTGAATTATTTCAACCAAAACAGTCGACGACTAGTAGTGCATTCATTATTTGTTGGATACGACGTGCAACGCCCGGCGCCCACACCGTTCGTTGGAGAGAAGATATAACAGAGGTTCTTCTTCCACGTTCTGTTTGCCTAGTATGCTGCTATCAACGCGTAGTCTTGACCCCAGAATTTACCGTAATACTTCGAAGCAGTGGTTTAAAACGCACAGGAGTCGATTTTACCTTTTTTCGGTTTGTGTTGTATCCACTTACATTGTGGAGCCTCATTCTTTGTACCTAGCCCAGAGATGCGCTTTGCGACATAATTCTACACAGTTTCCGCGCACAGACTGACTAACATCACCCTGTTGATCCTGGTACAAGCGACATTGTAGTTCCAAGGGAAGTCGCCGACCTATATCCTTAATGAGGACACACACACCCAGCAATACGCTCGATCGGAGTATCACACACAGCTTGCAAATATGAGTTTGGACAAAAATTGCGCTCTCACAGCTGGAGTGTATTATAAATTTTACTAATAACAATAATCGCTATGATAATTTCATGTGGCAACTTTGTTGATCTGTGGCCCCTTTCTCTAATGCTGGTCAAACCTTGTCACTTTTTTATGCAGATTAAGCGGTCTCTCGCACGATCATACCCTCTGTTCCTTTGCCGCACGGTCTTATAAGCTCTCTTGCGCGGTTGTAACCTTCGCGATATCCATCCTCACCGGAATGGCAACATATGCTGAGCCAAATATATCACCTGAAGCATTAGACTACTACTGTCCATGGAATCAGCAGTGGAAGTAAGGGTTGCTCAAACACGTTAGTGGAAAAGGGGAGTACCCCCCCTAGCGTAGCTTTGGAAGCTTTTTTCAAGGAGGGGGACAGAACTAAGGAACATATACAAGTGTACAGTTAACAGTTGGAGAAATCCCCTTATACAGACCGTAGCCAAACATCGGGTCGCCGATTCCCCATGCGCATAAAGTCTTAACTCTTTAGGTATTCACGGCGTTGCAGGACAGTGACATATATATTTTTGTGCTGGGATTATCTTGTTATTTCCCGGGCATCTCCACTGCTTTCGCGAAATCCGTTACTAATAGTGTCACCGGCGTTACGGTAGGGGATGCATCACCGCCTTCAATACCGGGGTTGATCCACTCGCGCGAAATGACTCCGTGACCGAAGTAGTGAAATAATTTTGAGGATCGCTTTGGAGAAGAAGCTCGTAGGTGATCGTTGAATTACGGATTGATACAGCAAAATCAAAACAACCCCAAATCTTAGGGCCGCGACACCAAGGAGCAGGGGGGTTACTCGCACAAGTAACTGCAGCTAGCCACTGTATAAACCCCCCAAATGTTAGTTGACGCTAAACGTGGCCGTCGCGTGCTACGATAGACGTATCACGTCTCGCCTGAAAAGTTTTCTGAATGACGGAGCTCCTTAACCCCAAAATCGTCGGAGATAGGCTCTTTTTTTTACATGGTTCTCGTTGTTTGCGTGGGCCGTGAACATTTTCATCCCGTAGGAGTTCTATTTTTCTTCCAAACAGTTTTTGAGAGAGAGCTTAAGCTCCCAAAATGAAGAACGTCAGAAATAAAAGTGGTGTGCATCTCGATCGTAACCCGCGTCGGTAGCAATTTTCGTCTCCTCCAAGTCAGGTTTTGGGAGAGGTCTTTAGCTCCCACGCTGATGGAGCTCAGAAAAAAAGTGGTGTGCAACTATTTTCAACACTTACAGTAGTCATGCTGTACCAACTTGATGCCACCTCTCTAGATGGTGAAAATTGGTGTACGTCTTGAATTTGGGTGAACACATAAAACAAAATCACCAGCCTCATTCCATACCTCAAAAACAATTATCGCACACGAGAATACCTTCCAACAATTTTTTTTTTACGGTCCGCATTTATTTGTTTTTTTCACACGCCAACCGTAAGAATTTTTCTCCTCCTGACCGCTGAGCGCGCTCAGAGACCTGAAGTTGAGCTACTCGGAGCGTTTCTACCTGAAAGACGCCGTGCGCAGCACGTTGAAACCTGGCTTCCCTTTTGTTTGCGCTGTTTCCGAACGAGGACGATCACAGTATAAATTCGTTCTTTTTCCGTGGTACCCTCATACCACTTCCCGACTGACGCACCGGAGCTCTACCGCTTCAGCATAACAGCGCCGTGCGTGGCCATGTCCCGCCGTGCCCTGCCGTGCGGTGTGCTTGCGGTACTGTACTGTGCGATAATTCGCCGTGCTGTGCCGTGCTATGTTGGGCTTACCCATTCGTACATGCTCTCACTGGACGCAGTATCATGCATCAGTCCCTAGATACACCACACCCGGTTAGCATTGTTGAACTCAGCTCAGCTATAGCTAAGCAGCGCGCCGCACAGCGCGGTGTGGTGCCGTGCAGTGCCGTTCCTTGCCCTGCGGTGCGGTTCTGTTCAGTGCTTCTTTTGTTTTACTCGAACGCACACGGTACCAGGTGTCATGCGAAGTACCAAGTGCCAGTCACCGATATTTACATGTAGGTTACTTGGCATTCTTGCATTCTTCCTTCATGGTTGTCCTCCCTCTCTATAATGTTCGCGATTGTTTCCCCACTACTTTTCACACATACTGCCGATCAGAACGTGACATCGCCGACAGGCACACAGCGCAGCATTGATAGGGCAATGAGATCTGCACAAGTAGATCTTGCCTTGGTTCGGAGAAAGGCGTCATCAGCCGCGCGCGGAGGGGAGTCCTTGTATGTATGTCCAACCGCATTATTAGCCGTATCCTAACGGAGAGGTGGACCACTATTATTCTCACGCTGGATATATCAGGAGCTCGGTACTATATCCACAAACTCGTTTTCAAGTCATCCTACCCTACGGGTTGCACACGTGGTTTTGGCGAAACGTTTCTCACCTAGTCCATCATCTCAACTGACGACAATACATGTGAGTTTGATAGCGTTATTGGGACTTTGCAGTTTTGAATCTTCCGATGAAAGTTTTGTACCGATGCCTACGAAGTTGCGCCTCCGATAAGACATTGCGTTTGTCATTCATAGAGCTCTTGAATCTCCGCTGCACGCTTACCGCCGAATGACACTTCTACCACATTAGAAAGTGTAACAAAAGCAAATAGCAACCTTATCGTGGGGTAGGGTCACTACCAAAAGACGCGCAAAACAAAAAAATAAAATTCAGACGATATTTTCGGTTGAATCTCGTGCTACGATGGCAATAGCGCTTTTCGTCTGAAATTGTCTCGGAATGATGGGGCTCCTGAACCCCAAATCGTCTAATATTGGTTACCTTTTTTGCATCACTTTCACAGTGTGGTAAACAGTAGACCGTGGGATGTTTCATCTAATCTGATAAATGTACGGGTTTGCTCGAAATCAGTTTTTGAGTCAAGACACGTCTTTAGCACCTAATTTGAAGAACATCATATAGTCTATTGACAAAGTGGTGCAGTGCCTCTATCGTAGCACGCGTGTTAAGGACCGACAAATACCGCTACCTCGGTGATCGCATTACTCGTCATCAGTCACGACCAATTTTGCGTTGCTCCACAGTTACATCCAGAAACGTAGAACGTCTAGAACGGCGCACGAGGCCCTCGGCCAATATCCCCCAACAATATGTAACTGTCGTTATCTGAAGGAGCAGCATGGATTGAGTCGCCCTCTCACCAAGCGGGGAAGAACTCTTCGCCCTCGACACCTCCAAGAAAAATATCGTGTTATGGCTTTGTAATCGGAGGAAAACCAAGCGTGATCGTAGAAATGTTTGGCGTATGTATTTTTGACATGCAGGTTGCTAACCCCCGCATCGCCATATTTATCTTCTCGTCGTGCCTGGACGAATTCTTGGGTCCTGTAGGGTACTCAACAGACCTATACCGGGGGTAAATACCCTCTGTTATTACCCTACAGAGAGGCACAGACCGTTCTGTAGTATCCCCCGCACCCCCTACAGAATTATTCTGTGCATTTGTATCATCCCCCGTACCCTACAGAATTATTCTGTGCATTTTGTACATCCCCCGTACCCTACAGATTTATTCTGTGCATTTTGTACATCCACAGAATAGTTCTGTGTGATGCTGTGATGCCTCCGTACCCTACAGAATAGTTCTGTGATTGTCCATCACAGTACCCTATCTGCACAGAAAGTTCTGTATCATCCCCCGTACCAAACAGGATTATTCTGTGCGTTCTGTAACAGCCCCCGTACCCTACATAATTATTCTGTGCGTTTGTACATCCCCCGTACCCTACAGAGAGTACCCGTACCCTACAGAACCCACCCGTGCATATTTTTATCATTATGTGGATGGTGAACGCTGGGTGGGATGTTCGGACATTGGACCTGACAAATGGCTGTAGCAGCAATCAATGCCAGAAGCACCCATGCATGTCGCCAACTAAACGAAGGCGGTGTCGGGGAGGAAGGTGCAACAAAGCGTTAGGGAACAGTGGGAAACGTTTCTCATGTGCGATTGACGTCATGACCCGAATCATCTTCATCAACAGTTACGTGAGACGTAGATCACGTTGTGTGGATCGATGAAAAATCCGCCATCGAACAGATTAACCCGAAGGCCATGTCCCGGATGCCTGGATCGGAGCCTTCTTGTGCCCAATACTCCAGGCGCCACATGCGTTTTCCGATCCCCCCACTTCGTTGCACAAGTTTGCGGCTCATTAGAACTGGCACACGTCGTATGCCCTAACAGGTAGGTATTTGTTCACTTGAGGGCTTTTCAATTGAAGGTACGTGCTACCGCGTGAAGAATATCAACATCTCCGACGATGTAAAAGACCGTTGATACGGATGTTGTTCAAACATTCAAAAAGCTGCGCGGCGCATACGAACGGATTTCTGAGCGAAATATTTTGGTCGTTATTGCCCTGAACGTAAACAATTTACAACAAAAGTTTGTCTAAGCGCAGAAGCCCCAAGTCATGGCGGACCGTTACAGGAAGTTGGTAGGCCGTCGGTCATATTGTGTCAATGCCATAACAAGTGATTCACTTGACACACATCGCGCCGATAAAGTTATCACGCGCTAGTTTTCGATTTGAACTATGTAGCAGTAGCAGGGAATCGTTCATGGAATGGTGCTCACTCAAGGTCTAGTAACAGGCACGTTAAAATCTCTGGAATGTTTCTTTGTCGCGATATATATATATATATATATATGTATATATATTGCATTACACCCTCGTAAACATCTGTGTGGTTTCTCCATTCGTCTTGCACGCTGGTAAGACGAGTGTTGACATACAATACGATTTATCGACTCGAGAGCGCGTGTCTTGTCGGCGTTTGGCTTTTAAGAGGAGGCAGTCACGCGAATGTTGACACCGAACGATGTTGGACATGGGTGTATGCGTCATTTTTTAATTTCATTGCGCACCATTTTCCGCAACACGTCCAAGTATGTTTGGCATCGCCAACGCGTTTTGAGCGGATGTAGCGGCACTATTCTGACATGAAGAATATCGACCTCGTGGTGCTGGGGATATCAAACAACGCCGGATGAGGTGCTCACACAATACAAAACCGTCTTGAAGAATTTTACAGTGAGAGCTAAACGTGTTTGGAATGCGAAATAACAACACTGTGGCAAGGTACTCATTGAAAGAAAGATAAATCGAAATAGGCCGAACCGCCCATGAGATAATGACGACTTCTTGCACTTAAGCCTCACATATTGCTGCGAGCACGGACCGAGTTCACGCCCAGGAGCGTGACGACTCTGGACCGGTTGATTTTTCCCAGTCACAGCACCAACCTTCCGCGGGTCACGAATATCTCACGATATAGCCGACCGTGCATGAATGCTGAAGGCGGCCTCTCTATAATTTATACACTCATATTACTTACAAATCCAGGTGGAATGTCCAACGCAGCTATGCGCATGCATGTACATGCCAACGTGCCAAGCCGACATATATGAAGGTGTGGTCGTTGTCTTCATCAATATTAGTTGTCGCCCCCTCGATCGAAACATACATGCGTCCAACTGTGCTTAGAGGCTCATGACAGTGATTCTCGATTGACACACTCTCGACACCGAGGGTGACTAGCCGCTATACTTGTCCTCACGGGGGTTTACGCCCACAGTGCACGATAAATGCCCGCCGTTATGCGTTTGCATATGCACTACAACCGATTAACAACATACGGAGTATTCGCCATGCCACATGTACCTCTGTGGGCAAGAGGCATTCACACGTTACGATCTCGAGATGAATGCACAAGGTCGGGCGGGGCATTGGGTAGACGCCAGATATATCTGTTTCGGCTCCAAATTCGTGCATCGATCGCCTCAATTCCATCTCCATGGTAATTATTTCTTCACGAGTGCACCCGAACCGATACGCACAACACGAGGTGACACTTTAATGGTGCTTGGCAACCCTAGCCGCGGGTCTTACGACAAATCCACGCCATCATTCACCAGACAATACAACTAGAGTTCACGTCCACAGCGATAACATCACGAGTGGGTGACCCTATGGTGTACACGCGTACATTGCATTGTCTAACGACATTCCCGTTTTGAAAAATCGACACCCGCACATTACCCTGCAGATGAAGAGTCGCTTGACTCCGGTCGTATCAGTTATCCCCGGGCACTTCAACAATCTTCTCAATTCCATGGAAATCACATCTGACACATACATTCCGCGATACTCTAAGTACAGTGCACCTTACACCGTTGCTAACCCAACCAAAATATCCGACGCTGTATTAATACTACTGTGACTCCCGTCGCATTAACCCGAAGGCATGCTTAGGAGCTACAGAGCTTGTTGCACCAGCACAATATGCCACATTCTTTGCAATTTCTTTATACAAGTTGCGGGAAAGAATTGCAGACGTCTGGCGTGCAGACGAGTTTCACCGCTTACTTCGCAAGCAAGATTAATCGTTTGTGGCGTAATATGCCTGCTTCGGTGAACCGCAATCACCTCTGGACGCGGATTCATGAAAGCTGACAACAAACCAAACAGCGTACTACGTTTTCTTCTCGATTCCGGCAGACGGCGTCCCCCCTCTGCAGCAGTGGTTGGTGATGTTACTGGACCAAGAACCTCACCTGGACAATGTCGGGGGAGAGGAATCAACATTGCAAGACAAAACGTATAAGTTACCGATTCGGTTGCTAAAGGGGGCGGAACCATTGTCTTCTCATGATAAATCGAGAAGGAAATCTCGGAGTATGTATCACCATTCTGTGCCCGGGCACATAAAATGGAATTTGGGCGGCTGGTTTCTACCGAGGAGGAAGAAATCATTAATTCACTGACTGGCATGTAAAAGTAATTTTTTCTAACTTAAACGTCGAGCGTCAGATACATGACCAGGCCGAACGTCAGTTACAGGACAATAACGATGACGATATATGTCATCGTCATCACGAGCCGATTGCCAACGTCCATGCTAATGGCCCAGATGGTGTTTCAAGTCCATAACCAAACTACCAAGTCGAATTTCGACCCTGGTTGATCGTCAGATTTACAAAACAGTCGGTATTTCTCCTAGTGGTTATTGAATGATTCCTCACCGACGGCTGATTCTACAATAGCCGCCTCCCAAAAAGAGCGATTTTCTTTAACGAACATTTCATGGCTGCTCGACACAAAGAAGGGTGCTATTCAAGAAACATCTCTGTCCATTTTCTTGTTTTGCAAAACGTAATCGAGCACTGACGTCGGGGTGGCAGGGGGCATCGTATTTCAGGGGGTACGGCCGGGGGTTGCTTTCAATACCGGCGAGATGTCGTTAAAGAAATGTTTGGGGGGCTACCGTAGACTCAGACATCGCCTTGCATTTGGTCATGGGAAGTCCTTCACGCCATGCCCCTCGAAGGTTCGGAACGGTCGTGAAATTGCTTAGCGCAACCACTTGGGGAGATATTTATTCTGCGACTGTGCACCAAAACGTTCGCCGGTGTATATACCTTGAACCACCAACAACGACGTGGCTGCTCTTGAGATATGTCGACGTTAGCACATACCAACCAGAGACCCATGTTTGACTAATGGCATGGAGCAATATATATATATAATAAAAAATGGAAATACACTCCAGCTGTGAGGTCGAAGATTTTGTCGAAACTCATATTTGCAAGCTGTGTGTGATACTCCGATCGCGCGTATTACGGGCTTTGTGTGTCCCCATTAATGACGTAGGTTAGCGACTCCCCTTGTAACTACATTATAGCTTTCGTGGTCAACAGGGTGATGATATATCTGTCACTGTGGCCGACAACCTCTTGAAGGACACGTCCAGTATATCTACTTTCCTGTACGTTTCATCTTCCCTCTATGCGAGAGGGTATCTTTAAACCGTGGGAGGCGAATGGGTTAGCTTGTGGCTACCCCCGTACTCGCCACTTTCAGAGCACAGGAGAACCAGGTTATCTTTCGAGATGCACCACTGGTGAGATATGACCAGAATGATTTCGTCGCGCGATCCACGCACGGGCGGACGGACCCTTGCGTCGTTTAGTACCTTGCCACCGGATATATGTTTAGTGTCGAAACCTGGTTGTGGCGACACAGTATTGTTGATAAACTCGACAACCGTGCCCACGGCGACGGAATATGGATTTTCATTTCGACGTTGTTCACTAACCCTGCTTTCACTTCACGTTCGAGAGGAATGTAAAATTTTGACGGGTCATGTCCATGTTATACCCGACGATGTGCTTCATCGGGTTGTTTCGCAACACGTAGTGTAGTACAGCAATGAATCAACAGCAAAAAATAGTGTAAAAAGCCATTATCCTAGACTACATGTTTATGTTGCCGTGGAAAACGCGTTTGTCATATTTCGTGCAATCCACAATAGACTCTGTACCCTTGCTTAGCCTGTGTGAAACCTATCCCGTTCTTCTGTGTAAAAGCACTCATATTTTACATCTTAATATGCCTGGTACCACGTACGTGATTCCTGAAGCACTAACACTTTCTTGGCTGTGTGTACCAGCTACGGTTAGCGTTGGAATTGTTGCCCACGTTAACATTAATTGGTGTCCACGAAGTATCCGGCAACATTTCTACCACGTGTCCATCATTATTAAATGTCCCCGACAAATATTGCACTCGTGCTAGCTAGGGTCAGCACGTCTGACAACACACTATCCAACAGAGTCAGCATGCACGATTGCGTCACAACGTGTGTGCGTAGCATGCTGGTTTTATTAAGCTCAACACAATGGTCTTAGCGTACCCTTTACATTGCCCTTGCCAACGTATTGATAAAAATGCTAGACCGTAAGCATTAAATTGACGACAGAGCAGCGAACAAAATCAACCTTGCCATGGCATTGTATATCCCACAGATCACAAAAAAAGGGTTCCTCGACTCTCACAGTGGTGGACCCCAAACTGACTTTAATCGATATCACGTTTCGCTCAGAGTTCGTTGAAAGATACTAGCTCTGAATGACCGGCAAGCCGCGAGGGGGGACTGAAGACAATGGCCTGGGGTGGGAATGTTGATGAGGATTAAGGTAGACTAGTATCTTAACATTATAGAGGGAATGGAAGTCGTATATAAAATAATACGAATTCCGGAACGGAAATGGGGAAATGGTTGACAGAAGGTCATGATACTAGTGCTTGAAGGAAGAATAATATATTTATACGTCAACAGGTCGACTACACTATATTGTCGGGGAGAAAAAACGTGTAGAGAACTAGAACTAAATGTGTGCGAAGTACACGTCTGGACTAGTTGTCCATCATATCACAAAACAAGAATTCTTCTAAGTCGATAGGAACGCACCTCGGTGATGCTCAGCCAGTCATCGCCGTCGTCGTCCAAACACAATTTGATGTCCTCGGTCTCGTCGGTGTTGAGGGAGAAATTCTCGAATCCACTAGTCTCGCCGCCAGACGTGATTTCGCTGTGGTGGTCACCGTTGTCGTACACGTTCAGTGTCCGGATCCTCTCGTCTCCCTTGTGGAATGCGATCCTCATCCTGACAATGTCTTGGGGCTCCTCGAAGGAGTAGGTGATGCAGCAGCCATCTCCCTGGCACGACCAGCGAGAGTTGGCCGCGCGACTGCCGTCCCGAGTGTTTTCGGGCACGCAGCCGTCCGGGTCACATCCACCATCATCGGCGTCGCGGTGGTCGTAGTCGGTGGCATCCACGTCAACCCAGGTCCTCACTCCTGCGTCAACAAGGGCTGGCAGTGGAAGCGGTGTGCGACGGGTGGTACACATTAGCGGGTAAGATCGATTGAGTCGTACACGGTGCTGTTCGCTACACTCCGTTCGGGTCTCTGTTGTTAGTTCAGCGTCGAAGATAAATATTTTCTTCTGCGGTAGTGTTGAGTTTATCAGCGAAATTGAAAGTTGATTCTCCAATAAATTGTCTTTCGTCACTCAAATTCGAGTAGTGCGGTCCGGTCGATGTTAACCTAAGGGCGCTTTGTAAACCCAGACAAAGATTAACACGTTTGCCCCAAAGACTGACAAACGAAAACATCATCGGGTATGTGTGCCCTACGCGAATACATGTACACCTGTTGATAGATCAAGTTAGGCTTACTACTCGGATATTCGCGAACGCGTGACAGCTACATGGAAGGAGAACAACTGTCGCCTGGAACATTCATTTTTTCGGATAACTTCTCGACCGTCATCGCTCACCTTTTCACAACTTAAGTCTCGCCCGTCGCGCTACAAGTCAATTTCTTGCGACTGGGATCCAGCGATTAGTACCACTCAGTTGGGGTATACCATTGACAATCGTGGCTCGAATTGCCGTTTGCGATGTCATAGAAACACGCGCACATACACGAATACGTTCTGAGCTCCGTTCAAGTTTCCACACCAGGGGTCTCGATACCGCGTTTCGACATCCTGTCCCCTTCCCTGCTTTTTGAAGGAGTCCCGGGTTGCTTGTGACCCCTTTCACGCAAAGAAAGGTTAATATCTCAGAATAATCCCACCGTTGCCTGGTTTTCATACTTTTTTTGGTGACCGATTCCACCTTGGTGAGGGCATGCGGTTGTTACGATCCACAAACCTCTCTTTGGCAGATAACCTAGAATTCCTCTGAAACACTTTAACCTTGGCCGGCAAGCTTTAGGTACGATCGATCGTCTAACCCTCCGGTTACGATGTACAACACTTCACTCAGGCAAATAATCTCCCCATAATTAGAAAAAAAATGTCAGCACATCGACATGAAAACCACGACGTTTATCGGCATGTCGCCCACCCCTTGGACTCGTCGTCAAATTCAAACTCCCAGCACCTGTTTAGTTTTGCAACACCGGCGACAATCTACTTACACTTCAAGAACAAATATCAGCGACAATATATACTACGGAAAACGAGCGATAGGAATAAATATTAGAGTCAGCGGTATCTTCCATCACCATTGCGTATTCATACCTGAAGCGCTGCCGACAGCAGCAGCGTAAATGATGGCCAGGATAGCAAAAGAGCGCATGGTGATGGTGTCTGGGTGGAGAGACTGAAGTGTGTAACGTAGCTCTGGAGAGAAGGTGGAGAGGAGGGAGTGAGGAATGAATGAGCTGTGGGGGCGAGGTAAGCTCGACGTTGAAGGTGGCCTCAATTTTTGTGGAAGCTGCATCAACTAACTAACACTTCGGCTTTGCCATAATTTATTTGTGGTCAAGATCAAAAAAGAGCTACGTAGAGCGCGATATAATTTTCTTCGGGGTAATGTATCCTCCAGGGACAATTTTCCTAAAATCACGGTATCGTGAACAGTTCGAAACATTTTGTGAAAGCGCGTGTAAAATGAGGGCAATCATATCTGTGGTGTCAACCATCTGCGTCTTGTAAATGTATAACGGGTCAATACGCCGAAATTAAACCTTTTTGCTAACTGTTACAAGTCAAGTCGAGTTTGAGAAATTTAAACTGCTTAACGTAGTGACAACGTCGCCGTGACTAAGAAAACACGCGGGGAGCGGCAACTCAGACCATGTCACACCTGGGACATTGTGCCAGTTTCTGACCAGTGGCTCGCACATAATGGTCTAGCCTTACCGCCATCACACTGAACGGATTGCACGTTTTCGGCAAAACGTTTGTGACCGGTGTAGTCAGTCAAGTCTGGAACTATCGGCTAGACAGAGTGAAAATTTCACCAGCTTGTGCGTTATATTATTACTAGCGCATAAAAAACGTGATCGTGGTTGCTGCGCGAATTTGTGTCTTCTTCAAATCATTTCTCAGGTGAGATGTTGAGGTCCTCATGTCTACATCAACTTGAAAAACCTTGCTGCACACCGAGCGTAAAATGACTATTTAGAGGTACGCAGGCAAGCAAAAGTAGTTGAAATACTCTTGGAGTCGGTGCATATGTCGGAATATACCCCCAGCACCAGAGAATGTTTTCGACTTTCCAGATGTAGTATGTCATGCGCTAGATGTTGTACGGAGTGGAGGGCTTTGCTCGGTTACGACGCACTCGAAAGTCAGTATTTCCACGCCCGCTTGTAGGCATACACTACCTGACAACAGGTTTCTGTAACAACGTCGTTTTAAAAAACGGTCCAAATACACGGGCATCATCAACGCAAATTCGATGAGAGTCGACGAGGAGAGAAATAGGTGCGGTATTAATATTGTTCTGGCAAAAAAAGGAAGTAGCGTACTATAGTAGGGCGGGGGGGGGGAGGCTGCTTGTTGATTTTGCACTTATGTATGAATACATATGTATGGAGGGAGAACCAGAAACGAAAATTAGGCGCCTTTACTAGCTATGCTCCACAAATCGTACCGGATGAAGTACCACGTTCATTTTACTGTATAGAGGTTTTAAGCTTGTTTTTCTGGGGTGGTTGTGTTCTCTTTTATATTCGCGAGAGTGGGTCGACCCAACCTAACCCTAACGCTCACCCAAACCCCAACCTCAACCCGGGCTAAGGCTTAGACCCGAGCGCGGCGTTTCAGAAAAAATGAAGAAGAAAGTGCGGACCACATCAAAAATTGAAATATATTTCGTACTTAATCTGGTATGATTTTTGGGTTCAGAGAACACCGCGAAGGTCTACACTGAAAATTGAGAACACAGTAATGCAGGTAAGTGGTGAATCGCGTTAGAATAAAGAAGGCAAAAGAAAAACTGCTGCGACCCAAGTGCACCGCTTCAGGAGGTTAAGACGATAAGCACGTGTCCTTCTTAACCCCCAATACCTGATTTGGAGAAAACTAAAACTGCCAGCGGATGAAAAGCACCATGTGACCTAAGCTTACGACGAAAATTACGAACAAAAGTAACCCATCAATATTTTGCCGAAAATATTGTTTGGATGATGAGGGTTAAGGAGCCCCCGTCAATTTCAGAAAAAGCATTTCAGACGAAAAGTCAAGTGCTACCTCTATTTTTCTATTGTGAAAGAGCCTTACCGCATTTTCGACAAGATTAATGACGCACTCTATTAATTTGTTAGTCCCCTGACCGTAACTATAGACCCTAATTGAATAAAACGCAACGATCAATGTACGATGAAACCCCTTTCGTCTCGTACACAATTTGCGTCAACCATCGCCACGAAAACGTGGAAAGTTCCACCGTCTAGTATTATGGTAGTGCCTGAAAAAGCAACTGAGTTAATGACACACGAAGCGTATGAAAATACGTGGAAGTGTGGTGAGCTAATAAAGCTACATTTTCCCTATCCGCCGGAGGATGAAAAAACAAAAAAAGAAAAATCCTGAAAAAGAAGGCCTGTGCGCGGTTGCCACATATTTGTAACTTCTGCAAAATCGTTAACGGTTGGCAAAGCGCGACATGGATTTTGTGAATAATTGAGCCATGCTGTTTTCGATCTGGGTGTCGATCAGTCGTATAAAAACGTATGTTTTTTGTTTGCCGTATATATTCGCGGTAGAGACGAGGGGTTGGCGGCGGAATATCGGGAAAAAAAACGAGCTGAGTTATGCGTATTGATCATTACTGCGCGAGCTTCTCGCTTGCCATTCATGACGACGTCAAATAGAGAAGTTTGTTGTTGACTGAAATCGCATTTCATTCTTGTTTAATGAACAAAACGATTGATTGTCCTTCGTGCAAACTAGTCCACTTTTCCCTTTCTGCGACAACGTACAGGCACGAAATCTTGTTCAGCTCATTGCACCGGAGACCACCAATGGAAAATGAAGACTTTTTGGCCTTCACGCTGGGGGAGGTTCAGTAAGAGAAAACACAGCCCAGTGAGCGGGATGAAATTTCACTCGCTTTTTTCGAACAACTTGGTTGGAAGTGCGTACCATAACCGTAGTAGGTACAGTACACGTGGGTGCACTTTCTGTGTTATGACAGACGCCAGTATAACCGGAAAATTGTTCAGGTTCGGTATGTGATGATTCTTGGTTAAAATTTCTGTTTTGCGCCGGGTACAAGTATTTTGCGCAATGCGTTTGTGGCTGCACGTTACAACACCACGCACAACAAATGTGTGTCGGCTGAAAAGTCATGTGTCGGGTGATGCACACTACGATATTGTGTTTTTTCATGGTAATAAGCACAATCATGCCACCCAGCCGTTGGCGGCAGTCTGTACTAACGTTTTGATTGGTACATCGTCACCGCTTGCTGTAATAGAAGTCCACAACAGCATAGTGTGCTAGGTACGGTAGCACAGGCAGTGCGATATGTCCAACGACTACTGCGTAGATATGCATCACAATCAACGTCGTTTATTAGCGGATATATTTTAGAAGGATCTTAACTGTTGGACATGACAATCAATGGTCATGGCCCGATATGTTGGGGTTGGTATTTCGTTGATACAGGGGCGTGGTCTAGCTGGGACAAGCAGTCGTGCTCCCCGATCATTCGCAAACTACCCTCCCCCCTCCTCTTATCTTCTGGACAATATCGATAATCTAGTCAACAAGCTTGAGCGCCTTCCTCTCATAGTGCCATGACCTTCGGAGCTTGGGCTTGACGTTAAAATATATTTAACAGTTTCGCCCAACCTGACGTGAAGCCGCGGAAGGTATAATATAGTCTAAACAAACAAAAATACACTTCAGCTGTGAGGTGGAAGATTTCTTTGAAACTCATATTTGCCAGCTGTGTGTGATACTCCGATCGCGCGTATTACGGTTTGTGTGTCGTCATTAATAAGGATATACGTCGGCGACTCCCCTTGCAACTACAATGTAGCTACCAAGGTCAACAGGGTGGTGTTAGTCAGGGTGGTGTTAGTCAGTCTGTTCGCGGAAACTAACTGTAAGACCCCGCAGCAAAAGTTTTCAGTTGCCGAAAACGACTGCTGCTTTGTGCCTGGTATACCAATAATATTCAGTTGGTGAGACGACAACCGCCTGCTTGCTGCTGAACCCATTTTATCTTCTTGTTTTGCCTTTCTGCTACGTCCCATGTGATCGAATTACGAAATATCGCTGACGTGTCAACCAACAGAAATCCAACGCGTTTGTCTGCGGGTCCTTGTGGCCAAACATACCATGTATGTACGTTTAAACCACAAGAAATCCAACGCATTCGTCTGCGGGTCCTTGTGATCAAACACACCATGTATGTACGAGGTATGTACGAAATGAACGAGATCATTTTGGCACCGAAGATTTTTTTCATTTATTTACGACATGTACCGCTCCAGTGTGATATAAATAAAAAAAATGAAAATACACTCCAGCTGTGAGTTCGAAGATTTTGTCGAAACTCATCTTTGCATGCAGTGTGTGATACTCCGATGGCGCGTATCACGGGTTGTGTGTTCTCATTGAGGATATAGGTCGGCGACTCCCTTTGCAACTACAGTGTAGTTATCAGGGTCAACATGGTGATGTTAGGCAGTCTGTGCGCGGAAAATATAAAACCCGTTCCTGAGGGGGACGAAATCTGACAGCTGTGGAAGGAAATGCATCAGTTTATTAAGTGAATCCTGTAAGTCGAATATCCTGTCAGGGAAAGGCAGAGTTTTTAAAGACGTTGGGATCTGATTTTGATCAAAAGGGCGGCGAGGGCGGGGGAGGGGGGGAGGGGGACGGGTGGGGCAGGTCAACTTGTGCGTGGAAAATATAAATATTTCTTGTGGAGGAGGGGGGGGGGAATGTGGCGGGGGGGGGGCGGGGGCGGGGGGGAGGGCTTTAGGTCGCATAGATGTATGGGTTTGCGATTATACCCGTGGTGCTAGGTCTAGGCGATGGTGCGGTTGGTGGGGAAGGAGGGGGCGTTGGGGGCGGGGGTGGGTGGGAATTGCGGCAGCGGCATGGACGGCTTTGAGGCGATAACAAGACGACATCCAAGGCGTGGAAGCGTTTATTACTCGGCGGATTTCGATAGTAGGTGGGGCGTTTAAGCAAGAGGAAGCGAGGGGAAAAAAGAAGGAAAAAAACATATATATATATTAATAATGCGGCGAGGGGGGGGGGTGGGGGGGGTGGGGGCGGGGGGGGTTGAAGAGGTTTAGGCCACATATCATATTAAAATCAAGGATTTGGTCAACACTGGTGTTCGCAACATTGTGTGTGGTCCTCCGATCGCGCGTATTAATCATATATGTAGGGGCTTACTATACGCGCGGTGCCAGTGTCTAGGCGATCGTGCGGGGTGTGGGGAAGGAGGGGGCATTGGAGGGGGGGAGGGGGGATGAATGAAAACTACGTCATGGATGGCTAGGAAGACGATGACGTGATATCAGTTGCTAAAAAGTGATTATTACTATGGCCGATTTCGATTGTAAGTGGGGCGTTTGAACGAACTGGGGGGGGGACAAAGGGGGGGGGGGGGGGGGGGGGGATGCGTTGGAGCTAGGGCATGGATGGCCAGATAGATAATGAGATGATATCAGCTGGCTGGTAGTGTTTACTACTGTGGCAGATTTTGATTTCAGGTGGTGCGTTTAAACAAGGGGGATCGGGGGGGGGCGGGGGCAGGGGGGCGCGCATTTCAAAATGTGCGCGGAATCTATAAACCCTTGAAGGGGATGAATCTGACGGTTGCAGGAAGAAGACACCCCTTTATATCACCCGCCTTGTAATGTCATATGTACACTAAATATTGTTGTGCACCCACGCCCAGGCCGTCGAGAGTTCGAACGTTTACATCCTCTTTCAGGACTACGAGCATAATTGTATCTCTGCCTCGATCGGGGGGTGAGTCCAATCATGTCTCGTTGCCCGGATCTGTGATGCGCATGTGCTTGATCATGATGTTGATTTTGTTGCTATTTCTCCTCTTTTGTTTGTTTGTTTGCACAAGCAACACAATTCGTTCAAACCGTTTCCAAACGCGCACACGCGCTCTTGGCCCAGCAGTAACCGGGACTGACGAGACAAATGACCATCAGTATCGGCACGTAATTGTTTTCTGCTCGAGCCGAGGCCCGTTGTTGACGCTTGTCCGCTCGCTGCCAGTGCCACGTATGAAGCGTTCCGCCTTCGATGTTGCTTGGTGCTCTCGCTGAATCCCCGATTCGCCGTCTAGCGAGGAACTCGAGAGTCACGAAATAACGAATTATCTGGTCCAAGGAGCGGCCGCCGTCCAGTTGTTAACAACAGCTCTGTCGGTTCGCGTGTTCTACCAGTCTGCCAGCACCGTCCCGTGCGGTATCCACTTGGTATCTCCACAAGTGCGATCAACCAAACACTTCCAGCTGCTGCTGTTAATTTGATTTACGTACTTCATCCTCAGCCAAACATCGTGAACCATAACACCGAATTTTCTCTGGAACAACTAACAACATACACTATTATTTTTAAACCGGTTCTCGATTCCCAATAATGTTTCTAATTTTTTGCGGCTACTGCTGTGAACAACACGCAGGTTCACGTAAAATAAACAAAATGTCTCCCACGCAAAAAAATGCTTCTCGCAATGTCCAGTCAAAGGGCCACTATTTGCTATCACATCTCCTATCATCACTGGAAGAGGGTGACTGGACAATTTTTTTTCAAGCGGCCTCGAGCTGTCCCTAGAATCACAACTCCTACCTAGACCAGTGCGAGACCTTCGTGTTCTTCAATAATATGTTCTGGCTTTATCCAACCGGAGGCAAGAAAAAAGCTCGTCGTATTTTGCACGAACCTGTTGAAGGCACTTAAAAGCATGTCTGTAAAACGTTTCCCTCGAAAAATCGAAGATCTGACGACCCGGGCTACGGTAGGGGGGTCCCCTTTTGGGCCTTTTATTTCAGTGGCTAGGGGTCACTCGTGCGAGTAACCCCTTTGTTCCTTTGCGATCTTAGGTTTTCTTCATGTTTTATATTGACGAAATCAATCCGCAATGCAATGGCAATCTCAGCTGCGCCAAAACAACTGCCTGATAAACCACTTTCATCGGCGAGGTACAGAGCCAGTCGTACGAGTGACTCTGTACCTCACGGATGAAAATGGGGGTGACCCCCTACCGTTGCCTTGGTCTGACCTAAAAACGTTTCCGTCGGAAAATCAAAGATCTGACCTGCCAGTGTTCAACATTATGCAGAATCTATCAAGAAAAAAGATCATCGACTAAACCAAAGTAGTTTGAAGGAAATAACGTATGTATGTTATTCATTGTTGCGCACTAAAGTCCGAATGTCCACGCCGTTTTGAGTCATAGGCTCCAAATGTTTTCACGCGTGTGATACATGCCCATCCCGTGGCCTGACTTACGCGGGTTTTTCATGTTTTGGCTTCGCCGTAACAATTTTGTCTGAGGTGGGCTACATTTTGAAAACATCATAGCTGACAAACAATCAGACACAATGGTAAAAAAACAAAACAAGCGACACGTGAGGTCTTCGCAATGGCACATAGAGAACTGTGTTCAAACTTTCACGGTCTGACTCGAACAAACGGCGTGGACATTCGCCGGAATATATATATATATATATATGATTTTTTTTCCGTTGACCAGCTTGTACGACAGCGTGAGTAAGTACTGATGACTACTGCTGCTGCTGTAACCGCTCTACACGTGGCAGGACTATTCTTTGTACTTTACTTTAGTACTCTGACGTGGTCAGCTGTAAGTTTGACCAATTTATAGTCGATACTAACCTTCGCAAGCTGCGCATATTTGGTACGTATCGCTTCGAGCACATAGATGTGCAATTACGCAATTGCGAACAAATATACCTCGTCGAGATAAGCGGGGCCCGGTGATTGTTTCTGAGGGTACACGACGGAATGGCCCGACACAACTAGTTCTTCTGTTGCTGGTAGAGCATTTTGAGCGGCTGCGCGAATTACCTGCCGGGGGTTCGGCAACTCGAGTGTTGATGCCTCGACGCTGCTGTGAGTTACGAGAGGAACAACTACTCCTATGAAACATGGGTGATGCAAACACGTTTGGCACCCTTCCCGACGTATAAATACCTTCAGCTGTACGAACCCCTACCAACTGGCGATTGGTACAGTACCACCTACTTCACGTGAGCATCGCCCTTTCAGGCGTTTTTCTCCTCCTGGAGGGACAAGCCAGGTCCAGTATCGCGACGTCGGAGATGACAACTTTACCGCCAGAGCCTCAAGCAAAGTCAAGCCGCATACGATCGAGCCAACCACGGACCGTGTTGCTGTCCTCTGCGTGATCACCGACAAATCGGCGTGCATGCTAGTGACCTAGCACGCAAATGGCGCACGCGGAATCCGTGGCAACTGACAGAAGGCGGCCCGGTGTAGCTGGAGTCAAACTACTTAACGGTCACGAACGAGGCGACACGAGCCACGAAGCAGCCCAACACGACTGAGGGAATTACTCCTGGAAATGCGCCGGCAATTACAATAACAAGCTCGCACGCGACTGGGGAGCCTATCGAAGAATATGAAGGAACTTCTTACGGACGGGCACCTCACTGACACCGTTGTTCAAGGTCTGACGGAGGAGTACCGGTACGTAAAGCTGATGACATGGAAAGACCCAGACTTGACCTATGGAAGACTCAATCAATGCTGGGCCACCTACTAGGGCCACCTCTAGCTGGAAGGGTTGCAACACGATAAGACGGGGGGAAATTCCTGTCTTGCACGGACATTGCTGACAAAAATGTCAGCATCACTTGATCCCAGTTTCATTTTCTGCCACAACTGCGGTAAGGCGGATTATCTGAGGAGCGGTTGTGCCGTGTCTTTCAAAGTCAACAGGAAATGCAACAAGCTCATCGGCTAGAACAACATATCTATATCAAGGCGCATAGTTGTGTAGAAGTGGTGCATCGTGCATCGGACTACGACGCACAACGAAATCGTGTGCTATCTCCGCCTTCACGGACGAGCAGTGCTTTCACGACCTCTGCGTCAGTCGCTTAAATGCGCTTCACAGCCACCTTTCGTAAGCCGGTCTTCAATTTTGACGACGTCTTCGACAGGGGCTTGGCGTTCTGCTGTTAAGCATACAGCAGGGAACGGCCGGTCATCAACCCTCATCTTGGTGACAGGAACCGCTCGATCATGAACACCAGGGCTCGCATCCCGTTGTCATCAAGGACGGCTTGACCATTAGCACCAGGGGTCGCCTCATGTCATTAACAGGGACCGCCCGGTCATCTCAACACCTTTTAGTCGCCCGTATCGTACCAGTGCGTCGGGGTCGCCGGGAATACTATTCACGGGATATTTTCAATCAAAAGCGCTTGGGATTGCGGGAAAGACAACGTTCGAGAAATCACTTCAGCCCTGTTCGCCGGGGCTGCCGGAGGTTTTGGTGAAACCGTCTGACCAACAGCAACATGGAATCGCCGACGTAATCGTTCGGGATCGGGCCACAAAACATGTCGGGAATACCGGGGGAGAGCGTTTTCAAGAATCACGACATAATGGTCGATCATTTGGCGCTGCTGAGACATCGCTCCTGGGGTTGCTGGACGTCATGAATTTGCGGGCATCTGGAATATGCTTCCGGACTCGCTGGGGAAAACTCCACCTCGTCTAGGACTGCGCCGACACATAGCGTCCGGAGTCGCCGCTGAACACCATCCCAATCTGGATCGTCAGTAGGATATCTGCATCGCCTGGGGGCCGCACCCACTCAGCCGCAGCATATTCGTTGCTTCGTAGTACGTAGAACAACACGCACTCTTTGTACCGGGGGGGGGCGGGGCGGACAGAAACCTGATCGGACGCAGCAGGAAAAGGTACTTTCAATGCCTCGATCAACAAGACCATTACAGAGACAAATATCGGCACGGTAAAAATGATGGGGGTAAAAGCGTGTATTTGAGACAATAATAATGTGAAAAGTAGTATGTTGAAATTGCGGTAAACCACATTATTAACTTACTACGTATGATACTCTGTACATACATGCCGTGTGAATGATCGCCTCCCAACCTGTGCAAAGGGAAGTACTAATAACGAAGTAACGTAATTGAACGCGTGTACACTAAGCGTTCGTTTCAAAACAATAACGATTCGCATTTCTCCCTTTCGTGCTCAATGCCGGTGACATTGCATGAACACATCACCTCGCCTGTTGTATTTAGCAACCTTTATATCTTTCAAATAATTTCTCGCGCACAGACTGACTAACATCACCCTGTTGACCCTGATGGCTACACTGTAGTTGCAAGGGGAGTCGCCGACCAATATCCTCAATGAGGACACACAACACGAAATTCGCGCGATCGGAGTATCACAAACAGCTTGCAAAGATGAGTTTCGAGGCAATCTTCGATCTCACAGCTGGAGCGTGTTTTCATTATTTATAATAATTAGGGATGTCAGAAAACTATGGTAAAGTCGTCCCCGCTTTAAAGACACTCTTCATAAGGAAACTCCCCGCTATAAATACACATTTTTTTTTCCCAGAACATGGTGCTCCGCAGATGTACAATAATAAGGGGGAGGTACCTTTTCTACTTTGCGGCCCCCCCCCAAAGTGTTTTGCTGGGGCAGCACACTGCTGTATAACATCGACAGCGGTCTGCTGCTGCCCGCACTACCGCGTGTGGGTAAGGAGAGATTCCTCCCATCAGCTGGCGGGTCGTCAACTGCCGGCTTGAAGACATGTGGCGAACCCACATGCCAGTCAAAGTCTCAACTCGTGTCAGGCAGTCAAAGTTTGGGATTTTCGCCTTTCTCGTGGAGTTAAATTTTGGTATTTTTGTTTTGTGTTTTCGCCTCGTGTTGACCTTTCTTTGGGGAAGAACGGTGTCCTCTTTTCGTTGTATTTTCCCGATTTTTTTGTATGTTGTGGTCTGCGCTACCGACCGTTTCCTAGTGTCGTTCTAAGGAGTCGACTGGGTATGTTTGGTCCTTATGTGGCAGGTAACTTGCGTGTATCGTATCAGAGCTAGTTCCAACGAACTGATGTGTCTCAGGTGTGTTCGCGATATCTCGGGCATGATGTTCACCGTGAGGATAACGCCTCGACAATAAGAAAAGCCTGCAACAACACCAGCGCACTGCCGTACACATTACAGCAAGGGCCTGCATCAACAACAGCGCACTGCCGAACACATTACAATAGGTCGTGCTGCACTCCTTCCCGCGTTTCGGTGGTGGAGGGGAATTTTAAATGTGTAAAGTATTGGAGTGTACTACAGCAGTAGTGTTGCGGCCTTTCAAATCATGTGTTGTTGTAGTTTTTAAGCAACACAGTTTCGTGGTCGCATTCATGCTTCAAATGCGCGTATTTTGACATATGTTACACCTCCATTGGCCCCGGGGACGGTGAGTTGGTGGCCCCGGAATCCTAAAGACACTTCCCCGCGTTGAAGACACTCCCCCAGAAAAAAACGCGGTGTGTATTTCAAGCGGCGTCGACTGTAACTACATAATTGTACCTATCGATTGAAATGTTCTATGTTTCGATCCATGTACAATTTAAAAAATATGAAGCTTTTAACACGTTGTTTACTACACCTGAAAACTGGGTAGCATTCTACATGTAACATAATACCTTTTAGAATAACAATTACCAGGCAGGTGATATAAAGGGGTATCTTCTTGCTACAACGTCATATTCGTCCCCTTGAAGGGCTTATAGTTTCCGTGCACGCATTGGAATGCCCGCCCCCCCCTCCCCGGCGCGATCCCTCTTCTTGCTCAAACGCCCCACCTAAAATCAAAATCTACCAGGGTAGAAAACAATACCAGGCAGCTGATATAATCTCATTATTCTTCTATTGGCAGGCACCGTTGCCGTAGTTCCAACTCATCTCTGCCCTCCTGCCCCTCCCCCCCCCCCTCGCCGTTTTGGGTTCCGCCCAGTTCGTTCAAGCGCCCCACTTACATACGAAATCGGCCAGTGTAATAAACACTTCTACGCAATTGATATCACGTCATCATCTTGCTAGTCATCCATGACGTAGCTTTCATTAATCTCCCCCTCCAACGCCCCCTCCTTCTCATCACCCCGCACGATTGCGTAGACCCAGCACCGCGCGTATAGCAAGACCCTAGAAATATGATTAATACGGGCGATCGGAGGATCACACATAATGTTGCTAAGATGAGTTTCTAACAAATCCTTGATCCCTTTGCTGGAGTGTAGTTAAAATTTTTATGTGACCTACACCTATTGAAACTACCCCCCCCCACACCCCCCCCCCGCCCTTCCCCCTCTTTTCAATCTTTTTCTTTCTCCTCGCTCTCTTTTGCTTAAACGCCTCACCTAATATTGAAATCCGCCAGAGTAATAAACACTCCCACGCCCTGGATATCACCTCATTATCTTTTTTCAGCCGTCAATGCCGCTGCTGCAATTCCCACCCCTTCCCGCCCCGAACGCCCCCTCCTTCCCCACTACCCGCACCATCACCTAGACTTAGCACCACGCGTATAGCGAACTCCTACATCTATGCGACCTAAAGCCCTCTCCCCCCGCTTCTACACCTAAACCTCCGCCCCCCTACCCCACAGAGGGATTTATAGTTTCCACGCACAAGTTGACTTGCCCCACCTGCCGCCCCCCCCCGCCGCCCCCCCTATGATCGAAATCAGGCCCTCGCGCCCTTAAAAACTCCGCCCTCCCCTCACCGGTTATTCGACTTACAATATTCACGTCATAAACTGATGATGCATTTCCTTCCGCAGCTGTCAGAGTTTGTCCCCCTCAGAAACGGGTCTCAACGTTTCCGCGCACAGACTGCCTAACATCACCCTGTCGACCCTGATGGCTACACTGTGATTGCAAGGGAGTCGCCGACCTATATCCTTAATGAGGACACACAACCCGTAATACG
Organism: Undaria pinnatifida; assembly: GCA_012845835.1. Taxonomy (NCBI): domain Eukaryota; class Phaeophyceae; order Laminariales; family Alariaceae; genus Undaria; species Undaria pinnatifida. The sequence goes on from JABAKD010000025.1 coordinate 23,952,044, forward strand.
CGCGATCGGACTATAACAAAGAGCTTGCAAATATGAGTTTCGACAAAATCTTCTGTCTCTCAAAGCTGGAGTGTATTTTTATTTTTGGACTGTAGACTATAGTGATTAATATTCTGTAGTTGAAGATATATTTAGAAGGAGCCGTTCATGTGGATAACTTGATGTTGAATAGACACATACGTGATAAGTAGTGGGGAGTAGATAGTTGAATCGGGCTGCATCCCTACGATTTATATATAGTTCATGACGTCCTTACAACCCGCTGCTGTCATATTCAGAGCTGCTATCTGTCTGTGTGAACGTGAAGTTTTCATCTGTTTGTTTACTTCGGATTGTTTCCGTGTCCGGTGATTCACCTTTCACACGATATCTCCAAAATTGTTTTTAGTGAGACAGGATGGAATCTAGGCAACATTCTGTGAATAATTTAACTTTGAACGAGGACAGCGTTTAAGCCTGCGGCCCCGACATAAGCAACGCTCGGCCAACAACATGACTGTCAGTCACGACAATGCATCATAGTATATTCGCACGGTGCCTATCAATGCATTACAGCCAAGCAGAATGCATACGTCAGAGCCTAATTGATTTGTGACGCAAGTTGTCCATCGCCAGAAGAAATCAGAGTAGTTTCCACAGATGCTGTGAGCATGTGTACTCTAAGAAAATGTTTTTCCCACTAGTCCTCCAGAAATGGCGCTTAAGAAAAGATGCCCGCAGGTGTGTTAGATTGCATAATATATATACAAATATATGTATATATTTAACAAACGCCCTAAACTCAGCCCTACCCTCACCGGTCACACGACTTATAGGATACACTTTATAATCGGATGCATTTCCTTCCACAGCTGTCAGATTTTGTCCCCCTCAGAAACGGGTTTTATAGTTTCCGCGCACAGACTGACTAACATCACCCTGTTCATCCTGATAGCTACGCTGTAGTTGCAAGGGAGTCGCCGACCTATATCATTAATGAGTACACACAACCCGTAATACGCGCGATCGGAGTATCACACACAGCTTGCAAATATGAGTTTCGACAAAATCTTCGATCTCGCAGCTGCAGTGCATTTTTGATGTTAAAATATAACAAGGTGATGCTAGTCAGTCTGTTCGCGGAACAATATAGTCCAGACTATATGTTACTAAACAAATAAACGCTCCAGCTGTGAGATCGAATATATAGTCGAAACTCATCTTTGCAAGCTGTGTGTGCTACCGCGATCGCGCGTATGACGGGTTGTGTGTCCTCATTAAGGATATAGGTCGGCGACTCCTCTTGCAACTACAGCGTAGCTATCAGGGTCAACAGGATGATTTTAGTCAGTCTGTGCGCGGAAACTATCAAACCCGTTTCAATATATATATATATAATATATAATATAGTCGTATCCTTTCGGACGTTCGAAGAAAAAACTATACCACCAACAGAGAGAAATGAATACTTCGAATGTTATTCTTTCTCTCACGACCGCAATTACCCAGGGATCACCTTTTAGCTTGGTAGCGTATCACCTCCTAAGTTAGTCCAACTTGCGTGATGGTAGAAGTTTGCGAAGCGCCTTTAATGACATGCGTGCCGCAGAACCAAGTCGTTGCGTTACGGGCAGACCGTGGTGTATCGTTGACGTGGAAGAACGTACGGCGTGTACGTTTCTCGTCTTGTGGACGTTTGTCTTTCATCCATGTTAATGTACAATTGTATTGGGCGTGACACCGCACATCTGGAATTTCGTGGCGCTGTTGCTCATGCTCAAATAGCGAAATTGCATCGTCGAAAAATTTGTTGCGCTGCCATTTGTTCACGCACACACATGTAAATGGCACGTGTTTCACGTATGGTGCACACTCATCGCAAAACGTTCGTGGGAGTCGACAAACAAACGACGCGCACGTGCCTTACACGCATTTTTTTATTCAACAACACCCGGTATACGAAGTTTGTTGTGAATCCCATAGATTGCTTCTTGTATTCATCGTGTGAAGAATTTGGCTCCCCCGATATGCGCTGTACATGAAATATGCAACGCACCAGGTTTATTTAGTCTATATAGCGACTGGGGCTTGTGGCGTCCGGGCAATATAAAGTTTTGATACCCGTACACAGCACCAATGAGCACCTTCCGCAACCCTGAAAAACATCTTGTCGACACTTCCCTAACATACTCGAAATGTACAAGATCTGCAATCAGCCGTGTTGCCTTCAGCCTTTCTGTTGGTAGCATCGGCACACAAAACACAGTACACAGATGAAGCTCGAATATATATAGTGTTATATATTCCATCCTACATTGTGCAGCATTCGGGTGGACAGGAGCAACCCATTCAAATATCATATTATTTCCCCGATAACACATTCAAGCGTTTAATTTGGCATGTAGCGGAACCTCATTGCTCCAAGCTGCCGAACTTCGATTTTGGACTTGAAAGAAACCTATAATTGTGAATTCAATGTGGTACTCAATTCCGGTTGGAAATGATTTAAAACTATACCAGGGTGCCGTTCTGCAGCCCCAACGACAAGGCGGTCTGTAAGAGAAGGCCGCCTGTAATATAGGTTGCGGCCTTCGCAGGCACTTTGTCAAAGAAGACGTTGACACATGTTGTAGAAATAACCAGGCATTTGTCTGCAACGTAAATCTGCATGAGATTCCCGTAGAGGGATGGGGAGAAGACGAACAGACACCATCCCCAGTTGTCGTGGCTAGAACGCCTCGTGATAGTCGGCAAAGCCACGCGGAACGTTAATGACTCAGACGTCCTTGTCAAGAACGTCAGCAGGGATGCTGCAGTCCCTGGGTTTGTCAAGAAAATCGAACCACATGCTTGCCACTTTTTTGTCGGGTGAGAAGCCGTCGTAATCGGCCACATATTTGCAGGTACTCGAGGACACATGTTCCGCGGGGTAGTGTTTCGGCACAATCATTTTCAACGTCCGGGTACGTGCGCCTACTTATTCCCGTCAACTATCTGCTGCTGACAGATACCCCAGGCAAAAAGCGAGTGAGTTTGTTGTGCTAGTTCGGCGAATATGATGGCCTTGTGGGTTGTGAGGCATTTATCGGATATATATATGCCGTTTGATGTTATACCTGGGTAGTTAGTTGTAATGCAGCCAAGAATATATGAGCTGAGACTCGTGTCAATTTTGGCTGTGGTTTTACCTTGAAATTAGCGACTGATTTTGCACCTGGCTTGGCGTCTATGTAGGGCTTCGCGAGTAACAGGGTCAGAACCATGAGCTCGGAACATCCTGGTCATCTGCACCAAATCTTGTGCGGACATACGAAAGCCCATAGCGGAGGCAGTCGATTGTGACTTCCTGATTTTTATGTTTCTGAATGTGGGCCTACTTCAGAAAGATATTCCCACAGAATGTGAAATTTCATGTGTACGACGGGTCGATCTTGACGTCAAGTTGTCTGCCCCCATATCGGCACGGAAACGGTGGTTAGGAAATCTTGTGAAAATTTCCCCAGTATCCAGGAGACAATTTACATGTAAGGTAAAATGCACAAATTTGGAACCATGTAGGCTGCTGACGGGCTTCACATCACACACGCGCGTTAATATCAGACCATGGTGGTTGTTTTTCTACGTTGGGCCTTAGAGATATAGGCGCCTCGTCTTGCCAACCACTGTTAGGGAATTAATTGCATGAGTGCGTCACTAGAACCAACTAACTTATTTCGAAAGTTTTGGCAACTCCCCTTCGCGTACACCAAGCATTGTGCACGTGTTTGTGCATTACGAAATGTGTGCTGGTACAAGCTGTTTCGTCAAGATTTGTTTCTGACTAGCGCGGTTCCACCTAAGAGGAGCTAGATAATTTCGATTGATGTCTCTTCCTTATTGTGCGATCTTAGTTGTAGGCCTTGGCTATGCGGTGCTGTCCATGCGGTTCCACTTCCTTCTCGCTCGAGTTTGGCGTTCGCATTAGTTTGAGAACTCCTCGGAAAAAGGCAGCTCTAGCGGGGAAAGCCCTGTTTTTATCACCGGGTTTGAGCCACTCGCATGTGCTCAACTGTGTACTTCACCGACAAAAGCACTTCAGGCGGAACGTTTAGCGCAGAGTAGCTACCAATATTCTTTGCGGACAGGGGTATCGACAAATCAAAACAGCACGAAAGCCTAAGACCACGAACTACAGGTCCAGGTCACTAACGCGGGAGACCCCGAGCCACTGCAAGTGCCCAGGCCCCAAAAATGACCCCCTTATCATATTTTGGGTCCTTATGCGCTCATAATACAGTAGGAGCTTCAGAACAGTAACTGGGTATCCCTTCCGTAGCATGCGCCTGACGATCTGCTTATATATATATATATATTTGTTTCACTCTTTCAGTCCACTTCGTGCGCATCGGGCAGAGTTCCCGTCGTCATGGCCACCGATGTGATCAAGCCCACTATCAAGTAATCACTTACCTATATATCGTCCACCGTGTTTACCGAGTAATTTTCGGCCTCGAGCCGGTTTTCCGGCCGCCCCTATTGAACACTACTTTTCAAACTCGTAGCAGCGCCAATTCGTTATATTTGAAGTGCTGATTGTGTCCATTATGCGGCATCACATCCCGAGAATTTTGTGCGCTCGCGTTACAACCGTTCACGTCTCGTCCGTTTGATGTGTTGTTATTTAAACGTCGCAGGGAGTGCTTTAAATTTTTTCTTCGGACATGTTTCCCATGTCTATTGGTGGTGCGAAACTGACCACGAAATTTGAGCACACTTCCACCATAGTGTAAACGGGTATGCAGGTAGATGGCTAGAATCCTGTCGCAACTTCAAATTTCAAGTTGTAGTCTCCGAGACGCAAAATTTGAAGAATGTAACACCCGTGTTGGAGACAACGCGGGCCCCAGATGTCAATCGCCGACGAAGGAAACCGAACCTACAGCAGTGGTATCCTTGAAATGTTGGTGGGTATCATGCATGGTAGGTAAGAAAACGGGAGCAGGTTAGCCCTTTGCGAACAGAATTTTCCACAACCTGGGAAGGCAGGTGTGCCGTTGACTCAGCTCAACGTTATCGGCTTACTGATCATTAATGACAGCTAGACACCTGTAGATAAAGGTTTGAAGGAGATGGAAGTATACATAACGACAATGAGTAATATGTCACTTCGTTCGAGAGAAATCCCACAATATAGGTTGCACTTGATGGGTGTAACGCTACTAGCCGATTGCGGACCAAACGTGAGGAGCTAACGGTGAGAGTGTTTCGTTTCAGGGGACATTGATGGAAGGCTTCGGTAGGGTGGGTACCCGGTTTATCACCGGCCACTATGATCTACCTCAACTGACCAAACCACGTTGGGCGATTTGTTTATCGCAGCGTCCCTGACCACACCATTGAACATCAATGTCGAAAATGAAGAACGACCAGATAGTCTATGGCCGCAACGACTAGGGGAGTCAACTGCGCGAGTGATCCTGACTCACTGCAGGAAGAAGTAGGCCCCAAGAGAGAGCCCCCTACCGTACAATTGGTCATGGTTTCTATGATCTTTCCGTGACTGTGACATAGAGGTATAGGCAGGGCTGCGCCATCGAATGCCTTCGATGTGAGGGTTCTGGTGATATTTTGACCACCCTCATGTGAGGAGCGTGGACACTTCCGCTGCAGCCCGACCGCGGCATGCGCCTCTTCCCTACGACACGGTGGGTTAAATAGCCTCCAGACGAGTGCTACGATAGAGGCATCACTTTTCGTCCAAAATGGTTTCTGAATGACGGCGTTCTTTACCTCAAATTCTTGCAACTAGGTCATGCTTTTACGCATGATTCTCGCCGTTTACCTGGACTGTAGGATTTTTCATCCGGTAGCAGTTTTACTTTTCTCTTAATCAGATTTTCGGAGAGGTCTTAAGCTCCGAAATTGAGAACCTCAGAGAAAAATTGGTGCACCTCTACCGTAGCACGCATATCCATTCTAGTATGGACATTTCATCAATATATATATATTATGAATACCAATATATAGACTATAACATTAGTGTTGTTGAATTTTCAATGGAACATGGTGGAGCATGGCCCGTCTATCAAATGGATGGCGAGTGTTCGCTTCCATATGCCTTTACCGCCGCTGCAAGACCCCAACCTCCCAATGGTTTTCTACGTAGAAATCTAGCCCATATTTAGCGGCTAGGGTGTGCAGAGTACATGATATCAACATACCTATGGTCGACCCAAAGCAACATAGGCCCAACTCCATACGCATAAGCCTCCAATGACGGCTGCGGACAGAGTCTCCACGATACAGCCGTGACGGAAATGTATCCATAGCTCTAAGAAAGGAGAGTACCTTGCCGACCGCCTTCGGTACAGGCCTACCCACACTTCGGACGCCAGACCGGACTGTTCATTGTTGCTAAACAGGTATAGTGCGTGCTACGGCAGTAGCAGGTGCATGCAACAGTTTTAAGGTGCCTTCCCCGAGGAAACCTGCACTCACCTAAACACGACGTACGATACAAGAAAAATGTGCAAACCTATGTGCATCGCCCAACATTATCAGAGATGTCTCCCAATAGAAACCAGCTACTTCCATAATCATCGATTACGCCAAAAAATGGAAAGTGCAACCCAATGAATTACCCCACGCACTCAACGGCGAGCAAAACATAATCCGTGTTCCTCCAAGTATTAGATTCAACGATAGCCCCCCCCCCCAGACAAACAATAGTACTTAACGAACATTTGATGGATGTTAGACACGAAGAAGGACATATCTTCATATCGTTTCTTGCTTGCAAAGGGCTATTGAACGATGGCATTAGAGTGACAGTGGGCACCATATTTGGGAGTTACAGCCGGGAGTTGGCTTGAACACCAGGAATATGATGAATCATTTAGTTGGGCAGGAGCTATCTTAAAACCACGCGAACATTGGTTAGACCTTATGGTGAGAGGGGCCGTCAAAGTTCTACCTCTTTCGTACAGCACTCGTTGTGAAACGCTTCTCCAGTCGGGCAGCGCTTCCCTCGTAATCCATGCGGATATTTACATTGAGCTCTAGCGGTAATGACTCCGGCTTATTGTTTTACCTTGACGGAGACATTAACACGATATAGAACTTTTAATGGTTCCCTGACCATGAGAGAACCATACGCCGGTCACAAAAAACGCATCCAACGGCCGGGAAACAGACGACACATGATGGTATTTGTAGGAGAGGGCGGTGTCCGGGCCCGGATGTCCTTGATGGAAGCGTTACTTCACCAGGAACCGCACCTGAACAATGTGGCAAGCGGTATGGCAAGAAACGACGCAGAACACGTATAATAATTAATTTGTTGGCCGCATAAACACTTCCAGCCCAATCACAAAGTGAAAACGCATGGTCGACAGGGACATCGATTTCAGGTCTTGATTTTTTTATTGCTAGCTTCATCGTTTGCTTCGTGGTGCCCGCCACGATACAGTGCTCTACGTTTCTTTTCTCTATTCCTCGTTGAAAGATATTTAGGTATGCCCAAGGTCCGATGTGGAGATATACAAAACTGCCGCTGAATGAAGTTTCCCACATGGCCTAGGTACACAACGACAATCATGGATGCTCTTTTTGCCTGGGTTTCCGACGATTTGGGTTGAGAAGGCCCATCATTCAGAAACAATTTTTAGGGAAACGTTATACCTCAATCGTACCACGTGCCTTATCAGGCTTTCCGGTTGAGGAGTTGTATCGCCCACCCCAGCCAGAAGTGTTTGGAAATCGTGAAGGTGCCTTCCACTGTTGAAACGGGCGGACTAGGAAGTAAATACAATGAAATGCCAAACTAAAACCAAATATACGGCGGTAATGGGGTGTTGAGAGGCGCAAAACAACCCAGGGGGTGCTCCCCCTTTCGAAAATAAAGCGTGTGCATTTAATCCTCGACGTGTTAGCGGGAACCACTGGAAAGGGTGATTTTCTCTTGGGGCGAGGTATATAGACCACACCTTCGTGCCGTCCAGAATGGTCTAACATATCGCTTTCTTGCGGTGATGGTCCAATACCACTTCCGGCTGCCCATGTGAGGACCATAACGTCGACACCGATTACGCGGTGCACCGTGAATAATCTCCTCGATAAATCTGTTTTCAAATGAAATGAGAGAGCAAGGCTGTGGTACGCCGTTTTATGCCCGTTGTTTTACCGTGTTGAATGCACGTATCATTCAGTAGGATAGTACATAGCTCACGACGGCGTCAAGCAAACAATCGACACGCGTCACTCTACCGAGCTAAGCCACGCGTTCCAGCCGAAGCTAGATAACGCGGACACTGCGGTTACACCAGCATGATTGGCATCAAAATCAACAATGACGTCAGGAAAACAGGCCAAACAGGATTCCCATCTACCGCCTTTGGACTATATCAATGGTAAGAGGGGTAGTCATATTTGTATCGCCGGTTTTGAGCAACATGGACGTGTCACTGTGTATCACACCAACAGAAAAACACAAAATTTTGATGCAGCGAATACCTACCATTCCAGTGCAATAGACACCAAAATTTAAAAGTGGAACGAGAAATCATGACAACAAAAGAGCAGAAGGGTTATATATAGGAGAAAGCGATCGGTAGACACTTCAAGAGACGCTCATGAACGTGACCTCGCTAACAAAGACTGGTTTCTTAATGAAAAGAAACGAACAGACCGTAACCAAACCGAACCGAACTGAACCGAACGGAACCGAACAGAACCGAATCGAACAGAACCGAACCGAACCGAACCGAACCGAACCGAACCGAAACGAACCGAACCGAACCGAACCGAACCGAACCAAACCGAACCGAACCGAACCGAACTGAACCGAACCGAATCGAACCGAGCCGAACCGAACCGAACCGAACCGAGCCGAACCAAACCGAACCGAACCAAACCGAACCGAACCGAACCAAACCGAACCGAACCAAACCGAACCAAACCGAACCGAACTGAACCGAACGGAACCGAACCGAACCGAACCGAACGGAACCGAACCGAACCGAACCGAACTGAACCTAACCGAACCGAACCGAACCGAACCGAACCGAACCGAACCGAACCGAACCGAACCGAGCCGAACCGAACCGAACCGAACCAAACCGAAACGAACCCAACCGAACAGAACCGAACCGAACCGAACCAAACCGAAACGAACCCAACCGAACAGAACCGAAACGAACCGAACCGAACCAAGCCGAACCGAGCAGAGATGAACCGAACCGAACCGAACCGAACAGAACAGACCAAACATAACAAAACGTCACATAACGTAACATAACCTAACATAACCTAACATTTCTTAACATAGCAAAAACACAACATAAAACAACATAAAACAACATAACATAACATAACATAACATAACATAACATAACATAACATAACATAACTTAACATAACATAGCATGACATAACATAACATAACATAACACAACATAACATCACGTACCATAACAAAACATAACATAACATATCATAACATGACATAAAATTAAAAAACATAACATAACACAAAATAACATGACATAACACAACATCACACATCGTAGAATAACATAACATAAGGAAACATAACATAACACAACATACCACCACATAACATTACATAACATAACATATCATAACATAACATAACATAAGATAACATAACATAACACAACATGAAATAACATAACCTAACATAACATAACATAACATGACATAACATAACATAACATATCATAACATAACATAACATAACATAACATAAAATAACATAACATAACATCACATCACATAACACAACAAAACATGACATGCAATGACTAAAAATTACATAACATAACAAAACATAACACAATAAAACATAAATTAAAATTGCAAAACGTAACAAAAAAAAACATGATATGACATAACAGAACATCACATAACACAACATAACACAACACAACACAACATATAACATAACACAACACAACAGAACATAATATAACACAACATAACATAACATAACATAACATAACATAACATAACATAACATAACATAACATAACATAACATAACATAACATAACATACGTAACATAACATAACACAACACAACACAACATAACATAACGTCACATAACATAACGTCACATAACATAACATAACATAACATAACACAACATAACATAACATAACATAACATAACATAACATAACATAACGTAACATAACACAAAAAAATATAACATAACATAACATAACATAATATTACATTACATAACATATATATAACAAAAAATAACATAACATACCATAACATAACATGACAAAATTCTTTTCCGACCACCTGCACGATCGCCTAGACCTAGCACCACGCGTAAAACAAGCTGCTACATATCTTTGATCTCACAGCCGAAGTGTATTTGAATATCATTTGTGACCTAAACCACCTAAAAAATCTCCCCCCCCCTCCCCCCTCTTGCTCTCCCTTACTCAAAAGCCCCACCAAATATCGAAATCCGTCACATTAACAAACACTTCACGCACAGGATATCACCTCAATATCTTTCGAGAGCCATCCGTGCCGCTGTGTCCCCCCCCCCCCCCCCCCCCCCCGCCTCGAACGCCCCCTTCTTTCCCACCACCCGCACCATCGCCTAGACCTAGCACCACACGTATAACAAACCCCTCACCGTAAGCCCTTCCTCCCCCCCCCCCCACCCCCCCCCGCCCCCCCCCCCGCCCCCACACACCCCACCTCCCCCCCAACCCATCCCAACCCCACCCCCTCGAACAATCCACCCTCTCTTTACTCACTGATTGTACGACTTACCCCAGGATATGCATGATAAACTGATGTAATATTTCCAAAATCGTCACATTTATCCCCTCAAAATAATGTATAGTTTCCAGGCACATATTGAGCTGCCCCACACGCCCCCCACCCCCCCCGCCCCAACCCCCCCTCCCCGCCCGAAAAAATATGCTGGTGCCAAAACCGTCAGATTTACCCCCTTGAAAGGATTTATAGCTCACATGGTCAAATTGCCCTCTTCCCCCCCCCCCCCACCCTCCAAACCCGCTCGCTTTAGGTCAAAACCAGGCCCCCACGTCCTTCAAAACTCCGCCCCACCCTCCTTACCGGTTATTCGACTTACAAGATTCACTTGATAAAAGGATACACTTCCCTTTACAGCTGTCAGATTTTGTCCCCCTCAGAAACGGGTTTCATAGTTTCCGCGCACAGACTGACTAGAATCATCCTGTTGACCCTGATAGCTACACTGTAGTTGTAAGGGGAGTCGCCGACCTATATCCTTAATGAGGACACACAACTCGTAATGCGCGCGATCGGAGTATCACACACAGCTTGCAAAGATGAGTTTCGACGAAATCTTCGATCTCACAGCTGGAGTGTATTTTCATTTTTTTATAATATATTCTTAAGCTAAATCCTGGCGAAATGCTATTGAATGCATTTAGTTGTGAATAGTTCGTGCCGGGTACCACCGAAGTGATTAATACCAATAATCGAGCTTACTGTTAACGCTCCGTCTCGGGGCGCTCGAAGTTGTAAGGTTTAATGCGTACGGCGGTCGCAGCACCGATTTATGTGGGTGCGCGGCTTCCGTGAAAACCTACCAGGTACAACTCCATCTATATGAAGAGAAATCAACAAGAGTATCAGATATAAGCAGCGGCAGCAACGCGGTGTCTTTTTTGAATCGTTAACTAACTGGACTTGCATGCTCCATTCGGGACATGTCACCTACCTTTGTGTCCAGGCGTTTTGACCTCGGACAACGAATGAGATTGAGACATACGAGACACCCCGTTTTTGCGCAGGCTAAGCTTGACGAGCCCATTTACCCTACCAACATTGTGTGTATCTACCCGAGCGTGACATTACCCGGACAGTCATACATTATCGTAGTTTATGCAAAATATTTAAGGAGGTCGGCCGTGAGTTCGACGAACTTCGAGTCAATAATTATCATTGAAAGCTTCGTTGTTGGTACTTGTAACATATTCTATGAGCGAGTTTTTCTTGAATGGGAGTGGTCCTACTTTTTTGTTATAACTATATATTTATATACCTCGAAGCATGTATATTAATTACGAAAAAAAATACTTCGAAGTATATAATATAAAAAAAAAAACTACACCGCCGTGGTGACATCGAAGATTTTGTCGAAACTGATCGTTGCAAGCTGTGTGTGATACTCCGACCGCGCGTGTTACGGGTTGTGTGTCCTCATTAAGGATATAGGTCGGCGACTCCCCTTGCAACTACAGTGTAGCTATCAGGGCCAACGGGGTGATGTTAGGCAGCCTGTGCGCGGACACTATAAAACCCTTTTATTTGAGGGGGACAAAATCTAACAGCTGTGCAAAAAAACGCATCAGTACATCATGTGAATCCTGTAAGTCGAATAAGCAGTGCGGGGAGGGCGAAGGGTTAAGGACGTGGGGGCCCGGTTTTGATCAAGAATGAGCGGGGGGGGCGGGGGGGGGACGGGACTGTCGGGGCAGCTCAATTTCTGCGTGGAAATTTTATTGTAAATCATTTAAGGGGATAAATATGACGGGTATATAAAGAATACACCAGTTTATCATGGGGGCGGGCGGGGACGGGCAGGGCAGCTACATCTGTGCGTGGAGGACTAAAAATCCTTAAAGGGGATGAATCTGACAGTTTTGGAAAAAATGCACCAGTTCATCATACATATACTGGAAACTGAACAACCAGTGAGGATAGGGCGGAATGTTCATGTTCGTGGGGGTGGGGTCGAAATGGGTTCCTTTGAATCATCTTTAGATCGTATAGATGTAGGGGTTTGTTATACGCGTGGAGCTAGGTCTACGCGATGGTGCGGGTTGTTGGGATGGAAGGGGCGTTCGGGATGGGCGGGGGAGGGGGGTGAACCAAAGCTACGTCATGGATGGCTAGATAGAGGATGTTTTTCATTTGCGTATAAGTGTGTATTACTCTGGCCGATTTCAATTGTAGATGGGGCGTTTAAACAGAACATTGGGGAAAAACGCGGGGGGGGGGGAACAAATTGCCGCTTCGGCATGGATGTCTAGATATATAATGAGGTGGTATCAGCTGGCTGGTAGTGTTTATTACTCTGGCAGATTTTGATTTATGGTGGGGCGTTCAGACAAGAGGGATCGGAGGGGGGGGGGGGGGGCACTTTAATATGTGCGCGGAAACTTTACATCTTCAAAGCGGACAAATCTGACGGCTTCAGCAAGATGTCGTCTCTTTACATCACCAGGTCCTGCCTGGTGTTGAATATTATTCTATACAGGTTGTTTGATGTTAGATTGTAGTATGCAACACAATACTTAGGTGTGGTAAACAACGTGTAAAATCATCATATATTCTTACGGTACACGGATCGCAAGATAGAATACTTTGAACAATCGATAGGTACAACCATGTAGTTACCATTGTTTTCTGACATCGCTAAATCTAAGAAAGGGGCACATATAGCGAAATACAATAGACCAAGTGATGTGGTCATGCAATGCCACCACCATTGAGCACTAGAGGGAGACGTGCGAATCGTCAGTGTTTTATGATAAATGAAAATACACTCCAGCTGTGAGATCGAATATTTTGTCGAAACTCATATTTGCAAGCTGTGTGTGATACTCTAATCGCGCGTATTACGCGTTGGGTGTCCTCATTAAAGATATAGGTCGGCGACTTCCCTTGCAACTACAGTGTAGCTATCAAGGTCAACAGGGTGATGTTAGGCAGTCTGTGCGCGGAAGCTATAAAACCCGTTTCTGAGGGGGACAAAATCTGACAGCTGTGGAGGGAAAGGCATTATTTTATCAAGTGAATCCTGCGTGTCGAATATCCAGTGAGAGTAGAGCGAAGTTTATATGGACGAGGGGGCCTGATTTTGATCAAAAGGGGGGCGGGAAGGGGGGGAAGGGAAGAGGGGGGCTGGGGGGAGCTCAAGTTGTGGGTGGAAACTATCATGGGGGGGGGGGGGGAGGGGGCGTGTGGGGGAGCTCAATCTGTTCGTGGAACCTATACATTATTTTAAGGGGATACATGTGACTGGTTTGGACATAATTCACCAGTTCATCAAGCATATCTTGTAAGTCGTACAATCAGTGAGTAGAGGGCGGAGTGTTCGAGGGGCTGGGGGTGGGATAGGGTGGGGGAAGTAGGGAGGTGGGGGGTGGGGGTGGTGTGGGATGGGGGGGGGGGGGGGAGGGGCAGGTGGGAAGGGCTTTAGGTGGCATAGATGTAGGGGGTTGATATGCGTGTTGTGCTAGGTCTTCTCGGCGATGGTGCGGGTGGTGGGGAAATAGGAGGCGTTCGGGGCGTGGGGAGGGGGGGGGGGAGCAGCGGCATGGATGGCTCTAGAAAGAAAATGAGGTGATATCCAGTGCGTGAAGTGGTAATATATTTTATTGGATTTCGATACTATTAGGTAAGGCGTTTGAGCAAGGGAGAGCGAGAACAAAAATAATAAACGGTTTCAAAATAACGCCTGGTGTACCCGCGCTCAATTACGTTACTTCGTTTGTCATACTTCGTTTGGCATATATATAATGCTTTAATCTTCACTAAAATGGTTGGTATTGGTATTTTTATTTCTCAGATAGATGGGGAATTTGAGCTAGACCTAACATCATATCTATTTATTTTTTATTACTGCCGTAGTTTCCACTGTATTGCTCTATCATATGAATGGCGGACGGTCTGCAGGAGGATGGCTTGGTCAGGGTTGTTAGTACTTGTGGTTAAGTGCGTAGGCAAGTTTTCCATACCTAAGGGTGGTCTTTAATCGTTTTGATTTTTGACCTATGAGACTGGTGCTACGTTCAGGGTGCTCTACGTTTATCCGGAGGCTTCCTCGACTTGGGAGCGCTCAAGACCTCTCCAAAACAAAAGCTGGCTTGGAGAAAAAAAATGCTGCTACCGGATGAGAAATCCCATGGCCAAGGCACACGACGAGAAACGTGCAAAAAATGTCCTGTTTCCGACTGTTGTGGGTTAATAAGCGACGACATTCAAAAAATATTTCAGGCGAAAAGCGCGCTACCTCTATCGTAGCACGCGTGAAGATGACGGTTTTTAGTAGTATGAATTAAGTGGTATTAATAGTGACTTAATATCTGAAAATTTATCAATACATAGCATTCGAGAAGTATAGTGGACTACCATCCTAAAGATCAAGGAGTCTGTATGACTGAAACCTACTTTTTACGTTCAAATTACGTATGGTTGATGGTCTGTGGGTGGATTTTTTTTGTCCGGTTTTTTCGTTCTTGTGGTTCAATATACAACCAAAAAAAAATTACCCGAGGGTGGTTCAATTATTTGTCTTAGTATTTATTAGATTTTTCAGTTTATTGAGTATATCCTTTAAGACCTACTGTTATGGAAAAAAATTGGGCGAACATTTCTGGCGATTACTTTTGTAGTTTTGAGGTTTCAGGAATAACTGCGTCAGAAATAGGGGGCGTCCACTATGGCTTCTGATTTTTTTTTTGAGAAGTGGTATATTTTGAATTGGTAGCTCTTGTTTTGCCGTTTGCCTTTGTTCTTGACATCTGGCACGCGCACTGTCGCCGGCGACGTTAGGTCACCCCCGCCTCTGCTGCTGTATCTGCTGTTGTGCTGCAGCTGTGGTGCTGGTGTGGTGTGCCTGTGGTGGTTTCGATGGTGGTGGTGGTGCTGCTGTCGCGTTTGTGTGTGGACGAAGCTTTATCTCGCTCACAGCAAGGGCGGTATGCCGTCGCAGGTGTGTTCCTGATTCTTTGTTGTGTGTGATTGGTGACGTGTACAGCAGACAGGTATCATATCATACACGGTTGTTGCTGTCTCACATAAATTCTTGTCACAATGTTGGAGTCCGTGGTAACACAATAGTGCTGGAGTCCTAGGAAGACAGGAAAAACGAAATGTTCTGTAATGCTACTCTTCCCGACATTAGAGCCCGGGGGGGAGAAAAAACAAAATAAACCGCTAACCACACATACTATACAGCAGTACAGTGGAAACTACAGCAGTACTGCATTTATAAAATAGATGTAATGTTAGATCTAGCTCAAAATTCCCCACCCAAAGTGAAAATACCAACACTTACCATATTATGAATATAAAAATACACTCCAGCTGTGAGATCGAAGATTTCGTCGAAACTCATCTTTGCAAGCTGTGTGTGATACTCCGATCGCGCGCATTACGAGTTGTGTGTCCTCATTGAGGATATAGGTCGGCGACTCCCCTTACAACTACAGTGTAGCTATCAGGGTCAACAGGATGATTTTAGTCAGTCTGTGCGCGGAAACTATAAAACCCGTTTCTGAGGGGGACAAAATCTGACAGCTGTGAAGGGAAAGGGGGGCCTGGTTTTGATCAAAAGTGAGCGGGTTTGGAGGGGGGGTGGCAATTTGTGCATGTAAGCTATAAATCCTTCCGAGGGGATAAATCTGACGGTTTTGGCACCAGTATATTATTGGGCGCAGGGGGGGGGGGGGGGGGGGGGGGGGGGGGCGCGGGGGGCAGCTCATTGCGTGCCTGGAAACTATACATTTTTTTGAGGGGATAAATGTGACAGTTTTGGAAATAATACATCAGTCGTACAATCAGTGAGTAAAGAGAGGGTGGAGTGTTCGAGGGGGTGGGGTTGGGATGGGTTGGGGGGGGAGGGTGGGGGGTGGGGGCGGGGGGGGGGGGGGCGGGGGGGGGGGGGGAGGGCTTTAGGTGAGGGATTTGTTATACGTGTGGTGCTAGGTCTAGGCGAAGGTGCGGGTGATGGGGAAGAAGGGGGCGTTCGAGGCGGGGGGGGGGTGACACAGCGGCATGGATGGCTCTCGAAAGATAATGAGGTGATATCCTATTCGTGAAGTGTTTATTTATGTGGCGGATTTCGATATTTGGTGGGGCGTTTGAGTAAGGGAGAGCAAGAGGGGGGGGGGGGGGGGGGGGGCGATTTTTTAGGAGGTTTAGGTCACAAGTAACATTCAAATACACTTCGGCTGTGAGATCAAAGATATGTAGCAGCTTGTTATACGCGTGGTGCTAGGTCTAGGCGATCGTGTAGGTGGTCGTAAAAGAGGGGGCGTTGGAGGGGGGGGGGGGGGGGGGATAAATAAAAACTACGTCATGGATGGTCAGAAAGATAATGACGTGATATCAACTGCGTATAGGTGTTTATTACTCAGGCCGATTTTGATTGTGAGTGGGGCGTTTGCACAGACTCGAGGCGGAAGGGGGGGGGGGATCGGGGGACGGAGGGGCGGGGGGGGGAAGGGTTGGGGTTTGTTATGAAAAATAGGTCAGTGGAGGGGGAGGGGAGGGGGGGGCGGGGGCGGGGGGCGGGACATTTCAATATGTGCGCGGAAACTATAAATTCTCAAAGGGGACAAACCTGACGATTGAAACTATAAGACATCCCTTTATATCATCTGGCTTGTAATGTTCACTATTCTAGAAGGTTTGATGTTAGATGCAGCATGCAACCCAGTGTTTAAGTGTAGTAAATAACGTGTTAAATCTTCATAATTTGTTGTTGTATGATACATCGATCGAAAGCTAGAATATTTTATGGAATATTTGTAGGTACCGTTATTTTCTGACATCGCTAATTATAAGAAAGAGATACGTATTGTCAAATGCAACATACCATATTATAGTATACAAAAAATACGACTCGACAAATGAAAACTCATCTATATTGTATATTACCAGTACCAACAACGCAGCTTGCAAAGATGAGTATTGACCTGAAATTCGTCGAGCTCACGGCTGACGTCCTTGATTTTATTTTGTAAAATGAAACCAACATTCGTCCAGGAATTACTACGCTTTCCCGCCTTAAACCCATATTTTACGAAGAAAGGGCACGATTAGGGTGAACAGGTCTAATTTGCAAACATAACTCACATGGCCGCGGGTATAAACTCAACTACAACATAGAGGTACCCTGTTCCCACAACTAATCAACTCGCGGCTACAAGCAAAAGCGGGAACAGGTTTCCTGCACCGTACGAACCGCACAGTAATCGTAAGCACAGACGAACGCGCCTGCTGTCTGGAGTGCTGCCGGAGTGACGATCCACGGGCATGCAGGTACAGCAGTACAGGCAGTGTTGACATGTGATACTTATTACCAAGTAGTATCCAAAAAGTAAAATCAAAATATCATGACGTCCTTGAAAATTAGTTATAAATATAAGTTCTGAGAGGTTGGAATAGCTGTTATTTCTGGGCTCAGAAATTAATAAATCCGCTGACTTTTGGCCTTGATTATTTCTGCACCCAATAATTACCATGATTTCTGGTCCAATAGTGGATGGTTTTTATTTTTGGCGTCGGCGATCCCTGTTAAAAGGGGAAATAATCGCTGACAATACTTATCATATTAGTTGTTCTAGAAGTACGCTAGATATTTCAAAGACGTGGGGGCCGGGTGTGATGGATGGTATTTGTATAGTCTAGACTACAACCTGTAAATAAACCCCAACAGAAAATCGATATTACTAGTACTATAAATGGACGCGTATTTTTGTAGTTTCTGCTGTGTTTGAATCAGTGTTTCTTCCAATAGTCTGGTGTGTGTTGGTCCACATATATTCGTTCTGCGTACCGAAAACTCGAAGCTTTTCAGTTTTGAAATTCATCGCCAAATAAAAACCTGTATAATTGCATTTGCTACGTGTATTTCATTTTGGTATTAACTGCATTTGCGACGTGTATTTCATTTTTGTTTTTTGATTGTGTGATCACACAGCAAACTCCCAAGGAGGAGGCATCGGCCCGGACACGGGTTGTGTTTCACGTAGTTGGGTGCAAATAATTTTGCTACATACACCCATATGTCGCCCTAGACACGGTTGAAAAAATGGTTTTTAATTATTATAGCGCGGTAGGCTGTAATCCATACCTCGCAGGCTACCATACATCTAATTTATATTTGAAGTTTGCTTCATTTAGACGTTTCGTCAAGCTATGAGGCATTGACAAACGTTTCCTCGTGAACCCTGAGGGTCGAGGATGTTGCTATTAATAGAGTACTGCAGGGTAACAGGCGGTGGATCATAATAAAAGGCAAATAAGTAGTGTTCAAGACAAGTTCCCCCCAATGAAAATACAAGCAACGATCGAAAAACGAAATCTTAGCATTTACTTTGGATGAGGTCTGAACACTGTATCTCTTTAATGTGTTTTAGATGCATCAACCGTGAGTTCGATCGATTTGTGGCCTGAAGGTCGTCTTTGCCAACTGCGTGACCTTCCGGTCGCTCGCGCGCATTTCCTTTTCGAAGGTACATGAATCCCCCGGAATTTCACAAGCAGCGACTTTCTTGAATAATCCTTTGTGCACAGATACTGCATGTATTTGCTATAGGTAGATGTGGAAGCTGAACCTATGTTTACAAGTCCTGTGGACTCCAACACCGCCATTGAGCAATCGGATGACAAGTATCGTAAGCATGTATTGTCCATGGCCTTGATGCCACCGTGTACGGCTCTGGATACCGCGTTCCTCCGGGCAAATCCACAACCTATCACCCCGAAGAATTTTACATAGCCGCGCCCCGCAATTCTTATGGATTCAGTATCTAATCTGCATGTGTCCAACACCAGTTTCCGCTGCTCGTAGCTGCACGGAATACCCATGGTAACGCAGCCTTGAAATAAAACCCTACCAAGTTCACCCCTCCTCGTTCACTCCTCATCATTATCGCCAATCCATCCCCTGAGCTACCTCCCATACTGCAAACTCTTCTTCTCCAAGACCTCACAGCAATGCGCTCTTTTGCTATCCTGGCCACCATCTTCGCTGCCGCTATCGGCACTGCCTCGGGTGAGAATAGGGTATATCCCCACCGCATCTATGTGTCTGTTGGATACTTACTACCTCGATGTCGCTTGGAAAAAATAGATCCCGTCAACAGTGTTCTATATTCAAGAAGTATCATATTTGCGGTTTATGCGACGTTGCTTAAAACGGTTCGCACGGTAAAAGTTCGCAATGTTGGTACGTTGATTGCCCCGGGCAATACGCCTACTCGTAGTATCGTTCTTGTTTACCGCATCCAAGGCGTCGAAGGTACCTCGTACAAATAATAGTAGTTGCGTTGTGGATTTATTCCGTCGAGTGCGTCCTCGTCCAATACTAGGAGAACTACGCGTGATGGGTACCCATCTACCTTATCGCAGAAGAGTAGAGTGGCCAAGTCAACAGTGCAGCGGTACCTCTTGCATGTGTTTTGGTCTGCAGCATGACCGCCGGCAATATAACGCAGCTTTCCAAGTACATTTGAGAGAACGGGTATACCGCAGGGTTAAGCTCCTTCGCGTTAGGTAGGCATTATTGGGATATGGACTATCGGGTAATACGACGTAACGAACGGCTGAATCTGCGAGACACCGAACCATTCAAGTTGTCAGTAACCGGAGGATACTCCAAAATCTTCCCGGTTCTTTGCACTCCCACATCGTGTCCCCATTGTGCTGTACGCAGTCACAAGCCTTTCCGTGCTTTGATACTGTAGCAAGGACGTGATTTCGTGCCGATGCTGCCGATGTCATCCTCTGTCTAGACTTTGGTCCATGTGGTGACTGATTCGATGTTGGAAACGCGCGCCAGTCAGTTGTGATTTCCGGATTGCAAACGATATTCGAGGCACACGAACTTCACTATTTCACTGCCGTTAATTGTCTATCTCTTGTTCACATCGCCCCTACCATTGCCGTCTAAAGTAGACTTTACTACTACCTTTGGACACGAGGGGTAGGCAGTACTAGACCAAATACACAGCAAACAAAATCGGGTCTCGTGGGCGAACACCGTAGCAGGGCTGTAAGATGATGCTGAAACCTACCGACCACTTATAATAATATATGTGAGGATGGTTGGGTGCATTCAGACGTCTCGTAGATTGCGGGCGTACGTGATTGACGACTGCTTTTAACATGTCCAGCAAAACGGCAGAAATAATGTGAAAGATGAAAGAAATTCGCTGAAATCACAAAATTGTACGCCAAGCAGGTTCATATCGTCGACACCATAGGTAATCTAGTCGTCTTACTCTCTGACGCGATGCAACGCGTCCTACACCAATGCCGTCCTCCAGGCCTCGTCGATGCAGGCGTGAGGACCTGGGTCGATGTCGATGCCACTGACTACGACGACCGCAATGCTAGCGGTGGTGGCTGTGACCCGGACGGCTGCGAACCCGAAAACACTCGGGACGGCAGTCGCTCGGCCAACTCTCGCTGGTCGTGCCAGGGAGACGATTGCTGCATCACGTACTCGTTCGAGGAACCCCAGGACATAGTCAGGGTGCGCATCGCTTTCCACCTTGGAGATGAGAGGACCAGGACGCTGGGCGTGTACGAAAACGGTGACTACCACAGCACAATCACGTCTAGCGGCAAAACTCTTGGATACCAGACCTTCAATCTTTACACCGATGAAACGGAAGACATCAAGCTTTGCCTCGACGGCGACGACGACGAGTGGCTGAGCATCACGGAGGTGCGTCGTTGCAGGAATCTTGACCTTATTGTACCTGGGTACTTTGGAAAGTGTGCAATAAAATATACACGTTATGTACCGTATTGCTCGTAGCACTAGTCGTAATGTATGGTAACCAACAAGGACAGTAAATATCGTTACTACCGTAAATACATCACGTTATAACATCTTCCCTCTCAAAGACAGGTCAGAGTAAACGGTTGAAATGCTAGGCACCTGCATTTAACGGGCACTTTCAAAAATTTTCATGAACCCACCTCGGCTTCCTTCCAGCCCCCCATCTTCCCCACGTCCCTCCCGGGCCGCCCCACATAAACCTTCACTCCCCCACACGAACAGATGAACACACGCACACTCACAACACCCTAGCCCCTCCCTCATCGGCCCCACTAAAAACCAAAGGTGCCAAAATAACAAACACTACCCGGCCGGTGATATCCTCTCGTCACTTTTTGAGCCGTCGATGAGGCAGCTCTAATTCATTTACTATGTGGTCTTCTATATTTAACTCACTCCCTCTCCCCCCGCCGCCTCCTTCCCGGCTGAACTCTCCATCGCCTAGGGCTATCAACACGCCTACAATAATATCCATACATTTATGACACCTTAACTTGTAGAAAATCCCGATTGCTTCCGCCCCCCCCCTTTGTCAACCACCGTGCCCCCCTCGCCACCCCCCCCTCTTCCCTTGAATCCCGCTCTCCTTGATCCGGTTTTACAACTTACAGGGTAGACATGATAAACTGGCGCATTACTTCGACAGCCGTCAGATTTTGTCCTCATCCAAAACACGTTTTACACCTAGAACATCAGTTTCGTTTTTTCTTCCGATCCACTTCATACTAATCACGAAATATCCGACACCTTTATTTAATGCGCAGGTGGAAGTTTTGCTCGCATTCATCTCTCTTTCCTTCCCCCTCCGGCCCCATCACAGACACCGCCCCACAACAACATGTACACATGAAACCCTCCCTTTCTCTCGCCACCGCACTCAAGATCGAGAGTTCCCAGATTAGCAAGCACTACCCGACAGGTGCTATGACTTCTTTACCTCTCGAGCCGTACATGCGGTATATCTAGTTCTCATTTATAAGTGGTTTTCAAGTTCAATTCATCCCTTCTTTTCCTATCACCCCCACCATCGCTTAGGCCAAGCACAACGCGTATAGTAAGCTCCTGTAAATCCATGGGACCCACAATAGTTGGAAATACCCCTGCCTCGCCCCCGCCTCTCCCCCCTGTCCCGCCCCTGCCCCCCCCCCCCCCCCCCCCCCCCCACCCCGCGCCCCCCCCCCCTCACACACACAAACACTTGAAAACGCGCCCACCTCTCACCGACTACACGACATTCAGGATGTGCACGTTGAAATCCTGGAATCATACATGGCTCCACTCGAATGTCAACTCGACGTTGATAGAGGTTAAGGGATTTGGGGGTCCGTTCTGAAATTTCATTTTATCTTGATATACCTTTATGGTGCACATTGATGGGGATGTTGTACCTCCAACAGACGTGGTGAAAGCCATACCACACAAACATCAGTTAGCTTCTCCGTAAACGGAGTTGATGCTGAACAGTGTAGATCATATGGGGCAAGGCTACGGTAGGGGGGTCCCCTTTTGGGCCTTGAATTTCAGTGGCTAGGGGTCACTCGCGCGAGTAACCCCTTTGTTATTTTGCTATCTTACGTTTTCTTCATGTTTCATAATTTCGGAATCAATCCGCGATGCAAAGGTAATCTAAGCTGCTCAAAAACAACTGCCTAAACCATTTTCATCCGTGAGGTACAGAGCCACTCGTGCGAGTGGCTCCAACACACTAGTGAAAACGGGGGTACCCCCCCTACCGTAGCCTTGGTCTATGGTCCATGACCACCTTCGACATGCACACCCGAATATGCTGTTTTAGGACGTCAAACGTTTTACCGCCCCATCCCCTCAGGCGTGTCGCAAAACAGGTCTACTGGTGACCGATTTCGACTGTGTATCCGCCTTAATAAAAGTTCGTTTTTATCGTGTTCCAATCGCGTTTCCCAGCAGGATAATACCACAAAGTAAGCATGGCTCCTCCCCACTGTCGCGGTTGGCCTTCTGCCTGTGAAATATTGACGTCAAATACATATATATTTTTAGTCTACACGTGCGTTCGTAAAACACTGGTTATGAACAGGTATAGGCACATGAAACCTGTAATTCAACGCCTCAAGCGTGTTATTTGACAACCACTGAGCTACTGTCTGTAGGAATGAGCATCGACGTAAACAGAGCATATTTACGTTTGCGTTTGTTTAAGGTGCACGAGGCAACAAATAGCGGCTTTCCATCGTCTAGTACGCACTATATTGAAATATCAAAACGTTTGGGTAGCAACCCAACCGTTCAATCAGGTTCGTCCAAAATTTGCAGAGCATGGCAGCTGTAGCATTAGAAGGTACGCGATATACCCGACTAAAGAGGTAGCCTTTGCCCGGACAAAAAAGCAATGCACTTTGGACATCCCTCAAGTGGGATAAATGAACACTTGGTTATATCCTCCACTCTGTTTTCAAAGGTATATCGCGTGGATTTTGTCCTCCCATCTTCAGACAATGTCATACCCTATACGAGTCACTGTCTTACTCTCAAGCCGTGAACGTCCTTCTTGCTTTCCCCTAGTGTCCAAGAATTGCTCCGTCGTACACAGTAGCTTTTAGTAAGCACGTGCCAGTGTGACCTATTTGTAGCATACAAGAGCGCTGTCGAACTTCGATCTTCGGAGTGTAAGGTTGTTGATAAGGCTTCGTTCAAAATAATTTTGAGTACCGCTCCCATGAACTCAGGCAAATCGATGCACACCCCCGGTGATAATCTTGTTGCCCGTCGGGTGGAACAACAACAGCACCGGCGAATCTCTTACATTCTCACCGTGAAAGACAAACATCCGTTTCTTCCCGTTGACTCAACAACATGCCCGTGCAACCTCTCAATGCTTACACACTCCTCGCCCTGATTTGCAGGTGAAATTCATGGTCCGGTAACGCTTTACAACGTCTGGCCCGCGAGAGCGTCAAGACGCTTCCCGGGACAACACGGAACAAGCTGTCTTCCTTTGCTGCTTTGGTTCGAGTGTGTGTGCCGAGCATAGAGCACACTTGCCGCACGCCAGGCCGATTACCCATAGGGGATCGTGAGTGCGAGTCTCGTTCACTACATGGCGGTAGTGTCGGAATGTTTCCCAAGTTCCCCAAAGATGGCGATGGAGCCAACGAATATAGGATGATCGCTGCTGGCCTTTTGTGTGTTGTGGCAGGGACCACGCCACCTTGTGATTTCATTATTTTGGTCTGAATGAGGAAAACATCGGACTGTGTGTGTCGGTTGATGCCATGGATTCGGTGAACGGTTTTTTCGGTTGGCGGTCAAGTCTTACGGGCATGATCTTCAGGAACGTCTAGAGCGCGTCGCATTGTCCGTATCAACTTGTTTGTGTCTCGATCTTTCTCAGACTACTACTGAGGCCTGATCGACACCATGTTAAAGTGACACGGCTAGAAGGTCAACAGTGCGTCGCACCGTATAATGTATAGCGATGCCGCTGATCCAAAGGGGTCGACGCCTCGTGTACACACATGAACCGCGTGATATTTGTCGATTATGTGTCGTTTTTTTGAGTGGGCAGCTTTACATATGTAGAGGGGTGTTGATTGTACAGTGGCGGCGAACGTGGAGTGGAAAACTCGGCTCTGTGGAGTTCGAGAGCGCTAGACACCGCTCTTTCTACAGTGCCTATCTATTCGAGCGTTAATTGACACGGATACGTGATTCGAAATAGTTATTCTGTTGGAATAATGGTATGCCCATGGACACGATGGCACCAAACTATGTTCGTGTCCATGTGGTCTTGGCGACGGGATTATGAAACGAGACGAAATATACGTCCACGATATATATATATATGCCTATACATACCTAAAAGGTGCCCGGTACCAGGTGTCAGATATGCATTCATCCCTGCACAAACAACATTATTTGATATCTATCTATCTATCACGCTGCTGTACCAAGGGTATAACGTCACAGACAGTCTTACCCCGAATATAATAACGTTTTGATTCCCATTTCACCTGGAACCAACTTGAAGAGCACGTACGATTGACTTCACCTCAACCGTGACGTTCGTCACCACTATTCGCTGTAGTTAAATTGAGGATACATGGCCTGTTGTGGCGCTCCCTTTAGGCGTTGAGGGAGGTCAAATGTAGTTGAAGTTTAGGAAGAACGTTGTTATAAGGCTTAGTTTGGGTAAGCTATTGGTTAACCTTTTGCAAGTGGTCAAACGGACTAATGCCCTGCTAACACCTTAACAAATGGCTTCGTCGGCAGGACATGGGTTTTTGGGTCGTGGGTTCGATCCCCACCATCCACAATAATAAAGTTTTCATATTTTCCCCATGTCGATCTTGCAAAATACTCTTCCTGGTATCCCCAGGAAATGAAACGGCTCGGGTATTGACAGAGGTCCGCCGTAAATATCCGGCCGGCCTGCCATCCCGCCGTTTCAGGGGGGGAGAGTTTTGCAAGGCTTAGTTTGGGTAAGCTATTAGTTAACCTTTTGCAAGTGGTCAAACGGACTGATGCCCTACAAATACCTTAACATCCGTGCAAAGTTGATAATGTCATTTATCCTCTTATCGAGGCTTTCTACGGTGCACGTTGTGCATCTCAGTATGGTACAACGACACTGCTAGGACTAACTAGTTAATGCGCGTTCGTGGGTACTGCTGGAAGCATATAAAAAAAATAACCTCCTTTAAGCAAACACGTTTTTCCTGGGCACATGCTTGATGCCTTCATATTTCACTTGATAACACACCGCGTGGCAAATGTTTGCTCGATTTTCACCTCGTGATGATATATATGTTTGTTGATCCAGGAAATTGCTATCGTGCCAACGAGCTGGGACAAAACACATTTGTGTTTTAAAACTAATAAGAACTGACACTGGGTGCGGGATATTTGGTGCGGTTAGTCGGTTCTGGTCGTTACCTGTGGGTCAAATACGGCACACTTTGATAACCCCCACGAAAACAGACGAAATTGATAAGAAATTCGGTCACACTATTGTTGATTGAAAGTTAAGGGGTTTGAATTGTGACATTGGACCCGGCAGTACAACCTCTGCACTGCGGACTGGGTTGGCCAATATGTTTTTATTTTACGTGCATTTGTGTTGAGCGGTCCGAACATTTCAAGGGCTTGCAAGGGGCCGAAGCCCCATATAAGTGGGATGGCTCCGGTTTCGCTCGCCGCAGGCGGGAATTTTTTTGCGTCCCATATTTGTGTGGGATGGCATCCCATGGTCATTTGTTGCCGCTCCCACTTTAAAAAAAGGGAATGAGACCACTTGCGTTTTACTTGGGATGGGAATGGGGCGGGAAGTTGGAATGTTTTGCAATGACGGGAAATGGGAATCCACAAAAATCGAGATGGGATGGGATGGGACTGTTGTGTCCTAGGGGGGATGGAGGGACGCCGCCGGGAAATATGGGATTTAACAAGGATTCAGTATGGGACAACACCGGGAAACACAATCTGGGAACCTACGCGGCAGTAGGTAACCCTTCCCCAGCATACATACACTACGTGGACCAAAAGTGGGGCTTGCAAACAGACCACCAGAAGAAGGACGTTCATGGTCGTCCTATTGTCTTATTTTGTGACTTATTGGTAGCAAAAAACGAAAACAAAGATATATCAACAACCAACCCCGATCGAAAAGCAAGCAATATTTGCAGGGGTGTGTTAACTTGTACAATGTGCTAACTCCAAGGACCAATGAACATGCCCCACTAACCCTAAACAAAGTACACGAGAAAAAATATAAAATGGGTACATGAATACATCCAATGGAAAAATGAAAAATGAACACGGACAAAAGTCTCCTGTCTAGTCTGCACTCTCATCTTCCTACGAAACGGAAACATGGGAAACATCCGTGGAACCGGCCGCAGCGTTCTTGGCGTTAACTGCTGCTTCTTTGTTCGACCTCCGCTCCGCCGTCAAAGCATCCAAATCTCTCAACACTTTCCCTAGCCCAGGGATAATCTTGACCATACACTTGACGTTCTTGCCGTCCCTCGTCGCCGGCGTGAACTCTACGACATGCTTCCAAGGCGAAGACATCTGCTTCTTTCTCCTTGTCCCAGCGCCGATCGGCTGTACGGTAACACCGTTTACCTTGAATGATGTATCGGGTGGCTGTGCATCGGGTGTCTGTGACAAAGGCTGAGAGCCGCCGTCGCCGGTAGGGTCCGACAAAGATTTGTGTGAGTGCCCTGCTGCCTGCGGCACAGAAACATGCCAAGATTCCTTTTTTGTTACATTTATATTCAACCCGCGTGCGTGGGTGTTGGCCCAGTGGCCCGGGCGCTGCGGGACATTCTATTTAGAAAATAATGGGGAACTGGCATATTGGAAGTCTTGCCCTCACAGTGCACACTGGGACGGGAGTGGCTACTTTTACAGTGGGATTGGGACGGGAATAGCTGTGCCGATGGTTGGATGGGACGCAGGTGGGATGGGAGCGGTACTATATCGGTTATGTGGGAGTTAGTGGGGCAGGAATTTTAGATGGGATAGGACTTGGTGGCATGGGAAGCGCGTATCCCACTGTGGGATTCCCATCCCATTCCCATCCCATATTAGATGGGATTCCCATCCCATTTGTTCACATGCAAGCCTTTGGAACATTTGGAATGTTGAACTAAAACTCGACAGGTGATTAGTTTAAGTCTGCGCAAGCTAGTAGAAGTTCCTACATCACAAGTAGTCAACATGAAAATTTGATTATGACCTCTGTTATGGGTAACCGCGTGCATCATGCATATGATTCAAATGTCGTTCAGGTGAGCAATATGTGTAGCCAGTGGCGTGAAGGATATTATGACTTTCGAAACTTCACGCTTCGATCATGAACACTTTACACGATGAAAATTCCATGGTGCGGAAACGCCAGGATACTGGTTACATGTATATGCTGTTGTGGCAAGATTGACGCTTTCACGAGACTCGTTTATTGTTCCCATTCTTGAACGGAGCAGCCCGTGCATTGGGATAGCGTACACCTAACCCCCCACACCCACCGAGGGGCTGAAAAAATAATCACCTCTTATTTTTGTGTGATCAGTGTGACAATCGTTCCGAAGGGGTATACTCTCACATCAAGAGCAAAAACGTAAAATCACACCCCTTCCCTCGTATGTGCGGCATACTATTTTCTTCCCACCGTGGCGCTAGTGGCGTACAAGGCATGTATAAACGCAGGAAGCAAACGAGGTGCCAATGACATTCGGCGCCCTCAATGATTCATCCTTTGGTGTGCAATGACTATTACGATAGTGCCGGTGCCGTGCAGTACCCCGCAATAAGAAGGTTTAACGGCTCGTGAAATGATGGAATACAAGTCGCCCCAGAGGCAGTGCTAATGCGCACAAAGCAACGGCTCGACAGGGTTTGACTGTCGCACCTGCGGGAAGCAATACCGCTGCTGTGTGGTGCGAACGTTCGGTTGTTGCGCGAGATCAAGGAATATTCTTCACCCCCGCCGCAAGGCAAGACAAAAAAAACACTGGTGTGATACCCTCTGTGCACGACAAGGTACCAGGTACCGAGCAGATTCGAGCCATACACCCAACACGAGGCGCCGAACAGGAGATAGGCGTTCATTGCCATACGACGGCCACAGGGAGCAGTTGTCCGCGCGTCCCGCAATTAAAGCTGCCGGTCTAACTGTTTGTCGGGTATGTCCGCTACGCCTCATAGTTGCGTTCTACCACTCGATACGACTGAAGTCGCCGCCCCTACGCAGCTGTGCCGTACGATAGATGGCCTTCCAGCATCATATGGAAGGCTTTTGATCTAACACGGATGTGGGGGTTGTTCGGTTTTATATGGGACTGGGTGTGTTTATTTTTGTCAAATACATAATTTAGCATATGCCTACAGGTTTGTAAAGGAACTAGTACTGGGTGTAGGAAGGGCATGTGTCAGCCCCCCTTCCCCCTGTCGGATGCTCGATGTTGAATCGTTTGGCGTGAGGTGTCGCAATCTTTTTTTCGCTCCCCATTGCCCTTTATCATCACCCTCTAGCGTTCCAGCTTAACCACTCGTACAGTATGAGGTGTAAACCCTTGAGCACCTTGTTTGTGGGCCAGCCGCGAGAGCACAACAACAACTGTCAGTTATTTTTCACTTTCGCGCTCTGTGTGAGCCTTCCGTTGGATTGCGCACAGGGTTCGGCATTGTTGCTACTTTTCACTTTTTATTGCTCGTCGACTTCCATATAATCTGTGTGGTTAATACAGCGTCGAGCATGTGCATGCTTAGATTTGTAAAGGAACTGGTAGTGCGTTTGCGGAAGGTACGGTTTCAGTCCCCACCCCGCCTCCCCATGGGGGAAGCCCGAAGTTGAATAGTTTGGCGTGAGGTGTCGGAATTGTTTTTTCGCGCCCCCCATTGTCTACTCATCGCCTTTTTTTACCGTTCTAGCTCAACCACTCTCACAGAATGGGGTGTATTTCCCAATACCTTTTTCAGTGTACAAGCGGCGAGAGCACAACAACAACCACAACAACAACCATAATAACAACAACAACGACGACAACAATAGCAACGACAACAACAACAACAACAACAACAACAACAACAACAACAACAACAACAACAAAAACAACAACAACAACAACAACAACAACAACAACAACAACAACAACAACAACAACAACAACAATAACAACAACAACACCAACAACAGCAGCAACAACAACAACAACAACAACAACAACAACAACAACAACAACAACAACAACAACAACAACAACAACAACAACAACAACAACAACAACAACAACAACAACAACAAAAACAACAACAACAACAACAACAACAACAACAACAAACAGTTGTTTTCCGCATTCGCGCTCCGTATGCGACGTCCATGGTATCGCGCACAGGGTTCAGCCTTATTCCTACTTTCACTATTTTATGCTCGTCGACTTCCATCTTGTCTTTCTAACTCCCTCGCGACATCTTCTGGTCAATATTGTTATCAAGATACGTTTCCCTTCATCGAGCACTTGTCAAACAAACGCTCCGGACGGTCCGAATATTTTTTCGTTTACTGGACATTCACCAGGTAGCACTCCACCCAGCTGATGCGGATGTTGACGGCTGTGGATGCAGAAACTATTTACTGAACACGTATGTATATGTATGTATGCAGTACTACACTTTCAGTAATACTGTATGTAGGTCATACACGGCGCTCTCGATGCTGCGCGTCAATGACAAAAAACAAGGTTTCGATCAAAGCTACGGTACCGGGGGGATACCGCCTTTTTCCTGCGGGTGTTCGAGCTGTCATATCAAAGCAAGAAAAAAAAATATTACTTCACATCACATCACATCATATCATATATATCATATACCACCTGCACGATCGCCTAGACCTAGCACCACGCGTAAAACAAGCTGCTACATATCTTTGATCCCACAGCCGAAGTGTATTTGAATATCATTTGTGAATTAAACGTCCTAAAAAATCCCCCCCCCCTCTTGCTCTCCCTTTCTCAAACGCCCCACCAAATATCGAAATCCGCCACATTAATAAACACCTCACGCACAGGATATCACCTCATTATCTTCCGAGAGCCATCCATGCCGAGGTGTGCCCCCCCTCGAACGCCCCCTCCTTCCCCATCACCCGCACCATCGCCTAGACCTAGCACCACACGTATAACAAACCCCTCACCTAAAGCCCTTCCTCCCCCCCCCCCCCCCCCTCCAACGCCCCCTCTTTTCCGACCACCTGCACGATCGCCTAGACCTAGCACCACGCGTATAACAAGCTGCTACATATCTTTGATCTCACAGCCGAAGTGTATTTGAATATTATTTGTGACCTAAACCTCCAAAAAAATCCCCCCCCCCCCCCCCCCCCCCCTCTTGCTCTCCCTTACTCAAACGCCCCACCAAATATCGAAATCCGCCACATTAATAAACACTTCACGCACAGGATATCACCTCATTATCTTTCGAGAACCATCCATGCCTCTGTGTCCCCCCCCCCCCCCCCGCCTCGAACGCCCCCTTTTTCCTCATCACCCGCACCATCGCCTAGACCTAGCACCACATGTATAACAAACCCCTCACCTAAAGCCCTTCCTCCCTCCCCCGCCGCCCCCCCGCCCCCACACCCCCCACCTCTCCCCCAACCCATCCCAACCCCACCCCCTCGAACACTTTACCCTCTCTTTACTCACTGATTGTTCGACTTACCCCAGGATATACATGATAAACTGTTGTATTATTTCCAAAACCGTCACAATTATTCCCTCAAAATAATGTACAGTTTCCAGGCACATATTGAGCTGCCCCACACGCCCCCCCCCCCCCCGCCCCAACTCCCCCCCCCCCGCCCCCAATAATATACTGATGCCAAAACCGTCAGATTTATCTCCTCGAAAGGATTTATAGCTTACATGCACAAATTGCCCCCTCCCCCACCCCCCCCTCCCCCCTCCTCCAAACCCGCTCTCTTTTGATCAAAACCAGGCCGCCACGTCCTTCAAAACTCCGCCCCACCCCCTCACCGGTTATTCGACTTACAAGATTCACTTGATCAAAGGTTACATTTCCCTTCACAGCTGTCAGATTTTGTCCCCCTCAGAAACGGGTTTTATAGTTTCCGCGCACAGACTGACTAAAATCATCCTGTTGACCCTGATAGCTACACTGTAGTTGTAAGGGGAGTCGACGACCTATATCCTTAATGAGGACACACAACTCGTAATACGCGCGATCGGAGTATCACACACAGCTTGCAAAGATGAGTTTCGACGAAATCTTCGATCTCACAGCTGGAGTGTATTTTCATTTTTTATGATATCATATCATATCATATCATATCAGATCAGATCAGATCAGATCAGATCAGATCAGATCAGATCAGATCAGATCAGATCAGATCAGATCAGATCAGATCAGATCGAATGTATAAAAAAAATATAATGCCCCCTCCCATCGCGCGTATTACGGGTTGTGTGTCCTCATTAAGGATATAGGTCGGCGACTCCCCTTGCAACTACAATGGTGCTGTCAGGGTAAACATAATGATATTATTAGTCAGTCTGTGCGCGGAAAGTACAAAAAAACACGTTTTTGAGGGGGACACAATCGGACAGTATATCACCTATATCATTAATTAGAACACACAACCCGTAATGCGGACGATCGGAGTACCACACGCAGCTTATATTAAAAAACCAAATAGAAATACACTCCAGCTGTGAGATCGTAGATTTTGTCGAAACTCATCTTTGCATCTATTATAACAATGGAAATACACTCCAGCTGTGGGATTATAGATTTTGTCGAAACGCATATTTGCAAGCTGTGTGTGATACTCCGATCGCGCGTATTACGGGTTGTGCGTCCTCATGAAGGATATAGGTCGCGACTCCCCTTGCTACTACAGTGTAGCTATCAGGGTCAACAGGATGATTTTAGTCAGTCTGTGCGCGGAAACTATAAAACCCGTTGCTGAGGGGGACAAAATCGGACAGCTGTGTGTGGAAGGAAATGCATCAGTTTATCAAGTGAATACTGTAAGTCAAATAACCGCTGAGGGGAGGGCGGAGTTATTGAGGACGTGGGGGCCTGATTTTGAACGAAAAGGGGGGCGTCAGGGGGGGAAGGGGGGGTAGGGGACGGGTGAGGAGGGTCCATTTGTGCGTGGAAACTAGAAAAATTTCTTGTGGGGGAGGGGGGCAAAATGCCTAGGGGGGCGGGCCTTAAGTCGCATAGATGTAGGGGTTGGCTATACGCGTGGTGCTAGGTCTAGGTGATGGTGCGGGTGGTGGGGAAGGAGGGGGCGTTGGGGGCGGGGTAGGGTGGGAATTGCAGCAGCAGCATGGACGGCTCTAAAAAGATAACGAAGCGATATCCAGGGCGTGGCAAGCGTTTAATACTCTGTCTGGTGGATTTCAATATTAAATTAGGTGGCGCGTTAAAGCGAAAGGAAGCGAGAGCAAAATATATATATATATGTGGTGTGGGGGCGGGGGGGGGGTTGGGGGTGCAAGAGGTTTAGGTCTCATTACAAAATTTAATTTCACTACAGCTATGAGATCAAGGATTTGGTCGACACCGTTGTTCGCAGCATTGTGTGGGATCCTCCGATCGCGCGTATTAATCATAAATGTAGGGGCTTGCTATACGCGCGATGCTAGGTCTAGGCGATTGTGCGGGATTTGCGGAAGCAGGGGGCGTTGTAAGGAGGGAGGGGGGATGAATGAAAGCTACGTCATGGATGGCTAGAAATATAATGACGTGATACCAATTTCTTAGAAGTGTTTATTCCTCTGGCCGATTTCGATTATAAGTGGGGCGTTTGAACGAACTGGGCGGGGAACAAAAGGGCGGGGGGGGGGGGGAGATGAGTTGGAGCTACGGCATGGATGGCTAGATAGATAATGAGATGTATCACATCATATTTCATCATATCATGTGATATGTGTATCATGTCACATGTTACATCTCATATCATATAATATGGAACATATATTATATCATATCATATCATATTATATCATATCATACCATATCATGACGTATCATATCATAGCATATCATATCATGACATATCATGTCATGTTAAATCATACTTCGAAGTATTATATTATATCATACCATATCATATAATATGTTATCATATCATATTCATCACATCATATCATGTCATGAAATAAAATATGATATCATATCATGTAATATCATGTAATATCATATCATATCATATCATATCATATCATATCATATCATATAATATCATATCATATCATATCATATCAAATCATAGCACATCATATCATATCATATCATATCATATCATATCATAGCATATCATATCATAGCATATCACATCATATCATATCATATCATATATATTATCATACTCGCACGAGGGACAATGTCCATTGACGATACGACCTGAAGCGATTTTTTTGGCGCTGCGAAGAAGCTAACCACGTACCATTCAATTTGGGGATGCATATGCATCTAATAAATCGAAACATCACACACGGAAGCTCATGAACGCGCAAGGAACAGGTGCGGTTCACTCGTGCAACGAGTGACGGGTTCCACCTCAACGCACGCAAGTATAAGGTGGGTCACTCGCGTTGTTGACCCCGAGCCACTTCGAAACAAAGGCCTCCTACCTTACGTGGCATTCGTCGTTCGTTGAGATGACATAATGTATCGTTTCCCGCACATGCAAAGAAGGACAACGGCATTGCCTCGTCGACGTACAAAATCTCTCTTTGTGCAACACCACACCACAGGTTTCAGCTGGACCAAACCGTGTGTTGTGGCTCCACGCTGTGTGAACGGGGACGACAGGTATGTATACATTTCCCCTTAACCCTCGTTTTTTTGTGTGTTTCGTTCTGATACCACCCAAAGATATATGAACGCGCACAAATAATGAAGATACTGCGGCATGTTCTAGTGAAGAATACCTCAGAGCAAATATCCTCCCGGTAGTCACATCTCCCTTTTCGGTCGTTTTCCGCAATATTTTACCTGGTGAAACACATTTCCTCTCAATGAAGCTGATGTATAGCTGCAACTGGGATAAAACAGGGTACAATTACGTATGTTGGAGAACAGCACTTTTCTATTACTCTATTTTTATCATTTTGTTAGCGCCTACATAGATTTTCATTTTATTCAAGAAAAAATACTATTATTTCTCCGGTCTAAAGAGTAGAATATCAAATACAGTAGCAGATCATCGGCCAACCCTCACGGTTGTAAGCTTCATCACAGGGTTGTATATCAGGGGGGGAGGGGGGAGGGGGGAAGGGGGGAGGGGGAAAGGGAGGAAGGGGGGAGGGGCGGAAGGTGGAGCGTCATGCCCAAGAGACTGAAGTCTGGGTTAGGCCATCATCGTATTGAAAGTTGTGGGCCGTCACAAGATAGCATAAGACCGCCCTGACTTCTTCGCCATGTTGCGTTCTCTCCCAGGTGCCATTGATGATGGACGTGATACCCTCTGTTAGCCAAATGCTATCCCTTAGCCAGTTCCTAGGGTCTGCTAGCATGACATTTTTCTTTATTTTTTTTTTTTTCTTTTTTCTTTTTTTCTCTTCTTCTTTCCTTGCTTTCTTGTCTTGTCTTTTCTTGCTTTTCTTGTCTTTTTCTTCTATTTGCTTGCCTTTTTCGTCTTGTTTCGTTTTTCTTCTCCTTTCTTTCCTTTCCTTTGTCTCCTTTTCTTTTCTTTGTTTATTTTTCTCCAATTGACTTATTATGCCTGTCGTGCGTATGCGTAGTGATAGATACTACGTGTAATATATACGTGGTAGTCTTACTTGGATGGCAATCGGAATATATATATGTGGTTTCTCCAGGCGTGAGTAATGAGACGTATGCACCGGCCTGGACCTGGCACATCGTAGACTGACTCCCGATTTCACTTTTATATGTTTCTGGTGAGGCAATTGCGTCAGCTGCGATATATGCGTGTACCACCGTGGGTTGTGTGTGTGTTTTCCCTGGGGTATTCCTCAGCTCCAGAGTGACTGGAGCCTGTCCTGTGACCACGGACTTGATTATGCGAGTTAATGTGAGAACAACAACAACAACATATCATGCAATGAGGCGTTTTAGCCTCCTTTTCACGAGGTGTTCGGGTATCTATAGTCTCTTTTCCGCTTGCGTTGAATGGCCGCATCTTCGTCCCCCTTTGCAATTCTGGGTGTTTCATTGACATCCTTTCATGGCCATGTGATCCGCATCTACGACTATTCAGGGTGGCCTAATGTAATAGAGTGCCCTCCTCAGAAGGTTAGATAATAGATTCGACGTGGTACCGTGTCAACCCCTATTAAGTTGAAACCGCGATAAAGCATATCTCGCATCCCCGTCAAGGCCGGTGGTTATTTAGGTGACGATTGTGGGACAAGCAGGACGGCCCTCATCGCGCTACCCTGCTCTACCCTGCTCTCCTCGGTCTTGTCTTGCTTTGTCTGAGTTTAAGAGTCAAATATACGGGAACTAATAATGCGTAAATTTTGAGTCTATGCAGCGACCCATGAGGAGAGATCAACCAAAGACACCGGAACCCATGAAGAGCAAGGTTCCCAACACCGACCAACCACGCATCCCCCACTCGGAGTAACATCACACAACTGCAAAATATTCGGCTGTATTTACGATACGTCCTGTTGTAAATCACCTCAAAATACACAAAAATAGACAAAGCTGCAACGCATGAAAACTCCGAGAGATATTGGAAACAAAGTGTATATATATTATAAAAATTAAAACACACTCCAGCTGTGAGATCGAAGATTTCGTCGAAACTCATCTTTGCAAGCTATGTGTGATACTCCGATCGCGCGCATTACGAGTTGTGTGTCCTCATTAAGGATATAGGTCGGCGACTCCCCTTACAACTACAGTGTAGCTATCAGGGTCAACAGGATATATATATATATATCGTCGGAATGGAATCGGATAAAATAATGTTGTAATGGTAACGGAGCGAACAATTTTTGTTCTGTCTCCTGGCATCAGGAGGTATATACACAATACATACCCTGAGTGAAGGGCGTTCAGGACGAGACCGTCAACTCGGCATGTCCCGCATATATTATATCAAAAACTATATATTTTACACTAGAAGAGCGATGTCTGTAAAGGGCGCTTGTTTTCGCGTGTTCAAAAAGAATCGG
Source organism: Undaria pinnatifida (assembly GCA_012845835.1). Taxonomy (NCBI): domain Eukaryota; class Phaeophyceae; order Laminariales; family Alariaceae; genus Undaria; species Undaria pinnatifida. Next base: position 23,989,282 of record JABAKD010000025.1, read on the forward strand.
GGTACACCCACTGAAAAACAAGACGACACAGCAGTGATATGTATGTTGAAGACAGCACTCGTACTAGTGCTGCGAGCGGATGACGTACCAGGTATATTACACATACTCCTACCTGCAGACGAGGTGCCATGTCCTCTGATACGGTATCACTGGGTTATATACCGGTTATATAATACTGCAATCAGCGGCAGAAGGTTGTACAGGGCCAGATATATTGTCGCCGGTCCAAGTTAACCATTCGTAGTCGCTATGCGCGAGTGTGGGAGAGAGCGTAAATGCGTTGGTTGGTCCCGCGAAGGTCGAAGATTGAAGAAAGATGCATCATAGATGTTCTATGCCGCTGAATCCGTGAACGCATAGATTGTCGTCGACTTACCTCTGTCCACCGTCTACGCGACCCGCTGGTTCGAACATCCTGACAGAATGGCGGGGCCTTTCGAGTGGGGGCTACGGGGAGAGTCGACGATGTTGCCGCGGCAAGATCGGACGACGTGGCCCCGAAGAGGCGGAGAACGCCACACGAACAATATTTGTACCCAGCCGCAGTAGCAGCAGTAGTAGTCCAAATCACCGAAGAGGGGGTGGGCAATATATTGACACGAAAGACACTGAGACACGCCCTTGTTCTGCCTAGGCTACATTTTGATTTGCCGTTTGTGGATGAATATTACCAGATACAAAAAGATGAGCGGATAACTTTCGGACGGGTTCCACATCATCTTCGGCAGCTGCATGTTGGGTGATACTCGTTCGTACGAGCTGCAGTTGATCGGTTGAGGTGCACCGGTGTGTTGCTGCCTACTACTGTGAGTGAAGCAGGCAGTCGTTTCTGAATACTGCTCTGCGTGTGCTTTCTCATGGCTCGCTTACGATGGAACTCACTTGTCCGCGCCTGTGTGGTAGTGCGATTGCGGTTGTAGTTTCCGGGTAGCTCGCTGCCTTTCGAAATCACTTGTCGAGTAACGTGTGCTAGTTGGACTGCGCTTGAAGTTCCCCGGGGGCGCACTACCGCTCAAATAACTTACCCGGAGATGCGTGCTGGTGGGGCTGCGCTTGACGGGCTAGGGTGTTTCGCTACAACTCGAAAAGACTTGCCAGGAGACGTGTGCTAGTGGGACTGCGCTTGCAGGTCTCCGGTGTGGCTCGCTACCGCTACAAAAGACTTGTTTCAAAAATCAACTTGTCTTTGTACCGCACGAAAACAATTCTCGGGATACGGACGGTATACATATATATATATATATATATAGTATGATTGAAAGCAAGACAGAATAATAAAATATCACCATTATTAATATTGCGATATTGCCTAAAAACAAAGTACTAAATGCGCATACAAAAAATATTCCATATATAGAGCAACACGGCCTGGGTGGTGTTAGTCGGTAGGTGCGCGGAAACGTTGAAACCCGTTTTGAAGGGGGACAAAATTGGACGGCTGTGGAAGGAAATGCATCAGTTTTTCAAGTGAATTATGTAGGTCGAATAACCGGTGAGGGGAGGGCGGAGTATTTACGGGCGTGGGGGCCTGAGGTTGTTCAAGAGGGAGCGGGGGGGGGGTCTAACATATCTTGTAGGGATGGCTTCAAAAAACAACCAAAAAAGTAAGCGTCACGATAACGTTTTTTTCCCGTTGAGTGCACTACTTCCACTGTTACGGCGACTACGTTGGTGAAACTGATGTTTTGGACCACGCGTTCTAAAACTACTCGGAACAATATTGACTGCTGGGCATACTGGTTGAAATGGAAAACTGACTTAGTACCAAGCACAAGACATATCGCCAGAGTCAACGTTCAGCGACGAGGGAGAGTAGGCTTCGATACATTTACATGTATGGTGTTGACAGTTGTTGATGAAATTTGATGGTGCTTTGTTTAGGCAATATTGTTGAATCCCGTGCTTCGTACAATGTATGATGGGCGGACATGAAGCTACCAAACGGGTTTAAACGACCCAACTCGTGCATGGTCAAAAGCAGCGTGTCCACCCGCGGATCATTGCCAAGAGCGAAACGCACATGATAAAGGCAAACACCTTTGGTGCTTCAAAAATATTTTCATTGTATGGTTGAGTGTCCAGGTGCTGGTAAAAGTGGATAAAACGGTATATATTTCACGCCCGCCGCAGCAAACGCCAGAGCGTCTCAACAACCTGGTGTATAAACGTAGTACCATTCGTGTGTCGGCGTAACAGATTGTCTCAGCCAGAAGAAACTCCATGTCCAAATATATCCCAATGGTTGTGGTGTAGATACATTAACGTGTACACGACGCGCCTTAGCCCTCATTGCTGTTGTGTTACCGACGTGCACCGGACGCGATTTATTTCTCGCTGCTGAGAACAACATGTGCGGGTCCTGTGGCTTGATAAATAGTCTGAATATAAATGTTTGAGCTTCGATCATGATTTGTTTTCTGATGGAAATCCCATGGTGCAATGAAACGCCAACTCTTTTAACATATATGTCCTGTTGAGGCACGACCGACGATTTCATTTTCTTTGTTTTCAACTTACATAATTTTTTTAGTCGGCCCAACTGTGCTTGAATACGGTTTTTCTCTCGGTGACCGTCTGGACCAGCCGTGTTCTGAACGTTATTCCACCCCCCCCCCCCCCTGCCCCCGCCCCCCCTCCGCCCAGCGCGTGCCTTCATTGTTTGGCGCCCATGAGGTTCTGCATGCCCTGATTTAAGTTATTGGTCAAGTTCCGTTTTCATTGATTTTTACTAACTGATGCTCTCGAGCTTTCCGCTATTATTTGCATCACGTTGGAAAAGGTCTGTGCGGCCACCAGTATCACTCGAGACCATTCGAACCTGTACGAATGTCTTTGATATATAAATTTTTTGACTACTACTCTTTACCGGGCACATGTGTGACTACTGTGTAAATTAGTTTGTTCAAATTCATGCTCGGTGATCCCACGTTCTCGTCGCCGCGCGTTGTAGAGGGATAAACGAAATGGCTTGATCGTCGCTCTCATTTTTACCACAGACACGCACTAAAGGGCAGCAGGACACACCACATGACTTGGAGGCGCCGTAGAACTCGATGTGTTCTCTGCGCGGCAGTACTGTTACTTCTTTGAGCCTGATGGAATATACAGGCACTGTCTTAGTATACACAAGAAAACTCCAGATATGTTCGAACCAAAATGATAACAAACCTTGAAAAATGAACAGGCCGAAAATTTCCAACGGGCGTGCTATTCAAGTCACAAGTCGAAGTCAAAGCCGTAACGAAGAAATGGTTATCGCTTCATCCACCGGATGTTTTACTGTTTCTAGTACGATGCAAGAAATTCCCAAGGCTTGCTACGGTACGTGGGGGGTACCCCCTTTTCTACCGCTGTATTTAAGCCCCTCGCACGAGCTACCCTGAGCCTAACTAACGATATTTCTGTAGACGATTTGCCTGGCGCAGCTTGACCAATAAATTGCGGTGCAGATTCCATTCGCCAAACAAAAAATATAATACCGCACGCAATCTAAAGACCCCAACGAAACAGGGGTGAGTCATTTATGCGAGTTCATCCGCGTGAGAGTGGCTCTCAGCCACTGCAAAGAATAGCCCCCGCAACGCCACCCCGCTTACGTAGTCTTCGTGAAAACGCGTACTGTAGTTTCCAAAGCAACTGTGCTATACCATCCTGTTGCACCCCGTGTGCCAGGGGTTGGCAGCTTTAAGAGCGAAACATTCTAATGAGAAATTTGAGTTTTGTGCACACGGTTCTGATATTTGGTCGCATATTTGCGCAAGCATTGATGCCTGACTGGACGGGTGGTGCCACATCACGCCTTCTCGTCATCACTGCCACGACTACTACTTCATGAAAAGCGTTGACGTTGAAGTGAAGTTCGTCATGCTCATGTTAAGGTCATATTTATCAAGAGAATGACATTTTGGTACGCGGGTATATCGTGTCGTTAAGATTTTTTTGACATCAATATTCGTCGTTAACGTCAAGGTAGTACCAGGTATAGATAAACGAAAGTAAGCCTCGCTGTGCTTTTTTCGTGTGGTGTGCCCGAAGTTAGATATCAGAAAAAATCCTGAGTCTACCGATTTTGGGATGGTCTCGTCCAGCGGAAATATCGAGGAGGCATTATATATCTGCAAAAAAGTAGAAGGTTTTATCAATACATCTCGCCATAGCACCCGTAGAAATGTGTACGCATGGACGTTACGGTAGTCGGTTGTCGTCTGACGCACGGTGTACCGGATATGAATAAAAATGTGTTGTGTGAATTTATGATTGTATATCTGATATCTGGTACCCGATAGGTGCTAAGGTCTGTAGGCAGAAGGCGCTGATATTGTTCATCAACTTAACAGAATTATGTCACGCCGATACGGACAAGGTTCATTTTATCATGTGTCATCTAGTCCATGGGCATGCCATTGTGGCAACAACATCCACATATCGATTAAGGTCCTCTCGTCTGTTACAGCCTCATGGATAGATTCTGTCCAACAAACGATGCTGCGAACTCCCAGCGCACACAGCTGGGGTCTCCTCTCCGAAACCGACGTCACGGTATAATCAACCCCGCTCCAAGTATTTAAAACCACCCACTGTACACTCTAAGTTTGAGTGACAACATCTCACATACACGGAAACCATGACACCGTGTGTGCACGTCAGCAAAACGGTGAGCTCGTCTGGGGCCAGCGACATATCTATACCTTGCTGGGTGCGCAACTTTGTGAACGACGAAAGGAGCTTCACATGTCGTCAGGGTAATCCAAGCAAGCGGATGGTTCCCTCACGACGGAGGGAGATGATATCACACGGCGCTGCCATGAAGGGCGCGCACAATGCGGGAGATCAGATATAAATTTGTTGTATTATCTACCATGAATGAACGGGTTATCGATTAGAAACCATTGGCTAACGACTGAGCTAGACGGGGCTCAACCATCACATATCAAAGTTTGGGACCGCCAATGATACATCTTGCGCTATTCCACTATCAACATAGATTATTTGCAGGCACACGTACCAGAAGCAATGAACCTTCACCCGATAGATAACAAATCTTACGTCCGTTTTCCTTTGATCGATTACCGTATTCCTACGATTTTACCTCGCGGTATCCAAAGATAGAAACACACAGATACCTCGATACGGAAACTGCGGCGTGCCCTTGACCATATATATCACGTTCGAACAATAGTTAACTTTCAACTAACCAAAGCCCACTGACGGAGTCCATTCGGTCAGAGGGCACATCCAGTCCGCAGCGAAACTCATTCAAGGTGCAAGTGAACCTACCACAAGAAATCAAAGACAGCAGCAACCATCCGACATACGTTTGCGTTATGAAGTATTTCCGGAGGCCTATGGAGGGAAATCCTTCGACGTTTACACGCCGGCACGTATTTGACGATATCCGCCGGCAATCAACGCGTAGTGACCGGTTTGATAGCTGGTGGTGCAGTTATCAGTGGACACATGAACGTCGAGCTTGACAACATAGCATACTTCTAAAATGGAGAATATCCCGGATGAAAGACACGACCCTGTGGCGTGGCAGATGCAGTCCGCGAGTAGTCCAGAAAATTACTGGACCATGAACCTCACCTGTAAACAAAGGCGAGGAGCGTGCAAGCATGTGGAGGTTGCCCGGGGACGTTTGTGAGTCAAGGGGAAGAAAAAGACGTTTATCGCTCACGGTGAAACATGGAGGGACGACATCGGTGTGGGCGTTGCGATCTCAACCCCGGGTCACGGAAATCGGCACTAGGATTCATAAGAGATTTCTTCTTAGTTCATGGATTTATTCCTGTGCACGGATATGTATCTTATTGCGTTTCGTATGATAAAATATCCAAAAATCAACCGCACTGACTCGTATCCTAAAAATTTGGTACTTTTGAGCTTTCTTTGACGAGCTGGTACAAACCAACAAAGCCGTTCACGGATACAAGGTAGGAACCTGACGTACATCTGGTGTAACATTGTGTTACGGTGAGAGGTGGTGACACTGGTGGGGGATACACCATTGACTCCAGAGTCGGATGAACACCGTTTTTGCCTCGACTGAATTTCCGGTGATCGGTCAATGAAGTGTGTCGTTGGCCAGACCGTGACAACTTCTTCTGTCTGTTATCCCTGGACGAACCTGATCAGCGTTTTGAGAGTGTGTACACGGAACTGGAGGGCCGCCAATTTTTAACACCTGAAACCCTCAACGCCTAGGCGAAGTCGTATGGTGTGGATCGGTGTTATTACCTAGGTCCAGTAGGCCCGTGTCCATTTACAAAAAAGATAATCAATTGCCATAAAAACTTTATGTGCCTTGTACTTCACAACCACACTATACAAGCACACGTGGAGTAAACATATGTATGTAATTGAGTTGTCACCTGCATAAGCAGAAAGCCAGCTCTTTGTTGCATACCCGTTAAGGCAGTTCACGATTTTAGAGTAGAAGGAACGGTTAGCTGTTCGATGTTCTGCCGGTATATAATAAAAATATCAATACACTCCAGCTGTTAGATCAAAATATTTTCTTGTCCAAACTCATATTGGCAAGCTCTGTGTGATACTCCGATCGCGCGTATAACGAGTTGTGTGTCAACGTTAGGGATTAGGTCGGCAACTCCACTTGCAACTGCAATGTGGCTATCAGGGTCAACCGGGTGATGGTAGTCAGTCTGTGCGCGGAACCTATAAAACCCGTTTCTGAGGGGGAAACATTCTGACAACTGTGGAAGAAAACGCATCAGTTTATCAAGTGAATGCTAGAGGTCGAATAACCGGTGAGGGGAGGGCGGAAGCTTTTTAGAACGTGGGGGCCTGGTTTCGATTAATACGGAGCGGGGGTGGGGGGGAGGGAGGGCGTGGCAGCCAATTTGTGCGTGGAAACTATGAATCCTTCAAGTGGATAAATATAACGGTTTTGGAAATATTGGCCCAGTTCATCATGGAGGGGGACGCAGCTCAATCTGTGCGTGGATACTATACATAAAGGGCTAAATATAACAGTTTGGAAATAATGCACCAGTGTATCCCCTGTAGTTCGCAAAACCAGCGAGTAGAGAGCGGAGTGTTCGAAGTGGGGATTGCTTTTCAAAGCTGGTGATGACGACATGATTTGCATTTTTCTTTTTTGCACTCTGACCTTGAGGAAATGATACCTGATCGGTTTGTTGTATGGCCTTCAATACGTCATTTAGAAAAGCAAACATCCACTTAGCTGATGTCTTCATCGCATAGCCGTTATGGTGCAGCATTTCTGTATTGAAAACCTCTACCGACGTGAAGTTGTTAGAATCGTAGAGAGTCATTCGTTTTATAGCGCATACAACGAGTACAATCACCCAAACTCCTGTGCGCGTGCTCCACGTTACATATCGCGCGTTAAAACCGTCCATCCCCCTTGTCCCTATGAAATGTAACGCACATATACCCCCTCCCCCTCTCCAACGCCCCCTCCTTCCCCACACCCCGCACGATCGCCTAGACCCAGCACCGCGCGTGTAGAAGGCCCCTACATATATGATAAATACGCGCGATCGGAGGATGACACATTATTATGCTGCGAACATCAGTGTCGATAAAATCCTTGATTTTAATATGGTATGTGACCTAAACCTCTTGAAACCCCTCCCCCCCCACCCCCCCCCCTCGCTTTTTTTTTGTTTTTTTTTTCTCGCTTTCTTATGCTTAAACGCCCCACCTAATATAGAAATCCGACAGAGTAATAAACACTTCCACGCTTTGGATATCGCCTCGTTATCGTTTCAGAGCCGTCCATGCTGATTCTGCAATTCCCACCCACCCCCGTTCCCAACGCCCCCTCCTTCCCCACCACCCGCACCAACGCCTAGACCTAGCACCTCGCGTATAGCAAAGCCCTACATCTATGCGACATAAAGCCCCCCCCCCCCCCCCCCCCCGCCCCCGCTCCCCCCCCTCCACATTCTTCCCCCTCCCCCACAAAAAACATTTAAAGTTTCCACGCACAAATTGACCTGCCCCACCCGTCCCCTACCCCCCCTCCCCCCCTCCTTCCCCCCTCTTGATCAAATTCAGGCCCCCGCGTCCTTCAAAACTCCGCCTTCCCCTCACCGGATATTCATCTAATAGATTTCACTTGATAAAATGATGCATTTCCTGCCACAGCGGTCATATTTCGTCCCCCTCAAAACGGGTTATATAGTTTCCGCGCACAGACTGCCTAACATTACCCTGTTGACCCTGATAGCTGCAATGTAGTTGCAAGGGGAGTAGCCGACCTATATCCTTATTGAGGACACACAACCCGTCATACGCGCGATCGGAGTATCACGCACAGCTTGCAAAGATGAGTTTCGACAAAAGTATTCGATCTCACATCTGGAGTGTATTTTAATCTTTTAATATATGTATGTTATATTCGGACCTAAGGTGCTCTCTTAGCCATCCAGTACATGCGGGGATACACACTCCATACGACTGTGCTATGGACATTTGCACCAGCAAACAGGTCGACAGATACACGTGAACACACATCTTGCGACGGTACCGAAAAACTGTATCCACACGGCTTGGCTATAAAATGAACCGAGCAGCGCACAGCCGCGAGAAATGCCACATGGTGCCCGACTTCCTCTCAAGACGTAATATAGACGCAGTGTACTGGAGGTTAACGTCATTCGAGCGCTGCACGCTACACTGTCATGGCGTAGGTAGTATGACACAGAAAAATGAGTGTTTGGTGCACGGACCCCATCTAATTGGCAACTCTGTGACCACCATAGAACTGTGGGAAAGATATGTTTAGATGGAACGTTTCCCAACATCACTAATGATCGACCTCACATAATACTGTGGTACACAGTATGTACTAGTTACAAGCCTGGTCGTCTACGGTACAGCCGTGTACTACGCCAATGTTCAACAACGACGCACCTCCGTGATGCTCAACCATTCGTCGTCGTCACCGTCGAGGCAAAGCTTGATGTCTTCCGTTTCATCGGTGTTGAGGTAGAAGTTCTCATATCCAAGAGTGTTGCCGCTGGACGTTATTTCGCTGTGGTGGTTGCCGTTGTCGTACACGTCCAGCGTTCTGGTCCTCACATTTCCCATGTGGAATGCGATGCGCATCCTAACGATATCCTGGGGTTCCTCGAAGGAGTACGTGATGCAGCAATCGTCTCCCTCGCACGACCAGCGAGAGTTGGCCGCGCGACTGCCGTCCCGAGTGTTCTCCGGCACGCAGCCGTCAGGGTCACAACCGCCATCCCCGGCATCGCGGTCGTCGTAATCGGTGGCGTCTACGTCCACCCACGTCCTCACGCTTGCGTCGACGAGGCCTGGGGTGTGGCATTGTTGGGTGACGATTAACCATGCGGAAGATGGTAAGACGGTTAGGAGGGTGTTTGTTTTGCATGAGGGGGTTATGAGTTTTCACCTGGGGTCTACTGTAGCTCGTCCGGGTCGTGATCCGACAAAGCGTAAGGCGATGATTAGGATGTATAGTGTAGGAAATATTGCTCTTTTGCGTACATCTTTGGTTCTTAGCAAAGTATCGTAGTTTTTAGTTCAGTCTGCTGCAGAGTGATGTACGTGTGATCCAATCAATAATGTGCACTCTAGCAAGCTGCATGGTGTTTAAGTTCATACAGTAACCTTGGAAATGAGATAAAGATGGTCAGCGCGTTTCCGAAATTATCTACAGAGATGCACATCACGTGTTGGTCCGCGATACTCGATGGGTACCTATCCCTGTGAGGGGCAAAGCACAAACACACAATGATCAAATATGGTCTAGAATTCAACGTCAGATAGTAGTAGATGTCACCTGAACATATAGGAACATTGTGCGTGTTGTCATGCGGTTCTGTTGTCTTGAATCGAGGTTTGGCACAGGAGTTTACAACTGGCATTGGTTTGCCATAGTCGAACAATTCATGAATCAGGGTTTAAGCACGCACTGGTAGCCTTTGCTACATCCGGGATGCAAGGAATTTTATGTCACTACAGTACATTACACGCACAACGTGGAAACGCAATGAACCGGGAAACCTTGGAATTTACCCTCCGACTCCTGACAACTCAAATGGCACCGTGTTACGATATTCCACCGTAATGTGATACCGTGGATCACACGGATCATTAAAAGCGAGTGTCGAAAACCCTGCGGTACATGTGTGCTCTGCAATGCATGGAAACAATTTAACCTCACGGATGGCCGCCGGGTTGCGGGACAAAACATTGCCGGGTACACCTGTATTTGCGACATTTACTTGCAATCTTCTGCCATGAAGCCAAGAAGGTACACTCCACGTTGACCTGTACTCGGTACAAGCAACGACAACGCAACTACACGAGTACAGGATATTGTCGAGGCCTGGGATATAATGAAACCGCAAGAAATAGAGAACAGCTGATTTCATATCCAACTCAAGCGACACCGTAAACAACAATGATAGGATTCCTTCGAACAGCAACACTCGTATTCGGATTCAACTTTGAGCAAGCACCATGGACGTTTGTAATCGCGGCACGTATGCGGTGGTATATACACGATATTCTCACCAGAGGCAGTGCCGACAGCGGCAGCGAAGATGGTGGCGAGGATAGCGAACGAGCGCATTGTGACGGGGTCTTGGAGAAGAAGAGTTGTAAGTTTGCGAGGTAGCTCAGGGGATTTGTTCAGAAGGGAGGAGTGAGCAGTGAACCAGGTGGGGTTGGCCAAGTAGGGTTGCTAATAATATCGAAAACTGTGCAGACAGCGGATATCTTTTTTGTGGCAGGCTGAAGGCCAAACCCATAAACTCTGCTGTGTCCCGCTATATAACATTCTTCGGGGTGATCGATTGTGCAATTTGTTTGAAGAATAATTTTATCGATGTTGAACCTTTTAATGTGGTAGTAATGCCACACGGACGACTTGCCGACGACATTTTAATACCGACTAATGTATGGTGGGTTAGGGGTCGATGTGACACTATTTTTCAAACCGTTTGCAACTCTCCACATCCGAGTTTTAAGAGATATAATGGTGTCAGTAACCGAAATGACTACATACCATAATCCATGTTACGACTTGTCAAAATGAACGATATTTATGTATCTTCAAAGAACAACAAACGAGCGACCGGAATATTCTGGAGGTTAAAAGGGTTAATGAGTGTCCGGCCTATTAATACCTCACAGCTGATATACCCAAAGCGTTTTGCAAGGAACTGCATTCTTAGCCAGCCACCAAACTGACATGTTGAACTTATCCTTTTTCATCGTAACTTGGTGTAAAAATTTAGCAAACTCGTCATCAAATTGTTTTTCCATCGTTAACAAGTTCCGCCGCCTGTTGCAATTTTTTTCTACCAATAGCGACGTCATTGTCACGAAAGGGTTATGACAAAAGATCCGATATAGAATTCATCGCTTGGCGAACCGCCCACACAACAAGCTTCAAAGAGCAAGATGTATATTACCTGGTATACTTTTATTGTCTACCACTCTGTTTGTGGTCGATAAGCAACGATGGTTCAATAGTGATCAAAAACAAGCCCCCACGTCCTCCATAACTCCGCCCTCCCCTCACCGGTTATATGACTTACAGAATTCACTTGATTTACTGATGCATTTCCTTCCACAGCTGTCAAATTTTCTCCCCCTCAAAAACGGCTTTTAGAGTTTCCGCGCGCAGACTGACTAACATCACCCTGTTGGCCCTGGTAGCTACACTGTAGTTATAAGGGGAGTCGCCGACCTATATCCTTAATGAGGACACACAACTCGTAATGCGCGCGATCGGAGTATCACACACAGCTTGCAAAGATGAGTTTCGACAAAATATTTCATCCCACTGCTGGAGTGTATTTTCATTATTTACAGAAGTGTTGGAGCCATATGTGTGATTGTCAGGTGTACCTACAAGTGTACCTACTATTCTGCCTCACTATATCCAACGTAACCCTCGTCCATCCCGATGCCCCTTCCATAAGGAAGTTGCTGTGTGGAAAAAAAAAAAAAAAAAAAAACAGAGAGAGATACATGTCTCAAATGCAATCCTGTCTAAGTAGTGTTGCTTGGCGAGGCAAAGAAAAAACGCACCAGCCACGTTGCGGTACGGCGCGAATGTAATAAAATATGCAGGTAGGCTCACGAGGCTGCTTGCACGGAATAAATAATATTAACAAACCATAATCAATTTTTATGAAATTATTGTAAGTGTGTCCGTTGTGGCTACAACGTACATATATTCTAAAAAATGAAAATACACTCCTACATATATATGCACGCAGAGTGTTGTAAACATCGTTCGAAATAAGTATGTTGCTGGTAGGATCATTTTGTACAGGTATGGTTTATGACTGTCTTGTTTTGATGGATTTAGAGTGGAGATGCGACCACGAAAATGAGCTCGTCCAGATATGAACCTCTGTGTATGCCCAGGGTGCTTCTCATCCCTCAAGATCGGTATTTATTTGTTCGAGAAGAGGTATGTTCACGAACGTACGTACATCGCCCATAATGAAAAAGACAGTTCAGGCCCCAGGAGCATGAACACCACGCCTTGCTGCTGTTGGTATAATTTTGCACCTCCAGCTGATTGCCACCTCTGCGGCTAATTCAGAATCAATATACACTGCTATACAATACATTTCCACTGAGGACGTATACTGCACCAACATAAGCATTGGAATCGACGTGGAACGTTCCACAGCTTGCAATTTCGTGTGTCCGGCGACAGAGCGAAATAATTTAACCGATTAGCAGGACAGTCATGATATTACTCCACATTCTTTTTCCGCGAATACTTAGTGAATTATTGCCTCCAGACAAATAACTCTGGGCTTTATCTTGTGATGTCATCTACGGTGCCCATTCCTGTAGTAATATTATTATATATAATGAAAATACGCTCCAGCTGTGAGATCGAAGTTTTTGTCGCAACTCATCTTTGCAAGCTGTATTTGATACTCCGATCGCGTATTACGGTTTGTGTGTCCTCATTAATGAATATAGGTCTAAGAGAGTATCAACAACCACCATCCCGCCAGATACATTTTGCCGTTACAAACAGGGACTCCGACTCCCCTTGCAACTACTGTGTAGCTATCAGAGTCAACAGGGTGATGTTAGTCAGTCTGTGCGTGGAAACTATCAAACCCGTTTCAGAGGGGGGCAAAATCTGACAGCCGTGGAAAGAAATACATCCGTTTACCAAGAGAATCTTGTAAGTCGAATAACCGGTGAGGCGAGGGCGGAGTTTTGAAGGACGTGGGGCCCTGGTTTCGATCAAAAGGGGACGGGGTTGGAGGGGGGGAAGAATGTGGGGGGGGGGGGAAAGGGGGAGGGGGGGGGGGGGGGGGGCGGGCGGGCGGGCGGGCGGGTAGTTTGTGCGTGGAAACTAAATATCCTTCAAGGGGATAAATCGTACGGTTTCAAAAAAATAACAGATAAACAAACAAACAGAACGAAACAAAACAAAACAAAGCAAAGCAAAACAAAACAAAACAAAACAAATCAAAACAAAACAAAAAGGTCACCAGTTTATCATGGGGGGGGGGGGGTGGGCGTGGGGGGGGCGGGTGGGGCAGCTCTATCTGTGCGTGGAAACTTTACATTCTTTAAGGGGGATATATGTGACGGTTTTGGAAAGAATGCACCAATTATGATGTATATCCTGTAAGTCGCACAATCAGTGAGTAGAGGGCGGAGTGTTGGAGAGGGTGAGATGGTGTGAGGGAGGGGAGAGGTGGGGGGGGGGATGATGAGAAGGTAAGGGTTTTATAGGTGGCAAAAATCTAGGGGTTTGCTATACGTGTGGTTCTAGGTCTTGTCGATGGCGAGGGTGGTGGGGAAGGAGGGGGCGTTCAGCGCGCGGGGGGGGGGGGGGGGGGGGAGGAGGCGGGAGGGGGGGGGCGAAGCAGCGGCATGGATTGTTCTGGAAAGATAATAAGGTGATATTCAGTGCGTGAGGTAATTATTTTTCTGGCGGATTTCGATATCCGGTGCGGCGTTTGAGCAAGAGAGAGCGAGAAGGGGGGCAGGGGGGGGAAGGGTTTTTGAGGAGGTTTAGGTCAAATATACTTTTTTCAAATACACTCCGGCTGTGATATCAAAGATATGGGGCTTGTTATTCGCGTGGTGCTAGGTTTAGCCGGTCGTGTGGGTGGTGGGAAAATAAGGGGCGTTGGAGGGGCGGGTTGAGGGGGTTGGGGTAAAAGAATGAGGAATCGGGGGAGGGGGGGGGGGGGGGGGGGTTGAACAAGGGGGATCCGGGGAGGGGGAGTCGAGGCGGGGGGGGCGGAGGGCAGGACATTTCAGTTTGTGCGCGGAAACTATAAATCCTCAATAGGGACACGCCTGTCGGTTGTAGCAAGAGGATATCCCTTCATATTATCTTCCTGGTAATGTTTACTATTCTAGAAGGCTTGATGTTAGATGCAGTATGCAACCCAGTGTTTAGGTGTAGTACAACGTGTTCAATCTTCATGATTTGTTATTGTAGATGGATCGATAGCTAGAATATTTGCAGTTACCATTTTTTCGACATTGTTAAATTATCAGAAAGAGATAAATATTGGCAAATACAACAGGCGAGGTGATGTGGTCATGCACTGTCACCGCCATCATATAGTTACCATTTTTTTCTGACATCGCTAGTTTTACGAAAGGGATACGTATTGTTAAATACGGCATGCGAGGTGATTTGGTCATGCAATGTCACTGCCATTGAACACTAGAAGGGGAAGTGCGAATCGTCAGTGTTTGTAAAAGAGCGCTTGGTGTACACGCGCTCAATTACATTACCTCGTTAGTCATACTTTGCTTGGCATAGGTTGGGAGGCGATCATGCAGACGGTATGTACGAAATACCCTACGTAATGGGTTGGTAAGGTGGTTTACCGCAATTCTAAGATATCTGTCTGCGCTTCCTTTTCAAATTATTAGCGTCTCAAATGTCCGATTTCACGCCCATGATTTTGACCTTGCCAAGGTGGGGCTCTGAGGTCGCCAATTCTAAAACAGAGATACATCTTTCAAATACAGCAGGCGAGGTGACGTGGGCATGCGATGTCATATGTATGCGATGTCATCACTATTGAACGCGAGGGTGACTTTACTTCGTTACGCATATGCTACTGCGTTTTGTATGGTAGAGGTTGTTAGGAAATCATGCAAACGGATGGAGGCGCGAAGTACCCTGCGAAATAGGTTGGTCGTGTGGTATACCACAGTGTTAACATATATGTCTGCACTTCTTTTTCACATTATTGTGATTATAAAAAAGGAAAATACACTCCGGCTGTGAGATCGAAGATTTCGTGGAAACTCATCTCTGCAAGCTGTGTGTGATACTCCGATCGCGCGTATTACGAGTTGTGTATCCTCATTGAGGATATAGGTCGGCGACTCCCCTTACAACTACAGTGTAGCTATCAGGGTCAACACGGTGACTTTAGTCAGTCTGTGCGCGGAAACTATAAAACCCGTTTGTGAGGGGGACAAAATCTGACAGCTGTGGAGGGAAATGTATCATCTTATCAAGTGAATCTTGTAAGTAGAATTACCGGTGAGGGGGGGGCGGAGTTTTGAAGGACGTTGAGGCCTGGTTTTGATCAAAAGCGAGCGGGTTTGGAGGGGGGGGGGGGGGGGGGGGGAAGGGGGGGCAATTTGTGCATGTAAGCTATAAATCCTTTCAAGGGGATAAATCTGACGGTTTTGAAAGAAAAAAAAAAAAAAAGTGCACTACTTTATTATTGAGGGGGGGGGGGCGGGGGGGGGGGGGGGGGGGGCAGCTAAATATGTGCGTGGAAACTATACATTAATTTGAGGGGATATTTGTGACGGTTTTGGAAGTAATGCATCAGTTTATCATGTGTATCCTGGGGTAAGTCGTACAATCAGTGAGTAGAGAGAGGGTGGAGTTCACATTATTATATACTGTATTATTATCGCAGACGTTTGACCTGTTATCTTGGGTGATGTCGTCACTAGCGTGTTTGCCGTTGAAATTGATTCTATATACGAATTCCACATTTACCCCACCTTCAGACCGTTGTAGGCATATTCCAGGTTTGCATAATGCAAATATACAAAATTTAAAAATATAGGAATTCTCCAGCTGTGAGATCGAAGATTTTTTCCGATACAGTACTCATATTTGCAGGCTGCGCGTGATACTCCGATCGCCCGTATTAATGGGTGTGTGTCGCCATTATGTCGCAACTCATATTTGGAAGATGCGCGTGATACTCCGATCGCGCGTATTACTGTGTGTGTCCTCATTATAGATACAGGCCGGTGACTCCCCCTAGAACCAGAGTGTGTCTTCTACCAGAGTCGACTGGATGATGTTAGTCACTCTGTGCTTGGAACCTATGAAACCCACTTTTGAGGGGGACAAAATATGACAACTTTGTTTGGAAGGAAATGCATCACTTGGTCAAGTGTATCCTGTATGTTGTTCAACCATTAAGGACAAGGCAGAGTGTTCGCAGTGGTGTTTCGTGTTAGGGGGGGAGGGGGGAAAGGATTTCCAACAGCTTTAGGTCTCATCTAGATGAACGGACTAGCTATACACCAGGTTCTATGTCTACGCGATGGGGCGGGTGGTGGGGAAGGAGGGGGCGTTGAGGGGGAGGGGGTGAAATTGAGCTTCGGCTGGATGACCAGAAAGGTGATGAGGTGTATTCAGCTGTCTGGCAGTGTTTCATACTCTGACATATTGTGCTTTTCATGTTGGGCGTCAAGAGGGGTCGGGAGGGGGGGGTACGGCCGGGACAACTCAATATCTGCGCACAATTTATTCATCTTTTATGGGGACAAATCTCACGTGTGTAGATGGAATGCGCCCGTATGTATCACCTGCCTGGTATCGGTTATTTTTCTAGCACATTGGATGTTAGTGTATACAAAACAATTCTTAGGCGTGTTATACAATGTGTTATAGCTTCGTGAATTTACATGGGTCGCAAGATAGAACACTTCGACCAATAGATGTAAGCATGTTGTTACCATGATTTTACCGTCACGATGTGGGGCTCTGCGGTCGCAAAATATACGACAGATATACATCTTGCCAAATACAACAAGCTAGGTGATGTTGTCATATATCGGAGTATCACACAGCTTGCAAAGATGAGTTTCAACAAAATATTCGATCTCACATATGTATGGAAATCTTCGATCTCACAGTTGGAGTGTATTGAAATTTTTATAATATATATGGAGTGTATATTTTATTTTGATATTATACCTACCAGGTTATTCCGAACCAGACCAAGCATGGAGATATGACCACAGGATAATCGTGTTTCCGAGAGAACTTTGTAAATGAGCATTCCACAGCGCCTACATGCTCTTCCTTCGAAGAACGTGTACACTATCATGTGCTTCCAAAAAAACATCTCGTTACATGTGCACGTACAGCGGGCGCTAATAAAAAAAGCTTCACACGGTTTGTCTTTGTTAAGTATGAGGTGGATGTGTAGGCACGTCGTTTGTCTTTTTCGAAGTGTATTTTGTCCACGCTTAGTCGCACCGCACAGGCAGAAGCATTACAAAATAAACTCGACTGAGGGCGCCGCACGACACCGTCGACACTATCCTCGGTCGATACGGACGTTCGATATGGCGGAAACAGGTGGAAAACGATAGTCGGTGCGACATCGTGATCCATACGCCGTCCTCGCCCTGGAGCTTGGGATGCTCTACAGCGCACTCGAACGGCGTTTTCTATTCAACACCACTGTTGATACTTAGTAGAGCCCCCGGAAGCAGGATATCATACGTTGTTCTATTCTACAGTAGTACATTGGATAAATGACATCAATCCGTGGCTGACGATTATTGATTCGAGAGCGGTCGTCGTCGTCGGCCTTCAGACCAAGCACTCATAGGTATCATCTTGCAGGTAGAAGCCCAAGCACATACGTCGAGAATCGTATCATTCAATTTTGGAATGCGCTCCCACCTAAGACCGGGCGTCGGCCTCCCCACAACGTTCAGCCGGATGCTAGTCATAAGAGGAAACCTCAACCTTCGACGCTATCTCTGTGGGTACGGTGTTTTCATAAGGGATTGAGATATTGTCTTGTCACTCAGTAGAGACCAGTTACCTACATACAGCTCTCCTTCGCCGGTAAAAGAGTACCTCCTCCAATATTCACGTTGTTAGTTTACCATGCGGGACATTGGTCCAGGCTTCTCTCCTGGTTGACCAAAAGGGGATTTCGTGTTGCTCCCGCATGCTGTCCCCCAAATTTTGCAGGTGATTTGATGGTGGAGCAAATACTTTCAATGAATCCCCCTGAGTCTGGACATCGTCAATCCTGGAATCAGAAGACATCATGATATGCGGTGTGGTCAATTGTCGGGCTTCATTGGCGTGCAACGAGAGTAGAGGTCGTCCACCGCCCGCTGCCACAAAATGATGGTTGCGTGGACCTTGCTTGCAAATGTCACCGTCGAACACATCTTCCGAACAGGTGCCCACACTAAGCTCCTGAAAATGAAATTGAGCAAATTTGTTTCCAATGGTTTATGTTGCTGGCGCAAACATCTATAGCGGTAGCTATTGCTTTGGAATTGGGGTACGAGGGTGTAATATGCACGGATATATTGTCGCCTGTCTGGCTTGGGACTCCCAAGCGCGCTGATCTGTTGTCGTACGAGCCGTGTCTTGGAAGGCCACAATACAGTGGCGATTCATCGATAAGTGCTAAAGTTGTAGGTGTCTGCTGACACTGTTTTCTTGCAGCTACTGCCATGCACCAAAGAAAGTGTTCTCGTCTCGATCTCGAAGTGAGAAGCCGCATGTTGCGTCTCTATATTGCGTGAACTCTTTGGGGTCCTAGTGAACCGTGTTTCCGCGTAGGAAAAGTTGGCCGTGTCCTCTTTCGAAACGCGCGCTCACGTTTTCCTCAAACGAACGTTAGGTGTTGCAGGGTTGCAGGATATTTTATGAGACATTGTTCAGACTATTGGATGAATTTTGATTGCATACACTGCCCTTGAAACTATTGCGTAATCGGTCGCGTGGCCGTCAAAATCGTGGTCCATCGTAGATTTCAACTGTAATAGAGGTCGGGGGGAATAAATCACTGCCGGCTTTAGCTTTCATCGAAGTCCCAACATTTGAAACCAACAATCAGAACCGTAACTGTTTATGTTGATTTCCAAACTCGCCCGCCAAACGTTTCGACAGCCCCCGTGCTGTCTGACGTGAATATTTGCCAACGAAATCTTGTATGCGTAAGTCACTCAAAAATCTATGAAAACAGTTCGTGGCAGAGAGGGTGCTCGTCGCGGCTACATGGGAAAAGGTGGGAAGGTATCGGACGTGGGCAACAGCCCCCTGAAACTCCTCTTTCCGAAATCATGTACCAGACACACCTTCATATTTGTTGGGCATTCCCAGCAGTGGTTCGAATTTTCTCGCCATCCCTGTGGTTTAGAAAAATATGGTACCGTAATATTGTCACATTTACTACGATTCGAACCAATGTTATAAACAAAGAAAGGTAGAATAGGTTGCCCTTGCCCTTTCTGGCAAGATATGGTGGCTAACCTGTTTTACTCTAAAGCTATGTGTGGACAATATACGTTTGAGACTATTTGATCTTTTAGTGTGTCTCGGTACCACTCATGCGAGCGCACCCGCTGTTCTTGTGAGGTCGTATGCGTTGGTAAAGACATAGCTCTCCGATTCGAACTCTTCAATGGAATCGAAAGCTGTGCTGCGTTGACGGAAAACCTAACGTATGATGTCCGAGGGGCACCCGCGTTGCCGTGTTAATCGAATTTGATGAACATGTCCCGCTTTCGGATACTATGTACAAAGGGCCGATTATCCCTGAAGCACCTACTAATATTTGAATTGTTATGTATCCGGTGTTCGTCGCGAGTAGTGTATATCGTACGCAAACATGAATTCACACTCGACATGCCTGGGGAATGATTTATTAACAACCCAGCGCAGACACCGTCACCGGGCTGCACATATCGCCAATCGGATGGAACTACGCTTGGCAGCATCGAACGTACGTGACGGCGCGGCGATGGTGCCAATGTTTAAACGAGCAGTCGTTTGTTGTGGCTGGGCGATATCGTCCCAACCCACGGCATAGACCGGTGTAAAGGTATCAGAGAATAGCCTGGATTTATTCTGCAACTTGTTTCTGATGTTATCACCATGTTTCGTAACCAACGCGAAGCCTGATGCAAAGGAATGTCAGCAAAATCTGTATGCGGCAAGATTACATTTACACAAGGTACAATCTTCATGTCTTAAAGAAGAGACAGTATGTATTGAATTTCTTGTAGGAATGGCTTCAAAACATAACCAGAAAAAAAAGCGTCACGAAGAAAGGTTTTTTGCCGTGGAGTGCTACTGTTACTTTTATTGCGATATAACGTTAGTGAAATTGACGTTTTGGACGACACGAATTTTTTATTGTTTTAAACACTTCGCAGTCCTTGGTATTCTGGTTGCAACGGACAACGGATAGTACCAAGCACTCAACTCATCGGCACAATCAACTTCTATCGACGAGGATAAGTAGGCTTACCACATACATTTACATGTATGGTGTTTACAGTTGTCGATATTTGGTGAAATGTATATGTTTTACACCCGGCGAAAACACCACAGCCTCTCGACAGCCTGTTGTATGAAACGAAAGATTGTTCGTCCGTCGAGGTACCATATTAACTCAGCGAGGACAAACTGCATGCCCTAAAAACATATATACCATTGTCTAGGTATACATTAACCTACACACGACGCGCGTCAACCCTGGTTCCATTTGTGTTACCCACGTGTATCGGACGTGAACCAACCTCGCGTGAGAGTGGCTCTCAGCCACTACGATGAAAAGCCCCCATAACGCCACTCCGCTTCCGTAGTCTTAGCTAAAACGTGTACTTTTGTTTCCAACAAAACAGTGCCATGCCATCGTGCTGCACCCCGTGCACCATAGATGGGCAGCTCTAAAAGCAAATTATACGTTAATGAGAAACTTAGATTTACTGCACACGAATCTTTCATTTGATCTAAAAAATTGCGAAAATATTAATACGTGACCGGACGGGTGGTGCCACAACACACCATTTTGTCATCACTTCGACGGCTATTTATTAGAAACGTTGATATTGAAGGAAAGTTCATCATGCTCAAGTTAAATGCAGTTAAACCCGTGTATAACATCCTCAGACGCGGGTATATAATGCCGTTGGGTATTTTGTGACACCAAGACTGGCCGTTAACGTCAAGGAAATACCTAGGTACAGAGACTAGAGAGAAGCTCCGCTGTGCCTTTCGTGTGTTGTGCTTGAAGCTATATGTCGGAACAAACCTAAGGCTACCGTTTTTGGCATTCTCTCGACCCGCGTAAGTATTAACGAGACATTGTCTATACTTGAAAAAACTAAAAGTTTCATCCAACAGTATCACATCTCTCCATCCGACTCTCACAAAGGCGTACGCATGGACGTGATGGTAGTCGGTTAACGTCCGATGCACGGCGTACCTCGACCGCAGGGGCATGGAGACAAACGTGTTGTGTGCATTCATGAATATATATATATATATATATATATATATATGATACCAGTATGTGGTACCCGCTAGATGCTAAGGCGTGTAGGCGGAAGGTGCTGATATTTTTGATCACGTTAACATAATTCGGTTACGCTGAAACGGAAAAGGCCCTGAGAATATGCGGCATCCCGTCCATCGCATGTCATTTTGCCAACAACATCCACACATCGATTAAGGCCGTCTCCCTTGTTACAGCGTGGTAGATTTCGTAGAACTAACGATGCTCATCGAATTTCTAGCGCACAAAACGGGGTCTTTCCTCCGACATCGCCGTCACTGCACACTCAACCGCCGGCCAAACACGTGTAGCCGCCCAGTACAAGTTATGAGCGACAACATCACATATAAACGGGAATTATCCCACCCTTTGTGCACGTCAGGAAAACGTGGAGCCCGTCTGGCGCCAGCGACATCTCTATACGCTACTGTGTGTGAACCTTTGTGGACAACGACAGTAGCCTCTCGTAAACATCTTGTTGGGGTAATCCATGCACGGAGATGGTTCCCTCGCGGGGATATCACCCTGCGCCGCCATGATCCGCGCACAATGCGGAGACCAGATATACATATAACGTATTATCTCCAATGCATACAAGGACCATCAATTGGAAACAACACAATAACGACTGAGCTAAAGGGGGCTTAATTAATAATTATCAAAGTTTGCGACCGCCAATCATATCGCTTGCTCCAATCTTCTATCCCCTTAGATGCCATGTAGTCACACGTACCAGGAGCTATGCAGCATAACCCGACAGACCAAGGATCTTACGTCAGTAAATCTTTGGTCGAAAGTTTTAGGCCTACGATGATCTCGCATATTCAACCTAAGCTTGAAGAGCACATATAACTCGATACGAACACTGCGGCGTGCACTAGACTTTAACTTAGAACATTCCAATAATAGTGGAGACCTCCAAGTAAAAAAAGACCTTAGAAGGAGTCCATTCGCTCAGAGGGCGCACTCAGTCCGACGTGGTCGCCACTCAAGGTTTAGGTGAACCTACCCCATGAAATCAGAGACAGCAGCAACCATACTACGTTCGTTTGCGTCACGAACATGTTTCGGAGACCTATGGAGGGGAACCCATCGGCGTTTACACGTCGCCGCGTTTTCGATTACATCCGCCCGCAATCAACCTGCAGTGACCGGTTGGATTGCTGGTGGTGAAGTCGTCACTGGGCACATACTCTGCAAGGTTATCAACAAAGCACACTACGTATAATGGGAAATATCCCGGAGAAAAGACATGACCCTGTGGCGTGGCAGATGCAGTCCATACGTAGTCCAGAACGTCACTGGACCAAGAACCTCACCTGTTAACGAAGGGAAGCATAGATAGGGGAGTTAGCCCGGGGACGTTTGTGAGTCAGGTGGAAAAAAACAGGCGTTTATCGCTGACGGTGAATCGTTGAATAGCGACATTGGTGTGGGTGTTGCGATCCCAATCCCTGGTCAAGATTGTCCCCACTGGGATTAATGAATAGCTTCTTCTGAGTTCATGGGATTTTATCCGTGCATTGAAATATAACCTTACTAAGTATCTTCCGCTCAAATATCAAAATTTCAACAGCACTCGAATCCTACGAATCATACTTTTCGAACTTTGTTTGACGCTGTTTTACAAACCATCAAGGCCGGTCACGGATACAAAGTAGGAAGGGCGTACATATGGCTTAACATTGTGTTACGGCGAGAGGGTGACCCTCGTGAGATACACCATTGACTCTAGGATCTGATTAACACAGTATCCTATCTTGTATCGCCTGATGTTTCGGTGATCGGTCAATGCAAGATTGGGCCTTTGGTCAACCAATGACAACCCCTTACGTCTGTTATCCCTGGGTAAACTCGATCAAAAGGTTGGTATTGCTGTGGAGCATCGTCGGCGTTTTTAAAGTGTATACTTGGCACTGGAGAGCCGGCTCTTTTCAACACCTGAAACACCCCACATCTAGGCGAGGTCTGATGGTGGGGACCAATGTGCATAACTACATCCACTAGGCTCGTGTCAAAAAAATTACAAAGATTATTCGTCACCTTACGGGCTTGATGTGCGTGGTTCTTAACAACCACACAATACAAGCACACGTGCAGGATATAAATTTTGTGTAAATGGGTTATCGCCGGCATACGAAAAGCGCCAGCTCCTCGTTGTATACCCGTTAAGGCACTTTACGCTTTTAGAGTAGAAGGAACGGTAAGCTGTTCGTTGCGCTGTCGGTATACATACGAGGTTGTTTGTCGAAGATAATGATGACTACATTCTTCCCATTCTTCAATGTTTCACTGTTACCGAGGAAAGGATAACTGATCAGTTTGTTGTATTGTCTCCATTACGTCATTTAGAAGCCCAAAGACCGACTTTGTTAGTGTCTTCATTGCTAAGCCGTTAAGGTGAACCTTTCCGGATTCTCGAGTTACGCCGGTTTAATGAGTGAGGCCCAAATCCCTTTTGCATCTGCCAACATGAAGTTGTTCCACAAGTAGAGCCATTCGCTTTAAAGTGTTTCCAATGTGTACCATCACCCACAAACACTGAGCCTGTGTTGGGCGTAAAAATAATACAACCTCTTTTCACAAGGATATTTTCACTCACATGTATATTTAATAAGAATTTGGTCTAACGCGCTTCTTTAGATATTGCTTACGTACAGAGATAATTACGCCACACGGCTGCACTGTGGAAACTGGAACCATATAACCGGTCGACGGATGCACTTCAACAGATATCATGCGACGGCACCGTAAAAATCGAATTCACGGCTGGCTATAGTATGCACCGAGCAGCCCAAAGCCGTGAAGTAGCACATGAGGTACGATTTCATCCTGACACGGAATAAGAACGCTGTGTATACGTGATTAACACCATTCCAGCATCGAATGCGACGCTGTCATGGCGTCGTTGGTACGACACAGATAAACTATTGTTTGTTGCACGGAACCCATATAATGGGCGAACACGTGACTATCGTAAAATTGTAGGAACAGCATACTAAGATCATACGTTTCCCAACGTCGCTAATGGTCGGCACAACGTGATATTGTGTACACGCTATGTACCAGCTACAAGCCCGGTCGTCGACGATACAGCCATGTACTAAGTCAATGTTCTGAACCGACGTACCTCCGTGATGCTGAGCCATTCGTCATCGTCGCCATCGAGGCAAAGCTTGATGTCTTCCGTTTCATCGGTGTTGAGGTAGAAGTTCTCATATCCAAGAGTGTTGCCGCTAGACGTGATTTCGCTGTGGTGGTCGCCGTTGTCGTACACGTCCAGCGTCCTGGTCCTCTCGTCTCCCAGATGGAAGGCGATGCGCATCCTAACGATGTCCTGGGGTTCCTCGAAGGAGTACGTGATGCAGCAATCGTCTCCCTCGCAAGACCAGCGAGAGTTGGCCGCGCGACTGCCGTCCCGAGTGTTTTCCGGCACGCAGCCGTCAGGGTCACAACCGCCATCCCCGGCATCGCGGTCGTCGTAATCCGTAGCATCTACGTCCACCCACGTCCTCACGCTTGCGTCGACGAGGCCTGCGTTGTGGCAATGATGGTGGACGATTGAGTATTCGGATGACAGTAAGAAGGTTAGGGGGCTATGTTTTTGCATGGGAGGGCTATGCGTTTGCATGGGGTCTACTGTAGCTCGTCCGGGGCGTGACGCGTTACAGCGTAAGGCGAATTATATGGTTTATATAGTGTCGATATTGTTGTTCTTTTGTCAAACATTTTGTACTTTTCGCGAAATATTATAGTTTTGATCTTCGTTTTGCAACCTATGAGTCGATCGTAATTGTACTCTAGCAAGCCACATGGCATATAAGTTCATACAATAACCTTCGAAACAAGATATATATGTTCAGCGCGTTTTAGAAAAAATTACAGGCATGGACATTACGTGTTCTTCCGCCATACCCGAAAAGTACTTGTTCTAGAAAGGAGTATCACACGGACACACAATGAGTATGCTCTACTCCCGAGTCAGATAGTAGATTCCAAGTGAATATTTGAAACTAAAGTGCGTGCAATCGTGCAGTTCTTGTGTCTCGAATTGATTTTGAGACCAAGAGTTCGAACCGGTCTGTGTTTGCCTTAGTCTACTCTTTCATGGACCATGGTTTAAGCACGGACGTGTGGCTTTGCTACGTCTCATGAATGCAAGGGATTGTGTGTGACTACACTACGACAGAGGCACAAGGTGGAAACGCATTGAACAGGGAAACATTGCCATTGTCCTCCTATTCCTGAAAACTTAAACTGTACCGTGTTACGAATATTCAGCCGTGATGTGGTACCATGGATTACATGAGCCCTACTAGGGCCGTCCTCGTCGGAGATGTGAATTTTCTAATTTTTCTTTTCTTTTCCAGTATGTCCCTGAAGAAACGTCTGCATTATTATCGAGCGCGCGGAGTTGTTTGTCTTTTTCCTCCTGATCTTTGAAAGACGAGCCATAACGCAAATCCGCCGCCACGCACACCGGCAGTCACGCGCGTCGTCACACATGATGCACAAGGGAACATCCCGGAATACCGCAAAGGACAGCACCCAGGCCAAGTAAATTCGTGCAATCCGCCGGCAGCAGTCCTTGGTGTCAGGAACATGCCGAGCACGACGACGACACCAACGATAGCCCTCCCCTTGATTCTGCGCTTTGTGTGTGAAGAAAAGGGAAGGCTGAATCAATCGCCGTTTAGTCCGATTCGAGAATGAGTCCTCCGGATGTCCAGGCCACTTCCTTCCACCAATGAAAATGTTGGACCACCCTGGTCAATGATTAAAGCTAAACCCGATAGTCGAAGCGTTTAGCCACGGCGCTTGTCGGAGCACTGTCTCAGAAATATAAAAATCGACAGCAGGATTTCCTAATTCGGATTGCAAACCTTTCCATTTTTTTTGGCGTTGATGAATTCAATAAATTATGACAGAACGCCTCCGTATTTTAAGACACGTTTCACAAATATAAACATATCGTACAAGTTTAGGAATTAAAAATAATTCAAGACAAAAGAGGTCTCCGATAAGAACGGCCCTTTAACTTGAGTGCTGATTTTTTTGCGGTATATTTGTACTTTGCAGTGAGGTTGAAAAATCTTAATTTAACGGATGGGCGCCATGTTGCGAGACAAAACAATGCCATCTATACCAGTTTTTGGACAATAATTTTCAGTCCTCTGGCTAAACACCAGAGAGGTCCACTCCACCCTGGGCTTGATCTGTACTCGGTATCAGGGCGGGCATCAAAAGGTGTATACCGACAACGCAACTACACGAGTACATGACATCGTCGACGCCTGGGATATGGTGAAATCGCATGACACGGTGCATAATACCCAAAACCTTCAACTTTCCAACATTGAGAACAGCTGCGTATATAGTCTATACAATGCAAGCGATACCATACACTACAATGATGGCATTTTATCAAACAGCAACACTCTAACTTGGACCCACATTGTCCAAGCACCAGAAAGGCATGTATGCCCGGCACGTATGCGGAGGTAGGCATACGTTATTCTCACCGGAGGCAGTGCCGACAACGGCAGCGAAGATGGTGGCCAGGATAGCGAAAGAGCGCATTGTGATGGAATCTTGGAAAAGAAGAGTTAGAAGTTTGCCAGGTAGCTCCGGAGGTTGCTCGGAAGGGAGGAGTGAGGAGTGAACGAGGTGGGGTGGGCCAAGTAGGGTTGCAGATATATCATAGTTTTGTTTTTCCTTCGGGTAGCCCGAGCAGCCAGCGGAATATTTCTGTTTGTAGGCCGACCACCGAAACCCATAAAAACTTCTGTGTCAAGCTCTAATAATATTCTTCGGGGTGATCGATTGAGCAATTTGTCCCAAGAAACGGTGTGTCGCGATGGACAATCTTTCAATGTGGTAGCAACGCCACGCACTACCTGCCGACGATATTTTAGTACCGACTCCTCTATGGCGGTTCAAGGGGCGACGTAACATGATGTTGTCACTTCTTGCAAATCTCCATCCGAGTTACGATATTTTATGGTGTCAGCGCCCAAAATGATTATCCACCATCATCGTCGCTGTTGAGACATGCCATAGTTGCAAATATTCATGTATCTTTTCAACGAGTAACAAGCCAGCGACCGGAGAATGCGGCCGCTTTCAAGTACTACGAGTTTCCGGCCATAAATCGATCGACCTCACAGCTGACATACCCAAAACCTTTCGCTACGAATGACATTCCTAGCCAGCATCCACACTGACATCTTCAACTTCGTCTTTGTGGTCGCATCTTTGTGTTTAGCGAATTCGTCTTCAATTTGTTCTTCCATCGTTGACAAATTGCTCCGCCTGTTGCTATTTGTCTCTACCAAATAGCGGCATCATTGTTGGGAAAGGGTTACGACGAAATCGCCAATATGGCGTTCTTCTCTAGGCGAACCGTCCACACAAACCGACTTGGAAGACAAAGATGTATCCGACCTGGTATGGTTTTATTGTCGACCACTCTGTGTCCGATAAGCAATGATATTGCAATAATAGTGGTTGAGCCATATGGGTGTGATTTTCAGGTGTACCTACAAGTCTACTGACTACTTCCCCTCAACTATATCCAACACAACCCCCGTCCGTACCGATTCCGCTTCCTGGAGAGACGTGCTGTGTGGAAACAAAAAAGGAAAACTCACAGAGAGATACATACACGTCCCAAATGCACTACTGTAGTACGAGTATTGAAATTAGGCGAGGAAAAGCAAAAACGCACTTGCTCCGTTACGGCGCGGGGGAACATATTATCGAGTGCAGGTAGGCTTACCAAGCTGCTTGCACGTGATAATTTACCTGAAAAAATCTTAATCGAATAGTAGGATTTTTTTATATATGCCTCCGCTGTGGGCACAACGGGTATTTTGCAAAGAAAAAATACACTCCAGCTCTGCGATCGGAAATGTTTTCAAAACTCATATTTAGGTATACAGCAGTCTATGAAAGCATATACCAATATAAAAATATTCTCCAGCTGTGAGATCGAAATTTTTGTCGTAACTCATCTTTGCAAGCTGTGTGTGATACTCCGATCGCGCGTATTACGGGTTGTATGTCTTTATTCAGGATATACGTCGGTGACTCCCCTGTGCAACTACAGTGTAGCTATCAGGGTCAAGAGGTTGACGTTAGTCAGTCTGTGCGCGGAAACTATAAAACCCGTTTTTGAGGTGAACAAAATCTGATAGCTGTACCAAGAAACGCTTCAGATTATCAAGTGAATCCTGTAAGTCGAATAATCGGTGAGGGTGGGGCGGAGGTTTTAAGGACGAGGCGGCCTGGTTTTGATCAAGAGGAAGCGGGGGGTGGGGACGGGCGGTGCTAATCGACAATATGTATGCCCGGCGTAGGGTGGCAATCGGGGAGATTGCTCTTGGTACCCGACGAGGGACCATCAGGCGGAGAAGTTGAGAAGATGCATACATATTAAAGTACCGGAGTCCCGTAGGCCACGCTGAACATGCACACTCGAAGATAACAAAAATAGTGAACTGAGTAACAGCAGTAGCACTAGTAATCTGCGCAAAAGGGGGCTCAAATAAATCATATCGAAGATTGGGACAGTAGATCATATCAATTGTTCTACTCTACCATCTCCGTAGGTTCTATGCAGTCATACGCATCATACACCAGACTTGTGTGCAGGTATAAACCAACACCTAAACCAACATTCCCCCCGCCTGCGTGCACGTCATGATAACGTTCATCCAAAGCGCACCATCCGAACCTTGCCTACTCAAAACAAGGTACATGCCTCAAATATCAGACTTCGACAACAAAACAACACTGCCTCTGCCCCAAATACATGAATGTTGTTATCCAACGCCGTAGCTAGAGGAATCGAACAGCAGTAATACTCGTAACGGAAGCCGTTGGTAAGAATATGGGCGATCAAGAGTGCAGTGCGATTAGTCCGTGTAAGACCAGACAGAAAAACTCTCGATTGTAGTTCATAAAATCAAGCTTATGGTTACCCCGAAACCCCCCATATTTTACCTTGAATTATCAAACTCCCAGGCGTTCTATCAAGCAAATTCAATGATGAACTTATACTAAAAAAACAGGTATCAAATTTTGTCTTCCACTGCTCGAAATCATCAAATACTGTTCCCCCAAATCAATATTCGTCCAAACCTTGTATCAAGCCAAATTCTGGTGGTAATATAGATGCTCCCAGGCAAAATTAAAACTTGTATAACTGTTAGTATCAACGCAGACCCGAGTTTGATTCTCGGACATTGATACGAGCAAAAAGTCGATTTTACATCCCTCCTGCTCGTGACAACTGTGACGATAATGCTCTCGCCATCCTACTTTCCTGCAAACTCAAAAGTACCATCCTTAAATTTAACAAAAATGTAAGAGCATCGCCTTCCACTAATATTTCATGACCCAAAATATGGGCTAAGATTTATCTCCCCCACTCCAGAGTCAAACTCCCCCACTGGAGTCAAGCCACATGTTGTCCAACCAGTTCCGCTCTGGTTCGTCCATGCCAAGCTCTCAACATGCGTTCGTAACACAGGACACTTTCATTAGAGGACATGTGCTCTTTCAACTAATTATGGAAGCCAGCATTCATGTTACCTACCTACTCTCCTTGTATAAATGAATCAAGCATCCTGCCATCTCGACTTCCAATTCAGTTTACCAGGAGTTCATCGCAAGACTACGGCGGTGGTGATGTCTCCGCGAGCTGAACGGAATACGTCACGTGGACGATCGATATCTCTTTCCGCCCCACCAGCTCAAAGATACAAATCTCAAATTTCCTTCTCAAACACTCCAAAAACAACAAATATTTTGCTCGAATACTACTGCTGTGCGTTCGTTCGTACATGACGTGTGATCACCTGTGGATAGAATAATCATTAAATCTAACTACCCTTCCCCGCTGATCACTCCGTTTTTGTACGGCATTGGGGCGGCGGGGGAGGGTGAACACAATCCTATCATCCACTACTGCCCAGAAAATACGTCAATAAACTACGATCATCATGTGTGGTACCACATGTATTGTATTAATGGAGGCATAACACCAGGCAGGGTTGAAAACTCAGTTGTGTGCTTAAAACGCAGCCACCCCATCCATCACCTTCTTCTGTTGTTGCAACGAAAATTATGAAGTACGGATTCATACCAGGTACATCATACCTACTTCAAAGTAATAAATTTGAACTTTTCCCGGCCAGCCAAAAAAAAGTACGACCACAACCACGTACAAGGTACTGTTTGTACCATTTTTCTGTAGCATAGACCGCTAATACACCAAACAATGCCGTGATCTTTCCCAACGACCAGGTTCGAAAGTCAAGCATTCGGCAGTAACCATTTTTTCTCAACTCTTTGGAACTGAGGGAAAAAGGTTGAATGGAAATGAACAAAAATAGTGCCAACTCAACTCATATACGACAGAAAAATCGTCCATCACAGGCAAGCGAGTATAGCGTCAGCTGTGATATATGTGTGTGCTACATTGGGTTGTTTGTATGTTTTTCCCTAGGGTATTCCTCAGCTCCAGAGTGACTGGAGCCTGTCCTGTGACCACGGACTTGACTATGCGAGAACAACAACAACAACATCGACAACGTAGCATTCCCCGACAAACATCAGTACGATGAAGAGCAGTCGCTCATCTCTAATAAACTCCAGCATGTCAGTTTGTTGTTGCGCTTGATAAGTTTTCAGAGTATCAACCAAAAAGTATACCAGTTGTAGTATAGCATCCTTCGACTCACCCTACCCCGAGCAATCGTAATCGCTATGAACCGCTAATCATACCAGCTGCAGTCTATCATCACTCGCGGAACAAGCATGTTTTGATTCTATTATTATTGCTGTGGTACTTAAAAAAATAATGCATGCCTTTCGATCTCGACACCCAGTAGTAGTGAGGCCACCTCTTTTCGCGTACACGTGTTTGCCGCGGACAGGTAAGGCGCCGATCAGGAGTCTCGTGCCACCGACCCCCGAAGATGCTGAAGGACTAACCATTACCAATGCCTTCTCGCTTCCAATCGCTTTCCTACTCGCGATCGCTCTGGCCTCCTTTCGGTTCGCATTTTCCAAATGCAAAAGGCCCTGCTGTTGCTCCGCCTCCCAAAATAAAAAACTGAAAATCATGCCTTCCGATCTCCCAATCGCTGTTGTTCTCATCAAGATCTGCTGCCATTGGGGGTGGCAACGGGTCTGGGTCGGCAACACCAGGTAGCTGTGGCTTCTGCTGGTTCGGCTGCTGCTGAAGCTACTCTTCCTCCTCGTGCATCTGCATAGACTTCATCACCCCTTTTCCCCCATCACACGCCATCTCCAATCTCAACCATGATCTCAGATACCATCACTACTTTGTGCTCATCTCCGCCAATTACTTCCGGTGACGACAGGAGGGCCAGCGGCCGCGCTGCCAGCGACTGCTGCATCGGTAGCGGCTCGGGCGGTTGCGGTGGCGTTTCGTGCTCTGCCGCATCAGCGTCCTCTTCCAACCTTCCCGAATCGTGTTGGTTTACATTAATTTCCTCCAATCGCTTTTCTTCAAACGTCCACGTCATTACTACTGAAGCCATTATTTCGAACAGCTTTCGCTGCTGCTCATGGAATCTATGCCTTTGTTGCCATTTCAACTGGCGAACGATCTTCAAGAAAATTCCCTCTAGGAATTCTTGAAGCGTCGGGAAAACAGCGTTTCCGTGGGCGTCTGTCCTTTCCTCGACTGGCTCTTCTCCAAGGAGGGTTATCTTGGCAAGATCATGTACTTGCAATGCAGCAAACCAACCCATTCCCTTGTCCGTTAAGCGTTGGGTCTCGACTTTGTGGTCCTCGGAGACTGAGTAACCGTCCCAGCAAATTGGCTCCCCTCTATTTCGACTCCTGCCTCCGCAAAAGCCGCGGCAGTCGACAACCATGCTCGTCCCGAGCTCCTCAGAGCACTCTACATCCAAAGGCACAAGTTGTCTTGTCGTACGATCATGCTAGCAGATTCGATAATCTGTATGCCCGGCGGAGTGTTGCTCACGGTGAGATTGCTCTCTGTACCCGACGAGGGTCCATCAAGCGGAGGAGAAGATAAGAAGATGATTATATGTTGAAGTACCGGAGTCCCGAAGGCCACTGTGAACATGCCCATTCGAAGACAACAAGAATAGGGAACTGAGTAACAGCAGTAGCACTATTAATAGTACACTGCGCCAAAGGCGGCTCACCTCGAACATATCGAAAATTGAGATCGCCAATCGTATCAATAGTTCTCCTCTACCGTCTCTGTAGATTTTATGCAGTCATACACATCATACATCAGACTTGTGCGCAGGCATAAACCAATACATAAACGAACAGGGGCAGCTCAGTCTGTGCGTGGAAACTATAAATCCTATCCTGTAACTCGTACAACCAGTGAGGAGAGGGGGGAGCGTTCGAGGAAGTGGGGGTGGGGGTGGGGGAGGGGGGGGGGGGGGGGGGGGGGGGGGGGTTCAAACATCAGGTCGCAAAAAATATAGAGGTTTGCAATAGGCGTGGAGCTAGGTCTAGGCGATGGTGCGGGTGGTGGGGCAGGAGGGGGCGTTGGAGGGGGCGGGGGGGGGGGGGGGGGGGGGGGTTAATTGCAGCAGCGGCATGGATGGCTCTAGAAAGACATTAAGGTGATATCAAGTGCGTCAAAGTGTTTGTTACTTTGGCAGATTTCGATGTTAGGTGGGGCGTTTGAGCAAGACGGGGCAGAGAAAAAAAAAGGGGGGGGGGGCGGGGGGGGGGGGCGGGGGGGGGGGGGGGGGGTCCCGAGGTTTATGTTACATACTCTTGTTCAAACGCCCCACACCTTCCCCCCCGCTCTCGCCGATCCCTCCCCCCCCCAACCCCCCTCCTATTTTTATGTTTTTGTTTATTTGCTTAGTTTGTTCAAACGCCCCACTTACAATCGAAATCGGCCAGTGAAATAAACACCTAAACGCAGTTGATATCACGTCATTATCTTCTTACCATCCACGACGTAGTTTCCAATTCTCCCCCCCCCCCCTCAAACGCCCCCCCCATTCCCACCACCCGCACGATCGCTTAGACCTTGCACCACGCGAATAGCAAGACCCTATATATATTTGATCTCACAGCCGGAGTGATTTTGAGTATAATATGTAACCTAAACCTCTGAAAAAGAACTTTCCTCCCACCCCTCCCCCCCGCCGTTCTTCTTGGCTCAAACGCCCCACCTAAAGATGAAATCCGCCACAGTGAAAAACACTTACATGCACTGGATATCACCTCAATATCTTTCTAGAGCCATCCATGGCGCCGCTTCCCCCTGCCCCCGCATGCCCCCCCACCCTCCCCCCGCCTCTCCCTCCCCCCGCGCCCCCAACGACCCCTGCTTCCCCACCACCCGAACCATCGCCTAGACCTAACACCACACGTATAGCAAACCCCTACATCTATGCCACTAAAAGACCCTGCTTCCCCCCCCCCCCCCCCCCCCGCGCACGCCAGCCCCCACCTCCCCCCCCTCCCCCAACCCCCACCCTCCCCACCACCCCACCCCACCCCACTCCCAGCCCCTCAAACACTCCGCCCTCTATTCACTAGTTGTACGACTTACAGGATATGCATGATAAACTGGTGCATTATTTCCAAAACCGTCAGATTTATCCCCATAAAAGCATGTAAAGTTTCTACGCACAGATTAGCCTGCCTCGCCCGTCCCCCACCCCCCCCAACAACCCCGCTCCCTCTTGATCAAAACCAGGGCCCCAAGTCTTTCAAAACTCCGCCCTCCCCTCACCGGTTATTCGACTTACCGAATTCACTATCATAAACTGATGCATTTCCTTCCACAGCTGGCAGATTTTGTCCCCCTCAGAAACGGGTTTTATAGTTTCCGCGCACAGACTGACTAAGATCACCCTGTTGACCCTGATAGCTACACTGTAGTCGCAAGGGGAGTCGCCGACCTGT
Source organism: Undaria pinnatifida (assembly GCA_012845835.1). Lineage (NCBI taxonomy): Eukaryota > Phaeophyceae > Laminariales > Alariaceae > Undaria > Undaria pinnatifida. The sequence continues at coordinate 24,023,778 of JABAKD010000025.1, forward strand.
ATCCTTAACGAGGACACACAACCCGTAATACTCGCGATCGGAGTATCACAGACAGGTTGCGAAGTTGAGTTTCGACAAAATATTTGATCTCACAGATGGAGTGTATTTTAATTTTTATAATAATATAAAAACACAAAAACACTGAAAAAAATGAAATCAAAGGTTTTGTCAAAACTCATTTTTGCAAATTATGTGTGATACTGGGATCAAGCGAATAACTGGGTGTGTGTCCTCATTATAGATACAGGTCGGCGACTCTATAGTGTAGCTTGTGCCAGGTTCCACCGGATAATGTTAGCCAGCCTGTGTGCGGAAAGCTTACAACCCGTTTTTGAGAGGGATAAAATATGATAGCTGAGGAAGGAAACGCATCAGCATATCACGTGTATCCCGTCAGTCGTATATATAAATACATCAGTCTACATAAACACAATAAGTACCCTCCAGCTGTGAGATCCAAGGTATGGTCAAACCTCATCTTTGCAAGTTGTGTGTGATACTCCGATCGATCGTATGACAGGGTGCGTGTCCTCATTAAGGGCACAGTACGGCGACTCCCCTTGGAACTACAGTGTACGTTGCACGGAGGTGAGCAGGGTTATGCTAGTCAGTCTGTGCGTCGAAACTCCAAACCCCGTTTTTGAAGGGGGACAAACTTGACAGCGGTGCAAGGATATGCATCAGACCATCAAATGTATACTGTAAGTCGAACAACCAGTGAAGAGAAGCGGAAGTGTTCGAAAGGGTGGGGGGGCGTTTTGTGGTGGGGGTGGGGGAGGTGATTTCCAACATATCTAAGTCGCATAATTGTGGGGACCTGCTTCACACGTGGTGCTAGGTCTAGCCGATCGTGCGGATGGTGAGGAAGGGGAGGGCGTTGCGGGTGGGTGGGTATGAATTGGAGCTACGGCATGGATGACTAGATATATAACGAGTTGATATCAACTGACAAGAAGTGCATATTTCTGTAGCAAATTTGATTTTTGGGTGGGGCGTTTGAACAAGATGGATCGGCAGGGGGGAAGGGTGGGGGGCGAGACAACTCCATTTGTGCGCAGAAACTTTACATCCTTTAAAATGACGAATCTGATGGTTGAACAAGGAATGCATCAGTTTATATCACATGCCTGGTATTGTCTATTATTCTACTATAGCAGATTTGATGTTAAGTGTGGTATACAAAACTACTTTAGGGTGTGGCGTACAATGTATAATATAGCTTCGTGGCATGCTATCGTACATGGAGTTCAAGATAAAACACTTCAGCCGACAGGTGCAAATATGCAGTTACCATGATTTTGCCGTGACGATGTGAGGCTCTGATGTCGCATTTTATATGACAAACGTACTTATTGCAAAACACAGTAAGCGAGGTTATGTGGTCATATATATCTCCCGGGATATTCCGAACCAGACCAGGCATTGAGGTATTACCACCGGAATTTCGTGTTTCCAGTTTGACGTCGTATATGAGCATACCACAGTGTCTTCATGTTCTTCCTTCGAAGAACGTAAACTATTTGTCGCTTCTATTAGAACATCTTGCAACTAATTTTCAAGGACGTCAGCCGTGAGTTCGACGTATTTCAGGTCAATTCTCATCTGTGCTTGTTATATGCATACGTACAGCAGAAGCTATTACACAAGCCACTTCACACGGCGCGTTTTGGATAAGTATGACATGGATGATAAGGGATGTCGTTTTGCTTTTTCCAAGTGTATTTTTTCCACGCCTAGTCGCAACGGACAGGCCGGAGCAAAACAAAATTGACGCTGATGTGTGGGCGCCGCGTGGCACCCGTGATACTAACCTTGGTCGATGCGGACGTTCGATATGGTGGAAACAGGTGACAACAATAGCCGGTGCTACACGCCAACCATACGCCGTCTTTGCCCTGGAGCTTGTGGTGCTCTACATCGCGCTCGAACGACGTTTTCTTTTGAACGCCAACGTTGATACTGGGTAGAGCCCTCACAACCTGAATAGAATACATGCTTCCATTGTACAGTACATCGCATAAATGGCATCAAGCCGTGGCTGGCGATGTTTGATTCGAGCGCGGATGTCGTCGTCGGTCTTCAACCCAAGCATTAATAAAGATCATTGCGCAGGTGGATGCTTAGTTAGGGAGATGTTATCTCGGAATAGTGTATCGGTCAATAAAGTAATGCGTACTTACGTCTACCGGGCGTCGTTCTCGCCACAATGTACAGCGCGACGTTCTTAATCAAAAGAAGTAGCCTCAACTTTCGACGCCATCGTTGTCGGCATGTTTTTTATGCGGGAATTTTGGAATATTATCTTGTCCCTCAGCGGAGCCCAGTTCCCTCAATACAGCCCGCCTGTGCGGGGTAAATAGTACCTCCTCCAATATTCGTGTTCTCACTTTAGAGCCATCACACAGTAGGGTCCAAGCAGAAAGTCCCTGAGCTCCTAACATGAACAACTCAATATCTCACCCGAAAAGTGATTTCGAAGGCGTTCGGTCGCACAACCCGACCAAGCTTCTATGCCTTAGTTCAAAAATATAATGTACTCGTGAAACTACTTCATTGACCGGCAGTTCCTCGCATAAGGAACTCAATCGCCCAGGGACGTCTTGGCGCAAAAACTGCAACCCCTACCGTGGGAGGACTCTTTACCATGCAATATAATGTTCCAGCCTTTTCTCTTGGTTGATCGAAATCAGATCTCGTGCTGCTCCCGCATGCTGTCCCCCAGGTGTTGCAGGTGATTTTGACCGTGGAGCAAATACTTTCAAGGACTCCCCCTGGGTTTGGAAATCGTCAATCCTGGAATCATAAGGCAGCATGATATGCAGTCTGTTCGGTTATCGAGCTTCATTGGCGTGTGTCCAGAGTAGAGGTCGCCCATTGCCCGCTGTCACATAGTAATGGTCGTGTGGACCTGGCTTGCAAATCTCCCCATCGAACACGTCTGCCGAGGAGGTGCCCACAATACGCTCCCGAAAACGAAATTTGAAATTGAGCAAATTTGTTTTCGACGGTTTCTGTTTCCGGCGCAAACATCTTTAGTGGTACTTGTATTTCTCTTGAATTGATGTACGAGGGTGCTATGCACGGAAGTGTTTACGGTGGTTTTCCTTGGGCTCCCAAAACACCCCCAAGCGCGCCACCGTTGATTTTCCTGCTGTCGTACGTGCTGTGTCTTGGAATGCCAACACGGTGGTGACAGGGCGATAAGTGCCAAAGTTGTGGGTGTATGCCCACAATGTATTTTGTAGCTACTGCGACGCCCCAAGGAATGTTTCGTGTCACAATCCACAGTATGATTCCGCAGTTGTAGTTTGCGTCTCTTTCTTGCGGGAACCTTTGGGGGGCTAGTGATGCTCTTGTGCACTGTTAAGTTTTGCATCCCGTGAGCGATTGTGCAGTGTGGTCACCCGACGTGTTGTAGGCGATCATGTTTAACATCCGTGGTCAGCCACAACTTTTTTCCGTGAATGCGTGCCTGAGATTTTCGGGTAGCGTCACAGTGATCATGGGATGACACACCGCAGCTTTGATAGATCCAGTTTTAGCGTTTCTCAAGCAAGAAATGTTACGCGTGGTAGAAAGTATTCCTTTCCTCTATCGTAACGCGTGCACGTGTTTTCCTCAAACAAGCAATATTGCAAGGTTGCGGAATTTTCAGATATTGTTCAAAGTATTTGGAGGAGTGTTGCTCGCAAATCACTGCATAGAATCGATTGCTTAATAAGTCGCGTGGTCGTCACAATGCTTGTCGATTGTGGATCTCAATTAGCAGGGAGGAGACTCACTGCCAGCTTTAAGCTCTAATCGATGTCACGATCATGAACACCAACTATCAGAACCGTAACTGAAACGATTTCGCACAAGTGAATGTCCATCCATGTGGTTACCGTTGATATAGTACAAAATCGTCCGCCGGAACGTTCAACAGCCCCCGTGCACCCCAAAGCGAACGTATGCCACCGCGTTCATGTATGCTCAAGTTGCTCGCTATATGAATGCAGTACGTGGAGAGAGGCCACTCGTCGCGGCATTATCGGAACAGGTGCGCAAATACCGGAAGCGCACAACCCCCCCATGTAGAGCCTCTTTCCGAAATCACGTACCACTCAGCGAGTGTTCGAAGTTTTTCGCCATCCATATGGTTCAGAAAAATATTATTGTAAGATATTGTAGGTTTTACTACTATTCGCACCAATGTTACCAACAAAAGAAAAAACGTTTGCCCTTGGCCACCTTGGCAAGATATGGTGGCTAACCCGTGTTTAGATCATATGTACCATTGGAGAGGAACCGTTTGCGACTATATTGTTTACTCAAATGTCTCGGTATCACTCACGCGAGCGAGTTCTCTGTGCCTGTGAGGTCTTAAGGTTCGTTCGTAAAGATACAGCTCTCCGATATGATATCTGCACTGGAATGGAAAGCTTTGCTGCGTGGACGGAAAACCTAAACTGTGTTGTTCGTGGGGTATAGAGTGTCACTATTTGAATTGGGGGCACCCGCCTTACCGTATCATTCGAACTTGCACTACACCGATGAAAAATATCGTTAATGTGATTGCCATTCATTCGGCGATGTGCGTTAGCCTGGACATATTCGCGATCTGCAGGTATTGTATTGCTAATCATATTAATAGTCGGACCGAAAATCATTGTTTTGTGGCTGATTTGAGAATTTTCTTCGCGCTCTTCATGCACTGCAACAGGCCGACTATTGCTGAAAACAAGCATTGAACATTTGGGTTGGTACGTGCATTCGGTGCTCGCCACGTGTGTAGCTCGTACGCAAGAATGCATACACACTCGATATGTCTGAGGAAAACTTTAACAATGAGAGAAGTATTTATTGTTTTACCAACACAAACACCGTCACTGGGCTGCACATGCTGCCAATCGGATGGGGGTATAGGTCTAGCAGCATCTGTAGGTGACGGCGCGGCGTTGTGTGCTGATAGTTTAACAAGCAGTCGTCCAACGTGGCTTCGCGATATCATCGCAACACACGGAATTGGCCGGTCTAAATGTATCAGAGAATAGCGTGGATATATTCTGCAATCTGTGGCTGATGTCATCACGATGCTTCGCAACCAACGCGAAACCTGATAAAAAAAAAGAATGTCAGGACTATTTGCATGCAGAAAAATAACGCACCAGGTATGGGGTTGGTGTACGGTTACAGTAGGTATACTCTTGACATCTAAGAGAGGGCAGAATGTGGCTGAAAGTTGTTGCAGGAATGACTTAAAACATCAACTAGGACAACGAAGCGTAACGATAATGTATTTTTCCCGTGGAGTACTACTAGTACTGTTATAGCGTGACTACGTTAGAAACATTGACTTTTTGGACCACGCATTCTAAATCTACTCGGAACCAAAAGCATTGCTGGGTATACTGGTTGCAACGGATAACTGGCTTAGTACCAGTCACTAGACCTAACGTCATAATAAACTTCCGGCGTCGAGGAAGGGTATGCTTCCCGTACATCTTTACATGTATGGTGTTAGCAGCTATTGATTGATGAAATGTGATGGTGATAGTTTTGGTCGATATCGTTTGAAGCAAGTGCCGCGTACCATGTACGAGGTTGGAACATGAAGCTACCGAACGGGTTCAAACGAACATATTTAATTTTGTGCAAAATCCAAAGCAGCATGTGTCTGACCGCGGATCATTCCCAAAACGTACCTGATGAAGGCAAACACCACACTGGTGCATACACTGTATATACCAATGTGTTGCGTGCATTGGTGAATACATGTCTGATATATGGTATCCGGTAGACACTAAGGTGCGCAGGGAGAAGGTGCAAATATATTTCATCGCATTAACAGAAAATGGTCACGCCGACACGGACAATGCCCTTTTTTTATGTGACATCCCGTCCATGGCTATGCCTTTGTGCCAACAACATCCGCACATCGACTAAGGTCGTCACCTCTATTTCCAGCTTGATCAATAGATGATGTAGAACAAAGGATGCTCAGCAAACTCCTAGGGTATACAGCTGGGGTCTCCTCTTCATCATCGCGGTCATGGTACATTTTCAATCCCCCTCCAAATACGAGTAGCCACCCTCTCTATGTTTAGACTGGAGTGACAACATTAAACATACGGAAAAATATCCCACCGTTGATGCGCGTTAGCAAAACGTTGAGCCCGCTTTGGACCAGCGATATCTATATACCCTGCTCGGTGCAAACCTTATTGAACGACGATAGGAGCCTCACTATAACATCATGTCGGGGTAATCAATGCACGGGGGGCGGTGTCCTTGCGTGGGACAGAGAGAATATAACGCGGCGCCGCCATGACCCATGCACAATGTATGTGGGGAACCACATATATTGATACGGTATTATCCAAAATGTATAGACTATAAGGACCAACAATTGAAAACAAAATTATATAGGCTGAGCCAGAGGGGGCTCAAGCATAACACATCAAAGATTAGGACCGCCAATCACATAACTTGCTCCATTCAACCATCTCCTTAGATTCTCTGCAGTCACGCGTACCACGAGCTTTGAATCCTAGCCGGATAGACCATGGATCTCGCGTCCGTAAACTTTTGCTCGTTTACCTTATTCCCACGATGATCTCGCGCTATCATCCGAAGCTAGACACACACAAATTACTCGACACGCAAACTGCGGCGCGCCGTAGACTGTATTCTTTTTATATAATTGTTGACTTCCAATTTACAAGAGATCTTTGACGGAATCCATTCGATCAGAGGGCACATCCAATCCCAAGTGGTCCTCATTCAAAGTGAAAATGAACCTATCACAAAACATCGAAAACAGCAGCAACCACCAAACATTCGTTTGCGTCATGAAATATCTCTCGGAGACCTATGGAGGGAAATCCTTCGACGTTTACACGCCGCCACGTACTCGACGATAATCGCCCGCAATCAACGTGTAGCGATCGGTTTGAATGCTGGTGGTTCCCCCGGCACGGAAGACACAAACTCCAAGCTCGACTACAAAACGCACAACGTATAATGGGAATAACCCAGGGAAAAGGCATGACCGTGTCCCGTGGCAGATGGAGTTCAGATGTAGTCCAGAGCGTCACTGGACCATGAACCTCACCTGCAAACGAAGGCGAGGAGTGTGGAAGCATAGTGAGGGTGCCCGGGGGCGTTTGTGAGTCAGGTGGAAGAAACAGACGTTTATCGCTCACGGTGAAACATGGAATGCCGACATCGGTGGGGGTGCTGCGATCCCAACCCTTGGTCAAAATTGTCTGCACTGAGCTAAATGACAAGTTTTCTCTGAATTCATGTGATTATATCGGTGCATTGATATTTAACCTTACCAAGAATCTTGCGCTCGAATCGAAATTTCAAACGCACTCGTATCCTATAAAAAGTAATTTTCGATCTTTTTTTGTCGCTGGTACTGATTAACAAGGCCGTTCACGGATACCAAGTAGGAATCTGACGTACATCGGGTTTAACATTGTGTTACGGTGAGAGGGTGACGCTCGAGGGATACACCATCGACACCAGAGTCCGTTAAGCACCCTATCCATCATTCTCTCTGTTAAACTTTCGGTGGTCAGTCGATGCAATGGTTGTTTCGCCAGAGATTACACCCTCTTTCGTCTGTTATCGCTGAACAAAGCTGATCCAAACATTCCTATTGCTAACAAACACCGTCAGCGTTTTGATAATGTATACTAGTCACTGGAGAGCGCGCAACGTTCGACATCTGAAACCATCCACGTCTACGCGAGGTCAATTTAGAGGGATAGACCGGCACTCCCAACATCTAGTTGGACCGTGTCCATCAAACAGAAATGATTATACATTGCCTCACGGGCTTCATGTGCCTGGTTCTTCACACCCACACTATACAAGCACACATGGAGGAAATGTATTGTATGTAATTGGGTTATCGACTACATACGCAAAGGGCCAGTTCCTCATTGCATTCCCGTTAAGACAGTTTGCCTGAGTGGATTGAACCGTGATGGAACGGTAGGAAGTTGTTCGATGTGCGGGCAGTATATGAGAGGTTGCTTATCGAAGCTGGTGATGACGACATGCTTCCCATTTTTCGAATTTCAACTCTGAACGAGGAAAAGATAACTGATCAGTATAATCTGTGGCCTTCACTACGTTTTAAGAAGAACAAACATCCACTTAGCTAATGTCTTTGTCGCGCAGCCGATATGGTGAACCATTTGAGTTTTTCGAGACACGCTAGTTTTATGATCGAAGCCCAAATCCCTTATACCCCTACGAACCTACAACCGTTAGACGAGTAGAGCCATCCGTTTGAAGTGTACAAAACGTGCACCATCACCCACAAACACTGTGCCTGTGTTACGCGTTGTACATCACGCGTTCAATCGTCCAACCTCTTGTCACAACTTTGTTTACACACGCATAGATATATTTAACAATAAGACCTAAGGCGCTTTCCTACGTGTTCATTCATGCAAGCGTACACACTCCACACGACTGCGTTGTGGGCATTGCCCTAAAAATAGGTCGACAGATTCACGCCAACAGACATCATGCGACGGTACCCTCAACGTCGTGTTCACGACTTGGCTAGAGCACACACCGAGCAGGGCACAGCCGAGAAGTATCACATGGTGTTTCTCCTAAAACGTAACAAGGACACAGTGTATTTGAGGATCAACGTGATTTGAGCACTGTACGGTACATGGTTATCGTTAAGGTGGTAAGACGCAAAAAAACGAGTGTTTATTGCACGGACCCCAAATATATAATGGGCAACCATGTGACCACCATATCATTGTAGGAGCGATGTTTTAATATGGAGCGTTTGCCAAAGTCATCAATGATCAGCCTCACGTGATATTGTGTACACGGTATGCTCCAGCTACAAGCCCGGTCGTCGACGATACAGCCATGTACTAAGTCAATGTTCTACACCAACGTACCTCTGTGATGCTGAGCCATTCGTCGTCGTCGCCATCGAGGCAAAGCTTGATGTCTTCCGTTTCATCGGTGTTGAGGTAGAAGTTCTCATATCCAAGAGTGTTGCCGCTAGACGTGATTTCGCTGTGGTGGTCGCCGTTGTCGTACACGTCCAGCGTCCTGGTCCTTTCATCCCCCAGATGGAAAGCGATGCGCATCCTAACGATGTCCTGGGGTTCCTCGAAGGAGTAGGTGATGCAGCAATCGTCTCCCTCGCACGACCAGCGAGAGTTGGCCGCGCGACTGCCGTCCCGAGTGTTTTCCGGCACGCAGCCATCAGGGTCACAACCGCCATCGCCGGCGTCGCGGTCATCGTAATCGGTGGCATCTACGTCGACCCACGTCCTCACGCTTGCGTCAACGAGGCCTGAGGTGTGGCATTGTTGAGCAACGGTTAAACATGCGGAAGACGGGAAGAGGGGTAGAGGGGCTATTTGTTTGCATTGGGTCTACCGTAGCTCGTCCGGGTTGAAAAACGTTAGACCGTATGAAGAAACCTATGATGTATAGTGCAGACCATATTGCTCTTTAAGGCTCGTTTAGGTCTTCTTTGCGAAATATCATAGATATGATGTTCGTTCTGCTTATGTAGTGGATATGCGCCAATCGACAATGGACTGTAGCAAGCCACAAGCATTTAAGTTCATACAGTAACCTTCAAAGCAAGAGATTGGATGTCAGCGCGTTCAATAAAGTATTTTCAGGCATGGATGTCACGTGTTTATCCGCGATTCCTGCTGGGTACTTATTTCATCAACGAGTTTCACACCGGCACACAGTGACCTTATATGGTCTACTTGCAAGTCAGATAGTAGATGCTACGCGAACAAGTCGAACAATAGCGCGTGCAATCGTGCAGTTATTTTGTCTCGAATTGAGTTTCGGCGAAGGAGTTCGCACCTGCGGTAATCGAACCGTTCATGCACCATGGTTTGAGCACGCACTGGTGGCGTTTTCTACATCACGAATGCAATGAATTGTATGTGACTACAGTACAATGCAGGCGTAACGTGGAAACGGAGTGAACCGGGAAATCTTGCGATTATTCTCCGGTTGCTGACAACTCAAATGGTACTATGTTTCGAAGATTCAGCCGTAATGTGGTACCATGGATCACATGTTAGCCCTACCAAACGCGAGTGCTGACAGCCCTGCGGAATATCTGTGCTCTGCACTGAAATTGCGTACGTTACCTGATGGAGGACAACCATGATGCGAGCAAAAACAATGCCGGATACACTTGTATTTGTGACATGTACTTGTGATCGTCTGCCATGAAGCCAAGAAGGTCCACTCCACGTTGATCTTTACTCGGTAAAAAGACGGACATCAAAATGTGTACGCGAACAACGCAAATACACGAATGCACGATATCCTCGACGCCTGGGATATGGTGAAACCGCATGACAATATGCATAATACCGGGAACTTTCAACCGAAATACAGAACAGCTGTTTGAATATCCAGTTCAAGCGATACCATAAACCTCAAAGATGATATTTCTTCAAATCGGCAACACTCTAATCAGGATACACATTCCTCAAACACTGTCGAGACTTGTAAGCGCGGCTTGTATGCGGTGGTATGCCACGATTTTCTCACCTGAGGCAGTGCCGACAGCGGCAGCGAAGATGGTGGCGATGATAGCGAACGAGCGCATTGTGATGGAGTCTTAGAGAAAAAGAGTTAAACGTTTGCCAGGTAGGTCAGGCGATCGCTCGGAAGGGAGGAGTGAGGAGTGAACGAGGCGGGGTGGCCCAAGTAGGGTTGCAGATATATCATAGAGGTTGAGTGACCTCTTCGAAGCTTGTCCAGACAGCGGAGTATGTATATTTGCAGGCTGACTACCAAAATCCATAAAACCTGCGTTGTCAGGCTTAACAATATTCTTCGGGGTGATCGATTGTAGAATTTGTCCGAAGGAACGGTGTGTGGCGATGGAGAACCTTTCAATGTTTTAATAGCGCCACGGACCACATGCCGACGACATTTGCGTACGGACTGCTCTATGGCGGTTTACGGGTCGACGAAACACAATGATTTTATCCGAGTTACGAAATTTAATGGTGTCAGTGCCCACAATGATTGTCCACTATCGTCATCGTCGCTGTTGGGACTTACTTGCCATAATTGAAGATATTTTCATGTATCTTCAAAGAAAGAGCAACAAAAGTGCGACCGGAGTACCCCGCAGCTTTCACGTCTCATGAGTGACCAGCCATAAATCTATGGAGCTCACAGCTGACACATTCAAAACGTTTTACAGGAAGAAGAGCATTCTCAGGCATCCTCCAAACTGTTTTCTTTCTTACCTCTTTAGATCGTAAATCTTGTGTTTTTCGAACTAGTTTTCTATTTGTTTTTCCGTCATTAACATTGTTCCGCCGGCTGCTGCTAATTTACTCTACCAATGGCGACATCATTGCGACGCAGGGATCACGAGGAAGTCGTCAATCTATGTAGCGCTCATCGCTTGGCGACACGTCCCCAACAAGCTATAAAATTAAGGTGTATACATGTATCCTACCTGATGTGGTTTTGTAGTCAACCACTATATTTGTGGTCGATAAGCAATGGTTCAATAGCGTATTAGCAACATGTTTGTGGTATTCGAGTGTACCGACTGGTTTACCTACTATTTTCACCCAACTATGTACGGCCGGTCGCCCAGGTGGTCCTCTACGAGTGGTTACTCTGGAATAATACTAGCGTTCGTCGTTGAGTTCGATTCCCACGGTGGTGAGACTATCAGAGCCCGAATTAACGAGGAAGTTGCCAAATCGATTTTCGATTTTTTTCTTCATTTCACGAAACATACTTCAAAAATTCAAACGTTCAACTTTGGTTCTTATCAAGGAAGGGCGTAGTGCGTTCTAGGAAATTAAAACAAAAACAAAAAAGCAAAAGGGTTAACGAACACCCGTGGGCAACGACCGAGGCGAGCGATGGCCTGCATCCTCCCCGGAGCGCCGCGGCTAGTGGAAGATTTTTTTTGCCGGCAGCGGCCGAGAGGCTTTGGCTCTAGGCGTCTCTAGGATGGGCTGGCGCCATCCCGCCGCCCTACACGGGCAGCAGCGACGGGGATATAGCGGTCAAACGTCTTAGCGAAGTCATTTAGTGGTAGTTGGTCGTGTAACTTTCGAGGTGCAGGGCGACGAAAAACTGGGTTTTCGACGGTCTCGATTGTTTTCGAAGCATCGCAGGCGGTCTACGCTGTGCTAAGGACCTTCGGAGGCCGCGCTGCGTCTGCTCCGGTGGTCCTACCCCTCGCAATGGTGGCTTCCCGCCTCTCAACTAGCCGACGACATGGCACCAATTCGCGTGGCCGGCTTGGGTTACACAGAACAAGCCATGTCTAGGTGGACAAACTCCCCGAATTCAATTTCGATTTTTGACTAAATTCGACCGAGAAAGTCATTTTTACATCTTTGTTCAACTGGATTGTTGGTAATAACAATGAGAATGCCTGCTTGGTTATTCACGTTTTGACCAATCAGATGCAAATTAAATTCAATAATAAAAAAATATATTTCAAAGTTCGATTTGGCAAGTTCCTCGTTAATCTGGGTCCTCACATGACATGCAAAAAAGCAATAACAGGATAAATTATTGATGAGAGCGCCTAGCAGCGTGGGTAGGTTCAAGTCGATGCGAGTCGACGAGGGAAGAATGTGCTGAATTCTTCTCGCGATGAAAATGAAGGCACGTACGTACCGCAGTGGGGATGGGGTGGAAAGGCCCGCAATACGATCTCGGAATTGAGTTTCTATTGACAGGGAGCACGAGAGTAGTACGAGGATAATGAACCAGACGAAGAAGAACAATACATATACAAGAGCTCCGCATGGGTGCCGGCATTAAGATCGGATAAATCTCACCACACGACGACCGACAATTTAGGCTTACGACGAAACGTGTCCAGTGCGTTTATCATGATATTTTAACTCAATTAAGGATCCGGGGCCAGTAAGGTGACTGACCATGTCCGCTGCGTTTTCACTTCGTAGCCACTGAGAGACGCGCACTGAGGCAGCTACTGAAATATACTATGCATGGTGTATTAAATTCTTTCAAGTACACTCTAGCAGTGAGATCGAATATTTTGTCGAAACTCATCTTTGCAAGCTGTGTGTGATACTCCGATCGCGCGTATTACGGGCTTTGTGTCCTCATAAGGATACAGGTCGGCGACTCCCCTTGCAACAACAGTGCAGTTTTTAGGGTCAACAAGGTGATGTTAGGCTGGCTGTGCGTGGAAACGTTAAAAGCCGTTTCTAAGGGGTGACAAAATCTGACAGCTGTGGAAGGAAATGCATCAGTTTATCAAGTGAGTACAATGCATGATACAATATTATCATCTTGATCCGAGCCTTCCAGACCGACTGTCTGTGTGTTGTCTGATCGAGGAGGAACGTGCTGACGTTGTTTCAGGCGCGAAACACGGTGGTATGACTGCCTTCGTCGTTCAACTCCTAGAACGCTATTGCAATGCTGCTGCTTGTTGCTAGCTGTGTTGATCGCTCACTTGTTAGAGATACAGTACGCGACTACAGCGCTTACGATATTATCACATACGTATTTCAGACTCGAGTTTTATTATACGAAAAAAAAATCATATCAGTTTTGTCTAATCGCCAATTTGGCAGGATTTATATACAAAGTCAACACCACCCGGCACGATAGGGTCATATGCCGGGATCGGAATCCATCCAAACATGATACCCCCCCGCACGGTGTGGAAATCCCAACCCCGCCGGCCGACTTTCTGATTAGGCCCATGGTTCGCATGTTGAGCCAGCTCCACCTCGGGAGGATGTATGGTCCCATCGCCGGTCTAGAGGTCGTTCCACATCTCTAAAACTTCCGTCAACCGGGGAAGCAACCGCAGTTTTCTCGGGTCGAAACAGCTCTGAACGGTGAGAAAACCCCAATCCCGTTGGCTAATCGCTGATGGGTTCGAGCCCCACATCGCCGTCTTAGGTGGAGTGAGGCCCATCAATGGGGGGCATTTCCGTCGCACGAGGGGAAGATAGGGTGCCACCCCCGATTCATGAATCCCCCAAATCTCTACAGCTCCAAGAACGCGAGAACGATAACGATAACCTCCCGTGTCGACACCACCGTGCACGGCGTGGAACTCCAACCATATTCGCTTGCCGCTGAATGGCGTGAGCTCGAACATAAGGACAACGCCACCATAGGATGATATGGGGTATTTTGCCTGTTTCAGAAATCTTGACAAATCAAGGACGATAGCCGATTTCTCCCACGGGTCGACACAGCCCCGCACAATGGTGCGACAATCATCTATTACCTACATTGCCTTATACTTCAGTGGTTGTGCAGCTCGTTGAGCCAGGGACACCCGGGGAGGAGATAGACCAGCAAACGGGCGGCGGGCGTTTCGACGCACCCGAATAGGATGGGGCCGCATCGCCGTTCCACAAATCCTTTCATGCCCCATCAACTCCAACAAACCGGGGACGAAATCCGACTTCTTCCGGGTCGACAAATCACCGCACAGTGTGGAAGCCTTAGCTAGCAGAGGTTCGTGTTCAACGCCAGCACCACAGAACAGGGTCTAACCCAAATTCAGGAATCCTTCAAGGTATTTTTACCTAGAAAAGAATTGGGCAATTCGCGTTACTGCTGAATACTTATTTGTATACCCCACCCGCGGTAAGCGGACGTTTCACTTGACCCCCAGCGTGGATAACACGCGACACTGTGTAACTCAACCTTCGATTGATCGGCTCGGCCGGGGCCCGTGGATAAAAGAAATCACCACTCACTGAGAAGTTCAGCAAGTTCAATGACTATCATCTCATACTGGCCTGTGATTACAAAAGTTGTACGTTGACCAATAGTGTAATTTACAGCAGTCGGTCTAGCTCGAGTCGATCGGTGCAACTTGCTTGGGTTTCGTGTTATTACAGCAGCAGTAGTACACTTCACTTTTTCTTTTCCCCATCCCATTTATTGTGATGCTCGCACTACTCTCGCCATCCCAGTAGTGTAACTTAGACGCGGGGTCATATAAAGGACTCCCCTCCACCTTCCCCACTACGGGACATGGCCTGATTTTTATCGCGAGAATAATTCATCATTTTCTTTCCTCGAAAATTCGCGTCGATTTGTACCTACTCACGCTGCTAGGCGATTTCAGCAGTTATAGGTCAATTTCATGAGTTCAAATCCCCCCTAGTTCGTATTCGTAAAATGTTTCGTGGGCCTCTTTCATGTGCACTATTTGACTTGCGGAGAGCGCGAGAGCGTAAGTTAGCAACAATCGATGAAAAATCGACGATCAGTGGCTGCTGAACCCTACGCGCAAAACCAAATTAGGGCAATAACCGGGGGGGGGGCAAGGACGACACCTGTGATCACGGGTTGTAGGTCCAGAAGCTGGAAAATAGAAGTGTGCAAACAAAAAAGTAAACCCACTAGAAGATCAATCAGCAATCAGCAGCAAGGAGCACGTCAATTACGAAGTAACACAAACATGTTTGTCAGTTACGTACCAACACGACCGCTTGCATTTGAGCGGCAAACGACTACAGCAACGGAGTCAGCCACCACAGCAACAACAAAGAGCCATCCTCCAAAGCGTCTCCTCGGAGACAAAAAAACACCAAACTCGTATGATGCGATACGGGACGAATGCATGCCACTCACTGGTTTCTTTCGTGGATACGGTCTACATTTTGTACGACCTTCGCGTGGCGCAGCTTAAGCGAAGGAGGAACAATATTTTTTCCCTTCGTTGTTTATGTCGAAAAAATATATGGGGCACCCTCGCTCCATTCAATATATATTATGTCACAGACAAAAAGCATGTTGTGTGTAATAGAGCATCGCTGTGTGTGGTCGGTGTGGTCTTACTCGTACGTACCTGTATTGCTTGCACGAGAGTACAAACCACATGTGGATTTGTCCGAACTTGTATAACACCCCCCTCAAGGCCCCGGGGACGCAGCTACTCGTGATTCTGCTGCGTGGCTATTTTCGGGGCAGTAATAGTAACCACTACTACCTCCTTGTCGTTTTAGCCACGCGTCCGGTTGCTACGTCCATATCCGTGTGTGTACGTGTACCTACCATAATTCAATAAATATATGCACTACTATGATACCTACCGCAGTACTGTGGGAAATTTCTCAGAGTGAAACCATTATGTTTCGGGACAAAATATGACACCAACTAAGAAATGTTGTCGTGCCAAGTATTATTTTGTCAACCTCTCCACACATCAAGATCCCAAGAATAACTGGAGAGTACCGTTCAAAATACATTTTTTCGCGCGCTTGTCGCTAATCTCGCTCAGCATCCATTCGCGTTTACGTCGAGATGCTGAACGGATTGACCAGAAATAAACAACAGTCAGTAGCCAGCGCAACTCTTGCATCAACATAGCAATGCGTTCAAAACACCACCACCTTGATAATCACACCTACATTTAGAAGTGCATCCACGTTTCGTTTGTGGGGATAAATATATATATGGAATTGGTGTGGGATATATATTATGCGGTCCTGAAAAATGGATCGTTATTACTGGACCAATATTTACGGAACGACTCTTTGGACCGGCGACGAAAAGACTGACAAAATATTGTTTCTCGAACTGCGATTATTAAAAGCGACCACTCCGTTCGTTGTATACTAATTTACATTTTTTTATGGTCTGGTCTGTTTTGTTGTGTTCCCGTACCCGTTACGCTAACATTTCGCTTGCTACATACCTCGATAGATTGCGATTGTTTGGCTTGCTCTGTATCACAGTTTGTGACCACATAAAAATATGTTGTATCTCTCTAGGATGAAGAATCGGCACGGACACTTGGTATAATGGTGTCGTTGGGTCCCCCTCGAAGACAACGAATGCTCGAACAAAGATGCCTAACCGTGAAATCTGATATCGAAAAGCAACGACATAGCAGTTGTACGACAATAGGCCAAACGTTTCGAGGTGTGCCCATGAAAAAAGTGCTGTGGGGACAAAATATGAAGCCAAATTGGAAGTAATGCCAACTTGGAAACAAATTCTTTCCGGTATGTTGTTTTCGTTCAAGCTCTGCTTGTGCCAAAATTCAAGAATAGTTAGGGCGATTACTGCCCAAAATAAAAAAAAAAATGCGCACTTCTCGCTTGTTTCGCTCCGCCCACGTACTCGACCCTGGCGAGGTGTGGAACGGATACGGCAGGGCGTGGGGCGTTTTAGCCGCCCCCCGAGGACGTGTTTCAATCGTTCAAGCCCTGCAGACGTTAAGCAAAACAAACAAACGCTCACCCCCAAGCAAAACAAACGCTCGAGAGTATGCCACCGCAAAATTCAAAACAATAGCAACTAGCTTTTGGAAATGATGCTAATTTTTGTAACTTATCCAGGCGCTGCAGACATTAAGATACAACCAAAATATCCGGAATTCCTCCTCGATATGCGGTGTTTTTGCACCGTCTTGCTTGTTTCGCTAGGCATCCGTCCGCGTTCACGTCGATGTGCGGAACGGACAAGCCAGGGCGAGGGGCGTTGGAGCCACCTCCAACGCCGGCGTCCAAACGAAGAATATTCAACGAGAATTCCAGTTCCGCGAATCGCATACTTGAGCCCAGACGAAAACAAACTCCTGACCGAGACACTGAAATCAAAGAATGATGTTATATGTATATATGTCTGTATCCAATACAGTGGGCTCACCAGGCTGCTTGCACGGAAGCATTTATCCATACAAATCATAATACATGCATAACTTGTGGAATAATTGTAAATGCCTCCGGTGTGACTACAGCGTATATATCATGCATACTGTTGAAAACATGGAGTGTGTTGCTTGTGGTATCACATTGTACAGGGGTGGTATACAACAATCTTGTTTGCGGCGTTAGAGTTGATTCGACAAGGACAATGGACTGAACAAGATGAAACCCTCTGTGTATCCCTACGGTAGGGTGCTTCCTATCTCTCAAGTTCGCTATTAGTTCGAAAACAAGAGGTCTGTTCATGCAAGTACGTGCAACAGCGTACCATAATTGAAAATGACTGTTCAGGCCCGAGTGCATGAACACCACGCCCTGCTGCTGCTATAAAGTTGCACCTGTTGCTGATTGCTACTCACGCGGAGTTTGTATACTGCACCGATAAATTCATTGCAATCCACGTGGAACATTCCAAATATAGCAAGTTTGTGTGGGCGGCGACCAAGATGAACATTTAACTCTATCGGCGGTACAGCACGATTTAACTCCACACTCTTTGCCGCAAGTATTTTGTTTACTGTTCACTCTATCAGAAGCACTTTGGGCGTTCCATTGCGATGTCATCTACGGTGCCCATATCGGTACAATGTTTTTTTTGCAGCGTTCAGACCGACTATCTTGTGCGATCGTTCACATACGGCCTCGGAAGGCCTGTTATTATCCGTATTGAGATAATTTGGATGGGTTTGTACGATAAGAGTGGCGTTATATACTGGGGATGGTCGGAAAAAAGATTGGAGGCACGAGCCTCCGATATGGGAAGCCATCCGGGGCTCTGGTGAAATCGAGAAAAGCTACGTCTCTGCAAAGGCCACGAAAGTGAGTAGTCTCCGAGGACTTTCTCAATTGGCAGACAAGCATGGGACACTCTGTATCTCCGCCCGATACCTTTATACTATGTCGTCGTTATATGCTTTAATTGTTTGTTTTTGTGGCAGCGTTCCTCCAATCTCTCTTCTATTGCTCTTTTCGTAGCGATTTTGCTTTTGCTTTTCATCGAGCCCACAACCCCTGTTCCTTCGCGGGTGGTTTCTTATCCCAGAAAGCGCCCTTCCTCCTACAACGTCGACTACAACAACAGTGAGATGGCAGGGGTACCTCTTGTCGGTCGCCGGGTACGTACCACACGGACGACACCTTCCAACTACGTAGGGACGACACTTCTCTTCGGAGCACACTCGTCGTCTCGGCTTTCGGTCAAATCAGTTCCCCACCAGCTGTGTGTTCATGGACGACTTCACAGCGGAACTGCCCAAACGCTATCCATCAGGAGCACCTTTCTCGTTTCGGCGTTCGTCGCTTCAGTCCCCCGATAGCTGGTCGCATGGACCACTCC
Organism: Undaria pinnatifida; assembly: GCA_012845835.1. NCBI lineage: Eukaryota > Phaeophyceae > Laminariales > Alariaceae > Undaria > Undaria pinnatifida. Next base: position 24,042,825 of record JABAKD010000025.1, read on the forward strand.
GCAGCAGACCTGCCCAAGCCCCATCCATCAGACGTGTTCGCTCCGCGCTCAGCCAGCATGTTGCACTGCAGATCTCAGCGAGGTGCCGGCACAAGCCCCAAGATAGCCCGTTGACTGTACTTCTTTTTTGCGCTTCGGGGCTGAGGCATACACACGACGCGCAACAGACAAGCATGCTTCAGTCAACCCTTGGAAAGACCAGCGACGAGGACTTCGCTTGCTGAGAGAGCCCATCGTCCTGCATACACCTTTGCTGAACGAACCAGACCGTCATTCGCGGGAACCCCTTGGATAACCGGCAGCGTGCTCTATGAGCTCATGGGGGGGCTCCTTCCTTGTGGTCCTCCCTGGGAAGCAACAGCAGTTGCTCGTGGATTGTTTTTTCGTTCTCGTTTTGAGATTTCCTCCAGTACACGCGTTATCGTATAGTTTTCGGTACATACGTCGATCCGTCCTGCGCGTCGAACAAACTGCTGTGCTCCCTTTCTGGTGAAACTATATCAGCAACTAATTGGACACAGCCCGGACTCCTCTCTGATTTGTCGCGATCAACAGCGTTCCCCACTGCGTCACGTAGCTCCGACCACCAACATGTACGCAGCGCTACCAACTACAGTGCAGCATGAAGGGCTCGCTGTCAATACATGCCACATACCGCCAGATTCTCTGCTGTAGATGTCAATGTACAGCATCCGAGCCGTCTCCTTTGCTCCTGCTCATCCGTCACGTAGCTCGACCCTTCACTACAACAGCGTCCACAGTTACAGCACGGCAAATCTGACACTCTCCGCTGCTGTGCGACTCCTCCTTGGAAGCCCAATTCGACTGTTTGTTTCGTCTTGGCCCTCCCGTGACAAGAACTTGAATATAGTGAACGCTAAAACTCTTTGCTGTTTTTTTTTAGACAAGGCTCTCTGCGTGTGCGATGCCCTATATTTCACCAATCTTGGGTTCGCAGGGGCTATTACCACTTTTTTATGGGAACAGCTGCGATAGTTCGGCACTGTGCACTGCTGTCGATGCAAGTGTTCCTTTGTAGTGCGGTGGGTGTGGGCACGCAATATTTTCAGCTCTTCAGGCGTTTGGCCGTCCTCCTGCTGCCGGTAATTTTGCTTCCCTTCCACAACACTACTAGGATCAATGCTGAACTATATTTTTCCAGCTGTCACAACGGATGCTGTTTGTTGCAACGGGGTTTATGCTTGGCGGAGACGCTGGGCATTTTTCATTTGGCGCAGACGCTGCCGTTCGGCTGCGGTTGCTACATGTGCTGCCCTTCCATTTGCTGCTAGGGTCTATGCCAGCATTTTTTTTCTCTGCGCATTCCCGGACAGATACTGCCTGTTACAGTGCGTTTACTACAGATCGCGGAGATACTGCACTTTACAGCTTTTTATGGTGCAAGTGGGGATCAGCCCGTTTGATGGGGTACTTGGGGGCAACCAGCCTTTCTGTTCGGCTGCGGGCGTACACACCTTTTCTACAGCTGGTCTTGGTATTATACTACCCTTTTTGAGGCGGATGGTGTTGTCGTCACCCGTTGTCAAAGGAGCAATCTTGCAGCAATGAGCACTAGTGCAGGCTCGACCGTCCCTCTATAGTGTGGTTGGTGGGGGAACTGCCTTGTCCGGACGCTATACTACCCATCATGGTGTGGTTGGAATGGCCGTTACTTGTTGACAGAGCAGCGATAGTACAGCAATCAGCACTACTGTAAGCGCGATTGGCCCCTGTAGTGCGGACAGCGGGGAAAATGCCTTGTTCGGGGGTTATACTGCCCATCTTCGTGCGGTTGGTCCCTATGGGCACAGCAACGATCACGCAGCGAGCAGCTTTACTGTAGGCGCGAACGCCCCCCTATAGTGCGGTTGGTGGGGACACTACCTTGTTCGGCGGTTACACTGCCCATTTTTGTGCGGTTGGTTTTGTCGGTACCTATATGCACAGCAACGACAATGCAGCGAGCAGCACTACTGTTGGCGCCACCTTCTCCCTAGGGTGCGGTCGTTGGGGAAACTGCTTTGTTCAATCGTTGTACTGACCTTGTCCCCTGATTGATACATGTACAACCCTCCACTATGCTACCCACTCTCTACACTACTGCTGAAGGGGATGCTGTTCGTTCTTTGTTGTAAACAGTTGGCGGCACGATCCTCTAATCCGCCACACTACTGTTGGGGGAGATGCTGCCCGTTTTGTATAAGATTGGCTGCGCGATCGTCTACTGTGCTACCCCCCCCTTACTACTGTTGGGGCAGATGCTGCCCGTTTTGTATAAGGTTGGCTGCGCGATCGTCTACTGTTCTATCCCCCCCTACACTACTATTAGGGCAGATGCTGCCCGCTTTTTTATGTGCGGTTGGCTGCGCGATTCTCTACTGTGCTACCCCCCTGCACTCGTGTTGGGCGACCCTTCACTGTGCTACCCCCCTACACTGCACGTAGGTTGAACGCTGCTTGTATTGGTGCGATGAGAGCGTCCGCGGTTTGGGTGACCCTATGCTGTGCAACCCCAGTGTACTGCACCAGGGGTATATGCTGCCATTTTTGGTGCGACGAGCATCGACGTGTTGGGCGAACCCTTATTGTGCTACCTCGTACACTGCACCTTTGTTAAATGCCGCCTGTTTAGTTGCGATGAGCGTCGACGTGTTGAGTGATCCCTTACCGTGCTGCCGCGAATGGGATATATGCTGCTTGGTTTGGTGCGATAGGCGCGGGCTTCTTGCGCAACGCTTTACTGTGTTACCCCCCGATTCACACACTGCATCTAAGGCAAATGCTGCCTGTTTTGGTGCGATGGGTGTGTGCTATTTATGCGACGCTTTCCTATGCTACCCCGGCCGCCTACCATAAATGTTGCCTGTTTAAGTGCAATTAGTGCAAATATACCTTTACTGTGTTGCACCCCGTGCAACGCGGTTGGTATCAGTGCTGCCCATTTTTGGCCGCTTTCACTGCGTTTCGTGCAGGCGTTACCTGTATACCCTACGGTAAGACTGGGCGCTGCTCTTAGGTTGCGGTTTTTGGGGATGGTACCCATCTGCTGCTGGACATAGTCGAGGCTCATATCTTGCTGTTTGCTGAATCACAGAATCACAGACATACCGCTGATTGCAGCAGGGGCACCACAAAAATATATTTGTCTCCATAGCCTTTATACGAGTCGTCTCATCCCGCCATCTTATCCCACACCCTCTTATTCCGCTGCCCCCCCGACAGACAATATGCCACAACATGTCCATCATTGAGAAAGCGGGCTATTCGGGGCAAGATAAGGTCTTCCACGCGCCCCAATATGGCTGCCCACAAGACAGGGAGAGCTCGCTCGAAATACCGGGACTCGAGACTCGGAGAATCACCGGAGACGGATTCCGTTGACGAGACAGAAGACGGACCACAATACCACGACCCGTACCAACCAACCCACAGAGTTGACTCGCCGGTTCGGGCAAAGAATAAACGGACCAACCACCACCGAACTCGGGGGCGTCTCGACGTTCGCTCTCGCCAGCCCCGGGGGAGCGGCAGCAGCTGCCCTCCCCCGCTCTCGACAGGGCACAGCCCGCCGCCATCTGGGCTCTCCACGGTCGGCCGAGCGCATGGCCAGGGCTTCCTGGACCTGACCGCCCATGCCGGCCCCTTGGACTTGGCATATGAAGTGGCGCGGGCCCAGCGAGCGCCCAACGATGCCAACCAGATGATCCACCGGCGTAAAGCACGCCGACGTCGGTTTGACGAAGATATCTAGCACGCGAAGACCGCTGCGCGGGAGGGGTTTCTGGTAGTGGAGAGGGCGGAACAAGTCCTCGCCCAATCAGTTGCGCCGGCTGCAGCAGGAGCTACCGCGGCCCCCTCGCCTTCGACTCACCCGCAGGGTGTCGCATCCCAGCGACCACGACGCGAGGACTCCGCCCTTTTTCAAGGGCAGCGTCGCGTGCATAGCGTCTGCACCGAGGGTAGTGTTCTCCCAAGCATCGGCGACCGCGATGGTGGAAACGGCCTCCGCCCTTCACACATCAGGGAGGCCAGCGTCGTGGCAAGTGGACGCCCTTTCCATGGAAGCGGCCTGGACTCGCATGGATTGTACGCCCTGTGCCGGGCAGACGAGAGCCATCTTAACACTAGCCCTCTTCAGAGCTCTGCTGATGGCCCGAGACAAGGCCTCCGACCCCGTCTTGTGGGCTAACCCCGGAGGAAAAGCTGGCGGAACGCAACAGGAGAAAACAGCCACGCAGTGGCAGTTGCGACCGCGGGGAATGTAACCGTGATGATGGCAGCAATACTGGTGAGCGTGGCGACCACCACCACCACCACCCCGGGGGTGACAGCGATAGTGGGGGAGGGGGGGGCGCATTGAGTGCTTGTGTGGCTGAGGGCGCCATTTAGCGGGCAACTTTGGTCGCACACCCGGGGCAGTTGGCCGCAGCTCTGGCGGAGGCAATGGAAGACGAAGGTACGCGAGAGGACGTTCGGCGTGGACAGCTCGTCGCCCTCATCACTGTCGTCTTAGTTCTCGAGCGCGGAAAATGACAGTGGGGTTGCCGTGGTAGCAAGTCAGAGGTATGAAGAGCAATGGCAGGAGGAGTATCTAGGCCGGGGGCTTTCACCCTTCTGTTGCGGCTGCTGATGACGCACTTCGACGGGGTTGACACGGAGGAGGGCTACACTAAGTGGCATATTTTGGGAATGTGCAACGGCACGCCATTTTCTGATTTCAGTGGGGAGGTTCGCGTACTTGCGCCGACCGCAACGGGGAGTGAGCGAGCGGTTTCTCCGGGGACGCGTGTGGTGTTGCAGGTGGTTCGGGTTGCGGCGAATGATAAATTGCCGGCTCTCATGCCTGCGTTGTACCCTGGTTCAACGGCAACGGACCGGCGGCCATGCGCCTCGTTGGATGCTCTATGGCGGGCATTTAGGGACTAAGGTCATATTACACCTGCCGTCAACGGCGAAACGTTTTTTTTTTCTGCCTGTTTCTTCTACCAGAGGGCTGTCATGCGCCCCGTCGGGACACCGGCCCGCTGATCATGGGCGGGGCCAGGCCCGAGTGCCGTCCCAGTCACTTTCGTGGCAGACGGGATCGAGCCATCATTCAATTGTCATGCTCATCGATGATTCATCTGACCCTTGACTTCACCACACATCGAACTGTTCGCCACTAGAAGGGCATTACTATGCAGATTGTTTGGCCGTTAATGCCTCGTTTAAGACATTCGACCTTCTCCTCTTTGGAGCGGCCTCCTTTCACCTGCCGCTGATGCCCTCCGAGAAAACCAGTGGCTTTGCCTGAACTGCGACGAAGACAACAATTCCTTCACGCATTGTAGGCATCCTTTCATCACTGCGACTGACTGCTTGAACCCCGAACTTGACCAACTTGGCGACGATGACGAACAACAACTTTGACAAACGCTCATGGTCTGCTACCGCCGACAGGATACATCTTATCACCCGAACAACAAGAAAAGTCGTCTGTCTCCATCTTTCAGGTCGATCGCGAGGGTACCACCAGCATCAGGGCCAGAAACACTGCCAGAACGATACAACATACACGTCAGGTCACGGTGGTGGTATCCCGCGCTCACCTGCCTCTCCTGGCCCCGCTCCTGCACCTCGAATGCGCTTTAGAGCCGCCCATAACCAAGGCGGAAACACTCTAGCACGCCAGGCGGGCACGTTACGTAACGGCAATCGACAGCTCGAGGGCGGTACGGCAGCGACGACAACACTGTCGGGGGGCATTTCTATCGGTTTCAGAAGATGCTCGTGTTCTATTGCTAGCCTGTTCAATTACGCAGAAGAGATTGCTTCCGTCAAGAGCCCACGGGCGTTTACGCCGTCTGTGGACGATTCTCACGAAGTAGTACCGGCGGCGAGAACTACTGCTTCGAGCGTGGCTTCCTGCAACCAGATTATTGTTTTTCTTCCGACGACGAAAACGCGCGCTTCTAACGACGTTCTTCTCGGTCATGGTTCGAGTTCGGCGACGGGAACAGTCCTTCCAGCGCTGTATCCCTCGGCCGCGGCATAAACTCGGGAGTTGGGGTATGCGCTCCAGCCACTGCCTCCATCAACTATGGCACATGAGCCCGAGCTCTGCTCGCTCGCCCCCAGGAACGCGTCGCGCAGCCATATAGTTGCGGAGACGGCGAGTCGCCTTTGTTTGCGAACGTGTTCATCCCTCCCCTCCCTGACCAGGCGGCGGCCGGTTTGAGGTGTGGGACGGCCGAACCTCAAACACGTTTCCTAACGAGGAGGCGGCGATCGGTTTGAGGTGTGGGAAGGCCAGCACTAAAATACCGACATTATTTGCGAGGCTCGATCCGGTGTTTGCTCGCGATAGCTGCGGGTGATTCGTTTTTTTTTTTCCCCATCAAGGTGGAGTCGACAAGATTAAGTACCTCGTCTCTTTTTTTTAAGAGGCCTGACGGAACAGAGTCTCCTCGTGTAAAAGTATTATTGCCACCAGCCCGAGCCCCGCTCCAGAAGACGCCCACAGGGTGGACGGGCCCTGCTTAGTCTTTTAGCAAGCTAACGGACGTGGTTCAGGCTACCTCTGCCGCAGTGGCACATGAAGATGATCCGACACTGCCCGACAGGCCAGTTGTAACGCCACGGCCTCCAGCTTGATGAGCTGGGCGCTATTGCTGTATATTTACGGAAGAATTGCGCCTCTCGTCAAGCATAAATAGCTCAGAGCTCTGCCCCTTCAGGCGCAGTTCGAGCAGTTTTCTCGCGATTATACGACAAACATCGATGAGGCCCAACGCGGGGAAGCGTGGGTTTATCCTTGCGTCGTACTCCCGAGACCTGGTGTTCCTGAAGGCGACATCACAGGCCCAAGGTGCCGAGGACTGGTGTTCTCAGAGGGGGAACATTGCAGACCCAATTGCCCAACAAGGATACCGACGGGTTGGCACCGTCGGTGTCGGGTTCTTTTCCGTGTGCAGTGAGGGCGGCTTTTTGCGATTTTCCACCAGCGTGTGAGGACGACCTGAGGCGAGCAACCGTGGCGTAGGACCCGCATCATGCCACCTAGACCTGGTGTTCCCCCAAGGGGACACTACAGGCCCATAGAGCCGAGGACTCGTGTTCCCAGAAGGGGACATTGCAGACCCAAATGTCCATTGAGGCTAGCGACTGGTTGGCACCGTCGGTTGTTTCCATTTTTCGGACGCAGGCTGAGCGGATTCTCGCGTTTGGCTGCCAACGAACGAAGAAGACCCGAGGTGAGAAACAAATGGTTGGATTGGCATCGTGCTCCCGAGGCATGGTGTTTCCGGACGGGGACATTGCTACCCCGAATCCCAACATGGCTGTTGACCCTTCTCTCGAACACTCCACAGACAAATTGTGATTGTTCTGGCACCCTCATCCTATTTTCCGCCGTGGTTCCGTTCGTTGGTTGTCATGGACGCCGGGAAATATTACTGCGCAGAGCAGTACATGATTGTCGAAACCACCAGGCTTTTCCAAGGCCACCCAAAAGAGGGGCTCATCATGCCGTCGCCTAATCCAAGCACACCAAAACGCATCGGTCGAAGCGTGCGAAACTTTGACTCCGACGTTGGGGACAGGGAGACGCAAAACCCGTGTTATCTAGCACCTACGCAAAATTCTCGCAGAATCCAGGCATAAAGAATAACCTTTTGAGCTTTGACAACAAGTTTCTGGCTGAACTCAGCCCTCTGGACCCAGTGTGGGACATTGGTCTCCGGGCTGATGATCCCAGGGTCAACAACCCATGCCAGTGGAGAGCGAAAATTAAAAGGGTGAGGCACGCTCTGCCGTTCACGAAGCTGTTCGTGGCGGTAAGACCGGGTCGGCGAAACCGGCCTCCCCTAGTCGGTTCCGCCCCTGCAAAGCGACCACAAGAACCAGGCAATCTCGTGCGTGCCGTAGTCGGGCCGTTAACAGTGGCCAGCATTCGCAATGCTTCCCCTTCAGAGTTTCCGACCTACCTTTCCGGCGCGTTACCCAACTCCACGCAGTAAAGGTTTGGAGATAGCCTCTGGCGTCGCTCCCGATCTTGCGATGTCAGAACACAGCCCCTGATTTGTCGGGGGTACTGTGACGCTTTACGGCGTATCGTTCACTACGAAAATCGCGTACATCAGCCGAGCAACACCCGTCTCGGAAAAGCACCGGACTCCCGTAGATTAGGGGAACGGCAGCGCTGTTTGCGCCCCTAAACTCCTCCGATTGTACTGTGTAGAACCAAAATCCGCATGTCCTTCGGGCACAAGGCACACGAGAGCATTGACAAAGTGGGGATCCTTAACGCACGAGTCCAGCGACAGCATGAGTTGGTCACTGCGTTCGATTGCACACTCGAGTGCCGAAAAGGTAGCGCCAACGGCGTCGCCGATTTAACTGGACCGCTTGCCAGAGCCTGCTACGGTGTACATCTACTACAGAAGCTTGACGAGCTTCAACCCCGTGGGGTTGACAAGTCGCCACCCTGTTGGATATAGCGGTATCTACCTCCTGCGGACCGGCGAGCTGCGCGCTTCCTCTTTGCCGATTCCAGGGGTCGGTTTGGGTGGACTCGTGCCCCGCACTGAAAGCACTGTTTTAAGTGGACTCGTGCCCCGCACCGAATGCACTGCCTTTGGTGAATTCGTGCCCCTCGATCAAAGCAATGTCTAGATTGGGCTCGTGCCGCGCACATAACATGCTGGCTTGCGTGGGCTCCCTCTCATCTCTATCGTATTTTGCAATTTTCGCACAAACGAGCCACGTATAAGAATTGACGGCCTTTCTGCTCCCCCGGGGATATTTGTCGCTCGTGATTCGGCCTCTGTCGCCACTACCGAAGGCTATAGCGGCCGCGGGTCGATTTCTCCGTCCGCCTGACACCGTTCTCGGTTCGGTTTTCGATGTACCCATTGAGTACAGCACCGGCTCTGCAGAAGCCTGGCTGCAGCGACGCCAATCGCACAGTCGACTCCTTCATCAAGGAGGTTTGAACAGGCTCCGGACTCCGCCGCGACCACTGGTTCAATTGTGTCCATCTCTGGCTTGCTTGGCACCCCAGCCCCTCAATCGTCGATAACGCGCTGACGAACAGCCATAGCAACCGGTAACGCGCCCCTATTGTAGAATATAGACTCATGCCCGACGGGCCCCCTCGGCCATCTTCCAGAAAAGGTTCGCACGTATCAGCTTGCCGATTAGACGCGAGAGCAGCACGCTGAGTCGACGTTTTATTTTCCCGACATTTTGAAGCAATGGTCTGTTTTCAATTTTCAATGTCAATGATGATTACTGGGAGCCCGAACGGAATATCGTTAAAAAGAAGCTCAACACAACAACGTAGTTCCATTTACATTCAACCCACTTTCAGACCGTTGTAGGCATCTTCCAGGTTTTCGAAACATGTATAAATATCTCTACCAGGTATTGCTGAACCAGACCGAACATGGATTTATTGCTACGTGCATGGCGTGTTTTCGAGGGAATTATTTATCTGAGCATACCACAGTCCCTTCATGCTCCTTCCTTCGAAGAACGTACACTGTCAGGCCCTTTGATTACATCACCTTGGTGTACAGCAGAAGTTAATACAGAAGCCACTTCACACGGTGTATTTATGGTTACACGTACAACATGGATGTGGAGAGATGACGCTTTGCTTGTTCGAACGGTATGTTTCCACTCCTACTCATAACGGAAATGCGTGAGCATTCAAGTATAGACCCGGCTGAGGGTGCCGCAACACACTCACGATTCTAACATTGGGCGATACGGACGTTCGACATGGTGGAAACAGGTGGCATAGTCGATTCTACACCGCGAACCATACGCCGTTTTCGCCATGGGGCTTGTGGCGCTCGACTTCGCGCTCAAACGACGGTTTCAATTAAAACACCACTGTCTGATACTTCGTAGAGCTCTCGGAACCAGAATAGCATACTCTACAGTACATTGGATATACAGCATTTTTCCGTGGCTGACAATAATTAATTCGAGCGCGGACGTCGTCGCCGATCTTGAAACTTAGCATTCATAATGTTTATCACGCAGGTGGAAGCCCAAGGTGATATTTATGTATGAGATTTGTATAGCTCAATCGCAGAATGCGCTCCTACGTCGACAGGGCGTCGGCATCGCCACTACGTGCAGTCCGACGTCAATTTCAGGAAGTAACCTCTTAATCTTCGACAGCATCCTTGTCTACACCCAGTTCATAAGGTAATGAGATATTGTCTTGTCATTCAATGGAGCCCAGTTCCCCATATACAGCTCGCCTGTGTCGGGGAATAAGTGCTTTCACCAGTATTTATGTGCCTGGTTTATCATGCGGGATATTGTTTCAGCCTTCGCTCCTGATTGTCCCAAAAAAAGATTTCGTGCTGCCCCCGCATGCTGTGACCCCCCCCCCCCAAAACAAATTTTACAGGCGGAATCCATTGTGCTTCTAATGCTTTCAACGATTTCCCCTGGGCCTGGACATCGTCCATCTGTGAACCAGAAGGCGGCATGATATGAAGTCTAATCGGTTGATGTGCCTTCATGCGGGTGTATCGAGTGTCAAGGTCATCCACGGCACGCTGTCATAACATAATATTTGGGTGAACCTGACTTGCAGATGTCACCGTGGAACGCAGCTGCCGAAGAGGTGCCCTCCACAAGCTCCCGAAAACGAACTTGAGCAAAATTGTATTCTATGGTTTCTGGTGACAGAAAATCTCGAATGTGTTGTTCGTAGGGTACAGAGTGTCACTAGTTGAGTTGGGGGCACCGGCCTTACCGTACTATTCGAACTTGCACTACAGCGATCAATAATATCGTTAGTGTGATTGCCATTCGGTGATGTGCGTCAGCCTGGACATATTTGCGGTCTGCAAGTATTGCATTGTTGCTAATCGTTTTAATAGTCGGACCGAAAATCATTGTTTTGTTGCTGACTTGAGAATTTTCTCCCGCCCTTCATGCACTACAAAAGGCCGACTATCGCTGAACAAGCTATCAACATTTGGGTTGGTACGTATATTCGGTGCTCGCCACGTTTGAACCTCGTACGCAAGCAAGCATGCAAACTCGATATGTCTGAGGAAAAGATTAAAAATGAGAAAAGTAATTATTGTTTTACCAACACAAACACCGCCACTGGGCTGCATATGCTGCCAATCGGATGGGGGCATAGGGCTAGCAGCATCGAGTGTAGATAATGGCGCGGCGTTGATTGCTGATATTCTAACAAGCAGTCGTCCAAGGTGGATTCGCGATATCATCGCAACAAACGGTATTGGCAGGTGTAAATGTATCAGAGAATAGCGTGGATTTATCCTGCAATTTGTGGCTGATGCCATCACGATGCTTCGTAACCAACGCGAAGCCTGATCCAAAAAAAGAATGTCAGGACTATATGTATGCGGCAAAATAAAGCCCCAGGTATGGGTTTGGTGTACGGTTACAGTAGGTATACTTTTGACATCTAAGAGAGGGCAGAATGTGGCTTAAAGTTGTTGCAGGAATGGCTGAAAACATCAACTAGGACAACAAAGCGTAACGATAATATTTTTCTCCCATGGAGTGCTACTAGTACTGTTATAGCGTGACTACGTTAGAAACATTCATTGACGTTTTGGCCCACGCATTATAACCCTACTCGGAACAATAAGCAGTGCTGGGTATACTGGTTGCAATGGAGAACTGGCTTAGTACCAGTCACTACACCTATCGGAAGAATAAACTTCCGGCGTCGAGGAAGGGTATGCTTCCCGTACATTTTTACATGTATGGTGTTGGCAGCTGTTGATTGATGAAAGGTGATACTGTTAGTTTTAGTCGATATCGTTGAAGCAAGTGCCGCGTACCATGTACGATGTTGGAACATGAACCTACCGAACGGGTTCAAACGAACATGTAAAATTCTGTGCATAATGCAAAGCAGCATGTAATGTGTCTGGCCGCGGATCATTCCGCAAAACGAAACGTACCTGATGAAGGCAAACACCACACCGGTACATACAGCGTATAGGTTTACAGTGTATCGTTGAGTGCCCAGGCCCTGGTAAAAGATGGCAAAACGGCGTGTACTTCACGCCCGCCGCAAACCTGACAGCCCCTAGACGACCTGGTGTATACCAAAAAACATCATGCGTGCTTCGGCGTAACAAACTATAAAAAATGAAAATACACTCCAGCTGTGAGATCGAATATGTTGTCGAAACTCATCTTTGCAAGCTGTGTGTCATGCTCCGATCGCGCGTATTACGGGTTGTGTGTCCTCATTTTGGATGTAGGTCGGCGACTCCTCTTGCAACTTTAGTGTAGCTATCAGGGTCATCAGGGTGATGATAGTGAGTCTGTACGCGGAAACTATAAATTGTCCCAGCTAGGAGAAACTTCATGCCTACAACAAATGCACAGGAGTGTAGACTATATGCGTAGTCATCAAAGTGCCCTTTACGTATTAGTAGATTAAAAACATATCTACTCAAGACATTCGTGCAGGTTCTAATGTTCCCGAGTTATTATTTCGTCGTCGCAGCGACCTTTCCAAACGAGAAGGAAACAGTAGCGAAAAGCGCGAGAACACCAGTTAGCAAAAACTCGATAAAAACGGACGCGAACAAAACGCTTTAAACGGGGAATACAGAACCCCATGGGCGCCACAAAACAAAGGAACGCACACGGGGGGCGGACGGAATGACGTTATGACCACGGCTTGTCCAGAAGGTCACCGAGGGAAAAACCGCTTTCAAGGAAAAATGTGCCTATTAAACAAAAGTGCGAAAGGTTAAAAACAAATAAAAAATGAAAACGTCGGTCTTGCCTCAACAGCACATGTATGAAGAGTTGGCGTTTCATTGCACCACGGGATTTCCATCAGAAACAAAAAATCATTGCGAAGATTAAACGTTTATTTTCATATTCGTCTTCACACCGCAGGCCACGCACATTATGTTCCTAAGGGCGAGAAAGTTTTCCCGTCAGATGCACGTGGGTAGCACAACCGCAATGAGAGTTGAGAGTTAACGCGCGTTGTGTGTAGACGAAGTGATGCGTGGTCATCCTACTTTAATGGCGCTGCGCGTTAGCGAGGGATTATCCAAGTTGCTAGATTGTCACCCTCATTTTGCAGCACAGGCACGCACTAGAAGGCAGCAGAACACACCACATGACGTGTAGGCACCGTAGAACTCGATACATTTTTCTGCACGGCCGCGCTGTGAATTGTGCGAGGCCGGTCATATATACAGGCACTGTCCCAGTATACAGGAAAAATCTCCAGTCATGGTTGAACCGAAGTACTGACCAACTTTGAAGAGTGAACAAGCAGATGATTTCCAGCGGGGCGTGCTTTTCAAGTCACAGCCGGTGTCGAGGTCATGGCCAAGAAACCGTTGTCGCTTCATCCACCGCATATTGAACTGTTTACAGTACGATCCAAGAAACTCCCAAGGCTCGCTACGGTATATTAGAGATACCCCCTTTTCCCCCGCTGTATTGAAGCCCCTCGCACGAGCGACCCTGTGCCTAACTGACGAGGGTTATGTAGACGATTCGCTTTGTGCAGTTGGGCATAAAATAAATACATTTTTTATTTTGTACTATAAGCTAGCAAAACAAATATCAGCACGCAAGCTTAAGACGCAAATAAAAGAGAGGGGGAATACTTGCGAGAGCTTACGCGCGTGAGAGTTCCTGCCAGCCACTGCAAAGAAGAGCGCTCAAACGCAACCCCGCTTCCGTAGCCTTAATAAATGTGTGTGCTACAATTTCCAACAAAACTGTGCTCTACCATGCTGCTGCACCCCGTGCACCATACGTAGGCAGCATTAAGAGATAAATACACTAGTGAGAAACTTTAGTCTTCTGCACGGCCTTTTGATATTTGATCGCATAATTTGCGCAAACATTGATACCTGACTGGTCAAGTAATGCCACAACAAGTCACTTGTCGTCACTGCGACGACCTTCAATGAGAAACGCTGATGTTGAAGTGAATTTCATTATGCTCATGATAAACGTAGATAAAACCGACAACAACTTCTTTATTCGCCGGTATATCGTGTCGTTAAGTATGTTGTGACACCAAGACTCTTCGTTAACGTCAACGTAGTACCAGGTATAGATACTTAAAGAAGCTCTGATATTCCGTTTTTGAGTGGTGTGTCCGAAGTTATATGTTGCAACAAACCTAAGGGCACTGCTGTTCGGAGATCTCGCCGCGCATTATTATCGATGGGGCATTGTCTACATCGACGCCTGTGTTAAAACCTGTCCCTAAAACAGATGGGGATAATAATATTACAGGGGTCGGATGAAAAATTGGATGTCCTCAATATACAACGAGAATCATGTAGTAGGAAGTTATGACCGGTCATTATAAAAGTATTTCAGGCGAAACGTGCCAGCTTTAACGTGGGACGTGCCTATATCGCTCCAAACCATCCTTACAAAGGTGTACGCATGGAAGTGACCGTAGTCTGTTCAGGTCCGATACACGGTGTTATTCGACAACAGGGGTATGGAGACCAATGTGTTGCGTGCATTGGTGAAAACATATCTGATATATGGTATTCGGCAGACACTAAGGTGAGCAGGGAGAAGGTGCAGACATATTTCATTGCACTAACAGAAATCGGTCACGCCGACACGGACAGACATTTTTCATTGCCCTAACAGAAATCGGTCACGCCGACACGGACAAGGTCCTTTATATATGTGACGTCCCGTCCATGGCTTTTCCATTGTGCCAACAACATCCGCACATCGACTAAGGTCGTCACCTTTATTTCCAGCTTGATCGATAGATGCTGTAGAACAAAGGATGCTTGCAGCGAACTCCTAGGGTATACAGCTGGGGTCTCCTATTCATCATCGCCGTCATGGTACATTCTCAATCCCCTTCCAAATACGAGTAGCCACCCTCTCTATGTTTAGACTAGAGTGACAACATTAAACATACGGAAAAATATCCACAGTTGATCCGCGTTAGCAAAACGTTGAGCCCGCGTTGAACCAGCGATATCTATATACCCTACTCGGTGCAAACCTTCATTGAACGACGATAGGAGCCTCACTATAACATCATGTCGGGGTAATTAATGCACGGGGGGTGGTGTCCTCGCGTGGGACAGAGAGGATATAACGCGGCGCCGCCATGAACTATGCACAATGTATGTGGGGGACCACATATATTGATACGGTATTATCCAAAATGTATAGACTATAAGGACCATCAATTGAAAACAAAAACAATATATGCTGAGCCAGAGGGGGCTCAAGCATAACACGTCAAAGATCAGGACCGCCAGTCACATCACTTGCTCTATTCAACCATCTCCTTAGATTCTCTGCGGTCACGCGTACCATAATCTTTGAACCTTAGCTGGATAGACCATGGATCTTGCGTCAGTAAACCTTTGGTCGTTTACCTCATTTCTATGATGATCTCGCGCTATCATCCGAAGCTAGACACACACAAATTACTCGACACGCCAACTGCGGCGCGCCGTAGACTGTGTTCTTTTTATATAATTGTTGTCTTCCAATTTACAAGAGACCTTTTGGCGGAATCCATTCGCTCAGAGAGCACATCCAATCCCAAGTGGTCCTCATTCAAAGTGAAAATGAACCTATCACAAAACATCGAAAACAGCAGCAACCACCAGACATTCGTTTGCGTCATGAAATAACTCTCAGAGACCTATGGAGGGAAATCCTTCGACGTTTACACGCCGCCACGTACTCGACGATAATCGCCCGTAATCAACGTGTAGCGATCGGTTTGAATGCTGGTGGTTCCCCCGGCACGGAAGACACAAACTCCAAGCTCGACTACAAAACGCACAACGTTTAATGGGAATAACCCAGGGGAAAGGCATGACCGTGTCCCGTGGCAGATGGAGTGCAGATGTAGTCCAGGTCGTTACTGGACCATGAACCTCACCTGCAACCGAAGGCGAGGAGTGTGCAAGCATAGTGAGGGTGCCCGGGGGCGTTTGTGAGTCAGGTGGAAGAAACAGACGTTTATCGCTCACGGTGAAACATGAAATGGCGACATCGGTGGGGGTGCTGCGGTCCCAACCCCTCGTCAAGATTATGTGCACTGAGATTAATGACGAGTTTTCTCTGAGTTCATGTGATTATATCTGTGCATTGATATGTAACCGTACCAAGAATCTTGCGCTCGAATCGAAATTTCAAACGCACTCGTATCCTATAAATCAATATTTCCGATCTTTCTTTGTCGCTTGTACTGATTAACAAGACCGTTCACGGATACAAAGTAGGAATCTGACGTACATCGGGTTTAACATTGTGTTACGGTGAGAGGGTGACGCTCGAGGGATACACCATCGACACCAGAGTCCGTTAAGCCCCTATCCATCATTTTCTCTATTGAACTTTCGGTGGTCTGTCGATGCAATGGTGGTTTAGCCAGAGATTACACCGTCTTTCGTCTGTTATCGCTGAACAAAGCTGATCCAAACATTGCTATTGCTAACAAACACCGTCAGCGTTTTGATAATGTATACTAGTCACTGGAGAGCGCGCAACGTTCGACATCTGAAACCACCCACGTCTTCGCGAGGTCAACTTAGAAGCTTAGAAGGATAGACGGGCATCCCAACATCTGGTTGGACCGTGTCCATCAAACGGAAATGATTATTCACTGCCATATGGGCTTCACGTGCCTGGTTTTTCACACCCACACTATACAAGCACACATGGAGGAAATGCATTGTATGTAATTGGGCTATATCGACTGCATACGCAAAGGGCCAGCTCCCCATTGCATTCTCGTTAAGACAGTTTTCCTGAGTGGATGGAACCGGGATGGAACGGTAGGAAGTTGTTCGATGTGCGGACAGTATATATGAGGTTGCTTTTCGAAGCTGGTAATGACGACATGCTTCACATATTTTAAAATTCTACTCTGGACGAGAAAAGGACAACTGATCAGTATAATCTTGGCCTTCTCTACGTTATAAGAAGAACAAACATCCACTTTGCTATTGTCTTTATCGCGTAGCCGATATGGTGAACCATTTGAGTTTTTCGAGATACGCTAATTTTATGATCAAAGCCCAAATCCCTTGTACCCCTACGAACCTACAGCCGTTAGACGAGTAGAGCCATTCGTTCGAAATGTATAGACTACAACGTGCACCATCACCCACAAACACTGTGCCTGTGTTCCGCGTTGTATATCCCGCGCTAAATCGTCTAAACTCTTGTCACAACTTTTTTTACACACGCATACATATGTTTAACAATTAGACCTAAGGCGCTTTTCTAGGTGTTCATTACATGCAAGCCTACATACTCCACACGACTGCGTTGTGGGCATTGCCCTATAAAATATGGCGACAGATACACGCCAATAGACATCATGCGACGGTACCCTAAACGTCGTGTTCACCACTTAGCTATAGCACACACCGAGCAGCCACATTCGAGAAGTATCACATGGTGTTTCTCCAAGAACGTAACAAGGACGCAGTGTATTAGAGGTTAACCGTGATTTGAGCACTGTACGGTACATGGTTATGACGAACTTTGAAGGTGGTATGACGCAGAAAAACGAATGTTTGATGCACGGACACCAATAATGGGCAACCTGTGACCACCATAGAATTGTAGGGACGATTTTTAGGGTGGAGCGTTTGCCAAAATCATCAATGATCGACCTCACGTGATATTGTGTACACAGCTACAAGCCCGGTCGTCGACGATACAGCCATGTACTAAGTCAATGTTCTGCACCGACGTACCTCCGTGATGCTGAGCCATTCGTCATCCTCGCCATCGAGGCAAAGCTTGATGTCTTCCGTTTCATCGGTGTTGAGGTAGAAGTTCTCATATCCAAGAGTGTTGCCGCTAGACGTGATTTCGCTGTGGTGGTCGCCGTTGTCGTACACGTCCAGCGTCCTGGTCCTTTCATCCCCCAGATGGAAAGCGATGCGCATCCTAACGATGTCCTGGGGCTCCTCGAAGGAGTAAGTGATGCAGCAATCATCTCCCTCGCATGACCAGCGAGAGTTGGCCGCGCGACTGCCGTCCCGAGTGTTTTCCGGCACGCAGCCGTCAGGGTCACAACCTCCATCGCCGGCGTCGCGGTCATCGTAATCGGTGGCATCTACGTCTACCCACGTCCTCACGCTTGCGTCAACGAGGCCTGAGGTGCGGCATTGTTGAGCAACGGATAAACATGCGGAAGACGGTAAGAGGGTTGGAGGGGGTATTTGTTTGCATTGGGTCTACCGTAGCTCGTCCGGGTTGAAAAACGTTAGACCGTATGAAGAAGCCTATGATGTATAGTGCAGACCATATTGCTCTTTAGGGTACGTTTGTTTTTTTTGTGAGGTATAATAGTTGTGATGTTCGTTCTGCTGCTGTGGTGAACTTATGCGCCAATCGTCAATGCACTCTAGCAAGCCACATGGCATTTACGTTCATGCAGTAAACTTCAAAGCACAAGAGGTAGAATGTCAGCGCGTTTAGGAAAGTAGTTTCAGGCCTGGAAACCACGTGTTCTTCCGCGATACCCGATAGGTACTTATTTAATGAAGGAGTTTCACACCGGCACACACTGACACTATAGACCTATGGTCTACTCCCAAGTCAGATGGTAGATGCTACGTGAGACCAAGGCTACGGTAGGGGGGGTACCCCCATTTTCACTGATGTGTTTGAGCCACTCGCACGAGTGGCTCTGTACCCTACGAATGAAGATGGTCTAGGCACTTGTTTTGGCGCAGCTTAGATCACCTTTGCATTGCGGATTAATTTCGCCAATGTAAAACAAGAAGAAACGTAATATCGCGTAGAAACAAAGGGGTTACTCGCGCGAGTGACCCCTAGCCTCTGAAATAAAAGGCCCAAAAGGGGACCCCCCTACCGTAGCCTGGGTCGTGAACGAGTCGAACAATAGCGCGTGCAATCATGCAGTTATTGTATCTCGAATCGAGTTTCGGCGCAGGAGTTCGCACCCGGCATTAAAAGTTTGCGTCAATCCAACCCTACATGCACCAGGGTTTGAGCACGGACTGATAATGTCGTTTGCTACATCACGAATGCCATGAATTGTATATGACTACAGTACAATGCAGACGTGACGTGGAAACGCAGTGAACCGGGAAATCTTGCGATTATCCTCCGATTCGTGACAACTCAAATGGTACCATGTTTCGACGATTCAGCCCCATGGATCACATTAGCCCTACCATACGCGAGTGCTGACAGCCCTGCGGAATATCTGTGCTCTGCACCGAAATGGCGTATGTTACCTAACGGAGGACGGCCATGTTGCGAACAAAAACATTGCCAGATATACACTTGTATTTGCGACATGTACTTTCAATCTCCTACCATGAAGCCAAGAATGTCCACTCCACGTTGACCTGTACTCTGACTGTAAAATGACGGACATCAAAATTTGTTCGCGAACAACGCAAATACACAAATTTTAAATGCACGATATCCTCGACGCCTGGGATATGGTGAAACGCATTACACTATGCATAATACCAGGAACTTTCAACTTACCGAGGTAGAGAACAGCTGTTTGAATATCTAATTCAAGCGATACCATAAACCTCAAAGATGATATTTCTTCAAACAGCAACACTCTAAAGGGGATACACATTCATCAAACACTATCGAGGCTTGTAAGCGGGGCCTGTATGCGTGGTATGCACACGATATTCTCACCTGAGGCAGTACCGACAGCGGCAGCGAAGATGGTGGCGAGGATAGCGAACGAACGCATTGTGATGAAGTCTTGGAGAAAAAGAGTTAAAAGTTTGCCAGGTAGGTTAGGGAATGGCTCGGAAGGGAGGAGTGAGGAGTAAACGAGGCGGGGTGCCCCAAGTAGGGTTGCAGATATATCATAGAGGTTTCGTTGCATTTTCGTAGCCTGTGCAGATAGCGGGATATATATGTTTGCAGGCTGACTACAAAAATCCAAAAAAAATGCGGTGTCAAGCTAAATATTATTCCTCGGGGTGGTCGAGTGAGGAATTTGTCCCAAGAAAGGGTGTGTGGCGATGGAGAACCTTTCAGTGTTATAGTAGCGCCACGGACTACATGCCGACGACATTTGATTACCGACTGTTCTATAGCGGTTTAGGGGTCGACGAAACACAATGATTCCATCCGAGTTACGACATTTAATGGTGTCAGTGCCCAGAATGATTCTCCACCATCATCGCCGTTAAGACTTGTCAAAATTGAAGATATTTTCTTGTATCTTCAAAGAGAAACAAAAGTGTTGCCGGAGTACGCCGCAGCTTTCACGTATTATGAGTGCCCAGCCATAAATCAATCGAACTCGCAGCTGAAACATTCATAACGTTTTACAGGACCAGCGTTCTCAGGCATCCTCCAAACTGATGTATTATAAAAAATGAAAATACACTCCAGCTGTGAGATCGAAGTTTTCATCGAAACTCATCTTTGCAAGCTGTGTGTGATACTCCGATCGCGCGCATTACGAGTTGTGTGTCCTCATT
Organism: Undaria pinnatifida; assembly: GCA_012845835.1. Classification (NCBI taxonomy): domain Eukaryota; class Phaeophyceae; order Laminariales; family Alariaceae; genus Undaria; species Undaria pinnatifida. The sequence continues at coordinate 24,063,302 of JABAKD010000025.1, forward strand.
AAGGATATAGGTCGGCGACTCCCCTTACATATTTCCTCGTTAGATCGTAAATCTTGTGTTTATCGAAGTAGTTTTCAATTTGTTTTCCCGTCGTTAACATTGTTCCGCCGCCTGCTGCTAATTTACTCTACCAATAGCGACATCATTGCGACGAAGAGATCACGAGTAAATTGTCAATCTTGTTGTTGTCGTTGTCACATTAACTCGCATAATCAAGTCCGTGGTCACAGGACAGGCTCCAGTCACTCTGGAGCTGAGGAATATCCCGGCGGGGAAAGCACACACACAATCCAAGGTGGTACACGCATATATCACAGCTGACGCAATGCATGCCTCCTCCAGAAACATATAAAAAGTGAAATCGGGAGTCAGTCTACGATGTGCCAGGTCCAGGCCGGCGCATACGTCTCACTACTCACGCCTGGAGAAACCAACTATTCCGATTGCCACCCAAGGAAGACTACTACCTATATATTACACGTAGTATCAATCACCACGCATACGCACGACAGGCGTGAGTCAATTGGAGAAAAGAAACAAAGAAAAGAAAAGAAGATAAAGGAAATGAAAGGAAAGAAATGTAACGAAGACCACTGATAGGGACAGCTTACGCTATGCCTACGATGGGACCCGAAAGCAGCTGAGTTAAATCGACACACGACGCGTAAAAAAATACGTAAAAGAAGGGTGGTGAGCTAAAGCTTCATTTTTCCCCATCCGCCAGCAGATAAGAAAAAAAAAAAAAAAAAAAAAAAATGAGGAGAAAAACGAAACAAAACGAAAAGGCAAGAAAAGAGAAGAAAAAGACAACGAAAAAAAAAAACGACAAGAAGACACGAAAAGCACGGAAAAAAAAAGAGAAAAAAGGAAGAAAGAAAATAGGAAAAGAAACGAAAGAAAAATGTCATTCTAGCAGACCCTAGGAACTGCCTAATGATGGCAATCTATGTAGCGCACATCGCTTGGAGACACGTCCCCAACAATCTTCAAAAATCAAGGTGTATATATGTATCCTACCTGATGATGTGGTTTTGTAGTCTATCACTTTGCTTGTGGTCGATAAGCAATGGTTCAATAGTGTATGAGCAACATGACACATGTGTGTGGTATTCGGGTGTACCTACAGGTTAACCTACTATTTCCAGGGTAGTCCTCGGTACCGTTTTTTTTTACCGTACCAGATCGGACGGTATTGCGAAATGACGGTACTTTTCAAACGGTTGGCAGTATTTCGATTTCTCACGGTACCACTTTTGGCGGTACACGGTATCGCCGAATTTGACGGTACTTTTTCGGCGGCATCGAAAAGTGACGGTATTTTCTAGACGGCAGACGGTTTTTCGATATTTGACGGTACTTTTTTGGCGGTACTGCAAAACGACGGTACCGTTCCCGGTACTGCCAAATTTGACGGTACTTTTTTGAGGGTACTGAAATATGACGGTTCCGCCACTGAGAAATACAGAATTACGAATGACGAAATACTTGACAGTACCTGCCGGGCGGCGATCAAGCATGCCAGCACCACCCCGCTGATGTTCCTGCATACCTATATAGAACGAACGAATAGAGGCTAGACTAATCGTCGAACCGTCAAGCTGACAAACTCACCAGTCTCACGCGAAACAACATTTAGACATTTAGCACCAAAATAAGACAATAAAACAATACTACTACTGTAAACAATAAACAATAAAACCTAAAACATGAAAACATTCAATGAGAACCATCACCCTACAATCTTTGACGGTTCTGAATATGACGGTTTTTCTAAACGGGAAACGGTACTTCGCTTATTTGACGGTACTTTTATGGCGGTGCTGCAAAATGACGGTACTTTTTAAACGGTTGACGGTTTTTCGATTTTTGACGGTACCGCCTTCGGCGGTACACGGTTTGCCCAAATATGACGGTATTCCGCCGAGTACCGGGACCGACGTACAGCACGGGAAAATTACCTCGGGAATTTTCCCGAGGACTAACCTGACTATTTCCACCCAACCATGTACGGCCGGTCGCCCAGGTGGTCTTCTAGTGGTTACTCTCGAATATTACTTGCGTTGATCCTTGAGTTCGATTCCCACGGTGGTGAGACTATCAGGGCCCGAATTAACGAGCAACTTGCCAAATCGATTTTCGATTTTTTTTCTTCATTCATTTGACCGATTCTACGATAGCCCACCCGAAACCAGCGATTTTCTTGTACGAATGCTTCGTAGCAGCTCGAAACGAGGAAGGAAACTATGAAAGAAAGGGTTTCATTCATTTTCTCGTCAGCAAGGGACAATCGAACAATGACGTCCGGGTAGCAAGGGGCACCGTATTTCAGGAGATAAAGCCGGGAGCTGGTTTTGAAACCGACGATTTCGTTAAAGAAAAGTAGGGGGGGCTACCGTAAACCGACTCATTTCATGAAACATGCTTCAAGAATTCAAAAATTCAACTTTGGTTCTTATCAAAGGAAGGGCGTAGTGCGTTCTAGGAAATGAATAAAAAAAACGAAAAACGCACAAGGGTCAACGAAAACCCGTGGGCAACAACCGAGGTGAGCGATGGTCTGCGTCCTTCCCGGAGCGCCGCGGTTAGTGGCATATTTTTTTGCCGGCAGCGGCTTGGAGGCTATGGCTCTAGGCGTCTTTTGGATGAGCTGGCGCCATCCCGCCGCCCTACACTGGCAGCAGCGACAGGGATATTGCGGTCGAACTTATGATTGAAATCATCATCTTATAATGTGGTAGTTGGTCGTGCAACTTTCGAGATGCAGGGCGACGAAAAACTGGGTTCTCGACGGTCTCGATTGTTTTCGAAGCGTCGCAGGCAGTCCACGCTGTGCTAAGGACCTTTGGACGACGCGCTGCGGCTGCTCCGGTGGTCCTACCTCTCGCAATGGTGGCTTCCCGCCTCTCAATCAGCCGACGATATGGCACCGATTCGCATGCATGGCCGGCTTGGGTTGCACAGAACAAGCCATGTCTAGGTGGACAAACTCCCTAAATTCAGTTTTCGATTTTGGACCTAATTCTACCGAGAAAGTCTTTTTTCACATCTTTGTTCAATTTGATTTTTTGTAATAACTAGAAGAATGCCTGCTTGGTATTTCATTTTTTGACCAATCAGATGCAAATTAGATTCAATTCTAAAAAAAATATCAAACTTCGATTTGGCAAGTTCCTCGTAAGTTCGATTTGGCAAGTTCCTCGTTAATCTGGGTCCTCACATGACATGCAAAAAAGCAATAACAGGACAAATTATTGATGAGAGCGCTTACCAGCATGGGTAGGTTCAAGTCGATGCGGGTCGTCGAGGGAAGAATGTGCTGAATTCTTCTCGCGATGAAAATGAAGGCACGTACGTACCGCAGTGGGGATGGGGTGGAAAGGCCCGCAATACGACCCCGGAATTGAGTTTCTATTGACAGGGAGCACGAGAGTAGTACGAGGAAGAACTATAGACGATATATACAAGGGTGCCGGGCTCCCGATCGGATAATTCCGAACACACGATGACCGACAATTCAGTCTGACGACGAAACGTGTCCAGTGCGTTTATCATGATATTTGAACTGAATTAAGCATCCGGGGCCAGTAAGATGACTGACTATGTCCGCTACGTGTTCAGCTTGTAGCCACTGAGAGACGCGCATTGAGGCAGCTAGCTACTGAAATATACAAAGCATGATATATATTTTGAAAATAATAAAATACACTCTAAGAGACTAGCTGTGAGATTGAATATTTTGTCGAAACTCATCTATGCGAGCTGTGTGTGATACTCCGATCGCGCGAATTACGGGCTTTGTGTCCTCGTTAAGGATATAGTTCGGCGACTCCCCTTGCAACTACAGTATATCTATCAGGGTCAACAAGGTGATGTTAGGCAGTCTGTGCGCGGAAACTTCAAAAGCTGTTTCTAAGGGGGACAAAATCTGACAGCTGTGGAAGGAAATACATCAGTCTATCAAGTGAGTACAATGCATGATACATAATTATCATCTTGATCCGAGCCTCCCAGATCGACTGCCGGTGTGTTGTCTGATCGAGGAGGAACGTGCTGACGTTGTTTCAGGCGCGAAACACGGTGGTATGATTACCTTTATCGTTCACCTCCCAGAACGCTATTGCAATGCTGCTGTTTGTTGCTAGCTGTGTTGATCGCTCACTTCTTGTACATACAGTACGCGACTACAGCGCTAACGATATTGTCATCTACGTATTTCAGACTCGAGTTTTATTATACGAAAAAATAATCATGTCAGTTTGGTCTAATCGCCAATTGGACAGGACCTATATACAAAGTAGGCGTCACCCGGGCACGATAGGGTCATATGCCGGGATCGGAATCCATCCACACATGATACCACCCCGCACGGTGTGGAAATCCCAACCCCACCGGCCGACCTTCTGATTAGGCTCATGGTTCGCATGTTGAGCCAGCTCCACCTCGGGAGGATATATGGTCCCATCGCCAGTCAAGAGGTCGTTCCACATCTCTAAAACTTCCGTCGGCCGGGGAAGCAAACGCAGCTTTCTCGGGTCGACACCACCCTGAACGGTGACAAAACCTCAATCCCGTTTGCTAATCGCAGATTTGATCGAGCCCATCAGCGACGTCTTAGGCGGAGTGAGGCCCATCAATGGGGGGCATTTCCGTCGCACACGGGGAAGATAGGGTCCCATCCTCGATTCACGAATCTCCCAAATCTCTCCAGCTCCAAAAACACGAGAACAATAACGATGACCTCCCGTGTCGACACTACTGCGCACGGCTTGGAACTCCAACCATATTCGCTTACCGCTGATTGGCTGGAGCTCGGACATGAGGACAACGCAACCATACGAGGATATAGAGTATTTTGCCTGTTTCAGAAATCTTGACAAACCGGGGATGATAACCGATTTCTCCCACGGGTCGACACAGCCCTGCACGATGGTGCGACAATCATCTATTATTTACATTGCCTTATCCATCAGTGGTTGTGCAGCTCGTAGAGCCAGGGACACTCGGGGGGGAGATAGACCAGCAAACGGGCGGGGGGCGTTTCGACGCACCCGAATAGGATAGGGCCCCATCGCCGTTGCAGAAATCTTTCCACACCCCATCAACTTCAACAAACCGGGGACGAAAACCGACTTCTCCAGGGTCGACAAAACGCCGCACGGTGTGGAAGCCTTAGCTAGCAGAGGTTCGTATTCAACGCCAGCACCACAGAACAGGGTCTAACCCGCATTCAGAAATCCTTCGAGGTATTTTCAACTGAGAAAAGTATTGGGTAACTCGCGTTACTGCTTCATATTTATTCGTATACCCCAACCTCGCGGTACGCGGACGTTTCACTTGACCCCCTGCCTGGATAACACCTGGCAGTGTGTAACCCAAACTTCGATCGGTCGGCTCGGCCGGGGGTCGTGGATAAAAGAAACCACCACTGACTGAGAAGTTCAGCAAGTTCAAGGACTATCATCGCATTCTGGCCTGTGATTAGAAAAGTTGTACATGGACCAATTGCGTAACATACAGCAGTCGGTCTAGCTTGAGTCGATCGGTGCAACTTGCTTGGGTTTCGTATTGTTACAGCAGCAGTAATACACTCCGCTTTTTTCCTTTTCCCCATCCCATTTATTGTGATGCTCGCACTACGCTCGCCATCCCAGTAGTGTAACTCAGACGCGGGGTCATATAAAGGACTCCCCTCCCCCTTCCCCACTACGGGACATGGCCTAATTTTTATCGCGAGAAGAATTCGGCATTTTTTCCCTCGTCGATTCGCGTCGAATTGTACCTACTCACGCTGCTAGGCGATTTCAGCAGTTATAGGTCAATTTCACAAGTTCGAATCCCCTCGAGTTCGTATTCGTAAAACTTGTCGTGCGCCTTTTTCATGTGCACTATTTGACTTGCGGAAAGCGCGAGAGCGTAAGTTAGCAACAATCGATGAAAAATCGACGATCGGTGGGTGCTGAACCCTACGCGCAAAAAAAAATTAGGGCAATACCCGGGGGGGGGGCAAGGACGACACCTGTGATCACAGCTTGTAGGTCCAGAAGCTGGAAAGTAGAAGTGTGCAAACAAAAAAGTAAACCCACTAGAAGATCAATCAGCAATCAGCAGCAAGGAGCACGTCAATTACGAAGCAACACAAACTTGTTTGTCAGTGACGTACCAACACGACCGCTTGCATTTGAGCCGCAAACGATTACAGCAACGGAGTCAGCCACCACAGCAACAACAATGCGCCATTCTCTAAAGAGTCTCGTCGGGGACAAAAAACAAACAAACTCGTATGATGCGATGCGGGACGAATGCATGCCACTCACTGGTTTATTCCGTAGATAGGGTCGACTTTTAGTACGACCTTCGCTTGGCGTACCTTGACAACACGAGGAACGATTATTTTTCCCTTGTTTTTTGTGTCGAAAATGTATGGTACACCTTCGCTCCATGTCTCAAAATATGTCATAGACAAAAAGCATACTATGTGTAATGGAGCATCGCTGTGTGTGGTCGGCGTGGTCCTAGTCGTACGCACCTGCACTGCTTGCACGAGAGTACAAACCACATGTGGATTTGCCCGAACTTGTATAACACCCCCCTCGAGGCCCCGGGGACGCAGCTACCCGTAATTCTGCTGTGTAGCTTTTTCGGGGCAGTAATCGTAACCACTACTACCTCCTCGTCGTTTTAGTCACGCGTCCGGTTACCACGTCCATATCCGTGTGTGTACGTGTACCTACCAAAATCCAATAAATAGATGCACTACTATGATACCTACCACAGTACAGAAATTTTCTTAGAGTAAAACCTTTTTGTTTTGGGACAAAATATGACACCAATTAAAAGATGTTGTCGTGCGAAGAATTATTGTGACAACCTCTCCATACATCAAGATCCAAAGAATAACTGGAGAGTACCGTTCAAACTACCCTTTTTTGCGCGCTTGTCGCTTATCTCGCTCAGCATCCATTCGCGTTCACGTCGAGGTGCTGAACGGATTAACCACCAAAAAACAACAGTCAGTAGCCAGCGCAACTCTTGCACCAACATAACAATGCGTTTGAAACACCACTACCTTGATAATCACACCTACCTTTAGAAATGCATCCACGTTTCGTTTTTGGCGAAAAATATATTCAGAGTTCGTGTGGGATATTTATTATGCGGTCCTGAGAGATATATCGTTGAAGTTGGACCAATATATACGGAACGATTCCTTAGAGCGGCGACGAAAACGACTGACAAAATATTGTTTTTTTTATCGAACTGCGATTTTTAAAAGCGACCACTCCGTTCGCTGTGTTTAATTTCCATTTTTTATGGTCTGGTCTGTTTTGCTGTGTTCCCATACCCGGTACGCTAACATTTCACTTGCTACATACCTCGATAGATTGCGATTGTTTGGTTTACTCTGTATCACAGTGTGTGACCACACAAAAAAGAATTGTATCTCTCTAGGATGAAGAATCGGCACGGACACTTGGTATACCGGTGTCGTTGGGTACCCCTCGAAGACAACGAATGCTCGAACAAAGGTGCTTTACGTGAAATCTGATATTGAAAAGCAACGACATAGCAGTCGTACGACAATAGGCCAAATGCTTCGAGGTGTGACCATGAAAAAAGTGCTGTGGGGACAAAATATGAAGCCAAATTGGAAATGATGCCAACTTGGAAACAAATGCTTTCCCGTGTATGTTGTTTTCGTTCAAGCTCTGCTTATGCCAAAATTCAAGAATAGCTCGGGCGATTACTGTCCAAAACACAAAAATTGGCGCACTTCTCGCTTGTTTCGGTACGCCCACGTAATCGATCCTGGCGAGGTGTGGAACAGATACCGCAGAGCGTGGGGATTTTGAGCCGCCCCCCAAGGACGTGTTTCAATCGTTCAAGCCCTGCAGACGTCAAGCAAAACAAACAAACGCTCAAGCCTTGCAGACCCCATGCAAAACAAACGCTCGAGAGTATGCCACCGCAAAATTCAACACAATAGGAACCAGCTTTTGGAAATGATGCGAATTTTTGTAAATTATCCAGGCGCTGCAGACATTAAGATACAACCAAAATCTCCGGAATTCCTCCTCGACATGCGGTGTTTTTGAACCTTCTCGCTTGTCTCGCTAGGCATCCGTCCGCGTTCGCGTCGATGTGCGAAACGGACAAACCAGGGCTAGAGGCGTTGGAGCCGCCCCCGACGCCGGCGTCCAAACAAAGAAATTTTACCGAGAATTCCAGTTCCGCGAATCGCATACTTAAGCGCAGACGAAAACAAACTCTTGACCGAGACGCTTAAATAAAAAAATGATGTTTTATATGTGTATTCAATACAGTAAGCTCACCAGGCTGCTTGCACGGAAGCATTTATCCATACGAATCATAATACATGCATAACTTGTGGAATTATCGTAAATGCCTCCGATGTGACTGCAGCGTATATGGTATATGTATGCATACTGTTGAAAACATGGAGGTGTGTTGCTGGGTGGTATCACATTGTACAGGGGTGGTATACAACAATCTTGTTTGCTGTGTTATAGTGGATTAGACAAGGACAATGGGCTCATCAAGATAAAAACCTCTGTGTAACCCTACGGTAGGGTGCTTCCTTTCTCTCAAGTTCGCTATTAGTTGGAGAACAAGAAAACTGTTCATGCACGTACGTAAAACAGTGTACCAGTAATCAAAATGACAGTTCAGGCCGAGTGCATAAACACCACGCCCTGCTGCTGCTATAAAGTTGCACCTGTTGCTGATTGCTACTTACGCGGCCATTTCAAAATTTTGATACTGGTATACAATAGATTTTCACGGAGTTGGTATAATGCACGGATATATAATCATTGCAATCCACGTGGAACATTCAAAATATTGCAATTTTGTGTGTGCGGCGACCGAGCCGAACAATTAACTCTATCAGCGGTACAGCACGATTTAACTCCACACGCTTTGCCGAAAGTATTTTGTTTACTATTCACTCTATCAGAAGCACTTTGGACGTTACATTGTGATGTCATCTACGGTGGCCATGTCGGTTCAATTTTTTTTTTGCAGCGTTCCGACCGACTAATTTGTGCGATTGGTAACATACCGCCTCGGATGGCCTGTAATTTTCCGTGTTGAGATAATTTGGATGGGTTTTGTACGATAAAACTGGGGTTATGTACTTGAGATAACCAGAACATTGATCGGAGGCACGATCTTCCGATATCAGAAGCCATCCGGGGCTCTGGTGGAATCGAGAAAAGCTACGTCTCTACGAAGGCCACAAAAGTGAGTAGTCAATGAGGACCTTCTGAATTGGCAGACAAGCAGGGGACACTCTGTGTCTCCGCCCGATACCTTTATACTGTGGCGTCGTTTTAAGCTTTACTTGCTATTGTGGCAGCGTTCCTCCAATCTCTCCTTTTTTTTTCGCAGGGATTTTGCTTTTGCTTTTGATCGAGCCCACAACCTCTGTTCCTTCACGGGTGGTTTCTCATCTGAGGAAGCGCCCTTCCTCTTACAACGGCGACCACAACAGTAGTGAGATGGCAGGGGTACCTCTTGTTGGTCGCCGGGCACGTACCAAATGGACGACCATTTCCAACTACGTGCGGACGACACATCTCTCCGGAGCAAACTTGTCGTCTCGGCTTTGGTCAAATCAGTTCGTCACCAGCTGTGAGTCCATGGACCACTCCGCAGCGGAACTGCCCAAACGCTATCCATCAGGAGCAGCCATCTCGTCTCGGCGTTCGTCGCACCAGTTCCCCGCTAGCTGGTCGCATGGACCACTCCGCAGCGGACCTGCCCAAGCCCCATCCATCAGACTTGTTCGCTCCGCGCTCAGCCAGCATGTTGCACTGCACATCTCGGCGAGCTGCCAGCACAAGCCCCAAGATCGCCCGTCGACATGTACTTCTTTTTTGCGCTTCGGGGCTGAGGCGTATACACGACGCGCAACGGACAAGCACGCTGCAGTCAACCTTTTGAGGGACCAGCGACGTGGACTTCGCTTGCTGAGAGAGCCCATCGTCCTGCATACACCTTTGCTGACGGCGCCAGACCGTCAATCGCGAGACCCCATGGACTACGGGCACCGCGCTCTAACAGCTCATGTCGGGGCTCCTTCCTTGTGGTCCTCCCTGGGAAGGAACAGGAGGTGCTCGTGGATTACTTTTCCGTTCTCGTTTCACGAATCTTTCCAGTACACGCGTTATCGTATGGCTTCCAGTACATACGACGATCCGTCCTGCTCGTCGATCAAACTGCTGCGCTCCCTATCTGGCGAAAATAGTTCAGCAACAAATTGGACGCAACACGGACTCCTCTCCGATTTGTCGCGATCACCAGCGTTCCGCTGCGTCACGTAGCTCCGACCACCATCATGTTCGCAGCGCTACCAACTTCAGTGCAGCATGAAGGGCTCGCTGTCAATACATGCCACATACCGCCAGATTATCTGCTGTAGAAGTCAATGTACAGCAGCCGAGCCGTCAACTTTGCCCCTGCACATCCACCACATAGCTCGACCCTTCACTGCCCCAGCGTCCACAGTTACAGCACTGCAGCTCTGACACTCTCCGCTGCTGTGCTACTCCTCCTCGAAAGCTTACTTCGACAGTTTGTTTCGTCTTGGCCCTCCCGTGACTAGACCTTAAATATAGTGCGCCCTGAAACTCTGTGCTGTTTTTTTTTGAGGCAGGGCTTTCGGCGTGTGCGATGCACTCTATTCCTCCATTCATGGGTTCGCGGGGGCTAACACCGCATTTTGTATGAGAACAGCTTCGATAGTGCGACACTGTGCAGTGCTGTCGACGCCAATGTTCCTTTGTAGTGCGGTCGGTGTGGGTACGGAATACTTTCAGCTGTTCAGGCGTTTGGCCGTCTTCCTGCTGACGGTACTTTTGCTTCCCTTCCACAAAGCTGCTAGGATAAATGCTGAACTATATTTTTGCAGCTGTCACAACGGATACTGTTTGTTGCAACGTGGTTTATGCTTGGCGGAGACGCTGGGCACTTTACCTTTGGCGCAAACGCTGCCTTTCGGCTGCGGTTGGTACATGTGCTGCCCTTCCATTTGCTGCTAGGGTCTATGCTGGCATTTTTTCCTCTGCACATGTTCGGGCAGATACTGCCCGTTACAGTGCGTTTACTGCAGTTCGCAGAGATACTGCACTTCACAACTTTTTATTGTGCAAGTGGGGATCAGCCCGTTTAATGGGGCACTTGGGGGCAACCAACCTTTCTATTCGGCTGTGGGCGTACACACCTTTTCTACAGCTGGTATTGGCGTTATATTACCCTTTTTGAGGCAGTTGGTGTTGTCGTCACCCGTTGTCAAAGGAGCAATCTTGCAGCAATCAGCACTAGTGCAGGCTCGACCGTCCCTCTATAGTGTGGTCGGTGGGGGAACCGCCTTGTCCGGACGCTTTACTACCCATCTTGGTGTGGGCGTCGTTCTACGGTAGCCCCCCCAACGTTTCTTTAACGAAATCGCCGGTTTCAAAACCAGCGCCTGGTCGTATCTCCTGAAATGCGGTGTCCCTCGGCACCCCGACGTCATCGATCGATAGACCTTTGCACACAGGAAAATATATGAATACATTTTTCTCCAGAGTATCCTTCCTTGCGTCGAGCAGCGGTGATGCGTTCGTGAAAGAAAATCGCTGGTTTTGAGGAGGGGCTGTCGTAGAATCGCTCGTGGTTGGAATTGCCGCTACCTTTTGACATAGCAGCGATAGTACGGCAATTAGCACTACTTTAGGCGCGATTGGCCCCTGTAGTGCAGACAGCGGGGAAAATGCTTTGTTCGGGGGGTATACGGCCCATCTTCGTGCGGTTGGTACCTATGGACACAGCAACGATAACGCAGCAAGCAGCACAATTGTAGGTGCGAACGCCCCCCTATAGTGCGGTTGGTGGGGAAACGACTTTGTTCGGGGGTTACACGGACCATCTTTGTGCGGTTGGTATTGTTGGTACCTATGGGCACAGCAACGACAATGCAGCGAGCAGCACTATTGTAGGCGCCACCATCTCCCTAGAGTGCGGTCATAGGGATAACTTCTTTGTTCAAGCGTTGTACTGACCTTGTCCCCTGATTGATACATGGACAACCCTCGACGATGCTATCCTCCCTAGACTACTGTTGAAGCGGATGCTGTCCGTTCATTGTTGCATACGGTTGGCGGCGCGATCCTCTAATCCCCTACACTACTGTTGAAGCGGATTCTGTCCGTTTATTGTTGTATACGGTTGGCAGCGCGATCCTCTACTTGTCCTACACCCCCGCTACACTACTGTTGGGGCAGATGCTGTCCGTTTTGTATAAGGTTGGCTGCGCGATGGTCTACTGTTCTATCCCCCCTTACACTACTATTAGGGAAGATGCTGCCCGTTTTTTTATGTGCGGTTGGCTGCGCGAACCTCTACTGTGCTACCCTCCTGCACTCGTGTTGGGCGACCCTTCACTGTGCTACCCCCCTACACTGCACATAGGTTAAATGCTGCATGTTTTAGAGCGACGAGAGCGTCGGCGGTTTGGGTGACCCTATGCTGTGCTACCCCAGTGTACTGCACCTGGGGTATATGCTGCCAGTTTTTGTGCAACGAGCATCGACGTGTTGGGTGAACCCTTATTGTGCTACCCCGTACACTACACCTATGCTAAAAGCCGCCTGTTTTGTTGCGATGAGCGTCGACATTTTGAGTAACCCTTTACTGTGCTGCCGTCCTTCACTGCGCATGGGATAAAAACTGCTTGGTTAGGTGCGATGGGCGTTGGCTTCTTGTGCAACGCTTTACTGTGCTACCCCTCTATTACACACTGCGTCTAAGGCAAATGCTGCCTGTTTTGGTGCGATGGGTGTGGGCTATTTGGGCGACGCTTTCCTGTGCTAACCCGGCCGCCTACCATAAATGTTGCCTGTTTTAGTTCAATTAGTGCAAATATACCTTTACTTTGTTGCACGCTCTGCACTGCGGTTGGGACCAGTGCTGCCCATTTTTGGCCGTTTTCACTTCGTTTCGTGCAGGATTTACCCGTATACCCTACGGCCAGACTGGGCGTTGCTCTTATGTTGCGGTTTTTGGGGATGGTACCCATCTGCTGCTGGACGGACTTGCGGCTCATATCCTGCTGTTTGCTGAATTACAGACATACCGCGGATTGCAGCAGGGGCACCACAACAATATATTTGTCTCCATAGCGTTTTCACGAGTCGTTCTCATCCCGCCATCTTCTCCCACACCCTCTTCTTCCGCTGCCCCCCCGACAGACAATAAGCCACAACATGTCCATCATTGAGAAAGCGGGCTATTCGGAGCAAGATGAGGTCTTCCACGCGCCCCAATATGGCTGCCCACAAGACAGGGAGAGCTCGCTCGAGATACCGGGACTCGAGACTCGGAGAATCACCGGAGACGGGTTCCGTTGACGAGACAGAAGACGGACCACAATACCACGACCCGTACCAACCAACTCACAGAGTTGACTCGTCGGTTCGCGCAAAGAATAAACGGACCAACCACCACCGAACTCGGGGGCGTCTCGACGTCCGCCCTCGCCAGCCCCGGGGGAGCGGCAGCAGCTGCCCTCCCCCTGCTCTCGACAAGGCACGGCCCGCCGCCATCTCGGCTCTGCACGGTCGGCAGAGCGCCACGGCCAGGGCTTCCAGGGCCTGACCGCCCATGCCGGCCCCTTTGACTTGGCATATGAAGTGGCGCGGGCCCAGCGGGCGCCCAACAACGCCAACCAGACGATATTCCGGCGTGAAGCACGCCGACGTCGGTTTGACGAAGATACCGAGCAGGCAAAGACCGTTGCGCGGGTGGCGTCTCTGGTGCGCAACAAGTGCTCGCCCAATCAGTTTCGTCGGCTGTCGCAAGAGCAACGGCGGCCCCCTCGTCTTCGACGCGCCCGCAGGGTGTCGCATCCCAGCGACCACGACCAGGGGACCCCGCCCTCATTCAAGGGCAGCGTCGCGTGCATGGAGTCTGCCCCTAAGGTAGAGATCTCTCCAGCATTGGCCATTGCGATGGTGCGAACGGCCTCCGCCCTCATCACGTCAGAGAGGCCAGCGTCGTGGCAAGTAGACGCCCTTTCAGTAGAAGCGGCCTGGACTCGCATGGATTATACGCCCTATGCCGGACAGACGAGAGCCGCGTTAACACTTGCCCTCGTCAGAACTCTGCTGATGGCCCAAGACGAGGCCCCCGCCCCCGTCTTATGGGTGAACCCCGGAGGAAGAGCTGGCGGAACGCAACAGGGGAAAACAGCGACGCAGTGACAATTGCGACCGGGGGGACCGCCACCGTGAAAATGTCAGCATATCTGGTGAGGGTGGCGACCACTACGACCACCGCCGCGGGGGTGACAGCGGTAGTGGGTGAGGGGGAGGCGCATTGGGTGATGGTGTGGCTGAGGGCGCCGTTGAGGGTGCAACTTTGGTCGCACACCCGGGGCAGTTGGCCGAAGCTTTCGCGGAGGCAATGAAAGACGGAGGTACGGCGCTACAGAACATTCAGCGTGGAACAGCTTGTCACCCTCCTCACCCTCGTCCCAGTTCTCGAGCACGGAAGACCACAGCGGGGTTGCCGTGGTAGCAAGTAAGAGGTATGAAGAGCCATGGCAGGAGGAGTATTCAGGGCGGGGGCTTTCACCCTCCTGTTGCGGCTGCTGATGACGCACTTCGACGGGGTTGACACGGAGGAGGGCTACACTAAGTGGCATACTTTGGGAATGTGCAACGGCACACCATTTTCTGACTTCAGTGACGAGTTTCGCGTACTTGCGCTGACCGCTACGGGGAGTGAGCGAGCGTTTTTTCCAGGGACGAGTGTGGTGTTGGAGGTGGTTCGGGTGGCGGCAAATGATAAATTTCCGGCTGTCATGCCTGAGTTGTACCCTGGTTCGAAGGCAACGGACCGGCGGCCATACGCCTCGTTTGATGCTCTATGGCGGGCTTTTAGTGATTAAGGGCATAAGGTGACACCTGCCGTCAACGGCAAAACGTTTTCATTTCTTCCTGGTTCTTCGACCGTAGCGGTGTCTTTCGCCCCGTTGGGGCACCTGCCCGCTGATCATGGGCGCGGCCAGGGCCGAGTGCCGTCCCAGTCACTTTCGTGGCAGACTGGATCGAGCCATCATTGAAATATCATGCCATCGATGGTTCTGACCCTTGGCTTGACCAAACATTGAACTGTTTGCCACTAGAAGGGCATAAGTATGCAGACTTTTGGCCGTTAATGCCCCGTTTAAGACATCCGACCGTCCCCTTCGGAGCGGCCTCCTGTCACCTCGCGCTGATGGCCTCCGGGAGAAGCGGGGGCTTTGCCTCAACTGCCACGAAGCCAACAATTCCTTCACGCATTGTAGGCAACATTTATCACTGCGAGTGACTGCTTGAACCCCGAACTTGGCCAACTTGGCGACGATGACGAACACCGACGTCGACAAACGCGCATGGTATGCTACCGCCGAGGGGATACATCTTATCGCCCGAACAACAAAAAATATCGTCTCCATCTTTCAGGTCAATCGCGAGGGTACCACAAGCATCAGGGCCAGAAAAACTGCCAGAACGACACAACATACACGTCAGGTCACGGTGGTGGTTTTCCGCGTTCACCTGCCTCTCCTGGGCCCGCTCCTGCAGCTCGAATGCGCTTTGGAGCCGCCCATAACCCGAGCGGAAATATTCTTGCGCGCCAGCCAGGCACATTACGTAACGGCAATCGACAGCTCGAGGACGGCACGGTAGCGTCGACAACACTGTCGGGGGGCACCACTTTTGGTTTCAGAAGATGCTCGTGTTCTATTGCTAGCCTGTCCAATTTCGAGGCAGAGATTGCCTCTTTCAAGAGCCGACGGGCTTTTACGCCGTCGGTGGCCGATTCTTACGACGTAGTACCGGCGGCGAGAACTACCGCGTCGAGCGTGGTTTCCTGCAGCCAGGTAATTGTTTTTTATCAGACGACGAGAACGCGTGCTTTCAACGACGTTCCTCTCGGTCATGGTCTGGGTTCATCGACGGGAACAGTGCTTCCAGCGCCGATTCCCTCAGCCGCGGCATAAGCTCGGAAGTGGGGGTATACGCTCCAACCGCCGTCCCCATCAACCATGGCAAATAAGCTTGCGCTTTGCGCGCTCGCCACTAGGTTCACGTCGCGAGGCAATTTTTTTGCAAAGACGGCGCATCGCCTTAGTTTGCAAACGTGTTAGGGTTAGGGTTAGGGTTACCCCGCTCACCCCACTGACTAGGCGGCGATCGGATTGAGGTGTGGGATGGCCGAACCTCAAAAACGTTTCTAACCAAGAGGTGGCGGTCCGTTTGAGGTGTAGAAAAGCCACCACAACAGTACCGACATATTTTGCGAGGCTCGATTCGATGTTTGCTCGCGATAGCTGCGGGTGCTCTGATTTTATTTTGCGAGGCTCGATTCGATGTTTGCTCGCGATAGCTGCGGGTGCTCTGATTTTTACTGTCTTTCACATCACGGAGGAGTCGACAAGATTAACTACCTCGTCTCCTCTCTCCAACAGGCCTAACGGAACAGAGCCTCCTCGTGTAAAAGCATTATTGCCACCTGCCCGAGCCCCGCACCAGAAGACGCCCACAGGGTCGACGGACCCTGCTTCGTCTTCTAGCACGCTAACCGACGTGTTTCAAGCTACGTCTGCCGCAGTGGCACATGAAGATGATCCGACACTGCGCGACAGGCCAGTGGTGACGCCACGGCCTTCAGCTTGATCCGCTGGGCGCTATTCCTGTATATTTACGGAAGAATTGCGCCTCTCGTCAAGCATAAATAGCTCAGCGCTCTGCCCCTTCAGGCGCAGTTCGAGCAGTTTTCTTGCGATTATACGCCAAACATCAATGAGGCCACGACGCGGGAAGGCGTGGGTTCGGACTCCCTCGTGCTTTCGAGACCTGGTGTTCCTGAAGGCGACATTACAGGCCCAAAGTGTCGAGGACTGGTGTTCTCAGAGGGGGACTTTGCAGGCCCAATTGCCCAACGAGGCTACCGACGGGTTGGCACCGTCGGTATCGGGTTCATTTCTGTGTGCAGTGAGGGCGGCTTTTTGCGATTCTCCACCAGCGTGTGAGGTAGAAACGAGGCGAGCAACCGTGGGTTAAGACCCGCATCACGCCTACTAGACCTGGTGTTCCCGCAAGGGGACACTGCAGGCCCATAGAGCCGAGACCTCGTGTGCCCAGAAGGCGATAGTGCAGACCCGAATGTCCATTGACGCTAGCGACTGGTTGGCACCGTCGGTTGGTTCCATTTTTCGGGCGCAGGTAGTACTGATTCTCACGTTTGTCTGCCAACGAACGAAGAAGATCCGAGGTGAGAAACCATTGGTTGGATTGGCGTCGTCCTTCCGAGTCCTGGTGTTCCCGGACGGGGACATTGCGACCCCAAAATCCAACATGGCTGTTGACCCTTCTCTCGAACACTCCACACACAAAGTGTGATTGTTCTGGCAGCCTCATCCGATTCTTCGCCGTGGTTCCGTTCGTTGTTTGTCTTGGACGCCGTGCAATATTACTGCGCAGAGCAGTACATGATTGTCGAAACCACCAGTCTTTTCCAAGACCACCCAGCAGTGGGGCTCATCATGTCGTCGCCTAATCCGAGCTTACGCAAACACATCGGTCGAAGCGTGCGCAACTTTGACCCCAGCGTTGGGGACAGGGAGACGCAAAACCCCGTGTTATCTAGCACCTACGCCAAATTCACGCAGAACCCAGGCATAAAGAATAACCTTTTGAGCTCTGACAATAACGTTCTGGCTGAATTCAGCCCTCTGGACCCAGTGTGGGACACTGGTCTCCGGGCGGATGATCCCAGGGTCAACAACCCATGCCAGTGGAGAGCGAAACTTCGCACGGTGAGGCACGTTCTGCCAATCACAAAGCTGTTCGCGGCGGTAAGACCAGGTCGGCGAACCCGGCCTTCCCTAGTCGGTTCCGCCCCTGCACTGCGACTACAAAAACCAAGCAATCTCGTCCGTGCCGTAGTCAGGCTATTTACAGTGGCCAGCATTCGCAATGCTTCCTCTTCAGAGTTTCCGACCTACGTTTTGGCCGCGTTGCCCAACTCGACGCAGTGAAGGTTTGGAGATAGCTTCTGGCGTCACTCCCGACCTTGGGATGTCAGAACACAGCCCCTGATTCGTCGGGCACTGTGACGCTTGACGGCGTATCGTTCACTACGGAAATCGCGTACATCAGTCGAGAAACATTCGTCTCGGAGAAGCACTAGACGCCCCTAGATTCGGAGACCGGCAGCACTGTTTGCGCTCCTAAAACCCTCCGATTGAACTGTGGAGAACCAAATCTCAATGTCCTTCGGGCACACGGCACAGAAGAGCATTGACAAAGTGGGGACGGTCAATACACCCACCAGCGACAGCATGAGTTGGTCACTGCGTTCGATTGCACACTCGAGTGCCGCAACGGCAGCACCAACGGCGTCGCTGACCTCACTAGACCGCTTGCCAGAGCCTGCTACGGAGTACAACTACTGCAGTGTCTTGACGAGCTTCAACCCTGTGGGGTTGATACGCCCTCACCCCGTTGGATATAGCGGTATCTACCTTGTGCGGGCCGGCGAGCTGCGCGCTCCCTTTTCGTCGATGCCAGGGGTGGGTTTGGGTGGACTCGTGCCCCGCTCTAAAAGCACTGCTCTAGGTGGATTCGTGCCCCGCACCGAACGCACTGTCTTTAGTGAATTCGTGCCCCTCGATGAAAGCACTGTCTTGGGTGGGCTCTTGCCCCGCACTTAACATGATGCATTGCCAGAGCTCCCTCTCACCTCTATCGTATTTCGCGATTTCAGCACACACGAGCCACGTATAAAAAATGACGGCCTTTCTGCTCCCCCGGGGGTATTTGACGCTCGTGTTTCGGCCTCTGTCGTCACTACCGAAGGCTGTAGCGGCCGCGGGTCAATTTCTCCGGCCGCCTGACACCATGTTCGGTTCGGTTTTTGATGTACCCGTTGAGGACAGCACGGGCTCTGCAGATACCTGGCTGCAGCGACGTCAATCGCACAGTCGACTCCTCTATCAAGGAGTTCTCAACAGGATACGGACTCCGCCGCGAGCACCGGTTCGATTGTGTCCATCACTGGCTTGCTTGGCGGCCCAGCCCCTCAACCGTCGATGACGCGACGACGAACAGCCACAGCAACCGGTAACGCACCCCTATTGTAAAATATAGATTCGTGCCCGACGGGGCCCCTCGGCCATCTTCCAAACGAGGTTTAAACGTATTGGCCTGCCGATTGGACGTGAGAGCAGCACGGTGGGTCGACGTGCCACGGCACGATTCGTTACATCTCTATCGACCAGTGCTCGGTCATGCCGGCGGACGTCTTGGCGTGTTATCCCTTGCACAAGCGTCCCTCCTACTCAGACAATCACGAGATGGTCAAGGTCGACTACATACAACCGACGACTACATTGTTCTACCCGTCCGTAACCCGACACTGCCGCCAGCAAGGTATGCCAAACCGAACTCTGTGGGGCGAGCTTCTTGTATGACAAACGACGAACCTGTTTCCATCTACGTCCCCCTGTTCATGCGCCCTTAGATTTTGAAAGCTTGTCACTCGGCGGCCTCTTGTCACCTAGGCACCACGCGCACGTTGGGTATGCTGGAGCCGTTTAATTGGTGGAATGGTATGAATGTATGCACCTTGTGGTGTCTTCTCCACTGCTTGAAGCGCTAAGCGCCGAAAAAACACGTCTGACTGCCCGTTGGCCAATCATCTCAATGCCTCCACCGGACGACCCAGGTGCAATTGTCAGTGTTGACTACGTCGGCCTCCTCACGTTCATACCACGAGGCAACACCTACATCCTGTTGTTCACCGATCGCTTCAGTCGTCGGGCCGACATGTTCCCCGTCGGTGCCCGCGGAGGGTACAGTCAAGACCCTGGTGAATCAATACATCCCCTTGTGGGGGTGCCGGCGCACCATACTTCCGGAAAGCGGCCTGCAGGTCCGATCCAAGCTTTCACAAGCTGTATATCAGCCGTTGAGTGTGCCCAAGCTTGCTACAAGTTCCTGTCATCCCATCTGTAACGAGGGCGTTCAGCCGGTAAACAACTTTATGGCCCAAACGCTGGCTATGATCGTCAACGCGCGACAAGACGACGGGAGCATGCATCTGCTTCACGTCGAATTCGCTTATAGCAACTCAATCAGCCCGGCGACGTGTCTGGCGCCCAACGAGGTCAACATGGGCAGACTCCCACAGCTTCCCCTGACGATTTTCGACCGCACTGGCGGCGTTGGACACCAGAGTCTAGCCAGCGACCACCTGGCCAATTGCGACTTGGCCACCCACCGGCAAAAGCGCGCAAACGACATTGTCCGTGCACACCACGCCCTCGCCGACGCTCGGCGTCCAGCACCTAACGTCGATACTGGTGGTTGGGGGATGGGTGTAAAATTCTTCCTTTACCATCCGCCGGGGTATGAAGGCGAACACCGACGCTAAAGTACTCAAGAACAAACTCGCGCTTAACTGGACGGGCCCGTAAAAGGTGCTGGAACTTGTTCCCTGCTCCGCCGCCGAGACCCCGGGCGTTTCGCTGCTCAGGAGCAAGCTTTTCTATACCGATCTCCCTTCCAAATCTGCCCTGGTCGGCGCTAGTCGGCGTGTGGCCATCGAGCGCTCAAACCCTGCGCCAATCCCTACAACAGCGGGGACATGCCCAGATACCTTTTAGCGGGGCAGACGCAGTACGTGCTCAACACGTCCCCGACGTACCACGTGGCTCAAGACGACGTTTCGACTCCCCTCCAACGGCTGGAGGTGGAGCAGATTACCGGTCATCAGTTTATACGGGGGCGAGGTGGTGTCAACGCGGTGCTATACAAGACGCATTGGGCGGGACTCTCCGAACCTTCCTGGAGACGGGAAATGGATCTCCACCTCTCCCGCTCCCACGTCTTGCGTGTTTGGGCCGGAATCCCGGACCAGCACGGCCACCTAATCACCTCCGACGCCGATTACGGATCGGGTCGGCACAGCTCAATTGGCAGACCTGCAGGGGACACTCTGTATTTCCGCCTACTACCCTTACACGATGTCGTCGCTAGCGGTATTGCCGTTGAAATTTTATTTGATATACGAATTATATACATTTTCCGACATTTTGAAGCAATGGTCTATTTTCAACTTTCAATGTTAATGGTGATTATTGGGAGCCCAAGCGGAATATCGTTAAAAGAAGCTCATGAGAACAACGTAATTCCATCTACATTTAACCCACTTTCAGACCGTTATAGGCATATTTCAAGTTTTCAAAACACGTATATACATCTCTACCAGGTATTGCTGAACCAGATCGAACATGGATTTATGACTACCTGCCTGGCGTGTTTCCGAGGGAATTATTTTTTTGAGCATACCACAGTCCTTTCATGCTCCTTCCTAAAAAGGACGTATACTGTCAGGCCCTTCGATTATATCATCTTGGTACAGGCATACGTACAGCAGAAATTAATACAGAAGCCACTTCACACGGTGTATTTATGGTTACACGTACAACATGGATGTAGAGAGTTACGCTTTGCTTGTTCGAAGGGTACGTTTCCACTCCTACTCATAACGGAAATGCCGCAGCATTGAAATGTAGACCCGGCCGAGGGTGCCGCAACACACTCACGACTCCAACATCGGGCGATACGGACGTTCGACATGGTGGAACCAGGTGGCAACGATGGTCGATTCTACACCGCGAACCATACGTTGTCTTCGCTGAGGGGCTTGTGGCGCTTAACCTCGCGCTCGAACGACGATTTCTATTTATCACCACTGTCTGATACTTCGTAGAGCTCCCGAAACCAAAATAGCATATTCTACAGTACATTGGATATACAACATTTTTACGTGGCTGACAATAATTTATTCGAGCGCGGACGTCGTCGTCGATCTTAACACTAAGAATTCATAACGTTTATGAACCAGGTAGAAGCCCAAGGTGATATTTATCTACGAGATTTATATAGCTCAATCGCAGAATGCGCTCCTACGTCGACAGGGCGTCGGTCTCGCCACTACGTACAGTCCGACGTCAATTTCAAGAAGTAACCTCAAGCTTCGACACCATCCTTGTCGACACCCAGTTCATAAGTGAATGGGATATTGTCTTGTCATTCAATGGAGCCCAGTTTCCCATATACAGCTCGCCTGTGTCGGGGAATATGTGCTTTCACCAGTATTTATATGCTTGGTTTACCATGCGTGATATTGTTCCAGCCTTCGCTCCTGATTGTTCCAAAACTTGATTTCGTGCTTCCCCGGCATGCTGTGACCCCGCCCCCCTCCAAATGCTACAGGCGAAATTCATTGTGTTTTTAATGTTTTCAACAATTTTCCCAGGGCCTGAACATTGTTAATCTGGGAATCAGAAGGCGGCATGATATGAAGTGTAATCGGTTGTCGTGGCTTCATGCGGGTGTATCGAGTGTAAAGGTCATCCACGGCGAGCTGTCATACAATAAATGTTGGGTGAACCTGACTTACAGGTGTCACCGTGGGACGCAGCTGCCGAACAGATGCCTTCAATTAGCTTCTTAAAACGAACTTGAGCAAAGTTGTATTCTATGGTTTCTGGTGACAGAAAATCTCGAATGTGTTGTTCGCGGGGTACAGAGTGTCACTAGTTGAGTTGGGGGCACCCGCCTTTCCGTACTATTCGAACTTGCACTACAGCGATCAAAAATATCGTTAGTGTGATTGCCATTAGGCGATGTGCGTCAGCCTGAACATATTCGCGCTCTGCAAGTATTGTATTGTTAATCGTTTAAATAGTCGGACCGAAAATCATTGTTTAAAATATATACAACAGTTTTTCCATGTATTGTTTCGAACGCACACTGGTGAAGGTCCTTCCAACGCACACTGTGTCGGGCCCGGAGAGGGGGGTTCGGGGGGGGGCGCGTCGCCCGCCACCGACACTGCTACTAGCATCCAAGCACCGTTCGGCTGCCCTGCCAACCCAGCACATACATCAACACAAACACATGCTACACTGCTAGTACCATCCAAGCACCGTGCGGCTGCCATCCAAGCACAGTTCGGCTGCCCTGCCAACCCAGTGCTGGTGGTGCATTTGGGACACACACACCAACACCAACATACACTACACTGCTAGTAGTAGCATCCAAGCACCGTTCGGCTGCCCTGCCAACCCAGCGCTGGTGGTGCATGCCCTGGAACGTTTGCGCCTCTGCTGTTCGATCCTGCTACATCACGATGCGGGACAACCAACACAACACACAGCAAAAACATTTCACTTCGTTGTGCCCTGGGCTGCGGAAAAAACGTCCCTTCCCAAAAAACCCTCCTCGTCCTTACAAACCCTTAAAATTCAAACGGCTGCGCTCCAAATCAAACTACACCCTGGCACGCAAACAACCAGCTGGTGGTGCATTTCGGGACACACACACCAACACCAACACACACTACACTGCTAGTAGTAGCATCCAAGCACCGTTCGGCTGCCCTGCCAACCCAGCGCTGGTGGTGCATGCGCTGGAACGTTTGCGCCTCTGCTGTTTGATCCTGCTCGTGCGGGACAACCAACACAACACGAAGCAAAAACGTTTCACTTCGTTATGCCCTGGGCTGCGGACAAAAACAACCCTTTGCAAAAACCCCTCCTCGTCCTTACAAACCCTTAATATTCAAACGGCTGCGCTCTAAATCAAACTACCCCCTGGCACGCAAACAACCAGCTGGTGGTGCGTTTTGGGACACACACACACCAACACCAATACACACTACACTGCTAGTAGTAGCATCCAAGCACCGTTCGGCTGCCCCGCCAACCCAGCGCTGGTGGTGCATGCGCTGGAACGTTTGCGCCTCTGCTGTTCAATCCTGCTCGTGCGGGACAACCAACACAACACACAGCAAAAACATTTCACTTGGTTGTGCCCTGGGCTGCGGACAAAAACAACCCTTCCCAAAAAACCCTCCTCGTCCTTACAAACCCTTAAAATTCAAACGGCTGCGCTTCAAATCAAACGGCGGTATGAACTACACCCTGGCACGCAAACAACGAGCAGCGCACACCGCACACCTTCTTTTTCTATCCCTTCTCGGGTACACCGCGCTCTTCGGCGTTACGCTGGAACGTTTGCGCCTCTGCTGTTCGATCCTGCCCTTACGGTCGGCCGTGTCTGCGTGCAATCAAACGGCCGCGCTTCAAATCAAACGGCGCTACGAACTACACCCTGGCACGCAAACAACGAGCAGCGCACACCGCACACCCTCTATTTATATTCCTCGTCGGATACACTGCGCTCCTCGGCGTTGCGCTGGAACTTGCGCCTCTGCTGTTCGATCCTGCCCTGTGTGGTCTGCCGTGTCTGCGTACGGCGGCGACTGCATCCTTCAGTTCGGCTGCTGCATACTTTCTCTCGCTGGTTCCTGTCGCAGCTCATCTCCGCCGCGTGCTGTGGGTGTCTGCTATGAGCCTCTTCGCTCGTTCTAGGCTCCTCCTTCCCTGCGGCTGCGTGTTCTTCGCCCTCTTCGAACCTTACGGCGTACCACCTCCTCGTGCTGCGGCAGAATCTTTGCACACACCGTGCTGCGGAACGTCCCTACAGAAGAGCGGTATCTTGACGACTGGGGACACCAACTCTTCCGGTAAACATTCACAGGGCTCTCTCTGTGTGGTACATACATGGGTAGCTAAGCAGTAATCCTGTGTGTTTGCGTGTGTAGGATACCCGTACGTGTTCGAGCCTGCCATACTACCTCACCTTCCTCCAGCGATCCTGCGGTACAAATCCCTTCCATCACATGTGAATGCGTACGTCTTCGAACCTGCCATACTACCTCATCTTCCTCCAGCGCTCCTGCGGTACAAATCCCTTCCATCGCATGTGAATGCAGGTGTGTACACATCACTGCTTATACGCTGCGCGCTCAGCATGGTCACAGCAGTGTGTGTATGTACAGCGGTGTGCACACAGCTCTCACTGTGTGTAGCACATAGTCTACATGTGTAGCGCAGCAGTACTCCTGTGCGTTCGCGTATGTAGGATGCGCGTACGTGTTCGAACCTGCCATACTACCTCACCTTTCTCCAGCGTTCCTGCGGTGGTACTAATCCCTTCCATCACCCGTGCACGCGGGTGTGTACAGCGGTGTGCACACAGCTATCGCTGTCTGTGTGTAGCACATACATGACATGTGTAGCGCAGCAGTACTCCTGTGTGTTTGCGTGTGTTGTAGGATACGCGTACGTGTTCGAACCTGCCATACTACCTCACGCTCCTCCAGCGTTCCTGCGGTACAAATCCCTTCCATTACCTGTGTATGCATCATCTCCCATGTATGTAGTCTAGACTATGGGTCTCCAGCTACGGCTGTGCGTCCTGTAACAAGTGTTCGTGTCTTTCAGCACGTTACATCCTACACCTGCGTACAACGTAACCCATGCGCACATTGCCATCACACCATGCGGCCTTCCTCGACAAATTATGCTGTTCCCTTTACAGGGGACTAAGTACGAGCATCCTATCGGTGACATTCTCCGCCTCAAAGCGAAAGTCGCCCGCTAAACATTCCGCCACTCCCGACGATCGCCAAGTGCCTTCTCGCGCAATCCAGTGTGAAAAATCATTCAGCCACTCCCGACGATCGCCAAGTGCCTTCTCGCGCAGTCCAGTGGGACAAAACATTCCGCCACTCCAGACGATCGCCAAGTGACTTCTCGCGCAGTCAAATGTGATAAAATATTCCGCCACTCCCGACGATCGTCAGGTGCTTCACGCGCAGCGAGCCACCAGTCAAGTGTGACAAAACACTTCTCCACTTAACACCAAAAAGCATTTGACTAAACATGTATTTTTTTGTGTCTGATTTGAGAAATTTCTCCCGCTCTTCATGCACTAGAAAAGGCCGACTATCGCTGAACAAGATATCAACATTTGAGTTGGTATGTATATTCGGTGCTCGCTACGTGTGTACCTCGTACGCAAGCATGCATACACACTCGATATGTCTGAGGAAACGTTTAAGAATGAGAGGTGTGTTTATGATTTACCAACACAAACACCGTCACCGGGCCGCACATGTTGCCAATCGGGTGGGGATATAGGTGTAGCAGCATCGAGTGTACGTGACGGTGCGGTGATGTGTGCTGATATTTTAACAAGCAGTCGTCCAAGGTGGCTTCGCGATATCATCGCAGCACACGGTGGTGGCGGGTGTAGATGTATCAGGGAATATCGTGGATTTATCCTGCAATTTGTGGCTGATGTCACCACGATGCTTCGTAACCAACGCGAAGCCTGATCCAAACAAATAATGTCAAGACTATATGTATGCGGCAAAGTAACGCAACAGGTATAGTTGGGTGTACGGTTACAGTAGGTATACACTTGACATCTACGAGAGGGGAGAATGCGTCTAAAATTTGTTGTAGTAATGACTTCCGCGATCAACTAGGACAACGAAGCGTAACGATGATATTTTTCTCCCGTGGAATGCTACTAGTACTGTTCTAGCGAGACTACGTCAGCAAGATTGACGTTTTGGACCACGCATTCCAAAACTACTCGGAACAATAAGAAGTGCTGGATATACTGGTTGCAATGGAGAACTGGCTTAGTACCAGTCACTAAACCTATCGGGAGAATAAACTTCCGGCGTCGAGGAAGGGTATGCTTCCCGTACATTTTTAAATGTATGGTGCTGGCAACTGTTGATTAATGAATGGTGATGGTGATAGTTTTAGTCGATATCGTTGAAGCAAGTGCCGCGTACCATGTACGATGTTGGAACATGAAGCTACCGAACGGGTTCAAACGATATTATGTATTTTGTGCATATTTCAAAGCGGCATGTGTCTGACCGCGGATCATTCCGCAGAACGAAACGCACCTGATATAGGCAAGCACCACACTAGTACATACGGCGTATAGGTTTACAGTGTATCGTTAAGTGCCCAGGCCGAGGTGAAAGGGGTGTATTTCACGCCCGCCGCAAAAAAGACAGCCCGTAGACGATCTGATGTATAAAACAAAACATCATGCGTGCTTCGGCGTAACAAATTATAAAAAAATGAAAATACACTCCAGTTGTGAGATCGAATATTTTGTCGAAACTCATCTTTGCGATCTGTGTGTGATTCTCCGACTGGGTTGTGTGTCCTCGTTAAGGATATAGGCCGGCGCCTCCTCATGCAACTACAGGTTAGCTATCAGGGTCATCAGGGTGATGTTAGTCAGTCTGTACGCGGAAACTATAAATTATAAAAAATGAAAATACACTCCAGCTCTGAGATCGAATATTTTGTCGAAACTCATCTTTTTCGAGCTGTGTGTGATTCTCCGACTGCGCGTATTACGGGTTGTGTGTCCTCGTTAAGGATATAGGCCGGCGCCTCCTCATGCAACTACAGGTTAGCTATCAGGGTCATCAGGGTAATGTTAGTCAGTCTGTGGGCGGAAACTATAAATTATAAAAAATGAAAATACACTCCAGCTGTGAGATCGAAGATTTCGTCGAAACTCATCTTTGCAAGCTGTGTGTGATACTCCGATCGCGCGTATTACGAGTTGTGTGTCCTCATTAAGGATATAGGCCGACTCCCCTTACAACTACAGTGTAGCTATCAGGGTCAACAGGGTGATTTTAGTCAGTCTGTGCGTGGAAACTATAAAACCCGTTTCTGAGGGGGGCCAAATCTGACAGCTGTGTGTGGAGGGAAATGTATCCTTTTATCAAGTGAACCTTGTAAGTCAAATAACCGGTGGGGGGGGGGGGGCGGAGTTTTGAAGGACGTGGGGGCCTGGTTTTGATCAAAAACGAGCGGGTTTGGAGCGGGGGGGGGGGGGGGGGAGGGGGGGGTGGAAGGGTGGGCAATTTGTGCATGTAAGCTATAAATCATCTCAAGGGGATAAATCTGACGGTTTTGGGAGAAAAAGAAAAAAATTGCAACAGTTTTTTATGTGGGGGGGGGGGGGGGGGGGCGGGGGGGGGGCAGCTCAATACGTGCGTGGAAACTATTATACCTTTTTTTGAGGGGATTAACGTGAAATTTTCTCAGGTAATAGAAGCTGCATGCCTACAACCGAAAAATATAGACGATATACCAATATTTAGGTGTACATTCACCTACACACAACGCGCGTTACCCCTCATTGCGGTTGTGCTACCCACGTGCGTCTGACGGGAACCATTTCTCGCCATTAGGAACATTATGTACGTGGCCTGCGGGGTGAAGACAAATCTGGAAATATGTGTTTGAGCTTCGTAATGATTTTTTTTTCTGATGGAAATCCCGTGGTGCAATGAAACGCCAACTCTTCATACATGTGCTGTTGAGGCAAGACCGACGTTTTCATTTTTTGTTTGTTTTTAACCTTTCACACTTTTGTTTAATAGGCACATTTTTCCTTGAAAGCGGTTTTTCCCTCGGTGACCTTCTGGACAAGCCGTGGTCATAACGTCATTTTGTCCGCCCCCCGTGTGCGAGCCTTCGTTTTGTGGCGCCCATGGAGTTCTGCATTCCCAGTTTATAGCATTTTATTCGCGTCCGTTTTCATCGAGTTTTGCTAACTGGTGCTCTCGCGCTCTCCGCTACTATTTCCTTTACGTTTAGAATGGTCGCTGCGACGACGAGAGAATAACTCGGAAAGATTAGAACCTGCACGAATGTCTTCAGTAGATATGTTGTTATAAATCTACTAATACGTAAAGGGCACTTTGATGACTACGCATACACTCCTGTGTATTAGTATGTACGAATTGATGCTTGGTTATCCTACGTTGACGTCGCTGCGCATTGGCGAGGGATATTCCAAATGGCTGGATCGTCAC
Source organism: Undaria pinnatifida (assembly GCA_012845835.1). Taxonomy (NCBI): domain Eukaryota; class Phaeophyceae; order Laminariales; family Alariaceae; genus Undaria; species Undaria pinnatifida. The sequence goes on from JABAKD010000025.1 coordinate 24,092,135, forward strand.
CCTCATTTTGTAACACAGGCACGCACTAGAAGGCAGCGGGACACACTACATGAAGTAAGTGGAAGCGCCGTAGAACTCGATGCCTTTTTCTGCACGGCCGTACTGTGAATTTTGCGAGACTGATAATATAGTCTATACAGGCACTGTCTCAGTATGTATACAGGAAAAAACTCCAGTCATGGTCGAACTGAAATACTAACCAACTTTGAGAAGTGAACCGGGGAAGATTTCCAACGGGACATGCTCTTCAAGTCACAGCCGATGTCGAGACCGTTCCCAGGAAACCGTCACCGCTTCATCCACCGCATATGGAAATGTCTACAGTACGACCCAAGAATATCCCAAGGCTTGCTACGGTATATGGGGGGTACCCCCTTCCTTTTCCACCGCTGTATTTAAGCCCCGCGCAAGAGCGACCCTGTGCCTAACTGACGAGGGTTATGTAGACGATTCGCTTTGTGCAGCTGGGCATAAAATAAATACATTGTTGATTCTGTACGCCAAGCTAGCAAAACAAATATCAGCACGCAAGCTTAAGACGCAAATAAAAGAGAGGGGGAATACTTGCGAGAGCTTACGCGCGTGAGAGTTCCTGCCAGCCACTGCAAAGAAGAGCGCTCAAACGCAACCCCGCTTCCGTAGCCTTAATAAATGTGTGTGCTACAATTTCCAACAAAACTGTGCTCTACCATGCTGCTGCACCCCGTGCACCATACGTAGGCAGCATTAAGAGATAAGTACACTAGTGAGAAACTTTAGTCTTCTGCACGGCCTTTTGATATTTGATCGCATAATTTGCGCAAACATTGATACCTGACTGGTCGAGTAATGCCACAACAAGTCATTTGTCGTCACTGCGACGACCTTCAATGAGAAACGCTGATGTTGAAGTGAATTTCATTATGCTCATGATAAACGTAAAAAAAAAACGACAACAACTTCTTTATTCGCCGGTATATCGTGTCGTTAAGTATGTTGTGACACCAAGACTCGTCGTTAACGTCAACGTAGTACCAGGTATAGATACTTAAAGAAGCTCTGATATTCCGTTTTTGAGTGGTGTGTCCGAAGTTATATGTTGCAACAAACCTAAGGGCACTGCTGTTCGGAGATCTCGCCGCGCATTATTATCGATGGGGCATTGTCTACATCGACGCCTGTGTTAAAACCTGTCCCTAAAACAGATGGGGAGAATAATATTACAGGAGTCGGATGAAAAATTGGATGTCCTCAATATACAACGAGAATCATGTAGGAAGTTATGACCGGTCATTATTAAAGTATTTCAGGCGAAACGTGCCAGCTTTAACGTAGGACGTGCCTATATCGCTCCAAACCATCCTTACAAAGGTGTACGCATGGATGTGACCGTAGTCTGTTCAGGTCCGATACAAGGTGTTATTCGACAACAGGGGTATGGAGACCAATGTGTTGCGTGCATTGGTGAAAACTTATCTGATATATGGTATTCGGCAGACACTAAGGTGCGCAGGGAGAAGGTGCAGACATATTTCATTGCACTAACAGAAATCGGTCACGCCGACACGGACAGACATTTTTCATTGCACTAACAGAAATCGGTCACGCCGACACAGACAAGGTCCTATATATATGTGACGTCTCGTCCATGGCTTTGCCATTGTGCCAACAACATCCGCACATCGGCTAAGGTCGTCTCCTCTATTTCCAGCTTGATTGATAGATGCTGTAGAACAAAGGATGCTCAGCATACTCCTAGGGTATACAGCTGGGGTCTCCTATTCATCATCGCCGTCACGGTACATTCTCAATCCCCTTCCAAATACGAGTAGCCACCCTCTCTACGTTTAGACTAGAGTGACAACATTAAACATACGAAAAAATATCCCACCGTTGATGCGCGTTAGCAAAACGTTGAGCCCGCCTTGGACCAGCGATATCTACCTAACCTACTCGGTGCAAACCTTTATTGAACGACGATAGGAGCCTCACTATAACATCATGTCGGGGCAACCAATGCACGGGGGGCGGTGTCCTCGCGTGGGACAGAGAGGATATAACGCGGCGCCGCCATGACCCATGCACAATGTGGGGGACCACATTTATTGATACCGTATTATCCAAAATGTATAGACTATAAGGACCAACAATTGAGAACAAAAAAAATAATGCCTGAGCGAGAGGGGTCTCAAGCATAACACATAAAATACTGGGACCGCCAATCGCATCATTTGCTCTATTCAACGATCCCCTTAGATTCTCTGCAGTCACGCGTACCCTAATCTTTGAACCTTAGCTGGATAGACCATGGATCTTACGTCAGTAAACCTTTGGTCGTTTACCTTATTTCTATGATGATCTCGCGCTATCATCCGAAGCTGGATGCACGCAAATTACTCGACACGAAAACTGCGGCGCGCCGTAGACTGTAATTTTGTAATGTAATTGTTGACTTCCAATTTACAAGAGACCTTTGACGGAGTCCATTCGCTCAGAGGGTACATCCAATCCCAAGTGGTCCTCATTCAAGGTGAAAATGGACCTATCACAAAACATCAAAAACAGCATCAACCATCAAACATTCGTTTGCGTCATGAAGTATTCTCTGAGACCTATGGAGGGAAACATTTCGACGTTTACACGCCGCCGCGTATTCGACGATAATCGCCCGCAATCAACGTCTAACGATCGGTTCGATTGCTGGTGGTTCACCCGGCACTGAAGGCACAAACTCCAAGCTCGACTACAAAACGCACAACGTATAATGGGAATAACCCGGGGGAAAGACATGACCGTGTCCCGTGACAGGTGGAGTGCAGATGTCTTCAAGGGCGTTACTGGACCATGAACCTCACCTGCAAACGAAGGCGAGGAGTGTGCAAGTAATATGAGGGTGACCGGGGGCGTTTGTGAGTCAGGTGGAAGAAAAAGACGTATATTGCTCACGGTGAAAGTTGGAATGGCGACATCGGTGTGGGTGCTGCCGTACCAATCCCTGGTCAAGATTGTCTGCACTGAGATTAATGACAAGTTTTCTCTGAATTCAGGTGATTATATCTGTCCATTGATATGTAACTTTACCAAGAATTTTGTGCTCGAATCTTGAAATTTCAACCGCATTTGTATCCTATAAATCATCATTTTCGAATTTTCTTTGGCGCTGGTACTAACCAACAAGGCCGTTCACGGATACAAAGTAGGAATGTGACGTACATCGGGTTTAATATTGTGTTACGATAAGAGGGTGACGCTCGAGGGATACACCATCGACACCAGAGTCCGTTACGCACCCTATCGATCATTTTCTCTATTGAACTTTTGGTGGTCAGTCGATGCAATGGTGGTTTAGCCAAAAATTACACCCTCTTTCGTCTGTTACCGCTGGACAAAGCTGATCCAATCATTGCTATTGCTAACGAACACTGTCAGCGTTTTGAAAATGTATACTAGGCACTGGAGAGCGCGCTACTTTCGACACCTGAAACCATCCACGTCTACGCGAGGTCAGTTTAGGGGGATAGACCGGCACTCCCAACATCTAGTTGGACCGTGTCCATCAAACAGAAGGGATTATACATTGCCTCACGGGCTTCATGTGCCTGGTTCTTCACACCCACACTATACAAGCACAGCATGGAAGAAATATATTTTATGTAATTGGGTTATCGACTACATACGCGAAGGGCCAGTTCCTCATTGCATTCCCGTTAAGACAGTTTTCCTGAGTGGATGGAACGGTAGGAAGCTGTTCGATGTGCGGGCAGTATATAAGAGGTTGCTTCGAAGCTGGTGATGACGACATGCTTCCAATTTTTCAAATTTCAACTCTGAACGAGGAAAGGATAACTGATCAGTATATTATGTGACCTTCTCTACGTTATATGAAGAACGAACATCCACTTAGCTGATGTCTGTATCGTGTAGCCGATATGGTGAAACATTTGAGTTTTTCGAGATACGCTAGTTTTATGATGGAAGCCCAAATCCCTTATACCCCTACGAACCTACAGCCGTTAGACGAGTAGAGCCATCCGTTTGAAGTGTACACAACGTGCACCATCACCCACAAGCACTGTGCCTGTGTTCCGCGTTGTATATCCCTTGTTAAATCGTCCAACCTCTTGTCACAACTATTTTCACACACGCATAGTCTACATATATTTACAAATTAGACCTAAGGCGCTCTCCTAGGTGTTCATTACATGCAAGCGTACACACTTACACACGACTGGGCTGTGGGCATTGCCACATAACCTAGGTCGACAGATACACGCCAACAGACATCATGCGACGGTTCCATAAACGTCGTGTTCACGGCTTGGCTATAGCACACACCGAACAGGCAACAGCCGAGAAGTGTCACTTTGGGTTTCGCCTAAAACGTAACAAAGACGCAGTGTGTTAGAGGTTAAACGTGATTTGAGCACTGTACGGTACATGGTTATCGTGAAGGTGGTAAGACGCAGAAAAACGAAAGTTTGTTGCACGGACCCCATATATATAATGGGCAACTATGTCATCACCATAGAACTGTAGGAACGATGTTTTAAGATGGAGCGTTTACCAACATCACCAATGACCGACCTCACGTGGTATTGTGTAACCGGTATGTACCATCTACAAGCCCGGTCGTCGACAAAACCGTCATGCACTAAGGCAATGTTCTGCACCGACGTACCTCCGTGATGCTGAGCCATTCGTCGTCGTCGCCATCGAGGCAAAGCTTGATGTCTTCCGTTTCATCGGTGTTGAGGTAGAAGTTCTCATATCCAAGAGTGTTGCCGCTAGACGTGATTTCGCTGTGGTGATCGCCGTTGTCGTACACGTCCAGCATCCTGGTCCTCTCATCCCCCAGATGGAAAGCGATGCGCATCCTAACGATGTCCTGGGGCTCCTCGAAGGAGTAGGTGATGCAGCAATCGTCTCCCTCGCATGACCAGCGAGAGTTGGCCGCGCGACTGCCGTCCCGAGTGTTTTCCGGCACGCAGCCGTCAGGGTCACAGCCTCCATCGCCGGCATCGCGGTCATCGTAATCGGTGGCGTCTACGTCGACCCACGTCCTCACGCTTGCGTCAACGAGACCTAAGGTGTGGCATTGTTGAGCAACGGATAAACATGCGGAAGACGGTGAGAGGGTTGGAATGGGCTATTTGTTTGCATTGGGTTTACCGTAGCTCGTCCGGGTTGAAAAGCGTTAGACCGTATGAAGAAAACTATGATGTATAGTGCAGACCATATTGCTCTTTAGGGTACGTTTGGGTTTTTTTGCGAAGTATAATAGTTTTGATGTTCGTTCTGCTGCTGTGGTGGACGTATGCGCCAATCGTCAATGTATTCTAGCGAGCCACATGGCATTTAAGTTCATACAGTAACCTTCAAAGCACAAGAGGTAGAATGTCAGCGCGTTTAGGGGAGTATTTTCAGGCCTGGACACCACCTTTTCTTCCGCGATACCCGATGGGTACTTATTTAATGAAGGAGTTCCACACCGGCACACAATGACCTTATAGGCCTATGGTCTACTCCCAAGTCGGATAGTAGACGCTACGTGAACCAGTCGAACAATAGCGCGTGCAATCATGCAGGTATTGTGTCTCGAATCGAGTTTGGGCGCAGGAGTTCGCACCCGGCATATGTTTACTTTAATCGAACCCGTCATGCACCAGGGTTGGAGCACGGACTGATGTCGGTTGCTACATCACGAATGCAATGAATTATATGTGACTACAGTACAATGCAGACGTAACGTGGAAAGGAAGTGAACCGGGAAATCTTGCGATTATCCTCCGATTCGTGACAACTCAAATGGTACCATGTTTCGAAGATTCAGCTGTAACGTGGTACCATGGATCCCATGAGCCCTACCAAACGCGAGTGCAGACAGATCTGCGGAAAATCTGAGCTCTGCACTGAAATTGCGTATGTTACCTAACGGAGGACCACCATGTTGCGAGCAAAAACAATGCCAGATACACTTGTATTTGCGACATGTACTTGCAATCTTCTGCCATGAAGCCAAGAAGGTCCACTCCACGTTGATCTGTACTCTGTAAAAGGACGGACATCAATATGTGTATACGGACAACGAAAATACACGAATGCACGATATCCTCGACGCCTGGGATATGGTGAAACTGCATGACACAATGCATAATGCCGGGAACATTCAACTTACCGAGATAGAGAACAGCTGTTTGAATATCCTGTTCAAACGATACCATAAACCTCGAAGTTGGTATTTCTTGAAACAGCAACTTTCTAATCGGGATACACATTCCTCAAACATTATCGAAGCTTGTACGCGCGGCTTGTATGCGGTGGTATGCACAGGATTTTCTCACCAGAGGCAGTGCCGACAGCGGCTGCGAAGATGGTGGCGAGGATAGCGAACGAGCGCATTGTGATGGAGTCTTGGAGAAAAAGAGTTAAAAGTTTGCCGGGTAGGTCAGGGGATGGCTCGGAAGGGAGGAGTAAGGAGTGAACGAGGCGGGGTGCCCCAAGTAGGGTTGCAGATATATCATGGAGGTTTCAATACTTTTTCGTAGCCTGTGCAGCCAGCGGAATATATTTGTTTGCAGGCTGACTACCAAAATCCATAAAAACTGTAGTGTCAGGCTTCGTAATATTCTTCGGGGTGATCGATTGTTGAATTTGTCCAAAGAAACGTTGTGTGGCGATGGAGAACATTTCAATGTTATAGCAGCGCCACACGGACTACTTGCCGACGACATTTGAGTACCGACTGCTCTATGGCGGTTTAGAGGGCGACGAAACACAATGATTCCATCCGAGTTACAAAATTTAATAGTGCCAGTGCCGAGAATGATTATCCACCATCATCGCTGTTAGGACTTGTCGAAATTGACGATATTTTTATGTATGTGTCGTCAAAGAACAACAAAAGTGCGACCGGAGTACCCCGCAGCTTTCACGTATTATGAGTGTCCAGCCATGAATTGAATCGATCGAACTCAACAGCTGACATACTCAAAACATTCGATAGGAACAGCGTTCTCAGGCAGCCTCCAAACTGTTTCCTTTAATTCCTATTTTTATCGTAAACCTTGTGCTTATCGAATCTTTCTTCAACTTGTTTTTCCGTCGTTAACATTGTTCCGCCGCCTGCTGCTAATTTACTCTACCAATAGCGTCGTCATCGCGACGAAGGGGTCACGAGGAAATCGTCAATCTATGTAGCGCTCATCGCTTGACGACACGCCCACAACAACAAGCTTGAAAATTCAAGATGTAATTTATGTGTCCTACCTGTTGTGGTTTCGTAGTCTACCGCTTTATTTGTGGTCGATAAGCAATGGTTCAACAGAGTATGGGCCACATTATTAGTGTAGTATTTGGGTGTACCTACTGGTTTACCTACACTTTCCACCCAACTACATACAGCCGGTCGCCAGGTGGTCTTTTTGTGGTTTTTGTCGAGTACTACTAGCGTTGGTTCTTGAGGTCGATTCCCACGTTGGTGAGATTGTCACATGATATGCAAAAATAAATAACAGGATAAATTATTGATGAGAGCGCCTAGCAGCGTGGGTAGGTACAGTCGATGCGAGTCGACGAGAGAAGAATGTGGTGAATTCTTCTCGCGATGAAAATGAAGACACGTACGAACCGCGGATGGGATGTTGGGGAAAGGCCTGAAATATGACCCCGGAAATGAGTTTCTACTGAGAGGGAGCACGAGAGTAGTATGAGGCTAATGAACGGGACGAAAATAAAAAGAATATATGCAAGGGCTCCGCATCGGTGCCGGCATTCGCCGGCACCATTGCTTCGGGTAGGGCAGGGCAGCACTTCCAATTGTTCGATTCAATACTTGGTAGATTAAAATACGTCACCACACGCAATCATAGTCTGCATATACAGTGTGTTGGTCAATGCCAAGAGTTAGATAGAGACAAATAAATTTAACAATGTACTACTATTAATAGGTACCGTTTTTTTAGCGAATCCGATTCCGAGCTTCATTCATCAAATTTCGATCGGATAAATTCGACCACACGCTGACTGACCATGTGGTCTGGCGACGAAACGTGTCGAGTGTTTTTATCGTGATATTTTATTAGAAAAAATACACTCCAGATGTGAGATCGAATATTTCGTCGAAACTCATCTTTGCAAGCTGTGTGTGATACTCCGATCGCGCGCATTACGGGTTGTGTGTCCTCATTAGGGATATAGGTCGGCGACTCCCCTTGCAACCACAGTGTAGCTATCAAGATCAACGAGGTGACGTTAGGCAGTCTGTGCGCGGAAACCATAAAACCCGTTTCTGACGGGGACAAAACCTGACAGCTGTGTGTGGAAGGAAATTCATTTGTTTATCAAGTGAATGCTGTCAGTCGAATAACCGGCGAGGGGATGGGGGAGTTTGAAGGACGGGGTCCTGGTTTTGATCAAAAAGAAGCGGGATTGGAGACGGGGGGGGGGGAGGGGGCGGGGGACGGGGGGGGGGACGGGCGGGGCAGCTCCGTGTATGCGTGGAAACTATCATGGAGGGGGGGAGGTGGGGGTTGGGCCGGGGGTGGAGCGGGTGGGGCAGCTCAACCTCTGCGTGGGAACTACACATTCTTTTAAGGGGATAAATGTGACAGTTTTGGAAATAATGCACTAGTTTATCGGGTATATCCAGTTGGTCGTAAATTCCGTGAGTAGAGGGCGGAGATTTCGTGGAGGTGGGGATGGGATGGTGTGGGGGGAGTGGGGAAGTGGGGGGTGGGGGAGGGGTGCGGGGGTTAATGGGAAGGGCTTTAGGTGGCATAGATGTAGGAGCTTGCTATACGTGTGGTGCTAGGTCTAGGCGGTGGTGCGGGTGGTGGGGAAAGAGGGGGCGTTCGGGGAGGGGGGGGGGGGGGGGAGGGGGGGCGAGTGGGGGGAAAAGCAGCGGCATGGATGGCTCTTGAAGATAAAGAGGTGATATCTAGTGCGTGAAGTGTTTATTACTCTGGCGGATTTCGACAATAGGTGGGGCGTTTAATCAAGGGAGAGCGAAATAAAAAAAAGGGAGGGAGGGGGGGGGGGGAGGGGGGGGAAGGTTTTTTAGGAGGTTTAGGTCACTTATAATATTGCAACAAAACTCCGGCTGTGAGATCAAAGATATGTAGGGGCTTGTTATACACGTGGTGCTATGTGTAGGCGATCGTGGAGATGGTTCGGAAGGAAAGGGCGTTGGAGGAGGGGGTGGGAGAGAGGAAAAGGATGAAAACTACGTCATGGATGGTTAGAATATTTTGACGTGATATCAACTGCGTAGAGGTGTTTATTGCTCTGACCGATTTCGATTTTGAGTGGGGCGTTTAAAAAAACTGGGCGGAAAAATAGGGGGGGGGGGCGGAGGGATCGGCGGAGGCGAGGGAGGGGGGAAGGAGGTGAACAAGAGGTATCGGGGGACGGGGGCGGGGGAGGGAGGGGGCGGTGGGACATTTCAATATGTGCGCGGAAACTACATATTCTTAAGAGGGAAAAATCTGACGGTTGTAGCAAGAAGACATCCTTTTATATCATCTGCCTGGTAATGTTTACAATTCTACAAGGTTTGATGTTAGGTGCAGTATGCAACCCAGTATATAAATTGAAATGCAATTCAGATGTGACATAAAACATTTTGTCGGAATTCATCTTTGCAAGCTATGTGTGATACTCCGATCGCGCGTATTAAGGGTTTTGTGTCCTCATTAAAAATATGGGTCGGCGACTCCCCTTGCAACTACAGTGTAGCTATCAGGGTCAACAAGGTGACGTTAGGCAGTCTGTGCGCGGAAACTATAAAAACCGTTTCCGAGGGGGACAAAATCGTATAAATGTGGAAGGACATGCATCAGCTTGTCAAGTGAATACAATGCACACGATATAATATTATCATCTCGATCCGAGCCTCCCAGATCGACTGTCTGTGTGTTGTCTGATCGTGGAAGAACGTGCTGACGTTGTTTCAGACGCGAAACAGGGTGGTATGACTGCCCTCGTCATGAAACTCCTCGAATGCTATTGCAATGCTGATTTTTGTTGCTAGTTGTGTAGATCGCTCACTTCTTGTAGGTACAGTACGCGACTTCAGCGCTTATGATGTTGTCATCCAAGTATTTCTGACTCGAGTATTATTAGACGGAAAAAAATCATGTCAGTTTTGTCTGATCGCGACTTGGACAGGATTTATAAACAAAGTAAGCGCCACCCGGGCACGATAGGGCCACATGCCAGTATCGGAACCCATCGACACATGATACCTCCCCGCACGGTGTCGAAATCTCAACCCCACCGGCCAACTGTCTTAGTAGGCCAATCGTTCGCATGTTTAGCCAGCTCCACCTCAGGAGGATATTGGGTCCCATCGCCGGTCCAGGGGTCGTTTCACATATCTAAAACTGCCATCAACCAGGGAAGCAAATGCAGCTTTCTCGGGTCGGCACCACCCTGAACGATGAGAAAACCCCAAACCCGTTGGCTAATCGCCGATTGGTTCGAGCCCCACAGCGCCGTCCTAGGCCGATAGAGGCCCATCAATAAGGGGCATTTCCGTCGCACACGGGGAAGATAGGGTCCCATCCCCGATTCATGAATCCCACGAATCGTTACAGCTCCAAAAACGCGGGAACAATAACGATGACCTCCCGTGTCGACACCACTCCGCACGACGTGGACCTCCAACTATATTCGCTTACCGCCGATTGGCTGGGGCTCCGACATTAGTGCAACGCCACCACAGGAGGATAGAGTCTTGTGCCCGTTTAAGGAAACATGACAAACCGGGGATGATAACCAATTCCGCCCACGGGTCGACATAGCACCGCACGATGGTGCGACAAGCATCTATTAATCACATTACCTTATCCTTCAGTGGCTGTGCAGCTCGTACATCCAGGGAAACCCGGGGAGGAGATAGACCAGCAAACGGGCGGGGGGCGTTTCGACGCACCCGATGAGGATAAGGCCCCATCGCCGTTCCAGAAATCCTTCTATACCCCAACAACTGCAACAAACTGGGGACGAAAACCGACTTCTTCGGGTCGACACAACACCGCACGGTGTGGAAGCCTTAGCTGGCTGAGGTTCGCATACGACGCCAGCACCACAGAACAGGGCCCAACCCAGGTTCAGAAATCCTTCAAGGTATTTTCAACTAGAAAAATATTGGGAAGCTCGCGCTACTGCAGAACTTTTATTCGTATACCCCAACCCCGCGATACGCGGACGTTTTTTTTTTTCCCTCTGGCTCGATAACACCTAGCACTGTGTAACCCAACATTCAATGGATCGGTTCGGCCGGGGGTCGTGGATAAAGGACACCACCACTCACTGAGAAGTTCAGCACTTTCAATGACTATCATCCCATACTGGCCTGTATATAGAAACGTTGTACATGGACCAGTTGCAAAATATACAGCAGTCGGTCTAGATCGAGTCGATCGGTGCAACTTGCTTGGGTTTGGCATTATTACAGCAGCAGCAGTAATACACTTCACATATTTCAATTCCCCATCCCATGTATTGTGATGCTCGCGCTACTCTCGCCGTCCCAGTAGTGTAACTCAGACGCGGGGTCATATAAAGGACTCCCCTCCCCCTTCCCCACTACGAGACATGGTGTAAAGTTTATCGCGAGAATAATTCATCACCTTCATTCGTCGATTCGCGTCGAATTGTACCTACTCACGCTGCTAGGCGATTTCAGCAGCTATAGGTCAATCTCATGAGTTCGAACCCCCCCGAGTTTGCACTCGTATAATTTTTCGTGTGCCTTTTTCTTGTGCTCAAATTGACTTGAGGAAAGCGCGAGAGCGTGAGTTTGAAACACTCGATAAAAAATCGACGACCAGTGGGTGCTGAACCCTATGCGCAAAAAAATATGAAGGCAATAAATGGGGGGGGCCAAGGACGACACCTGTGATCACGGCTTGTATGTCCAGAAGCTGGAAAGTAGAAGTGTGCAAAAAAAAAAAAAAAAAACTCACTAAAAGATCACTCGTCAATCAGCAGCAAGGAGCACGTCAATTACGAAGCAACACCAATTTATTTGTCAATTACGTACCAACACGACCGCTTACACTTTACCGGCAAACGATTACAGCAACGGAGTAAGGGACAACAGCAACAACAAAGCGCGCCGTCCTCAAAAGAGTCTTCTCGGGGACTAAAACACCAAACTCGTATGATGCGATACAGGACGAATGCATCCCACTCACTGTTTTTATCCGTGAATACTGTCGACTTATCGTACGCCCTTCGCGTGGCGCAGCTCAACAACCGGAGGAACGACTATTTTCCCCTTTGTCTTTTGTGTCGAAAATGTATGGTACACCTTCGCTCCATCCCATGAAATATGTCATAGACAGAAAGCATATTGTGCGTAATAGAGCATCGCTGTGTGTGGTCTTACTACAGCAAAAAGAAAGCACACCTCCTATATTTCTCCAACAAGTCTTCTCGGGAAAAAACACACCAAACGCGTTCAATGCGATACGGGACGAATGCATGACACCACTGATTTCTTCCATGGATTTTGTCGACGTACTACGAATTTCGCGTATCGCAGCTTAAGCGAAGGGGGAACGATAATGTTTCCCTCAGAGTAGTTGCTTATGTCGAAAATATATGGAACACCCTCGCTCCATGCCATAAAATATGTCACATACAAAATCATATTGTGTGTAATAGAGCATCGCTGTGTGGTCTTACTACAGAAAAACACAGCACATCTCTTACATTTCTCCAACAAGTCTTCTCGGAAAAAAACACACCACACGCGTACAATGCGATACGGGACGAACGCATATCACCACTGGTTTCTTCCGTGGGTTCTGTCGACGTACTACGACTTTCGCGTGGCGCAGCTTAAACGCAGGGAGAACGATAAATTTTCCCTCAGAGTAGTTGTTTGTGTCGACAATATATAGAACACCCTCGCTCCATGCTTTAAAATATGTCACAGACAAAAAACATATTGCGTGCAATATAGCATCGCTGCGTGTGGTCGGTGTGGTCTTACTCGTACGTACCTGTATTGCTTGCACGAGAGTACCAACCACATGTCGATTTGTCCAAAGTTGTATAATACCACCCTCGAGGCCCCGGGGACGCAGCTACTCGTAATGCTGCTCTGTGGCTTTTCTGGGGCAATAATCTTAACCACTACTACCTCCTCGTCGTTTTAGTCATGCGTCCGCTTGCCACGGTAACATTCATGTGTGTACGTGTACCTACCAAAATTCAAAAATAGGTGCACTACTATGATACCTACCGCAGTATTGTGGGAATTTTATTACTGTAAATATTAATTGTTTTGGGACAAAATGTGACACCAATTTAAGAAAAATGTCGTGCCAAGTATCATTTTATTAACCTCTCCATACATCAAGATTCGAACAGCAACCAGAGAGTACCGTTCAAAATACATTTTTTTGCGCGCTTCTCGCTCATCTCGCTCAGCATCCATTCGCGTTCACGTCGAGGTGCTGAACGGATTGACCAGCAAAAACAACAGTCAGTAGCCAGCGCAATTCTTGCACCCACACAACATGCGTTCGAAACACAACTACTACCTTGATAATCACACCTACCTTAAACTTTAGAAGTTCATCCACGTCTCGTTTGTAGGGATAAATACACATGGAATTTGTGTGGGATATTATGCGGTCCTCATAGATGAATCGTTGAATTTGGACCAATATATACGGAACGACTCCTTGGAGCCGCGACGAAAAAGACTGACAAAACATTGTTTCTCGTACTGCGATTTATATAAGCGACCACTCCGCTCGTTGTGTTTATTTATCATTTTTTGATGGTCTGGTCTGTGTTAGTGTGTTCCCGTACCAGGTACGCTAACATTTCACTTGCTACATACGTCGATCAATTGCGACTGTTTGGTTTACTCTGTATCACAGTCTGTGACCACACAAAAATAAGTTGTATCTCTCTAGGATTAAGAATCGGCACGGACACTGGGAATACTGGTGTCGTTGGGTAGGGAACGACCCCCCTCGAAGACAACGAACGGTCCAACAAAGGTATTGAACAGTGAAATCTGATATCGAAAAGCAACGACGTAGCAGTCGTACGAACATAGGCCAAACGCTTGGAGGTGTGACCATGAAAAAGGGCTGTGGGACGAAATATCAACTCAAATTGGAAATGATGCCAACTTGAAAATGAATGTTTTCTCGTATGTTGTTTTCGTTCAAGCTCTGCTTGTGCCATTATTCAAGAATAGCTCGGGCGTATACTGCCCAAAATACAAAACTTTGTGCACTTCTCCCATGTCTGTCTCCGCCCACGTACTCGATCCCGGCCAGGTGCGGAACGGATACCGCAGGGCGAGGAGCGCTTGACCCGCCCCCCGAGAACGTGTTTGAGTCGTTCAAGCCCTGCAGACGTCAAGCAAAACAAACAAACGCTCAAGCCCCGCAGACCCCGAGCAAAACAAACAAACGCTCAAGCCCTGCAGACGCCATGCAAAACAAACGGCCGAGGGTATGCCACTGAAAAATTCAAAACAGTAGCAACTGCCGTTTGGAAATAATGCCAATTTTTGTAAATCGTCCAGGCGCTGATGACATTAAGATACAACCAAAATCTCCGGAATTACTCCTCGACATGCGGTGTTTATGCACCTTCTCGCTTGTCTCGCTAGGCTTCCGTCCGCGTTCACGTCGATGTGCGAAACGGACACGGCAGGGCGAGGGGCGTTGGGGCCGCCACCGAAGCCGGCGTCCAAACTAAAAAATTCGAACGAGAAGTACAGTTCCGCGAATCGCATACTTAGGCCTAGAAAAAAAAACTCCTGACCGAATCCCTGAAATCAAATAATCATGTTATATATAAATGTGTATCCAATACATTGAGCTCACCAGGCTGCTAGCACGGAAGCATTTATCCATACAAATCATAACACATGCATAACTTATGGAATAATTGTAAATGCCTGCGATGTGAATACAGCGTATATATGTATGCATACTGTTGAAAACATGGAGGTGTGTTGCTGGTGGTATCACCATGTACAGGGGTGGTATATGCCTATCTTGTTTGTGGCGTTAGAGTGGATCCGGCGAGGACAATGGGCTCATCAAGAGTAAAACCTCTGTGTAACCCTACGGTAGGGTGCTTCCTATCTCTCAAGTTCGCTATTAGTTCAAAAACAAGAAGTTTGTTCATGCACGTACGTACAACAGCGTACCAGCATTGAAAAAAACAGTTCAGGCCCCGAGTGCATAAACACCCTGCCCTGCTGCTGCTATAAAATGTCACCTGTTGCTGATTTCTACTTACGCGGCTAAATCAAAATTTAGATACTGTTATACAACAGATTTCCACGGAGTTGGTATACTGCACTGATACAACCATTGCAATATTTGTGGAACATTCCAAATGTTGCAATTTCGTGTGTGCGACGACCGAGCGGAACATTTAACTCTACTATTAGCGGTACATCACGATTTAACTCCACACACCTCGCCGCAAGTATTTTATGTACTATTCATTCAATTAGGACCACTTTGTAATGCCATCTACGGTGCTCATGTCGATACATTAATTTTTGCAGCGTTTAGACCGAATATCATGGGGCGATTGTTGACATACCGCTTCGAAATGCCTGTAATTATCCGTAATAAGATAATTTTGATGGGTTTCGTATGATAAGGCTGGCGTTATATACTAGGGATAGTCGAGAAATAGATCGAAGTCACGAGCCTCCGATCCCAGCAGCCATCCAGGGCTCCGGTGGAATCGAGTAAAGCTACGTCTCTACGAAGGCCACGAGATTGGGTAGCATCCGAGGACCTGCTCATTTAGCAGACAAACAGGGAACTATCTGTGTCCCCGCCCGATACCTTTACACTATGCCGTCGTTTTAAGCTTTCCTTGTTTTTGTGGCAGCGTTCCTCCAATCTCTCGTAAATGTTTTTTATAGCGATTTTAGGGTGCGCCAGGTAGCGTTGGGTTGCGAAAGCAACTGAGTTAAATCGACACACAACGCGTATAAAAATACGTTGAAGTGTAGTGGGCTTAACCATTTTTTTCCCCCATCCGCCGGAGGATAAAAATCGAAAAGAAAAGGAAAAAGTAGCGATTTTGCTTTCGCTTTTCATCCAGCCCACAATCCCTGTTCCATCACGGGTTGTTATATAACTGAGGGAGCGCCCTTCCTCTTACTCCGGTGACCACAACAACAGTGAGATGGCAGGGGTACCCCCTGTTGGTCGACGGGCACGTACCACACGGACGACACCTTCCAACTACGTGCGGACGACACTTCTCTACGAAACATATTCGTCGTCTCGGCTTTCAGTCAAATCAGTTTCCCACCAGCTGTGTTACATGGACCACCCCGCAGCGGCACTGCTGAAATGCTATCCATCAGGAGCACCCTTCTTGTCTCGGCGTTCGGTCGCATCAGTTCCCCGCTAGCTGGTCGCATGGACCACTCCGCAACGGACCTGCCCAAGCCCCATCCATCATACTTGTTCGCTCTGCGCTCACCCAGCATGTTGCACTGCACAACCCCGCGAGCTGCCAGCACAAGCCCCAAGATCGACCGTCGACCTGTACTTGTTTTTTGCGCTTCGGGGCTGAGACATAAACACGACGCGCAACGGACAAGCTGACTCAGCCAGACCGACATTCGCGGGACCCCCTTGGACTACGGGCACCGTGCTCTAAGAGCTCATCTCGGGGCTCCTTCCTGGTGGTGCTCCCTGGGAAGGAACGGGAGGTGCTCGTGGATTTTTTTTTGCGTTCTAGTTTAACGACAATTTCCAGAACACGCGTTATCGTATGGTTTTCAGTACATACGTAGATCCGTCCTGCGCGTCGAACAAAGTGCTGAGCTCCCTTTCTGGTGAAAAAAGTACAGCTATTATTTTGACGAAACCCGGACCCCTCTCCGACTACTCGCGATTAACAGCGTTCCACTGCGTCACGGAGCTCCGACCACCATCAAGCTCGCAGCGCTTCCAACTACAGTGCAGCATAATGGGCTCGCTGTCAATGTGTGCCACATACCGCCATATTCTCTGCTGTAGAAGTCAATGTACAGCAGCCGAGCTGACTACTTTGCTCCCGCTCATCCACCACATAGTTCGACCCTTCCCTGCCCCAGCGTCCAAAGTTACAGCACTGCAGCTCTGAAACCCTCCACTGTTGTGCGAGTCCTTTTTGCAAGCCCGACTCGACAGTTTTTTTCGTCTTGGCCCTCCCGCGACTAGAACATGAACATGGTGAACGCTGAAACTCTGTGCTGGCCATTTTGAGGGCAAGGCTCTTGGCGTGTCCGATGCCCCACATCCCACCATTCATGGGTTCGCCGGGGCTAATACCCGATATTTTTATGGGTACAGCTGCGATAGTGCGGCACTGTGCACTGCTGTGGACGCAAATGTTCCTTTATCGTGCGGTCGGTGTGGGTACGAAATAGTTTAAGCTGTCCACGCGTTTGATCGTCTTCATACTGCTGGTACTTGTGCTTCCCTTCCACAATCCTGCTAGGATAAATGCTGAACTGTATTTTTGAAGCTGTCACAACGAACACTGTCTGTTGCACGGCAATCCGCCGGTTGGCAGAGACGCTGGGCAAATTACCTTTGGCGCAAACACTGCCTTTCTGTTGCTGTCAGTACATGTGCTGCTTTTCAATATGCTGCTAGGGTCTATGGTGGCATTTTTTTCTCTGCACATGTTCGGACAGATACTGCTCGTTACAGTGCGTTTACTACAGTTCGCGGAGATACTGCGCTTTACAGCTTTTTATGGTGCAAGTGGGGATCACCCCGTTTGATGGGGTACTTGGGGGCAACCAGCCTTTCTGTTCGGCTGCGGGCGTACACACCTTTTCTACAGCTGGTCTTGGTATTATACTACCCTTTTTGAGGCGATTGGTGTTGTCGTCACCCGTTGTTAAAGGAGCAATCTTGCAGCAATCAGCACTAGTGTAGGCTCGACCGTCCCTCGATAGTGTGGTCGGTGGGGGAACTGCTTTGTTCGGACGCTATACTACCCATCTTGGTTTGGTTGGAATTGCCGTTACCTGTTGACATATCAGCGATAGTACAGCAATCAGCACTACTGTAGGCGCGAACGCCCCCCTATAGTGCCGTTGATGGGGAGACGACCTTGTTCGGCGGTTGCATTGCCCATCTATTGGCGGTTGGTTTTGCGGTACCTATGGGGACAGCAACGACAATGCAGCGAGCAGCACTACTCTAGGCGCCACCATCTCCCTAGAGTGCTGTCGTTGGGGAAACTGCTTTGTTTAAGCGTTGTACAGACCTTGTCATCAGATCGATACATGTACAACCCTTTACTGTGCTACCGTCTCTACACTACTGTTGAAGCGGATGCTGTCCGTTCTTTGCTTTATTCGGTTGGCGGCCCGATCCTCTACTGTGCTACTTCCCCCCTACACTACTGTTGGGGGAGATGCTGCCCGTTTTGTATACGGTTGGCTGCGCGATCGTCTACTGTGCTACCCCCCCCTACACTACTCTTTGGCCAGACGCTGCCCTTTTTTTATGTGTGGTTGGCTGCGCGATCCTCTACTGTGCTACCCCCCTGTACTCGTGTTGGGCGACCCTTCACTGTGCTACCCCCCTACACTGCACGTAGATTAAATGCTGCTTGTTTTGGTGCGATGAGAGCGTCGGCGGTTTGGTCGACCCTATCCTGTGTATCCCCAGTGAACTGCACCTGGGGTATATGCTGCCAGCTTTTTTGCGACGAGCATCAACGTGTTGGGCGAACCCTTGTTGTGCTACCCCGTACAATGCATCTATGTTAAATGCCGCCTGTTTAATTGCGATGAGCGTCGACGTGTTGCGTGATCCTTTACTGTGCTGCCTCCCCACACTGCGATGGGATAAATGCTGCTTGTTTTGGTGCGATAGCGTGGGCTTCTTGTGCAACCCTTTACTCTGATACCCCCCCTCTACTCTGCGTCTAACGCAAATGCTGCCTGTTTTGGTGAGATGGGTGTGAGCGATTTGGGCGACGCTTTCCTGTGCTACACCCCCCGCCTACCATAAATGTTGCCTGTTTAAGTGCAATTAGTGCTGACATACCTTTACTGTGTTGCACCTCCTGCACTGCGGTTGGGGTCAGTGCTGCCCATTTTCACGCATTTACTGCGTTTCGTGCAAGCGTTACCCGTATACCCTACGGTCAGACTGGGCGCTGCTCATATATTGCGGTTTTTGTGGATGGTACAATTCTGCTGCTGGACGGAGTCGAGGCTCATATTTTGCTGTTTGCTGAATCACAGACATACCGGCAATTGCAGCAGGAGCATAACAACAGTATATCTGCCTCCAAAGCATATTTTCAAGTCGTTCCCATCCCGCCACCTTCTCCCACACCCCCTCGTTCTGCTGCCCTCCGTACAGGAATGAAGCGGGCTATTCGGGGCAGGATGAGGTCTTCCACGCCCCCCAATAGAGATGCCCACGAGACGGGGAAAGCTCGCTCGAGATACCGCGACTCGAGACGGGGGGATTCACCGGAAACAAGTTCAGGTCACGAGACGGGAGGCGGACGACCGTACCACCACCCGTACCCAACAAACCTCAGGGTCGACACGCCGGTTCGCGCAGGGAATAAGACGGACCAACCACCACCGGCCTCGGGTGCGTCTCGACGCCCGCTCCCACCAGCCCCGGGGGGGCGGCACCAGCTGCCCCCCCCCGCTCTCAACAGGGCACAGCCTGCCGCCATCTGGGCACTCTACGGTTGGCAGAGCGCCACGGCCAGGGTGTTCGGGACCTGACCGTCATGCCGGCCCCTTGGACATGGCATATGCGGTGGTGCGGGCCCAGCGGGCGCCCAACGACGCCAACAAGATGATCCTCCGGCGTGAAGCAGGCCGAGGTCAGTTTGACGAAGATATTGAGCAGGAAAAGGCCACTGTGCGGGAGGCGTCTCTGGTAGAGGAGAGGGCGCAACAAGCCCTCGACCAATCAGTTTCGTCGGCTGCAGCAGGCGCTACCGCGGCCCCCTCGCCTTCGACGCACTCGCACGGTGTCGCATCCCAGCGACCACGACCAGGGGACTCCGCCCTTTTTCAAGGGCAGCGTCGCGTGCATGGCGTCTGCACCGAGGGTAGAATTCTCCCCAGCATTGGCGATCGCGATGGTGCAAATGGCCTCCGCCCTCATCGCGTCAGAGAGGTCAGCGTCGTGGCAAGTGGACGCCCTTTCAGTGGAAGCGGCCTGGACTCGCATGGATTGTACGCTCTATGCGAGATAGACGAGAGCCGCCTTAACACTTGCCCTTGTCATAGCCGTGCTGATAGCCGAAGACGAGCCCCCCGAGCCCGTCTTGTTGTTGAACCCCGGACGAAGAGTCGGCAGAATGCAACCGGGGAAAACAGCGACGCACCGACAGTCACCACCGCGGGGACCGCAAGCGTGGGGATGGCTTCAATATTGGTGGGGGTTGCGACCACCACAACCGCCGCTGGGGTGACAACGGCAGTGGGGGAGGGGGAGGCGCATCGAGTGCTGGTGTGGCTGAGGGCGCCGTTTAGCGGGCAACTTTGGTCCCAAAACCGGGACAGTTGGCCGCAGCTTTGATGGAGGCAATGGAGGACGGAGGTACGGCGCGAGAGGACGTTCATCGTGGGACAGCTCGTCGCCCTGATCACGCTCGTCCTAGTTCTCGAGCACGGAAGATGACAGCGGGGTTGCCATGGTAGCAAGTAAGAGCTATGAAGAGCCATAGCAGGAAGAGTATCTAGGCCGGGGGCTTTCACCCTCCTGTTGCGGCGGCTGATGACGGACTTCGACGCGGTTGACACGGAGGAGGGATACACCAATTGGCATACTTTAGGAATGTGCAACGGCACAACATTTTCTGATTTCAGTGGGTGGTTTCGCGTACTTGCACCGACCGATACGGGGAGTGGGCGTGCGTTTTCTCCGGGGACGGGTGTGGTGTTGGAGGTGGTTCAGGTGGCGGAGAATGCGATTATCCGGCTCTCATGCATGCGCTGTACCCTGGTTCGATGGCAACGGACCGGCGGATATACGCCTAGTTGGATGCTCTATGGCGGGCTTTTAGTGACCAAGGGAATAATAAGACACCTGCCGTCAACGACGAAACTTTTTTTTACGCCTGTTTTTTCGACCGCAGCGCTGTTATCCGCTCCGTTTGGGCATTGGCCCGCCGATCATGGGCGCGGCCAGGCCTGAGTGCCGTCCCAGTCACTTTCGTGGCAGACGGGATTGAGCCATCATTCAAACGTCATGCCCATCGATGATTCATCTGACCCTTGGCTTCACCACACATCGAACTGTTTGCCACTACAAGGGCATCATTATGCTGTTTTTTTTGCCGTTAATGCCTCGACTAGGACATTCGACACTCCCCTTTGGAGCGACCTTATTTCACCTCGCGCTGATGCCGTCCGAGAAAACCGTGGGATTTGCCGGAACTGCCACGAAGACAACAATTCCTTCAAGAATAATAGGCATCCTTTCATCACTGCGAGTGGCTGTTTAAACTCCGAACTTGGCAACCTTTGCGACGATGACGAACACCGACGTTGACCAACACGCATGCTCTGCTACCGCCGAGAGGATTCATTTTATCGTATGAACAACAAGGAAAACCGTCTCCATCTTCCAGGTCAATCTCGAAGGTACCACCAGCATCGCGGCCAGGAAAAATGTCAGAACGATACCACATACACGTCAGGTCACGATATTGGTGTCCTGTGCTCACCTGTCTCTCCTGGCCCCGGTCCCGCACCTCGAACGCGCTTTGGAGCCGCCAATAACCCGGGCGGAAATACTCTCGTGCGCCAGCCAGGCACATTACGTATAACGGCAATCGACAGCTCGACGGCGGTACGGCAGCTTCGACAACACTGTAGGGGGGCACCACTTTTGGTTCAGACGTCTATCGTGTTCTATTGCTAGCCCGTCCAATTACGCAGCAAATATTGCCTCTTTCAAGGGCCCACGGGCTTGTATACCGTCGGTGGACGATTCTCACGACGTAGTACCGGCGGCGAGAATTACCGCTTCGAGCGTCATTTCCTCCAGCCAGGTAATTGTTTTTTTTTTCCGACGACGAGAACGCGGGCTTCCAACGACGTTCCTCTCGGTCAACATCTGAGTTCAGCGACGGGAACAGTGCTTCAAGCGCCATTTCCCTTGGCCGCAAAATAAACACGGAAGTAGGAGTATGCGCTCAAACGCCGCCACCATCAACCGTGGCACATGAGCCTGCGCTTTTCGCGCTCGCCCCCGGGAACGCGTCGCACAGCAATATTGTTGCGGAGACGGCACGTCGCCTTTTTATGCGAACGTGTTTATTCCCCCCCTCCCTGACCAGGCGGCGGTGGGTTTGAGGTGTGGGACGGCCAAACCTCAAACACGTTTTCTAACCACGAGGTGACGGTCAGTTTGAGGTGTAGGAATTCCAACCCTAAAATAAGACATTTTTTACGAGGCTCGATCCGGTGTTTGCGCGCGATTGCTGCGGGCGCTCTATCTATTACTGTTTTTCCCTTCAAGGAGGAGTCGACAAGATTGACTACCTCGTCTCCTCTCTCCAGCAGGCCTAACGGAACAGAGTAAAAGCATTATTGCCACCTGCCCGAGCCCCGCTCCAGAAGACGCCCACAGGGTCTACGGGCCGTGATTTCTCTTTTAGCACGCTAATCGACGTGTGTCAGGCTACGTCAGCCGCAGTGGCACATGAAGATGATTCGACACTGCGCGACGGGCCAGTGGTGACGCCACGGCCTCCAGCATTGTCCCTTCAGGCGCAATTCGAGCAGTTTTCTTGCGATTATAGGCCAAACATCGATGAGGCCACGACGCAAAGAAGCGAGGTTTCGGACTCGCGTCGTGCTCCCGAGACCTGGTGTTCCTGAAGGAGACACTACAGGCCCAAAGTGCCCTTGACTGGCGTTCTCAGAGGGGGATATTGCAGACCTAAAAATGGCCCAACGAGGTTACCGACGGGTTGGGACCGTCGGTGTCGGGTTCTTTTCTAGGTGCAGTGGAGGCGGCTTCTTGTGATTTTTCACCAACTTGTGAGGAAGATCTGAGGGGAGCAAATGTGGGTAAGGACCCGCATCACGCCACCTAGACCTGGTGTTCTCGGAAGCAGACACTACAGGCCCATAGAGCCAACGACTCGTGTTCCAGAAGGGGACATTGCAGACCCAAATGTCGATTGAGGCGACCGACTGGTTGGCACCGTTGAGGTTTGCCATTTGTTCGTGCGCAGGTAGAGCGGATTCTCGCGTTTGTTTGCCAACGAACGAAGAAGACCCGAGGTGAGAAACCGCTGGTTGGATTGGCGTCGTGCTCCCGAGGTCTGTGTTCCCGGACGGGGACATTGCAGGCCCAAATTCCAACCTGGCTGTTCACCCTTCTCTCGAAGACTCCACAGACAAAGTGGGATTGTTTCGGCGGCCCTCATCTTATTCTCCACCGTTGTTCCCTTGCTTGTTTGTCGTGGACGCCGTACCATATTACTGCGCAAAGCAGTACATGATGGACGAAACTATCAGGCTTTCCCAAGACCACCCAGCAGTGGGGCTTATCATGTCGTCGCCTAATCCAAGCACACGCAAACGCATCGGTCGAAGCGTGCGCAACTTTGACTCCGGCGTTGGGGACAGGGAGACGCAAAACGACGTGTTATCTGGCACCTACGCCACGTTCACGCAGAATCCAGGCATATAAAATCTCATTTTGAGCTCTGACAACAAGCGTCTGGCTGATTATCCCAGGGTCAACAACCCATGCCAGTGGAGAGCAAAATGTATCACAGTGAGCCACTTTCTGCCGTTCACGAAGCTGTTCGCGGCAGTGAGACCAGGTCGGCGCACCCGCCCCCCCCTAGTCGGTTCCGCCCCTGCACTGCGACTACAATAATCAAACAATCTCGTCCGCGCCGTAGCCGGGACGTTAACAGCGTCCAGCGTTCGCAATTCTTCCCCTGCAGAGTTTCCGACCTACTTTTCGGGCGCGTTAGTCAACTCAAAGCAGTGAAGGTTTGGAAATAGCTTCTGGCGTCGCTCCCGATCTTGTGACGTGAGAACACACCCCCTGATTTGTCGGGGGTACTGTGACACTTGACGACGTATCGTTCACTACGAAAATCGCGTACATCAGACGAGCAACACTCGACTCGGAGAAGCACTGGACTCCCCCAGATCGGGGTACCGGCAGCACTGTTTGTGTTCCTAACCTCCTCCGATTGTAGTGTGGAGAACAAATATTCGCATGTCCTTCAGGCACAAGGCACAGGAGAGCATTGACAAAGCCGGGACCTTTAATGCACGAGTCCAGCTACAGCATGAGTTCGTCCCTGCGTTCGATGGCACACTCGAGTACCGGAAGGCAGCGCCAACGGCGTCGTTGATTTCACTGGACCGCTTGCCACAGCCTGCTACGGAGTACGACTACTTCAGTGGCTTGACGAGCTTTAACCCCGTGGGGTTGACAAGCCCCCACCCCGTTGGGTATAGCGGTATCCACCTGCTGTGGACCGGCCAGCTGCGCGCTCCCTCTTTGCCGATCCCAGGGGTCAGTTTTGGTGGACTCGTGCCCCGCATTGAAAGCACTGCTTCGGGTGACTCGTGCCCCGCACCGCCCGCACAGTCTTTGGTGAGTTCGTGCCCCTCTCCGAAAGCACCGTCTTGGGTAGGCTCGTGCCTCGCACTTACCATGATGCCTTGCGTGAGCTCCCTCGCACCTCGATTGTATTTGGCAATTTTCGAACACACGAGCCACGTATAAAAATTGACGGCCTTTCTGATCCCCCGGGAATATTTTTCGCTCATGTTTCTGCCTCTGTCGCCACTACCGAAGGCGGTAGCGGCCGCGGGTCAATTTCTCCGGCCTCCTGACACCGGTTTCAGTTCCGTTTTTGAAAGTCCCATCGAGGACAGCGCGGGCTCCGCAGAAACCTGGCTGCAGCGACGCCAATCGCATAGTCGACTCCCTTATCAAGGAGTTCTAAACAGGATACCGACTCCGCCGCGACAACCGGTTCGATTGTGTCCATCTCTGGCTTTCTTGGCGCCTCAGCCCCTCAAACGTCGACGACGCGCTGACGAACAGCCACAGCAACCTGTAACGCACCACCTATTGTAAAATGTGGATTCGTGCCCGACTGGGCCCCTCAGCCATCTTCCAGACGAGGTTAGCACGTATTCGCGTGCCGATTGGAGGCGAACGCAGCACGCTGAGTCGACGTGCCACGGCACGATGCGTTACATCTCTATCGACCGGTGATCGGTCCTGCCTCCCGACGTCTGGGCTTGCTACTTCTTGCACAAGCGTCCCTCCCACTCAGACATCCACGAGATGGCGAAGGTCGACTACATACAACCGACAAAGACATCGTTCTACTCGTCCGTAACCTGACACGGCCGCCGACAAGGTATGGCAAACCCAACTATGTGGGGCGAGCTGCTTGTATGCCAAACGACGAGCTTGTTCGCATCTACGTCCCCTTGCTCATGCGCCCTTAGATCATGCAAGCTAGTCATTCGGCGGTCACTTGTCACCTAGGCATCACGCGCACATTGGGCATGCTGGAGCCGTTTAATTGGTGGAATGATATGAATGTATGCACCTTGTGGTGTCTTCCCCACTGCTTGAAGTGCCAAGCGCGGAAAACCCCACGTCGGACTGTCCGCTGGCCAATCATCACAATGCCTGTACCAGAAGACCCAGGTATCATTGTCAGTGTTGACTACTTCGGCCCCCTCCCGTTCACACGACGAGGAATCACCTACATCCCACTGTTCACCGATCACTTCAGTCGTCGGGCCGACATGTTCCCCGTCAGTGCCCGCGGAGGGTACAGCCAATACGCTGGTGAACCAATACATCCCCTGGCGGGGGTGTCGGCGCACCAGACTCTAGGACAACGGCCTTCACTTCCGGAGCAACCTTTCACAAGGTGAATATCAGCTGTTGGGTGTGCCCAAGCTTGCTACAATCTCCGGTCATCCCATCTGTAACGAGGGCGTTCAACCGGTAAACAACGTTATGGCCCAAATGCTGGCTATGATCGTCAACGCTCGACAAGACAATTGGAACATGCATCTGCCCCTCGTCAGATTCGCTTACAACAATTCAGTCAGCCCGGCGACGTGTCTGGCGCCCAATGAGGTCCACATGGGCAGACTCCCACAGCTTTCCCTGAGTATTGTCGACTGCACTGGCGTCGCTGAACACCAGAGTCTAGCCAGCGACCACGTGGCCAATAGCGACTTGGCCACCCACCGGCAAAAACGCGCGAACGACATTGTCTGCGCACACTACGCCCTGACCGTTTCTCCTGTAAACCGCAGAAACTCCGCCCTCACCGACGATTGGCGTCCATATCCTAACTTCGTTACAGGTGGTTGGGTCATGGGTGTACACCTCTGCCTCTACCATCCGCCAGGGTTTGAAGGCGAACACCGACGCCAAAGCAGCCAAACTCGCGCTTAACTGGACGGGCCCGTACAAGGTCCTAGAAGTCGGTACCTGCTCCGCCGCCGAGACCCGTGACGTTTCGCCGCTCGGGAGCAAATTCTTCTATATAAATCTCCCTTCCAAACCTACCCTGGTAGGACGCTGGTCGGCGTGTGGCCATCGAACGCTGCAAACCCTGCGCCAATCCCTACGACAGCGGGGACATGCCCAGATACCAATTAGCGGGGCTGACGCGGTACGTGCTCAACAAGTCCCCGACAAACCACGTTGTTCAAGACGACGTTTCGACTCCCCTCCAGCGGCTGGAGGTGGAGCAGATCACCAGTCACGAGTTTATACGGGCGCGAGTTGGTGTCAACGCGGTGCTATACGAGACGCATTGGGAAGGACTCTCCGAACCTTCCTGGGGACGGGAAATGGATATCCACCTCTCCCGCTTCCACTTCTTGCATTTTTGCGCCAGCATCCAGGACCAGAGCGGCCACCCAACCACCGCTGACGCCGAACACGGATCGGGGCGACACAGCTCAATTGGCAGACCTGCAGGGGATACTCTGTATTTTCGCCCACCACCTTTACACAATATCGTCACCAGCGGTATTGCCGTTGAAATTGATTTGATGTACGAATTATATATCGTTTTCCAACATTTTGAAGCACTGATCTATGTTCATTTTTGATGTTAATGATGATTATTGGGAGCCAAAGTGCAATATCGTTAAAAAAAGCCCAAACGAACAACGTAATTACATCTACATTTAACCTACTTTCAGACCGTTGTAGGCATATTCCAGGTTTTTCAAATCATGTATATATATCTACCAGGCATTGCTGAACCAGACAGAACATGGATGTATGACCACCTGCATGGCGTGTTTCCCAGGGAAATGTTTTTGGAGCATACCACAGTCCCTTCATGCTCCTTCCTTCGAAGAACGTACACTGTCAGACCCTCGATAAGATCACCTTGGTACAGGCATACGTACAGCAGAAGTTAATACAGAAGCCACTTCACACGGTGTATTTAAGGTTACACGTATAGCATGGATGTGGACAGATGACGCTTTGCTTGTTCGAAGGGTTTGTTTCCACTCCTACTCATAACGGAAATAATGGAGCATTATATAGAGACCCGGCTGAGGGTGCCGCAACACACTCACGATTCCAACATTGGGCGATACGGACGTTCGACACGGTGTAAACAGGTAGCAACGGTAGTCAATTCTACACCGCGAACCATACGCCGTCTTCGTCATGGGGCTTGTGGCGCTCAACATCGCGCTCGAACGACGTTTTCTATAAAACACCACGGTCTGATACTTCTTAGAGCTCCCGGAACCGGGATAGCACACCAGTCTATATTTTACAGTACATTGTATATATAACATTTATCTATGGTTGGCAAAAAATAATTCGAGCGCGGACGTCGTCGTCGATCTTCAAAATAAGCATTCATAATGTTTATCACGCAGGTAGAAGCCCAAGGTGATATTATCTATGATATTTGTATAGCTCAATTGCAGATGCGCTCCTACGTCGACCGGGCGTCGGCATCGCCACTACGTATATTCCGACGTTAATCTCAAGAAGTAACCTCAACCTTCGGAACCATCCTTGTCGACACCCAGTTCATAAGGGAATGCGATATTGTGTTGTCATTCAGTGGAGCCCACTTCCCCATATACAGCTCGCCTGTGCCGGGGGAAGAGTGCTTTCTCCAATATTCATGTGCATTTTTACCATGCGGGATATTGTTACAACCTTCGCTCCTGATTGTCCAGAACGGGATTTCGTGCTTCCCTCGCTTACTGTGACGCCCCCCCTCCTCAAGTGTTACAGGCGAACATCATGGTGCATTTAGTGCTTTCAACGATTTCCCCTGGGCCTGGACTTCGTCAATCTGGCAAATAGAAAGGATCATTATACGTAGTCTAATCGGTTGTTGTGGCTTCATCGGGTGTATCGAGTTCAAAGATTGTCCCCGGCACGCTGTCACATAAAAATGATTGGGTGGACCTGACTTGCAGATGTCACCGTGGAACACATCTGTCGTGGAGGTGCCCTCAATATGCGCCCGAAAACGAAATTGAGCAAAGCTGTATTATATGGTTTCTGGTGCAGGCGCAGACGTCTTTAGCGGTAGTTACCTTTTGGGAATTTGTGTGCGACGGTATAATGAACGGATAGGTTGGCGCCTGTTTAGCATGAGGCTACCAAAACACTCCGTAGTGCGCTAACGTTGATGTATCGGTTGCCGGACGTGCGGTGTCTCGGAAGGCCAACATGGTGGTGACTGGGCGGTAAGTGCCAACGTTGTGGGTGTCTACTGACACCGTTTTCTTGCAGCTACTGCCGCGCCCAAACAAAAGAGTTTTTGTCGCTATCTCGAAGCAAGATGCCGCTGTTTGCTTGTCTAGCTTGCGGGAACCCTTTGGGCAGCTAGTGATGCCCTTATGCACTGTTGAGGTTTGCACCCGGTGAGCAATTGTACAGTGTGGTCGCCAGATGTGTTGTCGGCGTTCATGTATAACGATCACGGTCGGCCACAAAAAGTGTTCCGTGAGCGCGTGCCTGAGGGTTCAGGGTAAGGTCACATTGATCGTGGGATGACACTCCACAGCTTCGGTAGATCCAGTTTAAACGTGTCTCTTTGAGCTAATGTTCCTCGTGGTAGAAGACAGTCATGCCCTCGATCGTAACTCGAGCACACGTCTTCCTCAAACGAACATCAGGTGCCGTAACGTTGCGAAATATAATTTATGAGGGTTTGTTTAAACTATATGAAGGAGTGTTGCTTGCAATGCACTGGTCCAATCACTAATGCTAAATCGGTCGCGGGGTCGTCACAGTCCTGGTCAATCGTTCATCGTAATTAGAAGAGGTGCCGGGGAAAATCAATCACTACCAGCTTGAAGCTTTCATCGATGTCACAATACCGGACAATAAACAATCACACCCGAAACTGAAACGATTTTGCAAAAGGCCATGTCCATGCGTTGGTCTCCAAACTAGCCCGCCGGGAGGTTGGACAGGCCCCGTGCGACCCAAGGTGAATGTATGCCAACGAGTTCATGTATGCGCATGTCACTCATTATATGAACACAGTTCGTGCAGAGAGAGTTCCCGTCGCGGACTAATCGTAAAAGCGGGTAAATACCGGACGCGCGCAACATCCTCATGTAGAGCTTCTTTCCGAAATCATGAACCAGGTACACCGTAATGTATCCTACGTAGGGCAATCCAAGCGGGCGATCGAATTTTTCGCCATCCGCCTGGTTGAAAAAAATATGATTGTGTAACGTTTTCGGACTTGTTATGATCCGTCCAGATATTAACAGCGAAAAGAGAATAGGTTGGAACCTCTTGGCCATCCTGGCATGATAAGGTGGCGAAACTGTTTGTGAATATATTTTTCATGGGGTCTCGGCATCACTTACCCGAGCAAACCCCCTGTACCTGGGAGGTCTTATGCTTTGGTAAAGATATAGGCCTCCGATACGATATCTGCTATGGAATAGTTGGTAACGATGCGTTGACACAAAACCTGAAGTGTGTTGTCCGCGGGGTACAGAGTCACTCATTAAATTGAGGGCACCCGCCTTCCCATACTACTCGAAATTACACTACACTGACACAAATTGTCGGTCGTGTGATTGCCATCCGGCGATCTGCGATAGTCTGAACATATTTCTTCTCTGCAATGTTTTTATTGCCAATCGTTTTTGTACTGGGACCGTGGATCATGTTTCGTGACTGGTTTGATAAACATATTCAAAAGGCTAAAATACCCTGATACACCTATTAACATGTTGATATTTATGTATTCGGTGTTCGCCAAGAGTGTAAACCGTACGCAAACTTGCCTACACACTCGACACGCCCGGAAAAAGATTTGGAAACAACCTAGATCAAACACGGTCACCGGGCTACACATATCCCAAATCCGATGGACCCACGTTTGCAGCATGGAGTATTGGTGACGGTACCGCGCTGGTGCTGATGTTTCAACGAGCTGGCGTCTAAGTTGGCTGCGCGAGGTCGTCGCAACACACGGCAGTGGCAGGTGCAAATGTTTCGGAGAATACATTGAATATATTCCGCAATTTGTTGCTGATATCACCATGTTTCGCAACCAAAGCGAATTCTGATCCAAAAGAGTGTCAGCCAGAACTCTATGTGGCGAAATAATGTATCGGGTTTGTGTACGTTTACAGTAGGTATGTTCTTCACATCCAAGAGAACAGAGATTGTGTCTAGCATTTCTTATGGGGATGGCTTCAAAACGAAACAAGGAAAGTAAGCGTCACGGTAAAGTTTTTTCCCTTGGAGTGCACTACTGCAACTGTTATAACGACTACGTTGGTGAAACTGACGTTTGGGACCACGCATTCTAATACTACTCGGAACACGATGAAGTGCTGGGTATGAAGGTTGCAATGGAAAACTGACTTGGTACCAAGCACTAAACATATCGGCAGATTCAACGTCCAGCGACGAGGAAGATTAGGCTTCCAGTGCAACTACATGTATGATGTTGGCAGTTAGATATTTATGAAAGGTGATGGTGCTTTGTTTAGTCAATATTGTTGTTGCGCGTGCTGCATGTCATGTATGATGTGGGAACGTGAAGCTACCGAATGGATTCAAATGACTTTACTCGTGCATGGTCAAATAAATAGAGGATGTCGGACCGTGGATCATTACAAAGAACGAAACGCACCTGATAGAGGCAAACACCACGCTGGTACATCGTAAAGGTTTACACTGTATGGTTGAGTGTCCGGACGCTTGTATAATGGGGAAAAAAGCCATCTATTTCACGCCCGCCTCAAAGGCCACAGAGTCTCAACGACCTGGTGTATGAACGAATTACACTTGTGTATCGGCGTAACAAATTTTCTCAGCAAGGAGAAACTGCACGCCAATATATATACCAACATTTATGTTTACATTAACCTACACACGACGCGCGTTAACCCTCGTTGCGTCGTACCCACGTGCATCAGATGTGAACCATTTCTCGCCGACAAGAACATTATGTTCGTGTCCTGTGGCGTGAAGAATGTTTTGGAAATAAATGTTTGAGCTTCGATCATGAAAAAACTCTGGATGGAAATCCCGTGGTACCCGTTTCCACCGCTGTATTTAAGCCCCTCGCACGAGCTACCCTGTGCCTAACTTACGAGATGTAGACGATTCTCTTGGGACAGCTTGGCAATTAAATTGCGTTGCAGATTCCATTCGCCAAACTAGCACAACAAATACCGCACGCAAGCTAAAGACCCCAACGAAACAGGGGGATCTACTTGCGCGAGTTTACTCGCGTGAGAGTGGCTCTCAGCCACTGCAAAGAATCGCCACTGAAACGCCACCCCGCACTCGTATTCTAGGCGAAAACAAGTACTGCAGTGTCCAACAAAACAACGCTATAGCATCTTGCTGCACCTCGTGCAACATAGGTGGGAGTCTTTTAGGAGGAAATATTCTAAAGAGAAACTTTAGTTTATTTCACACAGTTCTGATTTTTGACCGCAATGTTTGCACCAACATTGATGTCTGACTGGACTGGCCACATCACGATTTTTCGTCATCACTGCGACGGCTATTTAATGAAAAGCGTTGGCGTTGAAGCGAAGTTCATCGCGCTCATAGTAAAGTCAATAAAATCTGGGTATGACATCTTGATAAGCGGGTATTACGTGCCGTTAAGTTTTTTTTCACACGAAGACGCGTCGTTAACGTCAAGGTAGTATCAGGTATAGAGACTAGAAAATGCCCCGCTGTGCCTTTTCTTGTGGTGTGCCCGAAGTTAGAAGTCGGAAAAAACTAATCCTACCGTTTTCGGTATGGTTTCGCGCCGCGGAATTATCGATAAGGCATTGATTATCCGCAACCAATTATGAAGTTTCATCCCACAATATATAAATATATATATATATATCTCCATATCACCATTGCAAAGGGGTACGCATGGACGTTTCGGTGGTCGGTTCACGTCCGACGCACGGTGTACCTCGACAGCAGGGGTATGGAGACAAATGCGTGGTTTGCATTCATGAATATACATCTTATATCTGATACCCGCTAGATGGTAAGGTGCGTAGGCAGAACGTGCTGATATATTTCATCTCGTTTAAGAAAATTAGGTCACGCCGACACGCACAAGGTAAATATTATAGGTGTAATCTCGTCCATGGGCATGACATTGTGGCAACAACATCCACACATCGGCTAAGGCCCTCTCCTCTATTACAGACTCATCGATATATGCTGTAGAACTAACGATGCTGCGAAGTCCTATCGCACGCAACTAGGGGTCCTCTTCGACATATACGTCACGGTACGATCAACCACCCTCAACAGACTTGTAGCCGTCCAGTCTACGTTTGAGTGACAGCATCTCACATGCACGGACAATATCACACTTTTTTTGCACGCGAGAGACAAAATTGAAACCGTCGGGGGCCAGTGACACGTCTCTGGAATACATGGTGCGAAAGTTTGTGAACGACGAAAGTAGCCTCTCTTAAACATCTTGTTGGGGTAACAGATGCACGGAGATGGTTCTCTAGCGGGGGAGATAGAGCAGATCGCGCGGCGCCGCCATGATCCTCGCACAATGCGGAAAACCAGCCATGAAGATATTGTATTATCCACCATGTATGTATAAAATGGCCATCTTTTTGAAACTATAGACTAACGACTGAGCCAGACGGGGCTCAATCACGCCATATTAAAGTTGGGACCGCCAATAATATATCTTGCTCTATTCTACAATCTCCATAGCTTATATTCAGGCACACTTACCAGACGCAATGAACCCTAACCCGATAAACCATGAACCGTACGTCAGTAAACCTTTGGTCGATTACCTTAGACCAGCGGTTATCTCTAGAGAATTATCTTAAGCTACACCTACACAGATAATCTCGATACGGAAACTGCCACGCGCCCTAGACATAATTAAAAATATCCCAACAATAGTTGACCTCAACCAAGAAAAGACCTTCGACGGATTCCATTCGCTCAGAGGGCACATCCAGTCCGAAGCGACACCCATTCAACGGGCAAGTGAACCTACTACATGAAATCGAAGACAGCAGCAACTATCCGACATACGTTTGCGTTATCAAATATTTTCGGAGACCTATGGAAGAACACCCTTCGACGTTTACACGCCGCCACGTATTCGACGATATTCGCCCGCAATCAACGTGTAGCGACCGGTTTGATTGCTGGTGGTGCAGTCGTCAGCAGACACATCATCTTCGAGCTTGACAACATAGAAAACTACATATAATTAGAAATATCCCGGAAGAAAGACATGACCCTGTCGCGTGGCAGATGCAGTCCATA